>OW240916.1:251857721-251981942 GCA_933207985.1 Pelobates cultripes
AGTGTTCCTCTCCCCTCCTTCCCCTGTCCCTTAGTGTTCCTCTTCCCTCCTTCCCCTGTCCCTTAGTGTTCTTTTTCCCTCCCCCTTACCGGTCTCTTAGTGCCCCCCCATTCCTCTTAATGTTCCACCCACCCCCCATCTTAGTGTTCCTCTCCCTTTTCTTTTAGTGGTCCCCGCACTATCCCAGTGTTTATTTTCCCTTCCCTTCCCCCCTTTTATGTTCCTCTCTCCTCCCCAGTGTTTTCCCCCCCTCCCCTGTCCCATAGCATTCTTCCCTCCCCCTCCCCTGTCCCATAGTTTTTCTTCCCCTCTCCCTGTCCCATAGCATTCTTCCTCCCCTTCCCTGTCCCATATAGCATTCTCTTTTCCCTCCCCCTTTCCCTGTCCCATAGCATTCTTCCCTCTCCCCTTCCCTGTCCCATAGCATTCTTCCTCCCTCCCCTGTCCCAGGCTTTTCTTCCCCTCTCCCATAGTTTTCCTTCTCTCCCCCCCCTCCCATAGTTTTCCTTCTCTCCCCCCCCACTTAGTGCCCCTCTATCTACCCCCTTTGTCCCAGGTGTGTCTACTACCTTTCTTGTAGCGTGGCCGAGCAGAGCGGACCACAGTACAGGAGCTTCAGTTTCCTTTACTAGGCCAGACTGACCGGAAGTGCTCTCTCAGTGAGCACTTCCTTTCAGTTCAGCCAGGTACAGGAAACATAAGTACGTACTGCTCCACTCGGTCACGCTACACAGAGTGCCTGGCAGAAGGGAGCACTGTGTGCTCATCTCCTGCCGGTCACTCCAATCTAGTTCCCCCCGGGCAGGTGTGCCCTAAGGCAGCCACTTGTGCCGCCTTATGGAGGCACCGGCCCTGATTAAACAGATAAATACTTATTTGCTAAGGCAGAAGACTTACCACTTTAGTGAATAATATAATTATTTTTTCCAGTCTCTCCTTGCATATATTTTCTGCTCCAATATTTCGACCTAGAAAACAGTGTCATGGTTTCAGTGGCAAGAGAGAGAAATACAAAAAAAAAAAAAAAAAGACTCCAATAGAAAAATGTGTACCCAATAATTTCATACAATTCTCTATTCTTCTCCAAAGTATCTACTTCTTTTCTAATGAATAACAACACTTTCCAGCTATGTACCTGAACAATCATCTTTTGTTGCGGTTAATCGTAATATAAAGAATTAATCATAATTACAACAAACATAGCTAGAGAAGTGACTCATGGTGCAAGTTTGTTGTATAATTTACAGATGAGACCTTCTTTTCTGGCATTCCTTTTCAGATCCAGTTAGCTAGGTCAGTGATTCCCAACACAGTCCTCAAGTACCCCCTAACAGTCCAGGGTAATCCCTAAATCCTGGACTGGTAGGGGATACTTGAGGACTGGGTTGGAAACCCCTGAGCTAGGTGATGGTTCAGCTCAGTGTTGGAGAGGAACCCTCTACACTGGCTAGTCCCGAACACACCATCTGTTTTCTCCATGCTTTTGTTTTTTTGCAAACAAGAGGCTAACAGACACCATAGGTTGAAAACCTATGCACTTTTTTTCCCTTTTGTCCTGGCTGGTTTAAAGAAACACTCCAAGCAAAATAACCACTACAGCTCACAGTAGTGGTTATGGAACCAAGAGTGGACTGGTGAGCCCCCATTGTAATCTATCCAATTGCGGTCACTTGGCACCGCTCCCCACTTCTGCTACTAATGCTGGGAAGAAGACAGTTTCTAAGCAGAAACTTTTGTTAGCTCTCCTGAGACAAATCCTGCACTGCAAAGCTTAAAGGGACACTATTGTCACCAGAACAACTACAGCTTATTGTATTTGTTCTGGTGAGTGTAATCATTCCCTTCAGGCTTTTTGCAGTAAACACAGTCTTTTCAGAGAAAATGCAGCGTTTACATTACAGCCTAGTGATACTTCCACTGGCCACTCCTCATATGGTGCTTCTTGGGGCAGTACTGCACAGTGTGTAACACTGACATTCAGTGTCTCCACCCTCTGCATGGAGACACTAAACTTTCCTGATGGAGATGCATTGATTCAATGCATTTCTATGAAGAAATGCTGATTGGCCAGTGCTGTGTTTGGCTTGTGCTGGCTCTACCCCTGATCTGCCTCCTTGACATGCTCAGCCAATCCAATGCTTTCCTATGTGAAAGCATTGGGAATCGCTCAGAACAGGACTTCTGATGATGTCAGCCAATCAAGCAGATCAGGGGCAGAGCCAGCATCAGCAGACTGGAATAAAGGTAAGATTTTGCCATATTTAGGGTAGACAAGGAGGACCAGGGGGGGGTTAGCTGGTGGTTTTAACACTATAGAGTCAGAAATACAAGTTTGTGTTCCTGACTCTCTAGTGATCCTTTAACTCACTGGGCTGACTGCGATCGGCTGACACTCTCAGTCAATGAGCTTAACCCTGGCTTAGAATAGGAGAGATATTGGATGAGTTTGCTAAGGAACATTAGAAGTGGATGTGAGGAGAGGCATGAGCAAATTAGCAATCTGCTCTTCTACTTTATTTGACAGTCCTAGGCTTTATTCAGGAAGTCTCAGAGTGGGGCGGCAATCTCACTAGATACTTATTCAGCAAAGAGAGTGAAAAATCCATGGTTAGCTCCGACCATCTGGCTGTTAAGGACAGTAAATAAAACATTTAAATACAGCCTCTTGGCCAGCATTTCCTCAGTCTTCTACCTGTCCTTTGGCTGTATGGATTCTATTCTTTGTGAGAATATTTAGTTTGTCTTTTAATGTATCCGGCCCAATGTTTTTTTTGTCATCCCTAAGAGAGTTCAGGATCTCTCTCTTGATAGCCCCCAGTGTAATGCCATATTAATGAAAAGCTCCCCGCTAGATGATAACCTGTAGCCCTAGGTTTCCTCAGATAAGACTGCAGTGACCCTTCATAGCAGCGGTATTTTGGCATGTTCGGATGTCGAATTTCGATGATGAGCTGGACCGAACAGCGTTCGGTGCAGTCTTTGCATATGAGTAAATATTGAATTTAGCAATTGGTCATTAGGTTCTTTAGCATCTTGTTTGGAAATTTGGGTGCACTTTTTAAATTACTTCCCTTTCATCCTGCCCCTGGCCACCCATGATCAGTCATTTTGTCTCTCCTCCATTTCATGCTGCTTGTAATTCATACATCAGCTGCAGATAAGTTCTCACCATTATTTTATTTTGAGTTAAGGGCTTATATTTTGTTTTTCATTCTTAAATATATTTTTTTTTCTTGAGGCTGCCCATTATGTAAAACTCCTCTCCTTCACAGAGATCTCTATCTGTGCAATCAAGGTAAACATTTCTTATACTTTATCTTTGTGTGTTAAAATAGGACTTTTATTAAGTGTTGGTGATATTAGGTTTAAAGTAATGTTCAGTGTCCCCTGGCAAGATACTCATGAGAAAGGTGGGAAAAAGAAGAAAAAAAAAAACTAACTAGTGCTCAGTCTGTAATAATGTGGCCCTAGAAGGCAAACAAAAATCTGTTCTACCTGCCACACAGATGCAGGTTAAGTTTCTCATAAGTCTCCTGCAGATATCCTTAAATTAATATGTCAGGCTGTTGATCAACAGAGAACAATAGATCTCGGAAAAGACCTAGAGTGTCAGTAATTTCATAAATTATGATGAATTATTTTTTGGATTCTTCTGACCGGTCACAAACTATGTAGAAAAAGGTAACCTAAAGGTTTTCAACCATGGAATGAACAATGTTTCTTTCGAGACAAAGGTTCTTTTAGGACTCTAGAGCAGTGTTTCCCAACCCAGTCCTCATGGACTACCAACAGTCCAGGATTCATGTATTTCGCTGTTTTATTCCAATGGAGATACTGACAAAACCTGGACTGTTGTTGGTCCATGAGGACTGGATTGGGGAACACTGCTCTGGAGGATATAGACTTTGAATTCAGATAAGTCTAGCAGTTGGAAGGTAGGTCAATTATCCATAGGATGAAGTAATAAAACTATAGTGTGAGCGCACCTAACAATAAGAAAATGTCTATCAAGTAATAAAATATATTTAATGATACAATATAAATTATGACTAATTAATAAAATCCATAAGGTAACAAAAATAATCTGATATGTAATCAGCAATCTCCTAACAATGCAGTGCCAGATAAAGAATATGTTGAAATGTTACAAGTAGCAGTGTTCGGGATACTACTGCTGTAGAAGCAGTAGGACTCTGAACGCAACAAAATAATGTGCAACAAACTGCAACACTCAAACTTAAATAGGGTACCACAAAAAATAAAGTACAAATGGATACACTCAAAGACGTATTAGCACAATCCAAATTCTAATGCCGTAGGGAAAAAAAAACAACTAAAACCGGAGTGAGATAATGGGAGGAGTCAAACTAGAGCGTATAAATGTCATAGACTGAATCTAAATAAATAAATATATATATATATATATATATATATATAATATCAGCATAAAAAGTGGGTGAAAAAACAAACACCCCAAGAGGGGGACAGTAGTAAAATAGAAACTAAAAGAATAGTGGAAGCATAAAATGAAATAAAACCAAGCTACTCGCAAAACAGCGCTCAATTAATAGACATAGAAAAGTGTATGAATAATAAATAAGCTGGCACAAAAAGTCAGAGTCAATAATGTAAATGGTGGGGGCCCCCCTTGATAAATAGTTTGTGCTGTAAAAAGTATGCTAGGACAAGAATACTAGAGCTGAAATATATAAAAAGAACAGTCAGTTGAAAATCAATAATGAGGTTTGCCCAGCGAGCTCAACCCCTGGTACCTGTACCGAACGGCAGTGACATCCAGTGGAAGGTAGATGTAGGATGAAAACTGCTGATGTCTTTCTTCACTGGGGGAGCACAGATGACTGGGACCATGTGGAAGCCGCGGCCAGTAACTTCACATAAGGCCGCAAGCAAATCTGGAACAGCGTCAAGGTGCTAATAAAAATCCTTGTGATATTGTGTGGAGGTCAGTCTACGCGTTTCATCTCTTCAAGGAGACTTTATAAAGACTGAATACAACCTCCACTGCTGTAGTTTAAATACCTCAGAAAGGAGGTAAATATGATAGGAAAACTATATTAACCCTTGCAGGACTTGTTGCTATGGAACAACAATCTTATTAGCCCCTGTAAGGTTAGTAAATGTGAAATGTCAAGTTATATGAACAAAGAGTAAAAACTAACCATAGACATCTAAGAGATTGATATAGATCAATTAGATTCAATAAATTTGTTTAAATAGATTAATATACAGTGAACTTAATCAAATGTGTAAGATCAAAAATTGTACTCAGAATATTGGATCAAACTCCGTTAAATTACAAATCCTCAGATGTTGTATGTATAACAGTCTATTCCAAGGAAAAGCATAATAAAACATAAAATCAACGACAAAGTATAACTATGGATAATTATCAATTATCCTATTCAAATAAAAGAAATTAATTAAAAAAATTGTAATGAAATAGAGAGAGATGGGACTTAAATAGTGCAGATGGTAACAATGAATTGCTTTAGAGAAACAAGAGACAGATTAATGAGGATCTATTATTATAAGCGTAATTGGTCAAGTTCCTCGTTAAGGCCATGGGGCATTAAGGTATTAAGTTGATATATACATTTGGATTCTGCATCGATGAGGGATCTCCTACGTTTAGCTGCATCACCCTTGTTGGGAATGGTTTCAATGCCCATAACTGTAATATCCAAGGGGTTACTGTTATGTGCAGATGGGAAGTGACGTGCTACTGAAGATTTCTTATCATTGTGAAGGATTGCGTATCTGTGTTCCCTAAACCTAACGTTCAAGGGTCTTGTGGTTTGGCCCATATATTGTAAGCCACATTTGCAAGTCAGGAGATAGACCACATATGTGGAGTTACAGGTAATTCTGTCAGTAATAGGGTAAGTGATCTCATTTCTAAATGCTCCGAATATTATAGATCTGTGGCACATAAAACTACAGGTAAGACATCTCAGACTCCCACAGCGGAAATTCCCAGGAATGATATGGTTCTTCGATTGGGAATGGTTAGTGTTGAATTTAGAAGGAGCTAAAATATTCTTTAAATTCTTATTTTTACAAAAAGTGACCCTGGGTTCATCAGGGATGCTGAACTTGAGTAGCAGGTCCAGTTTCAAAATAGGCCAATGTCTGCGTAAAATGTCTATAATTTCATCATAAGCGCAATTAAAAATAGTGGAGAAAATAGGGCCTTTGTTGGAAGATATATCTTTAGTGCTGATGGTATGTCTATGATGAACAATTTTCACATAGGTATGGGCTTCTTCCAACAGTTGAATAATCTCAAGGTGTTTGGGTGACTCCAATGTATGAACTTGGGTAGTACGCGGCTCTTCTGAAAGATGGAACAAGGAGCCGGGTATAAGTCGTGCCCTATCTAAATTTCTCACTCTCTGGTACGCTGAGAGAATGGATCTGGAAACGGGTACTAAGAACAAGTGCCTCTGTTTCATAGTCATCAATGACAGAACAGTTTCTGCGCAGTCTAGTAAATTGTCCTTGGGGGACATTGCGTATCCAAGTGGATGGTGACCACTAGTGGCATGTAGAAATCCATTAACATCTACTTTTTTCTGAAATGTTTTGGTATATACATGATTATTCTCACCTCAAAGGGCAAGATCTAGGAACTCTATTTTATCTTTATTAAAATTGCATGTAAAAGTCTATCCCCAATCATTGGAATTAAGGTGGGTCATAAATTCCTCAATCTCAGTAAGGTCTCTATCCCAAATGATTAAAATATCGTCAATAAATCGACAATAGAAAACAAGGTGTTTATTCCACTGAATATTCTGTAAAACATGTGACTCCTCCCAGAAGCTCATAATTAAGTTGGCATATGATGGGCAAAACTTGCTCTTATTGCAGTCCCCTTAGTTTGAAGATAAAAAACATAATTGAAGGTAAAAATATTAAGTATAAAAGATGTAAAATCTATAATAGTTTGGGCTTGGTTCAGAGGTAAAAGGGGATACGCAAATAAAAAATGTTGTAGAGCTAGAAATCCTTTCGAGTGTTAATATTAGAGTATAGAGAGGTAACATCAATCGTAACCCAGATATAGTCATTCTTCCAATCGAACTCTCGCATAAGAGATAATACATGACCAGTGTTTCGTATATACGAGGGTAAATTAGGATCATATCGCTGGAGATGAAAATCTACCCATTTTGACAAGGGGGCAGTTAGAGATCCGATAGAAGAGATAATCAGACGGCCTGTGGGATTTGAAATGCTCTTATGGATTTTAGGTAAGTAATAGAAGATGGAAATATCCCCAGCCGAAGACAAGAGATATTCTCTCTCTTTTTTATTAATGGTTTCTTTCAAAAAGGCCTCTTCAATGAGTTGTTGTAATTCCTTAGAGAAATGTACAGTGGGGTCAGAGGTTAGTTTCACATAGTAATTTTCATCACCTAAAATTCTTAAGGTTTCCTTGAGGTATTGATCTCTATCAAGTAGAACAATCTCCCCTCCTTTGTCTGCATTTTTTATTATAATTTCTTTATTAATTTTAAGATTTTTTAGGGCATCAACCTCTTTGTGGTTGAGGTTGTTAGTTTTGGTCCTATCTTGTTTTATGGATTTTTCCAAGATCCTAAAATCTTTCAGGACCAATTCATAAAAAATAGTTAAAAAGTGGCCTTTATCAGAGGTAGGGTAGTACGTGGACGGAGCCTTGAGACCTGAGGCAATATAAGAATGACTTCAAGTGCATCAATCTCTGGGAGGGTGGACTCCTGTTCCTGTAATAAGGACAGCAAGTTTTTTTTAAATGATTTTATCTTGAGGATCATTCAGTGATCTAGGACAGAGTTCCAAACTATTGGCTTCTTTCAGATTAAAATATATGGTTAGTGTAAGTTTCCTCACAAAAGAATTCAGATCTTTAAATAAGTCAAGCATGACCAGGTATCTCATAGGAGCAAAAATTAATCCTTTATTAAGGAGGGAGATTTCCGCCATATTGAGTGTGTGGGAGGAGATGTTAAAAATACCTTTCAAGGAAGGCATCGGATCTTGTTGGGATTGGAATTTTCCACTTCCTCTTCTTCCTCTATTCTTTTTCTACGGATGGAGCTTGTAAAGAAGGAAAAAAATTTGAGGATTTCCCCCCTGGTCCATCTCTAAAAATCATTGGAATCTAAAGGGGAATTTCTAGTCTTGGGACAAGCCCCTGAAGGATGGGTGTGAGGTGAATCCAATGTATTAGGGGAGTTAGATCTGTCGTGACCCATATAGACTTTGGGATGGCGAATGGGTATGTGATTGGAATTGATGGAGAAACGTTTGTCATTTCTCCTTCTATGGGATGGGGAGAAGTCATATCTGTTCTTAGGATGGAACCCTGGGAAGGATTTCACAGCATAGGACCTGTATGCAGCTCGTCTATTTCTAAAGTTCGATTTAGTAGATGTAGAGTATTTAACAGATGTAGTATTACTACTAATCTTGGGTTGAGGAGTAGGTCTCTCTGGGTGTCTAAGTCGGCTCTCTTTCCTTGCCAGTTTCTAATAGTACTTATTATTTTTGAAACCTTATGGATTTTATTAGTCATCATTTATATTGTATCATTAAATATATTTTATTACTTGATAGACATCTTATTGTTAGGTGCACTAACACTATAGTTTTATTATTTCATCTATAATTAGTTGCTCTTACACTGTGTGAAGCTGCCCATTTATATTTGTATTGCTATCTACTACTTGTATTATTTTATTTGACATATCTATATATTTTTCCACAGGATAAAGACAGAAATCCTCAGGGTTAAGGTAGAACATTCTGAAGAAACCCAGGTCCAGGGAGTAGGTGATCGTCTTCACAAATCCCTGGGCACAGATTAATATAAATGGCTGGGTTCTGTCCATTTTAACAGGGATACAGACTAGAATTACTAAGTCTTCTGAGAGGAAAACAACCAAGATCAAAAACACTTTGTCAGCCTGTTTTATGCATGTCTACCTTATATCCTCGATTACTACGCTTGTGTTTTTTAGACATGTTTGTTTACCATGTGATACCTATATTTACAAAAATAGTGCAGTATCTCAGACATATCCTGATTACGTTTATTGTAGCTGGTACTATTGTTGTCATGTTTTGCTTAGCATGCAAAAATACAGAATAAAAAAAAATAATTGTAAAAAAACAACAACAAAAACAAACACCTTGTCAAAAAAAATAAGCATTGTTAATGGACATCAATAAACTTCTTTCAGCAGACATCATCATGAGAGTACCTATTCATATAAAATTTAGGGGGATTTATTCCCCTCTGCTCCTGATTCCAAAACAGGAGAGTGGAGGACAATTTTAGACCTGCATTCGCTGAATGTAAATGTGTTTGTCCAAAGATTTTGCATGGAATTTCTGGCCTCCATTGCATCTGTTGTCCATCAAAAAGAATTGTTAGCAGCTATAGATCTTTAGGATGCTTATTTTCACATTTCTATCTCCCCACCTCATCAGAAGTTTCTTTGCTTTGCAGTCTTGGAAGATATTTTTTAGTTCATGGCAATGCCCTTTGCACTAAGCACAACTTCTAACATGTTCACCAAGGTTACTTTAGTGGCACACCAGCGCTTGAACAACCACTAACTGAATCAATCATTCTGGTCACTGTTTCCTCTCAGGCCTTTAGTATCAGATAATCTCTGCTCTTACTACTTTGCAAACCTTTGGTTGGCTAATACATTTTCGGAAGAGACAGCTCATAGTCTGACAGAACATTAGTTTTCTAGAGGCTTATTTCAATAAAAACATGGGCATGGTGTTTTTGTCAAGGGAAAAAGGGAACATCTGCTACTAAAGATTCATCAGGTTAAAAAAGCTGCTTCCATTACAGCAAGTGACATTGTCAGTCTGCTGAGATCAATATCCACAAGCATTAGCCTGATCAAATGGGCCCAATAGAATATGAGAATTCCACAAAGAGTCTTCCTGTCTCTGTTCCATCCAGGTATAGATCATTTGGAAAAACAGATTCTGATCACGTTCAGGATGAGGCAGGCCCTTCTTTGGCGGTCAGAAGAACATAAAACAAGTTTTGTCTGAAAGATGTGGTAATTACCTCAGATGTCAACAAAAGATTTTGAGGTACATTGGAAAGTTCAGGGCACTTGGAAGAAACCTTTTTCCTTAGCTCCAGTAAAGATTCTGGAACTGAGGGCAGCGTTCCTGGCTCCTCTTCACTTTCAAGAGAAGCTTTCAGGACATTGGGTGATATTGAAGATGGACATCAGGACAGCTGTCTCACATGTCAACAATCAGGGTGGCACCAAAAGTTGGCATCAACTTCAAGAGATTTCTCCCATGACGGCTAAAAAGCATCTTTTTTTTGTGGCTCTGCAGTTTATGTTTCAGGTCCAGACAACATCAAATACTTTCTAAGCCATTATCACCTGGATGAATTAGAGTAGAAACTGAATCCCATAATATTACGGAAAACTATGAGGAAGATCGTTGCTGGACCTGATGGCCTCAGGTTTAAATCGTCAAGTTATAGCATTCTTCTCTTCATCTCTCTGCATGGAAATGGAGAGAGAAGAAATAGAAGGTTTTTCTTCAAGACGTCCTCTACTAATAAGACCTATTAATAGGATTTGGTCTGTTTTCTCTGACTGCAGTTACTTCCATAATATTGAGATGTCATCACCTTCTGTTTCTGGAATTTTGGGATTCTTCACTCCAGCTTTGATGATGGCCTCAGCCCAAATTCTCTTCAAGGTGTCTGCCATTTCAGCTATCTCTGGATTTAAATGGGCTTTGAACCCTATGGTCTCCAGATTATGGACAGCGGTTAAAAAGCAGAGAGCTCCTCTTAAGGTTTTTACTTCTCAGTGGGATCATCCTCTGGTCCGTAATGCCTGGCCCAAAGTTCCATTGGAACCCCTTCAGGAAACTTCTCTCGGTTTGCTTACCTTGAAGTGTGTGCTTTTGGAGACAATTACCTCAGGCAGTAGGGTAGCGAAGATTCAAGACTACTCATTTTATTGTGTTTTCATCTTATTTCCTTCTTCCCTGACACAGTTGTCTTTCGTACTCTTCCTGAATTTTGTCCAAAAGGTGATTTCTTCATTTTACATCAATTAGGATGTGGTTCTCCTTCTTCTCAAGTGGAACATGACTGGCATTCCCTGGGTGTGACAAGATGCCTCTTGATCTGTTTGGATAGATACTAGGATTGAAGATAGTCTACTCACCTTTTTGTGGTTCCCTCTGGCGCTCGTAAGGGTCTGTGTGCTTTTATTGCTTCTATTCGTAGATGGAATGTGAGGGCTATTTCCAAAGCATAGAATACAGTTCCTCAAGGAATTGATCAACACTCTACCAGAGCAGTGTCAACTTCTGGGCAGCTGCAGCTTATATATTTCTGGAGAGCATTTTTAAAGCGGCCACTTGGTCTAACACTAATACCTTCATCACTTATTATGCCTTGGACTTTCAATCCTCGAATTTATCTGCTTTGGTAGAAATGTCCTGTCTTCAGTTTCATCTAAATATTTTTTTTTTATTTTGCAATAATCTGTGTTTTTGTGCCTTTTTATTTTATCCCTCCTTTGTTTTTTTAGCGTACGGTAATGCTGCAATGGATTGTCCAGGAATATAAAAATAGTTTCCCTACTTACCATCATTTTCTTTTTCTGCATAAATTTGAAGGCTTGGCCTGTAGTTGTAGAAGGGGCTTGAATTCCCTTTAAAAAGGCTGCCAATCCACTCCCACCTTACCGTTGCTGGTCTGGCGAGTCTATAACATTTTACCTGTCTTCCTCATGGTCTCCTGGTCCGGTGCTTCCCTGGCTCTGCTACCCGTCGCTGGTGTCCGCACAGCCCGTTCGTTTCTCAGAGCCACACCGGGTTAACCGTAAGTCAGGCCCGCCGTAAAAAGCAAACGCCGCAAACTTTCTAGCTTTACATGGCGGAGCCCCGTTCGTTTGAACCAGCGTTCGGTTCTTTTCATTTCGTACAATTATGCCGTTCGGCTAAATTCCCTTATCTACTCGCATGTTTACATTACTTAGTTAAATGAACGCTATCATTCGGTTATATACAAATAGATCATCCATTCAGTTTTCGAACTACACTTAGTATGCATCCATTTGTATGTTTCAACATTCTACCTAGTTCTTTCTGTGATTACAACAACTCACGACATTTCAACCAGTACTCGAGGGGATTTTGCCCCTACTGGTTACAAATGTTATTACAGTCACTTATTATAAAATTCTACTGAAGTAAATATAAATGTTGAAGCCTGGATGTTGTGCACTGATATTCCTGACCTTTTTCCACAGGTTGATACCAGGGGTTTGTACTTTCTGACATCTGTGTCAAATTGTATTTACTTTCTAGGTTGGTTGGAATTTGATTTATGATTCATTCTTGGGACCAATGATACATGTTGAATTAGTGAAGTGTGTAAATTTACTCTTTTAGGTTCTTGAACTTCGGACAGTAGCTTTTACAAGCACATGAAAACAGTCATCATCTTCCGTTTAAAATCTACCATCTGCATAGTGTCGGAAAGGTTCTTTTGATTTCGGGCCCACGATCTGGCCAAACTACTGCCTTACACTCGTACGCTTATATATCAATTCTCATGTCCACAGGTCAACACCTCGATACTATTACAATCGCTGTTTACCTCTACATTGACAGCTCGTCCTGACTCACATATCAGGTACTACGCCAGAACCCAATACTTTCTATGTTTAGAGTGGTACTGGTCCTAAGTTACGTGGCCCAATTAGGAATATATTTTCTGGTCTTAATGAATAGGCTGGTGGTCCCGAGAGGCCAACACCCCCATCCTCATACTCTGAAGTATACGTCCCTCGGGCCAATTCATAGCTAGCCGCCTCGCACTGTTGCACAGAGAGGGCCTCACCTGTCACTCCCATTCTTTCTTATGCTATGACACCAAGAGGCCAACACCCCGCCACAACATTCGGTGGCCTCTTTCTTCCCCTCAGGCCCACGCATAGGTAGTGCCTCTCAGGCCGCTTGGCAACTAGCAGGGACTCATCTGTCACTCTCACAAAGCATAATTGTTTCACCGCATGGTATTTAGCTAGCCCCACCAGTAAGCCACTTTTATATTTTTCAGTTATGTCACAAACTCCTGATATCCCTGAGGAACCTTCATTACCCAGCACACCCGCTAGGCCTGGTACCCCTGTTCCTGGTACAGATGTGAACAGCCCTTCATCCCTAAGATCATGAACAAGTATCGAACACTACCTACTGCAAGGGTATTGCACCCGGAAAGAACTTCAATCACTGCTGGGGTCGCTCAATTTTGCCATGAGGATAATTCCACAAGGTAGATCTTTAATTTCACATCTACTATCTATATTTCCACAATTCACCTCAGACACTTCACGTATCACGTTAGACGACCACGCAACCTCTGATTTACGTATGTGGTTTTTTTTTCTCACCTCTTGGAATGGACGAGCCATGTTTATACCACCCCACTCTGACACTTCACCTACACTGTGGACAGATGCTGCAGCAAATACAGGCTTTGCAGCCATCTGGGGAGATCAATGGCTTTGGGGACCATGGCCGACCAAAGTCAAATCACTGCCCAAATTCACAGAGACCTCAGCTTTATTTGAGCTGTACCCAATTGTGGCGGCGGCTGTTGCCTGGGGACCACATTGGTCCGGTCACACGGTTAGGTGCTACTCGGATAATATGACTACATGCCATATTGTCAATAAAGGCTGGTCGGCATCCCTAGTAATTATGAGACTCCTAAGACGACTCACATGGGTTGCAGCCACCTGTCAATTCTTTATCACATGTATTCACGTTCCGGGGTACACAAACACTTGTGCTGATCACTTGTCTTGGTTTCGTTTTCAGGATTTCTTCACGACACTACCCTCCGCTTCCAGACTGGCAACTCCTGCCCGACTTTTCCGAGACATGATAATGGATTAGAGGCTTTGTTAGATCACGCACGTCACATTTCTCACCTCGCACTTTCAGTAAACACTAGGGAACACATACGACAGGGCTTTTCACGTATTCAAGAAATTTATCACTGAATTCCACATCCACGACATGTTCACATTAGAATCAATATTGGGTTTCACTTCTTTTTGCCACATCAACCTTAAATTATCATTCAACACTATAAAACTGTACCTTACGGGTATTCAGCACCACATGCTTATCCGACAACCCAACGCTACAGGTTTCCTTATATCAAATTAAGACAGTACTTAAAGGCATTAAAAAATTGGACGCACACGTCCCCTCACAAAGACTACCTAAAGACAACAACATATTCCATTCACTAATCAATTTATTCGATTCTTCTCCTTTTGAACCCATAACTAATACCGTAATAAAGACAGCTATATATAGCTTTTTATGGGTTCCTCTGTCCCAACAAATTCCCGACTAGGACCATTACAACCCCCGACTACCTAAGAACTATGGACTTACAAAAACATCATGGTGCCCAATACAAGTTTTTGACGCTTATTTCCTTTCACTCCACAAACAACCTCTACAACCTCTGCTCGAACTGCATGGAAACATTCTGACTACAACAAAATTTATGCTTTATGTACAACTACTGTTGACTAGGCTCGGCCTAAGCCCCAACCATTTCTCAGGTCACTATTTCCTAATTGCGGAAGCATCTACAGCATCTGCTAATCACGTACCCACTCACATTATCAAGGCAATGGGATGCTGGAAATCCTCAGCCTACACACTCTACATACCTAATCCCGTTAAAGAATTAAGACAAGCTTTCTGTGACTTATCTAAATAAATAAAGTTGGTTAACTGTATTACATTTTATGGTATTTTCTTTTGCCCACTTTTATTACAGGCCTACTGCTTTGTTGGTTCCGGCACACCACAACCGACTGGTTCCAACTCATTGATGTTATGGTTATTATATGGCTCTATTGCCCCGAATACAAAAATATATATATATATATATATATATATATATATATATATATATATATATATATACACACACATACACATACACACACACACACACATATGGCAGCATGGATTTACCACCCAAGTTTTATGGTATCCATTGTTGCCTATGGACTGAGCTTGGAGCTTGACTGAGCATATACTGGCCAAAGAAGATTTTAAGGTATTTCTTCCTGTCATTAACAGTTGGAGCTAACCCTATGGTAATGCTGCCCTGGATTTATCCAGGAAAAAGAAAATTACGGTAAGTAAGGAAACAATTTTCTATATTTTCACTAATTCTTCTGATTGGGGAGCTTGTGATAAATTGAAATCAGCTGACGCTCACAGCCTGTCAGTGGCACCTAGTCCTATGTCTCCTAATTTAAGACAAGTTGAGGAGCAGAGCGATCAGTCAACATTTTAAAGAGTTTTGTGGTGAAACTGTTAATTGTTTAACACCTTAAGGTAAGACTTTGCTCGGGACCACTTCACACCACAACATCTTTACTGTAATGAAGCGGTTATGGTGTTGAGAGTGGTCTTTTAAGGAATGATAACCTTGATATTTTAGAAATAAATTGTGACGGTATATCCATGGGTAGCTGGATTGTCACCGCTGAGACCCCTTTCTCGTGTGTGTTTATAGGCCAAAGTGATTATAGCTCTTTGCCACTATATTATCACTGTTTCACCCAAACACTAGTCGAGAATTAGTGAAGGATGAAGAACTGATTTTTTCATATTTTTATACCTGTGGTCTCAACAGGAGGTCCCCAATAGAAGAACAATAGAATTGTCACATAGCCAATGCCTTGGGGTTTGTGCCTGAGCTGATCATTTAATTGGCGGACGGACACCTTGGCTTCGAGTTAACAAAAGTGGTTAAGATATATGGTTCCTATGCCCACATCCTCACAAGAGTATCATCCCCAAGAAGGTATCTGAGTGCCCAATCTGTCCAAGACGTGCTACCCAAATTGCATAAAAGTGAAGTTTTCAGCTGAACAAAACCATCCTTCACTCTGGCTAAGAGTTCCAGAGAGCTGGGTTGAGTTCCTGGTCACCTTAAGTTATGGTTCTTTTGGTTGGTACATGGAGCTCCACAATCCGATCAAGAGTTCTACAAGGTTTGAGGGTAGCTCCCAGTCAGGTGCACCATGCCTCAGCCGGCTTATGAGTGAGTGTTTCTGGGCCACAGGAAAGGGGAGCTGGGCTGGAAGGCATTGGCTGGAGTGGAAAATGGTACTGATATTGTTTTTTAGAGAAAGGTGGCGGTCCAGAGACATGTACCAGTCCATCTGTCACATATCACCCATGATGCTTTGTCAGTCTCATGGGGAAAGAAGATTCGATAACATCTGGCGTACCATGGATAGCCACAAAGGTCTTAAACTAAGACTGCTTACACAGATACCTAATAATTGAGGTAGATC
The DNA here is from genome assembly GCA_933207985.1 of Pelobates cultripes. Classification (NCBI taxonomy): domain Eukaryota; kingdom Metazoa; phylum Chordata; class Amphibia; order Anura; family Pelobatidae; genus Pelobates; species Pelobates cultripes. The sequence continues at coordinate 251,874,140 of OW240916.1, forward strand.
AAACTTTGCTAAGAAGTATTGATTCATCTTAAATACAGAAAATGATGACTGTCATTAGATAGAAAATATAGACACTGAAGGCATTTCACATCCCATAAAATGTAAAAAATACTTTTACTGGCTCTTCCAGCAAAGAAAAGCTTATTTAAGGTGACAATCAGATTACATATACCCAGACATTCAAATGATAAATTAAATACTTACGGCATTCAAGAAACGGTCTTAATCTGACAAATACGGCTTGAAGAAATCCCTGAAAAAAATAAAAAATTAAAAAATTGATTACTACCACTGGCTTGCAATATAGCTTTTGATAAGAAATGCTGCATCTAGGTTACAGGACTATCATGTGAAGTTAATTCAACTGTGATTTGTGCTTTCATTCTCTGCTAAGAGAAGTATTTTCTTTAGCCTTTTTGGAATCTTCAAATTTTCAATTGCATGGGCATTTGAAAGGCGCAGAGATTGAAAGGCCATCTAATGATGGCTATAATAGATCTGCTGAGAAGTTCAAGAGAGAAATGATTTCAATCATCATAAAATGATAATCTGTGATTTTTGAATGATGCGTGCAATCATTAAAGGATAGTTATACTAAGCACATACAGTGTCTAAAAAAACCATATAAATAAATAACTAGGCTGCTTAAATGAATTTATAGTATTAGATATATGACAAATAAGAATGAACTGCATGTTATGGGAAAATAATCTCGAGGTTTGCGAAACATCATAAACCACAAAACTACAATCTGAGTGGTTCATGGATGCGCCTAGAGCTCAGATAAGGCATTATTTTCTCTTAATGACATTGATCTGTTATGGAATATCTTATCTTTTTTTTCCCATACAGAATTGTGATGCATAACAGCAGGAATGTCAGAGATTGATCCCTGCCATTCCAACGCATACAAATGCAGAATTGTGCTTTTTTTTCTTTTTGAGACATATATACCCAGCCTAAGACTGATGGAGGTCACAACACACGTTAATCCCTTCGAGGTGTCCTGTGATTGACAGACCTTGCCAAGTTCAGGCATACCGTACAATATAGTTTTGATTACACAGTATGTAGAGTTGGATTTGAAAACAATCTACCATCCCATGTGCAAATGGTTAAAATATTAAACATATTACAAAAATTAGAACTAATGCTGTGGATGGATTATTCTCTGTAAAGGAAGTAAATGTTTTCCTTAAATTGAGGGAGTGCCTGCATTTTGTTTTAGTGTCATTAAAAAGTCCCCAATAAAGGAAGTGTGACTCTTCCACTATAATAGCATATATAACAAACAGTAAATTGTAGTGACATGGCATTTAAAAGAAAAAATATGGGCCAAAACAGCAGAATTGGAGAAACAACCTCTTACTGTGTTTCAGAACTTTTGGCCAAATATAACGGATGGAACCACGACCATCCACAGGGACATTCTGTGGCAGAGCACCATCAGTTGGTTGAACACTGTTATTGAACCACAATCATCCATAAGGACATGGTGTGACAGACATGTTTGAATATATTTTGCATATATTTGCATATGATGACAAAATGGTATCATTTTTTAATTGTCTGCGTTCCCCTCCTATGCATTGTTATATTTTATTGTGTTATGTGGTTGTCTATATGATTCCCCATATGACTGTTGATATGGGGCAAGTCCTGACAGGAAATAAACTACAATGCTCTATACAGGCAGTATTTGGAGGCAGCACAAGATGAGGGGTCACTACCTGGCTGAATGGAGGAGCACAGGCTAAAGAGCACGGGGCGAGGAGCACAGGACAAGGGTCGATACCTGCCTGGGAGATCCTGGTGGTCCCTAGTAATGGAGGCGAAAGGAGGGACCAGATAGTGGGACAGGTCGGGATCCCAAGTTTCAGACCACCAACAACATTAAGTAATTGTTTAGTCAATAAAACTCTTGGTAAAGGGGAGAGTCAAGTGTTACTTTTCACACACTCGGTGGGGATATGCAAGAATAGGCCTAACAAGGACTGTATTTTACATGCACTCCAGGACATTCTTGAAAATTAGAAATATGGCTGCATTTTTGCAAGAAATATTTTTAAATTAAGTGTATGTAAGGATAAAACATTACTGAGGCCAAGGAGAAATCTTGAAGCAATGCTTAAAGGGACACTATAACCACTTAATTTCATAGAGGTGGTTATAGTGTCTGGAGTTGCCTAGCATCCTTGTCTATAATTTTAACCAGTTTCCAAAAGGTTTTAACACTAAATAAGAGTCCTCAGTAGCCCATCGCCCACTGGTGATTGGGTTAATAACGAAACATTAGCTTGAGCATCAATGGGCCGCTGTGATTGGCGGAGAATGTTATTTGACAACTTTCAGCCTTTTACAGTAGCCATTGCTTGTATTAACAGGTATGGTTAAGAAAGAGTATAATCTCTACCATAACCATACTCCCAGCATGGCTGGGCAGTGACTCTAATTTAGCGTAATGGTGGTTAAAAAGACAAGGTAATGAGGCATGAATCCATCCGTCCACCAATTCATTTCCACGTTTTTCAGAGGTGCAAAGGCTAAAATATATGGGGGCACCCCATGACATTTTCTCCAAAACGAACACATTTCTATATTAAAATGGTGACAGAAAATGCTTTACTTTTATAATCTAATTAAATTAAATAAACAAACATTTTTAGAATATATGTATATAAAAAGTTATTTAGTTAAAATAAAATTATACAAATAGGACAAAACACATCTGCTATTCTGCATTCTACCAGCAAAGTCACTAAACAGCAATTAATTATTCATAATAATGTTTTGATTGCGTAGGTATAGCTCTAATAGTCAATTAACAATCTGCCACTCAGTGAAAAGTTGATTAAAAAACCCTGTTTCTCTATCAGTAATACCCTGCTCATCATATTTTATAAGTTGCCAAGATACAGCTTATAAAAAAAAGAATGTGGATTAAAAGAGAAAGACCTGGAATAACCTTTACATATTAAATGCATCTCTCGGCGACTGTTATGGGACACAACCATATTTCAGCAGATAGTAAAACAGTGACCCTCACTGTGCCGAGGTCAGTTAGTTAATCTAAAGCAGCATGATCTTCACAGGATAAATCTGCTGAGAGCCAGATAGAGGTGAACACACACATAAAGCAATATGAATTGACCAAGTCACTGAAGAAAATATATTACGAGAATATGACATGGCCTACCTGAGTATCTGAGGCCTACCTAGGTCTTCAGAGTGGGCTCCAGGTGTATGTCACTAAGCAAACCTCACATACAGTAGCAAAATGTGAAGCAAGGGTCAATCGTAAGTTATGGCCCATTTGCCTGCATTGAAATGATGAAGATGCACATAGAGTCTCACGACACCTGAGATGTTCCTACAGAAGTGAGTGTGTTGGTAGAAAATAATAGCGCCACTACAGTTTACAGAGTTACCAAACAGACATCATCCTCAGAATTGTTATGATTTAAAAATCAAATGGCAAATTTCAGGCTAGCATAGCGCAATGTCATATTGGGGCAAAAAAGCAAATTAAGATCATTTTAAACTGTAATGAAATAATGTGATTCCCTATATATATGTATACAAATATATATTTTAGTCCTGATATGCACATTACATAAGATTAGTAAAACATTTCCTATAAATGCTAAATTATTTGTTACACGTATGCTTCTTTTTCTGAGACAATAGATACAAGTATTATAAAGCTTACCATAACATCTGCATTTTGTAAAGGTTCCAAAAAACCATGAACGGTCAGCTTTCGAAGAACTGAAATATAGAAAACACAGCACACTTAGACCACAAATTGGATAGTTGCAGAGCATAAATGTGACAAATACCCTTAAACAGACATACAAAATAACACCGTATCACACTGATCTGTAGCACTGTGAGGACATTTCACACCAATAAAAAGAATATTTCATTTTATTTCTCATGTAGAAACTATATGGAATAGAATATACCTCCCAAGCAGAGGAAAGAACAATACAATTGTATATCCATATAAATTTCAGAGAAATATTTAAAGATCTAAAGTAACTTTACCACCACCTATTTACACCAATACAGAAGAGTTCAAGCACCATTGTAGCTTTACGCATACTTATAACTACTTTGCACCTTTTAAATAACTTCAATAGCACACACCAATAGGAAACAGTTGTCAATCTGTAGCTCACAAAAAGCCTCAACACAAACAACTGAAAAAAAAAATTTAAAAAAATTACCAAATCCCCTTCCCCCCCCCCCCCCCCCAAAAAAAAAATAAAGCTTAGAAAACAGATGGGATTCAAAATGCATCGTGCATCAACAAGTTTGTAGATTTGTAGCAGAACAAAGGAAAGGGGACCATGGAACATTCTGCATCATTGTATTCAATAGCAGTCATTTTCTCTGAATGCTTTGTGGTATCATAACATTAAAACAGCATTTCTAATACTAAGTATGTCCTATGGTTAAAGTAATTATCAAGGTAACAATAAGTTAATGAGTCAGTCTATCCACCATAACAACTTTGTATTATTGCATTAGAATAGTTCAGGGCAAAGGTTTAAGCGCGCTAATGGCTAGGGAGCCAAAAATACTGATTAATTATTGTCCGCTGCCCTTTTCTTTTATTCACGTGCACTGGAGGTAGTTACCTAGTCTGTTCATTATTACAATTATTTATATATTCTACAGCAATGTACAATAGGTAAACGAGACAAACATTTAATTGTAACAAGACATGTCTGACATATGAGCAGAGAAGGTGAACAGGACCGTGCCCAAACGACTTTACAATTTATAGGACCTGTGGGGCTCTATAGGTCTGGTGCATCTTTGAATTGGAATAAATGAATGTACTGTAATGTAATTTGGTTACAATCTTAATTTGCCAAGCTTCCTTTATATTGACCATAATATAGATGAGCAATCCTGTTAAGTACGGCCTGACTGTATTTTGGATGTGTGTGATATCATGAAACATTTATCTTGCGTTGCAACGTTAGACAAAAAAAAAAAAAAGAGCAAAAAACAAAAAAGGGAATGTCCTTCACAAATAAGTACAAATGATTGCCATTTTGTATCGGTGTATAATTAAGCCAAGAAAATGTTTTTTCTTTAACTTTTGTTTTGTTAACATGAAATAAACATTTTAGAGATATTAATACGATCCTCTATGGAACAGGTAGAAATGAAAGTACACTATCATTGTTCTTTTCCTGTGACATGTTTTTAATTTGAAAAAAAAAAAAAAAGGTTAATTCTTGCTATGACCCGGTTTGATCTTACAGCATCTTCCTTCACATCTCCGTTAAGAGAATGACAAATCAAATTATTGTGACACAACAGCTGAAGGTTCTACGTTGAAGACTTGAGTTGCCAATGCACAGAGGCATTTCAAGGTGACATCTTTCATAGGTTTTTTTTCTTTTTCCTTGTGTCACATCCTCTAAGAACATTTTTTTTTAAATGATACAGTTCCTAGTCACCTTTCTGTAAAAGCGTTTTGTTTTTTTTTAAATTAATATAAAAACAAAATTGTGATTTTTTTTAAATTAATATTTTTATACGATCACTGTAATTATTTAAGAAACATGTACTGGCAGTTTAGATCTGTTAATGCAATTAATGTAACAGTAATACCACGGTTCAAATGGTAAGTGAAGGAATTTTGCACTGTCCTCACGCTGTGTTGTTCTGTGGCATTAGTGGGCTGTTGACTAAGTTATTCACTGCTCTCCTGTCAAGTGCATAATAGGCTTACTGCAACCTGGGTTTTACACATGCCAAATAAAGTAAGGACACGCATTTACAACCTTTTAAAAAATACTTTGCTGCTTTTATGTTAGGGATATGTGAGAAGAAAAAAAAAAAAAAAAGGTGAAAGCAACTAAAAATACAGTGGCAAAGGAAAATACTAAAAGTATTTGTATGGATCAATTTCAAAATAATATATTTTTGAAATAAAAGAAGCATTATTTAGATATTGGTGAAAAGATTTTAAAAAAACAAACTTTATTTTGAAGAAATATGAAGTAACAAATCAGATGCTTTAATTATTCCAATTAATATGGACCTGTCATCTGTAGAACATGTAGCTTTTGGTAGATATACACTTATTCTATAAATTGCACTGGTAAATTTATATAACTATATACTTAAAGGAAGACTTCACAGTTTGTTTTTTTATTATTATTTTTTTTTTAATTTTTTTTTATCAGTTTTGGCAATGAAGTCCTTTTTATTTCTGTACTTCTTGGTATGTTTTTGCTGTACTGACTGCCAGGTACTAAGGAAAGCAGTTATAATAATGATTGACAGGGCAGAAGGAGCCGTGTTACAGGATAAAGAGATGTGTAGTTGTACATTTAATGTTATATTTCACACTTCACAAATACATATGTGTTAAGTATAGTGATAAGCAAACATGATATTAAAAATCCTCTTCCCTTTTAGTTATATAAAGAAATTGTGTGAAAGCACAGGAAATAGACTTCTCAATCAAGACACAAAGACTGCAAATAATAATTTGATAATAAAACTATGTCACAAGAAATTAACAAAATAGCATTACTCTTTGATATAGAGGTTTACATATAGGGGTCTTAAACTGCATCAACACTACTGTTACTCTTTGCAATAACTTTGCCTAAAAAAAAAGATAGGAAAAAAATTTAATTATTCTTTCTTGACTCCAAAATTATTAACCAGATTTCTAATGAGTGCAACATACTATTATTAAATATGACATATATTGGTTGATTTTGCATCGTGTTAGGCTTTGCATACATAACTGAAAAATAAAGGGGAGGCATGTCCACAGTAGGCGCCTAAACCAAAAGCTTCAATCACACGGTGAGCAGTTCACATACAGGCCAAAGAGATTCTCAGATTAGATCACTAGGGACACAGGTGAATGATCACAATTTACAAATTTCTTTATTGTATCGTTATTTAGAAGCTTTAGACAATAGGGGAAGACGTAATAATAGAGGAGTTAAGAATGTCCCTAATGGGACTGAGAATGTCACTCTAATGCAGACACTCTTGTTTAATTCCTTCTTAGAGTGTATGTGGCTGTAGCAGAACGCTGGTCTCTCACAGACTATTTCCGCTGGTAGTCCAGGTGTGGCTCAGGAACAAGTAGTAACCCCAGGAGAAACATCCACAGTAATAGAATAATCCAACAGAGTAGCAAGCACAATCAGCAATCCAATCCAATAATATCTCATCACCTTTCCCAATAACTGGACGACACACAGTATCAGGAGCAGAACTGAACTAACTTTTAATCACACAATCCCTGCTTTTATGCAATGCTCCCGTGCAAGGGAGCCACCCACAATAATTAGTACAATAATTAGTACATTAACCAATAAAGTACAAGGTACAACCCACACATCTCCTCCCATCAGCTTATCTGTTAACAGAATTAAAATGTACATATTTTTCCCCAAGTTCTAGATGTACCCCAAAAACATAGGATATACCCCTAAATATGGTATATACCCCTGACAGCCCTAATCTGGGTGAATAACATATTCAAAAATCACCCAGATCGGACCAAGGGTTCAGGAGTTATGGGGGTTTAAAGTTTTGACCGACCGCACAGGCAACAGTAGCTGAAAATAGTTCCAAAAGTTTTGGCCTTGCGGTCGGTCTACGTTTGCGGAATAAAAGTCACGAAATGTTTGTCATCCATGGCTATACTAGTGAATCCCCATGTTTGCATTAGTCTTTCTACCGAACGGCGGCTCGTTCGGTAGTTTCAGCACGAATTTATGGAAGTCTGGAGGTCTCAGCGGTGTTTGCCTAGTCGAGTGTCCGATTTTAGTTCCAGACACTAGACGGCAAAACACAGCTATTCGGGAGTTTAAGATGGCCGCCGCCACATGTTAAACTCCCGAAATGGCGGCCACCCAGGGACTTGAACAAAGCGTTCGCGGGTTTCAATAGGAATGTATTAGATGAACAAGGAGGTAGATTGAAGCATTAGGGTGGTCCGGTGTTTGGTAGATTTAGTTTGTATACCGAATGCAGGAAGTCAGTACAGTTTTAGGTGAACAATCAAATGAATGCTTTTTAAATCCACTTGAAAGCCTTATGACACATCCATATGGAAGTCTTAGTATTTAAATAGCAAAGTAATAATGAATCCGCTGTACAGTCCAATGTCTCTGCTATTCCATATGTCCTTGGCTGGCTCTCAAAGGGGCCAGCAGTGCCATGCCAACCTCCATTATGCCCAGCAATTGTGTTTAAAGGGTCCCATCATCCCGGGACCATAATCCCTGGGCAGGCGGCGAGCAAGCCGCCCCCTCCAGGAAACCGGGGCAGACTCTTGTACTAGGGCTAGTCCGCTACAGTGGCGAACCGCCAATATATCACAGCAACGGACTCCCTTTCCCCAAAATAGCATAGCTCCAACACTCATCAGGTATCGCCTTTCCCCCTAGACATTAGTCGAGATTGAATGCTGGGAAGTAGATCTGTTTAAAGCAGGCAAGGAATCAATTTATACATACAGTAAACTTCTTCCCTGTGCCTTAGAGATAATTGAGTCAGGAAATGAATTATTCAATTATCTCCCAGGTACAGAAAAATATAACAATTTTTAAACACCCCAAAAGTACCCCCAAAATCCATGGAACACAGGTGAATTGTCGGGAACTTAAACGGGCAGCAGTTCAATATTCACCGGTGTTCGCGGGAGTGCCTAGCCGAAATAAGTTCCAGGCACTCTATGACCAGGTCCTGCTGCCTGCGTTCGGGAGAAAAAATGGCTGCCATCCCTTCTGTCAACTACGTGCGTTTGGTATACGAAACGGCAGCCACCCAGGGGAGTCTTTTAGGAATAGTTTCTGTTACGGTTTCGCACTGGATACTTTGTATTCCATGTTCTAATTAGATGTTGGGGTGGTCTTCATTCGGGAACAGAACTAGAGGAATTTTGCGTGAACAAATGTACAGATGAAAACTATTACAACCGAAACAAGTGACGGGGCATTCCTTCACAGTGTACACAAGACACAGTTATGACATTTGAACAAATCTGCATAGCAAGAAAGGAGATTACCTACAAATTACTGTGCAGCTATGGGACAAGAATATCAAGTAACGATGAATCGGTTTTCCTTGTCTGATGGAACCACAGCTATAATCTCTATGGTGGATTAAATACCAGCATTTACGTAGGCACTGGGCCTGCAAGATGTGACCATAGAACTGGTATGGTGAACTCATTCCCGATACCACGACAATGTTGGTAAACCATTTCTATGGAGCGTGACTGACAAAGAATTGTCCCAATTGCTGAACCACAAAACAAAAACGGACAATGCCACTAACACAACATCCCTTTTATACCCATGGAAATGGACATGGAAAACTCGAGGCCAAGGCTTTAAAACAGAGGTATCTTATATAGATAAAATAAAAGATAAACAGGAGCGCATTTTTCACTTTACCGCAGACATTAACAATTATTTCAGAAATTAGTATCCCATGCTACGCAGTTGATCCACAACTCCGGTTGAAGACGACATACACCCTTCTCTCAGCTGCCAAAGCTAACTTATTGAACCATTTACATATAATAAATGTAAACAAAGTGGTGAAGGTGGATCCCTGCAGCAAAAGCCCAGGACCAGATAGGTACACAGATAAATATTATAAGGTTGTCTTCCCTCAATTAGGAAGCCATATGCTTCCAATACTTCTACTAACCAGTTTCCACCCTTTTTTCTGAAGGCAACTATTAATCTAATTCTTAATTCAGATAAAGACCACACTAGATGTGTTAATTATAGACCTATTGACCTAATTAACAATTACATTAAAATATTTTCCTGCATACTTGCTGCATGTCTCAAGCCCTTTTTGTGAGGACTGGTCCACCGTGATGAGGATGGCTTTGTTCTGTGCTGAGAGGCTAGTAACAATAACCCTAAACTAATTAGCATCATACAATTGCTTATTACTGCAAACGTGGAACCCATTTGTGACCATTCTTACCGGTAAGCGTGTTGCTTCTTTCGAAACCTCTAAAAGGGACACTATAGTCACCAGAACAACTACAGCTTATTGCATTTGTTCTGTTGCGTGTAATCAATCCCTTCAGGCTTTTTGCAGTAAACACGGTCTTTTCAGAGAAAATGCAGTGTTTACATTACAGTCTACTGAGAACTCTAATGGCCACTCCTTAGATGGCTACTAGAAGTGCTTCCTGGGGCAGTGCTATACACTGTGCAGTACTGCCACTCAGTGTCTCCACCCTCTGCATGGAGACACTGAACTTTCCTCATAGAGATGCATTTATTTAATGGATCTCTATGAGGAGATGCAGATTGGCCAGAGTTGTGTTTGACTTGTGCTGGCTCTGCCTCTGATCTGCCTCCTTGACAGTCTCAGCCAATCCTATGTGTAAGCATTGTGGTTGGCTCAGACCACCACTTCTAATGATGTCAGCAGACAGATCAGGGGCTGAGGCAGCAGTTGCAGACTTGAATGCAAGTAAGATTTTACTATATTTAGGGACGCAAGAGGGGGAGGGCAGGGAGGCTAGATGGTGTTCTTAACACTGTAGGGTCAGGAATACATTTTTGTGTTCCTGACCCTATAGTGTTCCTTCAAGAAATTCTGTTCTGACATGACCTCTTTACCTATGGCCCTTTAGGCTTCCCTATTGCTGAATTCTGTGGGATGATCTCTAGCTTAACATACACGGGGCTTCACTTTTGTAACAACCTTTCAGATTTTCTACCCTGCAGATTGTGACTACAGATTTTTCGTGTTGGTTTTTAGTAAATTTTTGTATTATGGTTGATTTATTTTGTTTAGTTAACAACTCTTCCTTGAACATATTTTGTTGTGCAGACTCACTCCTGTTTTAGACAGGTCTTATCATATATTTCTTGTACTTGAACATGATTTTTATTTGTAATTTGTGCATTCTACAGCACTGCCTGTTCGTATACTGAAAGTCTTTTGGAAAAATTAGAAAAAAAAAAAAAAAAATTCTGTTTAAGGGCAAATTATTGAATAACATAGCACAGCTTACATAGGTAGTACATTTAGCTAAATTGCTTATTACATTGTAATGTTTTTTATAAAAAGTACAGCTGTCAGATACTATAAATTGTAATAATCGAATTTGATTTTCATAACAAATGATGTGTGTGCTTTCATTGCAAAAAATAAATAAAAGGTTATAGCTTATTTTATGGCTTTCATTCAACAGAGGGATTAAACAGATGTCAATGAGTGTGGGGGTGGCTTGAGACTCCTCATCAAAGGATAATGCAGATTAACAATATACACGGCAATGCTGGCCAATAAGATTAAAATGGGCAGACGGGAAGCATACTTGTAAAGAAAACTGTGTTTAAAGTAGCAGTTGTATGCAATTGTGACATTTGTCACAAATCTGGCTTAACCCCTTAAGGACCAAACTTCTGGAATAAAAGGGAGTCATGACATGTCAGACGTCCTTAAGGGGTAAAAAGGGAACTGTCACTTCTCTGGAAATTACACAAATTAATAAAACACACTGAAAAATCACATAATTTGAGGGGGGTTTCCATGTGATTTTCTGTTGTCCTTTACACGTCAAATAAGGATTTATCAATAGGTGTCATAATACAATTCAATCCTGGCACGGCGAAGGGGACACATTGCATTGTCGGAGGAGAAGCAGAAACATTGTTACTCCTATCTCTATGCTGAAAAGTGTAAATACTGTTTGTTTTGTTATGTGTGTTTTCTTTTTACAAAAAGTTAAGGGCTTAAAGGGACACTATAGTCACCTGAACAACTACAGCTTAATGTAGTTGTTCAGGTGAGATCTATAGCTCCCTGCAGGCAATCTAATGTAAACACTGTATTTTCAAAGAAAATACAGTGTTTACATTGATTGATGGGAATACCTCCAGTGGCCGTCACTCAGACGGCCACCAGAGGAACTTCCTATCATGTAGGGCCCTAAAAAGGCCTTGTACACGTCAGACGTGTGCGCGCCTTCTCTCTCCTGCCTGTCGGCAGAGGAGAGGGGGCGGGCAAAGACCGCGAGCTGAGCTGTCGGTCAAGGATTGACAGGGAGTCAAGATAGAGGTGCTCACTTCCAGGATAAAATTAAATGCAGAAATATTTGAATGTTGATTTTTTTTTTTTTTTTTATAAACATGCTTTTAATGTACGGGATAAGTAAACATAACACTTAAAATCTTGAGAAGTGACAGTGCCCCTTTAAGTGATAGGGTATGTAACAGAAATAGGGCCAGATGACATGCAGACCTTTTAGGGACAGTAATGCTCTTTCCAGGGAATTGGCAGATGCGGATTCGTTACCACTGCAGACCTGTTCCAGAAAAGTATCTGTGTGATGGTTCCACAGGCAGCAGGCAAAACTGTAGATTTCTGAGGCTAACTAGAAGATAAAAAGAAGAAGAAAAAATAGCATTAAAAGCAGTGCGATAGTGATCTTAATACTACCCCATGCTGAAATAGCATTAAACTCAGAAAATGTATAAAAGCCTAGAATAGATTAATAGAATAGGAGGAACCACATGACTAATTCAAAGATAAATTGCCATTCAGCATCCTGCCACATTAAATTTGTTCAGAGATAAATCTACAGGAAACCTCCAGTCACCAGGTTCCTGAACGACTGACAAAGATACATTTAAAGGAGTTAAAAGGATTAACCGGAAAACATTGCTCTGTCTTTAAACTCCAGCAGAGACTCCAAATTTAGTGTGTGTTTTCAGAATCAAAAGAACCGAAAACTACACAGGCTGTTACATACAAACTGCACAATGACTGTAGATAACTACAGGGAGTGCAGAATTATTAGGCAAGTTGTATTTTTGAGGATTAATTTTATTATTGAACAACAACCATGTTCTCAATGAACCCAAAAAACTCATTAATATCAAAGCTGAATATTTTTGGAAGTAGTTTTTAGTTTGTTTTTAGTTATAGCTATGTTAGGGGGATATCTGTGTGTGCAGGTGACTATTACTGTGCATAATTATTAGGCAACTTAACAAAAAACAAATATATACCCATTTCAATTATTTATTATTACCAGTGAAACCAATATAACATCTCAACATTCACAAATATACATTTCTGACATTCAAAAACAAAACAAAAACAAATCAGTGACCAATATAGCCACCTTTCTTTGCAAGGACACTCAAAAGCCTGCCATCCATGGATTCTGTCAGTGTTTTGATCTGTTCACCATCAACATTGCGTGCAGCAGCAACCACAGCCTCCCAGACACTGTTCAGAGAGGTGTACTGTTTTCCCTCCTTGTAAATCTCACATTTGATGATGGACCACAGGTTCTCAATGGGGTTCAGATCAGGTGAACAAGGAGGCCATGTCATTAGATTTTCTTCTTTTATACCCTTTCTTGCCAGCCACGCTGTGGAGTACTTGGACGCGTGTGATGGAGCATTGTCCTGCATGAAAATCATGTTTTTCTTGAAGGATGCAGACTTCTTCCTGTACCACTGCTTGAAGAAGGTGTCTTCCAGGAACTGGCAGTAGGACTGGGAGTTGAGCTTGACTCCATCCTCAACCCGAAAAGGCCCCACAAGCTCATCTTTGATGATACCAGCCCAAACCAGTACTCCACCTCCACCTTGCTGGCGTCTGAGTCGGACTGGAGCTCTCTGCCCTTTACCAATCCAGCCACGGGCCCATCCATCTGGCCCATCAAGACTCACTCTCATTTCATCAGTCCATAAAACCTTAGAAAAATCAGTCTTGAGATATTTCTTGGCCCAGTCTTGACGTTTCAGCTTGTGTGTCTTGTTCAGTGGTGGTCGTCTTTCAGCCTTTCTTACCTTGGCCATGTCTCTGAGTATTGCACACCTTGTGCTTTTGGGCACTCCAGTGATGTTGCAGCTCTGAAATATGGCCAAACTGGTGGCAAGTGGCATCGTGGCAGCTGCACGCTTGACTTTTCTCAGTTCATGGGCAGTTATTTTGCGCCTTGGTTTTTCCACACGCTTCTTGCGACCCTGTTGACTATTTTGAATGAAACGCTTGATTGTTCGATGATCACGCTTCAGAAGCTTTGCAATTTTAAGAGTGCTGCATCCCTCTGCAAGATATCTCACTATTTTTGACTTTTCTGAGCCTGTCAAGTCCTTCTTTTGACCCATTTTGCCAAAGGAAAGGAAGTTGCCTAATAATTATGCACACCTGATATAGGGTGTTGATGTCATTAGACCACACCCCTTCTCATTACAGAGATGCACATCACCTAATATGCTTAATTGGTAGTAGGCTTTCGAGCCTATACAGCTTGGAGTAAGACAACATGCATAAAGAGGATGATGTGGTCAAAATACTCATTTGCCTAATAATTCTGCACTCCCTGTAGATTACACCGTCCACATGTAAGGGACTTAAAATTTCATTTTGGTTAAAAAGGATCATTAAATATATTAAATATATATGTTTATTGATATTACACTTAAACTGTAGGATTTTGCATTACACTGAATGTACAACACCTTCGTTGCACCTTTCAAGGAGCCACTTACCTGATCCTGGTAAAGGAACCCCAACACTATACTGTAACAGTTTTATATTGTATGCACAAACAAACCAGATTCGATCTATGCCACATAGTGGAGATCAGCCCTCATATAACCATTAGATATAGATATATCGAGACTCACCTGTTTCTAGCAGAAAAAAATATGCGGTTTTATTTCAGGTGTGGCATGAGTGAAGAACAAAATGATTTTAAATTCAACGCATTGTTTCACAGTGCACAAGATCCTGTTATTACAAGTGTACGAAAGACATCCAGGCAGATAAAGTTCAGTGAACGTGCAAACATTTATTTTTAAAGGGACATTATGGTCACCAGAACCACTAGCTTAATATAGAGGTTCTGTGGAATATTGTCTGTCCCTGCAGCATCAGAAGTGTAAACTCTGCTTTTTCTAAGAAGAAAATGCCACTTTTAGTGGTTAGCACTAACAGCCAACAGAGGGACATCCTTAGTTTGGTCTTGCAAAGATTGTCTGTCTCAGTGCATCTGTATGAGGAGATGCTAATTGGTGCAGCATGGCAATTTGCCACTCATGAGAATGTGCCTCCCAATGCTTCCCTATGAGACTAACGATCTCAGCCAGGGAGGCCGCACAAAAACCGGAATGGCGAAAGCTAAAAGGCTAGTAAAAAGCTTTATTTTTTTTATTGCAGGTCATATAAATACTTAGCAGAACACTATAGCATTAGGAATGCATGTTTCCATTGCTAACGCTATACTGTTCCTTTAAGGTGTTACAGATGAACCCAAGCCGCACATTATCAGTGTAAGGAGTATGAAGGCCTGTTAGACCAATTTGCTGAGATCAGAGAAATCAAAGCCAGACTTTGACTCATTCACCCTTTGACCCATTAAAGGACAGGATCCTGGCTGGGCAGTTCTTTTAACCTCATTTAATGTGCCAGTTGCATGAACTACGTACTAACTTCATCACTAACTAGAGCTTCCAGATCCACCAGGCTTCCAAGACAATAATGCTACCTGTCTCACCAGTGACACCCATAATGGGTGGATGACACCCATACAGTCATAGGTTGCCTAGAATTTACTTAAGACTGCTGGCGCTGTGCTGACCCTGTCCGTTTCCTTATGACCCCAGTGAACTAAAGCGAGACAGCATTACAGGACCCCAAAAGTGGGACTGCAGTACAGTTTTCTGATTTGTTGAAAGCTGTACAGAGGTAAGAAGAACGATCTCTATGAAGCTTCACTCGTGGGAGATAGGACTAAACCTACCTGCACAATGTAACAATAGCAACTACACAATATGGGAATGTATTTGTTTCAAACTCAAAAGTGGATTTCAAAGACCAAAGTAACCAAAGTGCATGCGTGGTGGTCTTCGCAAATAATTCCAGTTTGGCTCTTTTTACTCTGAATTTGAAATGCACTTTAAATTCTCAATTTAGTGAATAACCCTGTAACATTCAATCAAGTCTGGTCTATAAGAAGCACTAAATTGCCAGTATGATAGCTTAAGACAATATTGCAGACGCCACTAAAATCCAAATTCCCTGGTCGAAGATTTACCAACATCTGCATTTAGGCACTTAGGATATTGAACTCTTGAATAATAAGTAGTAGAAGCCTATTTAAAAAAATATATTGTCAGGCAGATGTAACTTTATTCTTTATTTGCAAGTATACTCTGGGCTGCGATTTCCTCTATCTTTAAGCTTCTTCCATTTCTCTTTCTTACAAAATAGGTCAGAACACAGACCCCATTAATAACCATGACCAGATCCACAGGACCTACTTAGTTCTCTGAGTAAAAATAACAATGAATTTCAAAATACTGAAACTCTTATAAGTGTTGCTTTGTCAGTGTTTTAATAATAGCTGCCTATGTAAAAGGATTTTCACAGGCACATTCTTGCAATATTCATTTTTTCTAAGATTCGCTTACTGAAGCACAATAAGGCAACTGTTCTTAAAGTGGAATGGTGGCCAAAAAATACTGCATTAACCTATTCATATCAGATGATCTTACCCGGGCACGCAAAATAACAATATTTATCTAGACTCAGGCCAGGTAGGATTTCCCAACAGAAAACAAGAAGCAACTGTACATAAATTACAATAATGATAAGAGCAGCCATAAAACTTGTTTGTATACTGGCTAATATCTAGGCTACAACTGTTGCCGTAAGATATTGCCCAAAAGTAGAGTAGCTTTCCACTAAAAATCTCTTCTCTTCTGCTCATTATTTAGTGCAAGTTTGGTTAAATGATAGCTCTCTTGTGTTGTAGAACTACAATTCACATGATACTGTGTCAAGTTGGAAATGCATTATGAGAGCTGAAGTTCTAAATGAGAAGGCGGGCTACATGTTGGTCATTCATCTTCTATATCACTGGTTTGTCTATCAGGCTGGCGCAAATCATCCAAGTCTCAAAATAAATAACCCATGAAATATTCTTGAAAAGTACAACGTATCGGTACTAGGGATGGTTCTGAGAGCAGGGATTTTACCTTATTTTGACCTAGAATAGGGAAAGCAGAAGTACTTTATATGCCCCAAACAGAATATTTATAATAGCTACAAGATCTCATTCAGGATTCTGTTCTACTAGCGGCACTCTGACCTCTGCATGTGCTCTGCATCACACTGGAAAGGCAAGAACAAGAATAATGGGTGGACATTCTTTTTTTTTTTTTTAGGCAACATATACCCCAATGGGGATATAACATGGGAATCAGGATCCAAATAAAAGAAAGTAAATCAATGTGCGAAATCTTTCCATTTATATTACAAAAGAAGTATCAGGGAGGAACTGCTCTGCTTCATTTGATGTCTTTATTTAGGCATTCAATGATAAATGCTAGATAGGTTTGCGTTCGGGTGCTTTAATAACCTAGTTGAAGACGTAATCTTGCACATCAGTAGTTTTCGAACTTGTTATAACTGCTAATGTGCAGATCCCAATTTCAATTTAGAAAGTAGTGTGTGTCGCACACGCCACATTCAATTTGTATCCACAGATGTACCTGCTTCAGAGAATGAGCAACACTAAAAACAGCCATTAAGTGCTTGTAAAGACACTGCAGGTGCGAGATTCAAAATAAAAAATAATGTTGACTGATGAGGCTTCCAATTACTGACGCACCAATATTTTTTTCTCTTCTTTTATATGCTACATAGAAAGGATACATAATTAGGAGCTTTTCATGAGATTTTACTTGACGCTCTAAACTGCTAAATTCCAGTATGGAAATGAATAGGCAAATAGTCTAAATCCTTATTCTCAGTGAGGCCACTCATTTTCTTCTCTTTTTACCTCCCGCTAATAAACATCTAAAAATATGTTAATTATCACTTAATAATTATCACTTGCCAGGCAATAGCGTAACAAGTGAGGATGACAGCACACGTCTGCAGGGTAAAAACAAGTGTACCAGCATCTAACTTACCTTGAGACTGCAGGTGTTTGCTGTCAGCATCTCTTATGATGCTCAGCCAGCATTGAAGTGGTCCACAGACCTCGAGGAAGGTTAACCTCTCTGCTTTAGATATATGTTGACTCCCAATTCAATGACCCTCAGCCATCCATTTTTAATGTTAATGTGATAACGATCATCTATTTCTACTTGCATGCCTCAAAACAAAACAAGGCAACTGAATACTCATTCCTATGTTTAGTGAATAGTTTCTAATTTTTGAACAAATTAGATAATTTTTTTACACAAATGTTTTTATTTACGTTGTGTGCTGGGCTGTTGCTGTTCTTTTCACAGTAAGAACATACCATGTACATTTCTATAATCCTGTGGTGTCATAGATGCGGGCAGTAAGGACAAAATGACCCAGAGAACCATAGAATGCCACGTGTGGCTGGAAGTGTCGCAGAGGATTGTGTGTTTATTTTACATGCCTCCACTGAACTCATCATCCCAGTAAATTCTTCAACAAACTGAGAAAATATCACACTTCCTCTTCAAATGGACATGTTCTGAACAGAGTAATGGGTTCAATAATTAAAATAAAATACATGCTTATCATAGTTTTAGGAGATGAATGTGTAATCTTATTTCTTCCCTACTTATATTTATATTAGAAAGCTAAGAGATTTTTATTTATTTTTTTTAAAGAGGAACATGATCTTTGTGCATTTTTAATCAGTTGAGTTAATAAGCACATCAAAAAAACAGATAATAAAAGGACACTAAGGGCTATATGAATGGAGTTTAGAGAAGTCACTGAAGACAAATCAACAAAACAAAACCATATCGTCCACATTGTGTTAGATCATTTCTTTTCATGCTAGTTGTTGCATGACATATACATAATTGTGAGCAAACCAGTACTGTCTCCCCTTCCCCCAATATTTCATTAGTTTTTTTCTAATGACAAAGATGAGGCTTGCTTATAGCACACCACAGAGCAAAAACACATTCTACGAAGGAATAGTATCTACATGAGTGGTGGTATGACCAATAGGAAAATTATTCACTATACACGGACATTCAAAATATTGCCAACATTGCCAACTTTGACTTTTGTAGGTTTTGAACGATTGGTTTTGATCACAGTTTTAGAAAGTTAGTGGTCAATTCACTGTATGATGCATAAACTGGATAGTAAGAGGAAATGAAAATGAATGTATTTTCATTAAAGGGAAAGGCGTGTATATTATTATTATCGCAATTTATATAGCGCCAACAGATTCCGTAGCACTTTACAATATTATTAGAGGGGGGATTTAACTATAAATAGAACAATTACAGAAAACTTACAGGAACGATAGGTTGAAGAGGGCCCTGCTCAAACGAGCTTACAGTCTATAGGAGGTGGGATATACAACACATTAGGACAGGAATATGTATGACTATAGACCAGTTTCTATAAATCATTTTATCTAACTTTCAAACGCCACCACTGTGATTTCCAATGGCACTTGATGGGTTATATTATTATCTTAAATACACTAAAGAGAGAATTTCTTGGTCTCTTTCGAATCAAACATATTCCCACAGTAATCAGCCTATGCTGCAGTGCACGTTGAGGTTGTCATTTGGGATTCCATGAGACATGAGATGGATCTTTTTGCATCTTCCTAGCATCACTATGTTCAAAACGTCATCAGAAATTTCAGTGGTTTCCGAAACTGAATACATAGAAGTTTCATTTTAAACTGATGTATTGGAGCTATATCAGAGCACTCCCGTATTACATTTTCTTTTAAACTTTCCCTCTTCAATAAGTTTTCCAAATGCCAGCATTAGAAAGCTAGTAGATTACATTTAATATGGTTACTTTACAGAACAGCCCTTCACTGTAAATCCATCTAAAATCCTAAACAGGAGAAAGCTAGCCACGTCTTGTTAAACAGCACCACCAGAAGATTAAACCAGTAATGATCACATCGAAGATCCATTACAAATGTTCAAAGTTAAAGACTACCAATAAAACCAGCTGCAGCACACGGCAACTGCCTGATTGTGGATTTAATTGTTAGTACGTTCACCTCTACTAGATGGCTAACTACATTCCATTTCAATCATCTCACAATCAACTGACTCTTTCAGCAGTGTCAATCAAATCTCTCATTCTGATTACCCCTAGCTAGACGGAACGCAATTTACAACAGTTGCTTTAAATTCTTGTCACCTCCCGGCCTAAACTTCAATTACCTCGGTCTTACAGACGGATATATTACAAATTGTTGGGACACCTTGTGAGCAGGTAGCACTTTAAGGGCATGCTGCATTGGCTTTGCCATAGCAACTGGTTCCATTGGGAAGAAATATATTCATTACATGAGAAATTGATTCTGTTCTCTAAGCCAGCTTGGGACTATCACTGCAGGCCGTTGGAAATAACTTCTCGGCAACAACACTAAAAGCCAATTACTTAGCGTTAAATATATTAGGGAAATAGGGCAGGCAAGCTTTCATTTGCACCTGAACTAAAATAACAGTTGCAATTTGCCTGAGACTTGACTTACACGTGAGCTAAAACGTGTTTTTTATATCTGAAATAAGCAAGGAACAATTCCTGAAATTGAATTAACATGACTTAAGAAACAAAATAAAGAAATATCACAATCTGATTTTCTCCTTTCCGCCAGACTGTGATCATTAAATTACACAACATGTAAAATATTAAATAGGTGACTTACGCATCTTTTTTTTTTTCCCCTTCAGGACAGCATAATAAGTTAGTTTGTTCTTCTTATAAATGCTTGGCTAGGATAAGGCTGATGTGGTTTCTAAAAGGAGATTTAGATAGTGCTCACTATGTTTGAAGAGCAAAACGAATGTGGTTTAGGGACACACTGACTGTACAGGGACACTCTAGGCACTATAACCACGTCATCTCATTGATCCCTGGCACCATCACTCCATTCTGTGTTAAACAATTTTAAAGCGGTTTAATATTGAATGAAGGTCCCATCAACCCGCAGTCCAACACTTCAGTGAGCTTGCATTTCTTGGCCTATCATACCCCCCACAAACACCCACACACACATTGATGATATGAACTGGCTTCTGGGGGGGGAGAGGGGGGTTAAACTGTTGAAATATGATTTATAAGAAGAATTTGAAGTGGTTATAGTGACTAGACGGTCTCTGGCCTCACAATCTTTCAAATTTCGTCAGGACAGTCCCTATTTTAGACTCTTGTCCTGCCGTTACGGGTTTGTTCCCTCGTGTCTTGTTTTTGAGGACACCAGGGAAGTGTCCACAAAAAGTGCTGCTCAAGCTTATCATTAGATGCGTTTGCGATATCCACAAGAAACCTGTACAGAGCACTGAAAGAGTGCTCCCTGCATGGTCTGCCCTCACTGGGCTGGCACAAAATGACAGATTTTTCTATGTAGGAAGTGTTCCAAACTTAAATATTTGCATATACAGATTGCCTGCACCATGACCACTTCTTAAAGCAGCAGCGGTCATGGTGGTTGGACTAACCCTTTAAGATAAAGTTATTTTGATGCTTGGAGTGTCCCCTTAATATAACACTATAGAACTGTTGAAGGCAGAACTAGCAAGAAAAAAAATCTTATTGGCACCACATTGAGTCACGCTAGAGGTGGTAATTATGTTGAAGGGTGACAATGTTAGACAAAGTAAGAGGTAAAATTGGGCATTAAAAACTATGCACAAGTCATGATATTTCTAAAGTCAAACAGAGCATATGAGAAAAAGGAAATGAAAACAAACTCAGTAGTTTGTCCTTTGATTAGTCAAGCAAGTTTTTTGCTTTTGTTTCTTGTTCTTTCTATCCTTAAATCTCTTTGTATATTCTTTCATTGGAACAATTTGATAGAAACCATTTATACTGGTGTACATAGGTTTTATTTTTAATAGAGATTGAGTGCCACCTAGTGGTAAATATAGTTTTCAGACTACATATGCAAACTCAGCAGTACGGGAACCTTCTGTTATGGATACTTTTAAACTAATTAACTCATTTTCAATATTTATGATTCTCCCACGTGTTACCTAAACTATATATTTATTGTATTTTACATACATTTTTGAAGTTCTTTCAGAAACAATGAAGGAGATTAAGCAAGACTTTCATTTTAGTAACCACTTGAAGATAACTAGAAAAGTAAATAAAATTACATTTATGAGCGCAAATAAAAAGGACTTTATGGGGCCCACTCCTCAGCTGGGAAATACAACCATGAAAGAGTTTAATCTTCAATTTTCATTTCTTAGTAAATCTAAAATAAACCCTAGTATTCAAGTGGCTTTTTTATTTCAAAATTATAGATTTAACCTTTGAATATATCAGAGACCCTCATTACTGCCAAAGCAAATTATGTAATCTAAATAGATAAAAACGTAAAGACTGATCAATCTATCATTGCATGGAACCCATTAAGTCAATAAAACTGAAGTTCTGACTTCCTAAATAGTTTAATACAGACAAAATAGTCCAGATATCATCCTAGATATCCCACCCCGTTAAGATTACTGCACAAATTTGATTAAGCACTTAACTTCTCGGAGTGGTCTAAAAGGACACTATAGGTACCCACACTACTTCAGCTCATTGAAGTGGTCTTGGCGCATTGTCCAAGGTCCCTTAATCATGCAAAGCTAATTATTGCAGTTTTTTATTAAACTGCAATAATTGTGAGGACAAAACCACCCCTTCTCATTCCCTTCACTCTGCAAGCCACCTTTTTCTTTACATCAAGGGTTACCCCATTCATATGGAAAACTCTACCCAGTGCCATCAGACTCTCCCCTATTCACCAGTTCTTTAACACATCACTGAAAATACACCTAGCCTAGCATCTTTCTGGGTGACGCTTCTCTCATCACATTTGCCCTCTTCAATCCTCGATTCCATAACCCAGCTCACTCTCTCTCTCCTTCCATTGTTCAGTTGTCCCAGACAACTCTTTTACCAACTTATTTTTACATGCTGTTCTTCCTCTTGTGTTGCTTCTTCACCACTTGTCTCTGTTAATATTCTGTATGTCAACTGCTTGCTATCAATTATCCACATTCTAGAACTGTAAAGATCTGTGGAATATGCCGGCTCTATAAACTCTGTAATGTGAACTAGCTAGCAAGAACATACACCTTGAAAGTAGCACATTTATGATATCAATAAATTTAGTCCCATGCCTTTTCCTTTTAGGTTAAACTCTACATAAAAATTAAATAAATAAATAAATAAATAAGGTAATCACAATTTCCACTTGCAAGTAACTTGTATGCCTGTCTAATGCCTGACTGTCACAGTGCTCTGCTCGTAGGCTGAATACGTTCAGTGCATTTTCCGCAGCATCATTACTTCTTATAACACATGTTTGCTGTGTTATTGGGCTGGGACACTATTCTTTTTCAAGATAGAAAAGTCATACTCTAGGATACCACAGTGACATCAAAATATATGAAAGTTGTGATGACTTTGATAATCAGAAGAAATATTGCGCAAGATGGTAATACTGCAAAACATGTTTTGAAGCCGCATTTTACATCCTCACAACACAGGCATGTGAAGATCCTATGTCGGGAATGAAAAAAGGCTCTGAAGGCAATGGAAATACTTCCACCACTGCTGTACATGTTAATACCTGGGAATTGCAACTTTCATCAGTCTTATTTCTTTGGAAGCAGAAGCTGCATATAGAGCTAAATTCTGGAGATTTTTTCCACAAAATGTATTATTTTGATCATCATCATTTTGGATAGGTTATATGCTTTAATATGAATGTAATTTATCCAGGTGCTTGTAGTATCACTTTAAAGCACAACGTCCACTTCTTTTTAAAGGACAGTTTCACATTTTCCAACCTCAGTAAAACATATTGCTGTGTTTAAGTAAGCTGCATCACGTACTCAAGTCAAATCTCAAGGTCCTCGATTAGGCCAAACTCCATGCCAGGTTGTTCAAGAAACTATTGGAGATTACTATGCTGAACCATTTTGTACAAATTTAGTTGCATGGTCAGAGAATTGTGACACAGTGATTTGTAATCCATGGCCAAGAGAGGGTTCTTTTAGTGATTTTCATTTGCAAATGCTGAAAGGTATATGTATTATATGCATAATGCAGCTACAGGATGGTCAAAGTGTGTTCAGTTATGGGTTGTTCCTGATCAGGCTACAAAGTATGTTCAGGCTTCTGCAGCATCACCTGCTTATGTCCCTACTGTTGTACCATTATATCCCAGTTTGGATGAATTAAAAAATAATTTTTAGGAATATTGATACTGATGATATTGACATTGTTTCTATGCAGGCTGGATCATCTTTGGATGACAGCTTATTGGAGTAAACATTCTGTTACACCTGATGCAGCTTCTGGTATCCTCAAGGATCCTAAAGGTCGCATAGTAATCCCTCAAGCTTCTTCTGTGTTACTCGTCCGACAGTTCCATGGCTATGGACATTTCGGACGAAGAGGTGTTTTGGCTATGCTAAAAAGAACAATTTGTAATTAACAGGTTAGATCAGACAGTTACCAATATTTTATCCGGGTGCTTAACATGTGCAAGCGTTAATACTACCAAACCACAGTTTAGTAAACATGACCACCTTCCTCCAGCGGAAGGCCAATGTTAAATTTACAAATTAACTTCACGTATATGACAATGGCAAAAGGTGGACTCAAGTATTTACTTGTCATTATAGACACGTCTTGGCTGCCCAGTTATGATTAATAGCGATAAAGGAACTCCTTTTGCTTCAGCAGTTACATAGCAGGCTTGTAAAATGTTGAGTATAGATGGGAAATTTCATATACCCTATGACCTTCAGTCATCAGGGCAAGTACAAAGGATGAACAGAACGATCAAGGAGAAATTGACAAAAGGAGGCTTGGGTAGCACACGCAATTGGCCAGACAATTTGCCAGCAGTTTTAGCTGAGATCAGAATGACCCCTAGTTCCACTACGGGTTATTCACCCTTTGAAATTTTAATGGGGAGACCTTTTCCAACTTCATGGTGTAAGTCCAAAGGTGCCCCGATGGTAAACAGAGACCTAAATGTTGTGTTAGATGACTATGTATTGAACCTTGTAGACAAAATGAATGGCATCTATGGTGATTTGTCTATCTCTTCCTCATCCTTCAGGTACTACCACATATCCTTTCCTTCCTGGAGACCAAGTCTTGGTGAAGTCCCCCTTCAAATCCAGAACCTTTGATCCACCATACAGCCCTTCAACAATTGTTGTTGCCATCACCCAAACAGCCGTTCTGACCGAGGAGAACCAGACATGGATTCATGCAAGCTGATTAGAAATATGTCCCATCAAGCACTCTGGATATTCCAAGCAAAGAATGATCAACCTCAGACTGGTCCAGAATAAACAATAGTGCTCGCTGCACCCTAATTATTCTTCTTTCCACGGGACATGGTTATGCGTTATATGGTCCCAAAGAACAGTGATATTAAAAATGTTATTAATATATTACACTCTAAGCGGGTTTTATCTCCTTCATCATGGGAAACAGACAATCACTTTATTAGAACTGCAAAGAATTTATACCAAGCCCTAAAATTTAACTAATTGTTTAATAAACCTTTATTCGTCCAGGAGGGAGGGACGGTCCTTCAGAAATAACGGTTCTGAAGTTTTTTTTCTTCCCTGAGTGCTATAATAGACAATTTATTTACTGATATGTTATTCTTTCAGAATAAAAGAATGGAATGAAATGGATTAATGAGCACCTTTCCCCTTATATCCTGTGTCACACTACACAGTTGATTGAGTAATGTCAGGATGCTCTATTATAACAGCTGGCCTTTGATCCTGATTTGTATCTTCTTCTTGTTTTCCCCCCCTGCACTGCATATCCTGTTAAAGGACCACTATAGTGCCAGGAAAACACTCGTTTTTGTGGCACTATAGTGCCCTAAGGGTGCCCCCACCCTCAGGGACCCCCTCCCGCCGGGCTCGTGGGGAAGGGGTTAAACTTACCCCTTTCTCCAGCGCCGGGCTGGGTGCTCTCCTCCTCCTCTCCGCCTCATCTCTGAAACTGCTATGTTTATAGAAAAAAGGGTTAACCCTAGCTGGACCTAGCACCCAGACCACTTCATTAAGCTGAAGTGGTCTGGGTGCCTATAGTGGTCCTTTAACACCTTGTTGGGAAGTGTTTGTTTAATCAAGTAACACTTTTTAACCAGCTAATGCAAAAATGTGCTTTAAGTTCTTTGAATATGCAATTGACAAGACATGACTGTATTATGTGAAGACAACCCCTTTTTGGATGTGTACAGAATTTTGTTATAAGATCTGTGTTTTCCCCATTAAAATTAGGAGCAGTATTTTGTCATACACTTGTGAACAAGTACTGCCCTCCAAGCTTGTATTTCTGCTGTGTCTATTCCTTGTCTTCATACCTGAGAGAAAACATTGCTGTCTGCTGAATTTAAACCACAACAGACGGCAATAAAAAAAAAAAAAAAATTAAACTCTGCTGTGGGCCATTTTTCCACCCTATGATGCCTTGAACACCTACAGAGAAATGTGGTATGAGCCCACGAGTGTTTAGGAATGCCTTCTGTACTGCCAAAGACGTGCATGCGCTGTGCTTACTGCACAGTAGAGGTTAATCTCACTTCCATGAAATCCCTGCCAGGTGTATACATTGAAACAAATTGAAACTGGTGAGATTCATTTATGTATTCATTTATAGCATGACAAACGTAACAAACAATAGCTTATTACGATGTGCAAAATTCTCACAATGCAACATTATCACTTTTAACAGGGTTTGATAATTAAAGAAATGTGCTTTCAATAGCTAGCTGCATTTAAAAAAAAAAAAAAAAGAAAGAAAACATTACACATGGGAGAAAATAAAAACAAGAATAAAAAATTTTTAAAAAGCGCATGAAGACAGATGCCAAAAAGGTGGGTGGAAAAAACAAGCAATGAAGATTATGTTGCTGCATATGATTTTTTTTTGAGCCATTTGTTCTATGAAAAAAAATCAATAGCAATATGCCTACAGCCTGCCAACAAAGTCCCAAAACTCACATCTAAAGTATATTTTACATGGAGCTGAACATACACAAAGCAGTCACTGCATGTTCAGCAGGAGCCTTGAACTGATGATGCCGCTTTGAAAAATAAATGTAAATGAGCCCAATTAAAATGAGAGCAGTGCTGATGTTAGAAAACATTATGGGACAGGACCATTCTTTCTTAGATAATTTACTTATCTGCCCCTGGGGTGGTATAAGCTAGACAATGATGGAACATTATTTGCAGAACAAAAACAAACAAAAAGCTATCACAAGAAGGTAATAGATCAGTCAGCATTTGTAGTCATAGTCAAATCTGCTCAATTATTTTAATTTGTTTTATTTTCCAGGAAAGCTCATTAACCTCTTTAGATAAAGATAGACATTTCTACAGATGTACATGTGCAAGTTTATATCTCCTAATGCTATCCTGCCAGTCACATAGCCCATGTTAAATATGTGGGATGTGTTTTAGGGAATAGTAGAGTTATCACAAAAAGAAAGGATTCATCTATGTATCAGGAGTTGCCACTGTAACTCTGTACTGGTTGTGGTACTACAGCTCACTAGAACTCAGCAAGCCACAGGTTACATAGAATGTGACGGCAGATAAGAACCTTCGGCCCATCTAGTCTGCCCAATTTTCTAAATACTTTCATTAGTCCCTAGCCTTCTCTTATAGTTAGGATAGCCTTATGCTTATCCCATGCATGCTTAAACTCCTTTACTGTGCTAACCTCTACCACTTCAGCTTGAAGGCTATTCCATGCATCCACTACCCTCTCAGTAAAGTAATACTTCCTGAAATTATTTTTAAACCTTTGTCCATCTAATTTAAGACTATGTCCTCTTGTTATGGTAGTTTTTCTTCTTTTAAATATACTCTCCTCCTTTACTGTGTTGATTCCCTTTATGTATTTAAATGTTTCTATCATATCCCCCTGTCTCGTCTTTCCTCCAAGCTATACATGTTAAGTTCCTTTAACCTTTCCTGGTAAGTTTTATCCTGCAATCCATGAACCAGTTTAGTAGCCCTTATCTGAACTCTTTCTAAAGTATCAATATCCTTCTAAATCAACTGTCTCCAGGACTGCGTACTATACTCCAAGTGAGGTCTCACCAGTGTCCTGTACAATGGCATGAGCACATCCAAATTGCATGAGTTATAGATTATACCAAATAAACAAAATTAATTGCTTAATCTAAACATCTATTAACTGGATACAGCCTCCAGATTGGTTATTGACATACTATCCATCTTTGGTAAAGGTCAAAGAAGTCATCCTTGCAAGAAAAGAGAGTGAAGTAGTTGGAACATGCAATAAACCACTATAAATAATCAAATCTTAGTGAAGACTTAACTGGGCTCATTCCAAATTTTAAACTCATGCACAAATATATACTAATGGCTGAGTTGTTCGATTCTTCTAAAAAATAAATAAAACAGCTAGGGTCCACTAAGTTCAACCAATGAGCAGCCCCCAGATTTAAATCAAAGGGGGCATCATATAGGACAGTTTGCCAACTCACATATAAACATGCAGTTCAACTGCAAGGACAGCGATTTGCTCGTAGTGCCAACAAAAGAGTCATACATACCCTAGAGTGGAATATGTAACAAAAGAAAACAAACAATTTCATTGCTAAAGTAGAGGACATTTGAAAATAATATAGTGAGAAAAGCTTCATCAACGGGGTGAGTAAAGTAGTTTTAAA
Organism: Pelobates cultripes; assembly: GCA_933207985.1. NCBI lineage: Eukaryota > Metazoa > Chordata > Amphibia > Anura > Pelobatidae > Pelobates > Pelobates cultripes. Next base: position 251,902,863 of record OW240916.1, read on the forward strand.
ATTGTGCTTTAATATGCATTTCTGCATTAAAAAACTGAAATTTTTTTTCTTCTAGATTCTTTAGAAAGTTTATATATATATATATATATATATATATATATATATATATTATATATTTATATTTATTTATTATGATCGTACAATGCTTTAGGATTTCTAAAATCAGCATATCACAAGTTAACAAATGCACGTTTTAGTTAATACTTCAAGGAACACAAAAGTAATTTATCGTAAGTACTTGTTTAGGAAGAGCGCAATTTTTTACGGCAGCTGCATGATTATTTCAAGAAATATAGCAAATTCAGCAAAGCATATTATGTGAAAAATAAGGAGAATGAAAGAAAGGTAACACACTCCAGATTCTAAAAATAAAACTTGCCACATCAAACAGAATAACTCCACTGATTTGGGAATATGGCAAAAGATCCAAGCCTGCAGATAACATGGGTGAACGGAACAATAAGTTGTCTTTTTAGTTTTGGGTTTTTTAGCTATAGGTTTTAAGTGAGCCAGGTTATTAAATGGAAACTATAGTGCTGTTTAACCTGTGTGACATGTCATGATTCCCTTTTATTCCAGAAGTTTGGTCCTTAAGGGGTTAAACCTCTCTTTACAATACACACCTTTTAGTAAATATCTTTTCCATATATCTTTTCCATAACTTTACAATACAAATCTCTCTTTCCAAAACATTATATATAACATATCTATATTCTTCACAACATATTCCTTCGTATCACATCTTTCGCTTCGCAATGTATTTCACTGAGCAAATCTTTTACTAAATTTCTCTTCCAAATTGTAAAAGCGTGAATGTCACAAACATTAACAAACGACAAACACAAAGATAAATATATGTTCAAAATAAACTTTACAGTATACAGATTAATCAAACCTTTTAATGTGTGAGTTTTAAGACCTTTATCAAGCTGGATCGCAATGTAATGGATGCCTACAGTGAAAGCAAATGATAGTTTTCTAAAGTAGACTATGAAAACATTATTAATAATAAATATTTATTAAATAGGAGTTCATTGAATTCTTTAAGTCACAAAAACAAATAAAATCTATAAAATGCTTCTGAAACAGCCTGTCTGCCATCTGCTCAGACTTGTACATTGTGCTAATAATCCGTTTAAACAACTAACTGTAAAAAGAACAGCAAAATGTATTCTACTTAATGTGTGTTTGAGATTAAATATTCACAATAAAAATAATTGGTGATGACTAAAGAATTTAGAAGAAAAAAGGTGTACTTTGAAGAAATAGTAGATTTGGACAAGCTGCAGTGGTAGAACAGAGAAGTTTATTCAATTTTATAACTAGTTGAAGGTATACCAGGGGCAAGCTCTTGATTTTCCATGCGGGTTTAGTATAAAATAGGTCAATAAACTCACTGGTCAATCCCTGACCTGAAAAGTGTCTGACACCCAATCCCCATCCATTTTACAGCTAATGATGCCACAATCTGGCTGAATCATATTTTGTTATTTATACTTTAGCAGATTATTACAAAGGTAACAAAGGAAAAAAAAATAAATAAAAGGAAAAATAGATACCAGTATCCACCTTTACAATTCAAAGCAAATGCATTCACATTAGCCCTGAGTGGCACGCCACCTGATAGGCTATAACGGAAGGTTCTGAACACCAGAGCAGATGGTGATACGCCCCAATGGCAGGTGACATAAGTACACTACATGCCATTACGGCTGTACATCAAAAGCGAGTATATAGGAGTCAAATATAACAACTGCCAGAGTTACATAGGACAGAATATGTGGCCAGCAGAACGTTAACAACGCACCATAATTTGTAAAAATAACAGTGTGAAAGCCATTCTCTTAAAATTTCTACTGCTTCTTCTGACTTACTGGCTGTCTAAATTGACACACATCTCATGAGAGGGACATAGCAGTATCATTATTGGCACACACCATATCACCCTAATTAAAAAGGTAAGTGCTCTGTAAAGAGCAGGTAACGCAGTATATTTAAAAAGGTTATGCATAAAGAGAAGAATTGGAGCAAAGTACTAAAATAGGGGCAGTCAGTAGGAACATTCTGTTTGTTTCCATGGTGACTGCTCCCCATTTCCAAGATTCTGTACAGAACTGTTCTTAATAGTACACATATCGCTAACTAAACAAATTAGATCTCTGTGTTTAGATATTTGTTTCTGCCTTTGTTTAAAGTTTACAATAATCATAGCGCATACTTACATCTTGAAAAAGCTTCCGGTCTGTAGCCAGTCTTTTTGAAGACAGTGTCTTGGTAACATGATAAAAGGTAAGCAATGCTCTGTGCTGCTGAAGGTCATCTGGAACTTTTACGGATTCAATAAGTGTGGGAATAAGTTCTGGCCACTGCTTTGGACAATCAAGTCTTGCCACTTTGGCAATCAACACGGCAATCTGGGTGGCAATCTGAAGAAATATATTATACATTCCAATGGTGAAACTGCTTTAAAAATGTCTAAAAAAACCACATGCAAATGAAATGAAAAGTAATACAAACTAGCTCTAATTATATCTATTATAAATCAGAAGATCAGACAGTGTTCTCAAAAAGTGGGTTGAACAGAAGTAAACGCTGACATTTTAATGTGACAAGTGTTCATGGCAGAGTATAGAATATGACTTTTCAACTGAAATAACAATGCAGGTCATACACTTCTTAACAGGTTGCAGAAGCAAACAATTATTTTCTCCCTCTTCTGTTTTCATGCTAACTCGTAATCATAACTTGAATACTTTCTTAACGTGACATTGTAAAAGTCAAGTACAGGTCACGCTAGACATTCTATTAAAAAAAAAACAAAAACAAAAACAAAAAAAACATAGCAAGAAAGCAAACAAATCCACAAAGCGTGTGGAAGATTGGCTTATCCCGCATTATCCACACCTATTTTATCAACCTTGGTAGGATGAAAGGCCTGAGATGGCTTTTTCTGGAAACAACATTGTTAAAACAGAGATGCTCTAGGAAATCTATTCATTGAGTTAGATAAAGCAATCTTGCAGTGCTCAATTATTCCATTGTACAAACCTGTGCAATGTCATGGGGCTTCATAGAGTTGCACAATTTTTAATGGTAAAATATACTTCAGAATATCTGAAATGGACAAAGAGGAAGACTTTAATTTTAGGGGTGTAACTGGGGTGTGGTCAGGAGTGAGGTTGGTTCAGGGAAATTGTAAGTGACTTACTGGGATAGAGCTCAAATATCACTGGAAAAGAAAGTGCTTAAGTGACTATAGCCTTTTCCCCAAACACCAGACGACACCTGGTGAATGGAAGGAAAAAAAAACAAACCCTTTTTGGGACACAGGCACAGGAACGACATTTATAGGAACAATCAATGTCGTCTAGCTTTGAGCAGGCATAGTCCTGGAGGCCATCGGGAGCTGGTCCACCCTCCATTGGAAAGTGGCGGGGGCGTTCTTCATTCCAAAAGGCATGACCCTAAACTGAAACAGGCCAAACAGAATCACAAAGGCCAACATAGGAATGGGTTCCTCTGAAAAGGAAATCTGCCAAGAGCCCTTACATATGTCTATGGTAGTGAGGTACCTTCCCCTGGACATGTGATCTGACAGTTTGTCTACCTGGGCATGGGATATGTGATGCCCATTGTCCCGTCCCACTTCAGGACTACCGGGGAAGCCTAAGGACTGTCCAAGGCACTAATAACTTTCATTCTTAATTTCCTCCCAAACGGTCTCAAAGATGTGGTAGGGAGTTGGACGTCAGACAGACTGTTTTGGGGTTTCGACCCTATGCTGAGCCAGGCTGGTGTATCCGGGCAGGTTAGTGATGGTCACTTGTTTAGCCACTAGCAGCTGAAGGGTCTGATCCCACCTCAGGGACCAATAATTCTTCCCCAAGCTGTACTTGGTCCAGGGATCCTGCTTGATCACCTTCTTCCAAGAGATCAGGCTGGTGAAGGTATTCAAATGTGCAGGGGCAGAGATGGCCACTACCACCTCCTTCCGTTCCCTGTGGGAACATGCAATTAATCCCCTCATCAGAACACTAGGCCATCACCGATTGGTCTCAATTCTAGTCCAATATACCTGTAAGGACACGTCCTCAACAACTTCCCTCCCAAACTTTGCAGGTCTACAAATCCTTCATAACTCCTGCTTCCACGACTAAAGATCCAACACCTCATTCACGTGTATCTTGGTGGTGGGCAGCCGGTATAGCGCTCCCCCAGCCACCTACACTGCCACAATCTCCATGTCTTCTCAGTGTCTTGGATAAAGGATTTCCTTAAGCTGTAGTTGTTCTGGTGACTACAGTGTCCCTTTAAACGATTTTGTAACAGTTTAACCACAAACGTGGGGCTCTCCAGCGTGGTGACAACTGGACACATTCAATCAGCTTAAGTTATTGTAACCATTTTACTACCAGAGTATATTACCAAAACACAAAAACTTAATATCTTTGAACACTAACCTGGTTAACGGGTTCATTAAAGTTGTTAATAAGTCCTATGCGTAACGTAGACTTCTCTTCTTCTGAAATAGCACTGGGAAAAAAATAAAAATACATCTATATAAATATCAAAACAAAGAAAAAACAATTTAAGAATGTCCCATAATGGATTTCATAAAATTAAGTTACAAATATTTACTGTACGTTCTTTCAAAGTATTTTAATCGGCTTTCACAATAAAATACATAGGTACATAAAGCAATTCACACCACAATAATGATGTATGTATGTGATGCATGAGTATATCACATCACATCTAAGTATATTACAATGTGCGTGGTTATACAATTAGCAATTATAGTAACCTCTTTCTTGTAGGACAACATGTCCAATTGCCCCTAACCATATTGTTGCATATTAATGTTAAGTGGGACATGGTTAGGAGATGTATCTTGAAAGTAAAACTTAACACAAATAAGAAAAAGCAACAATCCAAGTATGATTACCAATTTAAAGAACACAAATAAAGATGAACATTCACAATGGATTAGCACTCCCACATGCAGTGGTACTTAAATTAAATTATGCAGCTTCCAAGGTGTTTTTCTCAGTTTACCACCCTTCTTAACCCCTTAAGGACCAAACTACTGAAATAAAAGGGAATCATGACATGTCACACATGTCATGTGTCCTTAAGGGGTTCAAAACAACTCCCTCTGGAACAGCAATGAAAGGGGCTTCAAACATGTCAGGCATAGAAGTTGATGCTGTACTTAGTATGTGTTTCATCACTATAATCTCCCACTTTGGGATTCACTCTGGTGCTATTTTAATTATTCCTAATTGATGAGTTACCGTTGCCCCTTGTGGAACAAGAATGTTTATCAATTCTTGTATAGACTCCCAGAATGGCTATACCTTTGGGCATGTGGGGCCACATCCACTTCGACATTTATTCCAAGTGCCTGCCTTATTTTAACAAATTTGGAAGGCACTAGATAACACCTATAGATGTAGTTCTGGGTGGTTTTCTGATCTGCACATTTAGTTGCTTCCCAAAGGGAACTCAAAATTATTTATTAACATGCTAAATTTGTAGCATGAAATTCCATTTAGATCTTTTGCCAGAGAACAAGTAGCAGTAGCATAGGAAAATTGCATTCCTGCCCATTGGGTTCTTTCTACACATAACTTCTAGCTGTGACAGAGTGGAGTTTACTAACATTTTGTCTTTTATGTGTTCCACTACTCAAGTAATTAGATAATCGCAAAAATAGATATATAAAGGACTTTGACCCATTTGTTTCTCAATTCTTCAAAAGGACATTAACGTTCTTTGCTAAATAAGTTTAAAATATAATATATTATTATTATTGCCATTTATATAGCGCCTACAGATTCCGTAGTGTTTTACAATATTATGAGAGGGGAGATTTAACTATAAATAGGACAATTACAAGAAAACGATAGGTTGAAAAGGACCCTGCTCAAACGATCTTACAGTCTATAGGAGGTGGGGTATAAAACACATTAGGACAGGAAATAGCAATCAAATAAGGAGGGAGTGAAGCACAGCTGGAGGAAAGAGTTAAGTTCTGCCTTTTAGGAGAGAGCAAGAGACAGGTATGTGAGGTAGAGGTTAATCTAGGAGGCCATAAGCTTTCCTAAAGATATGGGTTTTAAGGCACTTCTTAAACGATTGAAAACAAGGGGAGAGTCTGATGGCGGTAGGCAGGCTATTCCATAGGAAGGGAGCCACCCGCGAGAAGTCCTGCAAGCGTGAGTTGGCCGTACGGGTCTGAGCAGCGGAAGGGAGAAGGTCATGGGCCGAGCAGAGAGACCAAGAAGGGGCATACCTATGGATCTGTGAAGAGATATAAGAGGGGCTAGAATTGTTCAGTGCTTTATAGGTATGGGTCAGCACTTTGAATTGACTCCTATAGGATACAGGAAGCCAATGTAAGGACTGACCGAGGGGTGAGAGGACCAAAAAGAGAGGAAAATCAGTCGGGCGGCATCATTCATTATAGATTGTAGCGGGGCAATACGGCTTTTGGGAAGACAAATTAGGAAAGGGTTACAATAATCCATGCAGGAAATTACTATAGCATGGACAAGCTCCTTGGTAGCATCTTGCTTAAGAAAGGGTCTGATGCGTGCTATGTTTTTAAGATGGAATCTACAGGATTTGTCAACATACTGGATGTGAGGTTCAAAGATGAGGCCAGAATTAAGTATGACGCCAAGACAGCGCGCTTGCAAGGATGGACTTATGTGGATACCACTAACATGAAGGGAGAGCGAAAGAGGAGGATCAGTATTAGGAGGAGAAAAGACAAGGAGCTCAGTTTTAGAGAGACTGAGTTTCAGAAAACGGAAGGACATCCGGTCAGAGATGAAAGAAAGGCAAGCAGTGACACATTGCAGGACGGCAGGGGAGAGGTCCAGGGAGAGGGATATATTTGGGTGTCATCAGCGTACAGGTGGTAGTGGAATCCAAATGAGGTAATAAGTTTGCCAAGAGAGGTAGTAGAAAGAGAAAATAGAAGGAAACCAAGGACAGAGCCCTGAGGTACACCAACCGAGACAGGTCAAGGGGAGAAGGTATCATTAGAAAAGGAGACACTGAATGAGCAATATGAGAGAAAAGAGGAAATCCACGAGAGGACAGAGTCACAAAGACCAAGTGATTGAAAAGTTTGAAGAAGGACAGCATGATCAACAGTGTCAAAGGCAGCAGAGAGGTCAAGAAGAATTAGTATGGAGTAATTGCTGCGATTAGGTCGAAAGTAACTTTGAGAAGAACAGTCTCAATAGAATGGAGAGGGTGGAAGCCAGATTGAAGATGGTCAAGGAGAGAGTTGGAATTGAGACATACGAGTAAAGACAAGTCTTTACAGAAACTTTGAGGAAAAATGGAGCAGGGATATGGGACGATAGTTAGAGGGGGAGGACGGGAGATTTTTTTTTTCAGGATAGGTACTACAGTGGCATGTTTAAGGTCAGCAGGGACAATACCAGAAGTCCAGAGAGAGCAGTTGAAGATGTGTGTTAAGGAAGGCACAAGACAGGGGGAAGGCACAAGCCAGGTGAGAGGGGGCAGGAAACGAGAGATGAAGAGGTCATGGACAGCAGATGATTTTGTAATATTGCAAACAGAGCATACATTCCAGAGGGCAGTATTGAAGGAGGATTTAGAGCAGTGGTAGTCAACCTTTTTCTTCCTACCGCCCACTAATGCATCTTTCTTGATGGAAAAAGTTCCTTATCGCCCACCAGTTTTTGCGCAAGAGCGGAATATTTTTTAGAAAGGAGGGCGTTTTTAAAAAAAATAAATGTACGTACATTTATCTTTTTATTTCTACTTAATGCATGTTTATAATGTTTTTAACTTTATAAAGTTTCATGAGAAAACAATAAAGTAAATTGAAATTACCTTTACCAATGATTAATGAGATCCTTGAGGTTGATGCTGCGAGACAAATATTTGATATCTGGTTCGATTTTCATAAGGAACAAACAAAGGTCTCCTCTTTCGGTGATATTCAGATGACTTCTCTGTTTGCGCATAATATGATTTCTCATCTGTGCGTCAGCTCTGCTCCTCTTCCTCCTCAATTCCCCTCCCCACCTTTTTTTCCCCTTTTTTCTATTTTTTAACCTTACTTATAGCAATGCTCAGTAGGAAGGCTGAGCTATTTAGCCCACTTACTATAGCCCACTATAACAGACGGGCACACATACAAGACACACATACAAACAGACAGGCACACACATACATACAGACACACAGACAGGCACACACACACACGACACATACATACAAACAGACAGGCACACACACACACACACACACACACATAAGACATACAAAGACACACATAAGACACGCATACATACAAAAACACATACACACACAACACATACAAAGACAAGACACACATACACACACAAGACATACATATAAAGACACATACATAAGACACATACATACAAAGATGCATACACACACACAGACACACACAAGACATACATACAAAGACACATACACACACAAACATACACATTATATTTAAGTCACCCTCCTGTTTCCTACATTTAAGGTGCAGGAGGGTGACTTTCCCTGGGGTCCAGTGGTGGCTCAGGTGGATGGGAGTCAGAGTTCCCACTCTGACTCCCTAGTCTTCCTCCCGCGCGGCTCTCAGTGTTAGCTGGGAGGAGTGATGTGCAGTCACTTCCTCCCAGCTCTGTGATGTAATCATAGGGGGCACAGTCGAGTTGTTAAAGAGCCCAGCGCTGACCGGGCCCCCTCACAATCCACATGCATTGAGTGGCCCTGACAGCATGGGCCACCCGATAGACCCCTTGGACAGCGGCCGCAAATGGTGATGGCAGTACCCGGTTGCAGGGGTACCGCCGGCTCGCACCCGCCCGCCCACCGAATATCTCCAAATGAGGAAATCCCTACCACCCACCTGGAATCCTGAAACGCCCACTAGTGCGCGGTAGGGACCAGGTTGACGACCCATGATTTAGAGGAAGAGTAATATGAGATGGGTATGAGATTGGTGTGGTTCCTTGAGTTAGTATGTGGTGGTTTTGCTGACATGGGATCGGGGTTTGGAGAGACCTCACCAGCTGCTAGAAGCAGAAGGTTAGAGAGGAAGTGAAGGTGGGAGTAGTAGGATTTGAAAGTTTTGGAGGAGGATGTATGTAAAGGATTTGGGAGGAGTTGGAGGAGATAGGTTGGAAAGGTATATGTAGAGTGCATGGGATGAATACAGAGGGGATGGGAGTAAAGTGGAAGTAATGAAGATGGTGTTGCCAGGGACACGTGAGCAGAAGGATAGGGGTATTTGAAATTGTTGGTAAGTGCTCACAGCACATCACCTAGCAACACAGTTGCATTTGATTCAATGCATCTCTATGAGGAGATGCTGATTGGCGCAGTGTTTTTGCAGTGCATGCGCAATAGCTTCTCAGTGCTTTCCTATCGTAAAGCGTTGGATTGGCAGAGATCAAGTGTGATTATCTCAGCCATAGAGTTGAGGCCAGCTGCAGGAAGACCGGTACGTCAAAATAAAAAATAAATAAAAAATTATGAGTATACACACCATTTTAATGTGAACAGACAGGGGGGCAGGTCACCTAAACACAGACAAACAATTAGACAGACACACAAACATACAGTGACAGAGGTACGCACAGACAGACAAACATACACACTTACACAGAGACAGACACACACACTCAGACGTCATATTCCGGCTCCGGCATCACTAAGCGGCTCCCTGGCAGCATACAGAACGCGTAGCCAACCGGCCTCCAGTCACGGAGGGAATGGCTCACAAATCCCAGGTGCCAGGACTAAATTTCTGGTCGCCATGACGACCTGGCATCTGCGATTTGTCGAGCCCCGTATTAAAACAAATAATAAAAATATTAAAAAAATAGACTAAGCCTTTTCTAGGTAGGTTCCTTTAAGTAAGAGTTTCAATAACTTCAGCATTCCGTCTCAATGACACTAATAAAAACTTTCAAAATTCCTTATGGAAATTATGAAGCAACAGAACTGGTCAACATGCTACCAAAGACTTAAAACGAACAAAAGAAGATGAGAGTTACTGTAAATCCCATAGCTCTCAAGAGCTATAAAACATTGCTGCTCTCTAAAGATACACCTTGCTATTTTTCTGCTCAGTACATATCAGAAGAACAAGGATTGACATCTACATCAAATTGCTTTTAAATTTTGACTTAAGACACATCCAGCATTCTTCTGTCTGCAGGTTTTATTCACTTGTTATTCCTGGTGTAATACGTTATACTTTATTGTAATAAGTTTCAACATACTTCAGTAATAAAGAAAGACTTACAGACGTCAACCGAGAGTTATTGTAAAACTTTCAGTAGAAAGGAAAAACGACAAAAGATTATAGTAAGCAAAATAAATTGTTATATAGTCAGCAAACATTCATGTAACAGTAGTCTCGCAACTTTAAAGGACCACTAAAGGCACCCAGACCACTTCAGCTTAATGAAGTGGTCTGAGTGCCTGGTCCAGCTAGGATTAACCCTTTCTGCTGTAAACATAGCAGTTTCAGAGAAACTGCTATGTTTACTTTAGGGTTAACCCAGACTCTAGTGACTGTCTCATTGACAGCCACTAGAGGCGCTTCCGCGCTTCTCACTGTGATTTTCACGGTTAGAAGACGCCAGCGTCCATAGGAAAGCATTGATAATGCTTTCCTATGAGACTGGCTGAATGCGCGTGCGGCTCTTGCCGCGCATGCAGCCGATGACAGCAGAAGAGGGAGGAGAGTCCCCAGCGCCGAGGGAGCCCGGCACTGGGAAAAAAGGTAAGGGATTAACCCCTCCCTCCCCCTTAAGCCAGACGGGAGGGGGACCCTGAGGGTGGGGGCACCCTCAGGGCACTATAGTGCCAGGTAAACAAGTATGTTTTCCTGGCACTATAGTGGTCCTTTAACAGCACTTCGTAGAGCAGTGATTGGCTTTTTGTGATCCTAAAAATTAAAACAGCATAATAACTTAAATCACATAGCAGAAAACAGTGAATTTTTTGGGACGTTAAAAGTTTCATACATATAGATTTGGTGACTCTCTTATGGAGTCTATTTACTGTACAGTGATCTAAAAACTAAAATCGCTGCTGATCCCATGAAACTATCTGGCCTAAGGGCTCACTCTACATCATGAAAAATATAGTTTACGAATATCTGCAGGGAAAATGGTAAGCATCACGGGTTTAGAACAACATAGCCAAATTATGTACATAATCGAATTGCAGATTCATTCATTATTTAAGTATTATTTCAAACACCATGAGCACGTCAGTAATTTGTTTGAAATCAGTTTTTTATTGTATATCAGAAAGACCAACATATCCTGCACAGAGGATGCAATGTTATATACTTCAGACATTGTACAATAAAGTCATATAAACAGGTTTAACATACAAGCAGGTGACCTATGTAGACATAACATAGGAACTGGGTCCGTAGTCAGCAGGTAACCTATACGGTGCAGTCAACGTGTCTAGCCCTAGTGTACACATAGTGCCTATGCCTGACACTATCATGAATACTTCGGTTTATATCGAGTGGTATTGAATGGAATCATGACGGTCCCCACTGCCCACCTCTCCCGCCTACATCAGGAAAGCTAATAGCTGGTGTCCATTGCAAGTTGGGAATCCTTAGGGCACACAGTCTCATCTGCTGTAAACTGTAGAACCGCATCACGTCAGTAATTTGAAGTTGTCCTGGTACCTGGCATCCGAATGTGAAGAGCTTCACTTTGAAATAATGCACATATGGAGTTTAAAGATGCACTGCCACCATCTGGAGACATTACATAATTTGCAAAGACCCCTGATGGTGACATCGCTGCAAGTGGTCCGGTAGCAGAGGGGGGGAGTGGGGCAGGGGAAGAGATGTTTTACTTACCTGAACCTATCCCTTGCGGGAACAGCCATCTTCTTCTAGCTGTTCCTCTTTTGCTCCTGGCGCTTCAGGGCCAGGAGCCGACGTCACTGATTTATTCTCGCGCATGTGGTACAGAACAGCATTTAATGGTCTATTGAGTATCCCACAAGACCACTGGATCCTCCATAGACACAGCTAATATCTCTGCAGCGGTCACTAGTGACTGGCTCTAGATGGCGGTACCAGGGTCTAGAAGTGTAAGGCGTAGGAAATATATCAAAACAAAGTAGTCTGTGCCCCTATCTGTTGACGGTGTTGAAATTTCTGTAAAATTCCAACACAATCCGTATGAATATTTCATAAAGATTTTATCTGTATGAAATACTCACTATTTGGAGAGAGGGGGGTGGGGGAGGACAGTGCCGTTTTAACCCTTCTGCTGTTGGAGATGTCATTATTCAGCCCAGAACAAGAGTTACACATTTTTAATTTGTAAAACCAAATCAATTTATTTCTAATGAAATTCACCCAATTCCCTCCTCCACCCCACCTGGTGTCAGGATGTGAAAATCGGGACTTTTTATTGATGAAATTGGGACAGTTTGAAGGCCTGCCTACTCTAACTCAATGGTGAATAACACATTCATGAAAATATAAGGGGAACTTTGAGACAACTATTATTTCTTACTGAAATAACCTTTAAAAGAAGAAATGGAAAAATATAAAAGTAATATAATGTTACAAAGCCTATCTACAGACAATCCAAAATATAAATCCAAGATAAAATGTATGTAACTAATCTAAATGCAAGATAAAATGGATGTAACTTCATCAACGGTATGTCAAGTAAAGGAAATGCAAAACAATAGTAACTGCTTTAAAAAAAAAAAAAAAAAAACAACAACAAAAAAAAAAACAGCAGACAATACTGATCAAAAGTTACATTATCGACACACAGTACCAAACAACCAAGAACAGTCTGTACAGACCATACGCAAAAACTAAAATCATATTCTATATATTCTTTTCTAGCTTATAATCCTTTGATGGAATTGTTTAAAACAATAAATATTAAGTTGTTAACAACGTCAATAACAACAGCATGAAGTTTTTAGCCATTGAAATCGGGATCAGAACCCCTCGTTTTAGCACGATATTACCTACAGGATATATATGCACTTCTCCATTTGTCGCTAATATTTTTATTAGTGCAATTATGAAACTGGCAACCTGAAGAGCAATAATATAGTATATGCCTACACAGGCCATAATGTAATACTGCCCCGTGATTTATTATGGTGGGTCTTACAATAAGCACTGAGCTTTGGGTAGAATTGGATATAGAGTGTCATTTCACAGCTATTTACTGATCTTTCCGCAACCAACATTGATTGAGATGTAACACAGTAAATTTCGGACAATGAGAATACGAAACGATACCGCAGTTTTTAAGAGGATGGATGAATAATGTATTTTGATTTTGTCTGGCTCTAACAATTTCCTGCAGATGGCACACTTAGGAAGATGTATCCCATATCTAGACCATATTATCTTGCAGTTAATGGGCATTATCTCCTAGTTTTTTAATTAAAGGGACACTGTAGGCACCCAGACCACTTCTGCCCATTGGAGTGGTCTGGGTGCCAACTCCCACAACCCTTAACCCTGCAAGTGTAATTATTGCAGTTTTGTTAAATAAATCCAGCCCCTCACCTGCCATTCACATAATCCTAAAGTGAACTTTGGTATTATCTTTCGAACCTTTGAGGGCCATGTATCCCATATCTAGACCATATTATCTTGCAGTTAAAGGGACGCTGTAGGCACCCAGACCACTTCTGCCCATTGGAGTGGTCTGGGTGCCAACTCCCACTACCCTTAACCCTGCAAGTGTAATTATTGCAGTTTTTTTAAATAGATCCAGCACCTCACCTGCCATTCACATAAACTGCAATAATTACCTTGCAGGGTTAAGTCCTCCCCTAATGACTGTCTACTAGACAGCCACTAGAGGGCACTTCCTGCTCCATGGCACAGGTTTTCTGTGCTAGAGCAGTGATGGCGAACCTTTTTGAGCCTGAGTGCCCAAACCGCAATACATGCCAACTTTTTTTTCCTCAAAGTGACAACACGGCAATTAAACCTAAATACTGATATTTAGGTTTAGAAAAAACAACTCGTACAGTTGTCCGAACTAGTTAACATCTTTTGTTTTAAAAGAACACAACAGAGAGTTCAATGATACAAATTTTAAATAATTATATAAATTATGCTTATATTATTAGTATCTCCAACAAATGCAATACATACACACAGACTGCTGAACACATATACATACACACGCCGACACACAGACAGACTGCTAAATACACACACAAACATACACACAGTCCGCTGAATACACACACACAGTCAGCTGAATACACAGTCTGCTGAGTACACACACAGTCTGCTGAGTACACACACACAGTCTGCTGAATATACACATACACACAGTCTGCTGAATACACACACACATATACTGCATTGAGGGGTGCAGTGTATGTGTGTGTGTGAGGTGCTGTGGTGTGTGAGGGGTGCTGTGTGTGTGTGTGTGGGGGGGGGTAGGGGTGATGTGTGTGTGGGGGGTAGGGGTGATGTGTGTGTGGGGGGTAGGGTGCTGTGTGGGGGTAGGGGTGATGTGTGTGGGGGGTGGGGTGCTGTGTGTGTGTGTGGGGGTGGGTGGGTGATGTGTGTGTGTGTGTGTGTGTGTGGGGGGTAGGGGGTGGCTGTGTGTGTGGGGGTGGGGTGCTGTGTGTGGGGGTAGGGGTGCTGTGTGTGGGGGGTAGGGTGCTGTGTGGGGGGGTAGGGGGTGCTGTGTGTGGGGGTGCTGTGTGTGGGGGTAGGGTGCTGTGTGGGGGGGTGTGTGTGTGGGGGTAGGGGTGCCAGTGTGTGGTTGGAGGGTAGGGGTGCTGTGTGTGGGGGTAGGGGTGCTGTGTGTAGGGGTGCAATGTGTAGGGGTGCAATGTGTAGGGGTGGTATGTGTAGGCAGTAGGGGTGCTGTGTGTAGTGGGTGCTGTGTGTGGGGGGTAGGGGTGCTGTGTGTAGGGGTGCAGGGGTGCTGTGTGTGTGGAGGGGGAGTTGAAGATGCATTACATTTTTTTTATTTTTTTTTAAAACATATTAAATACATATGAAATCAGTAACACACCCCCCCCCCTTCTTCTTACCTTTGGTGAAGGGGAGGGGGGGAACACAGCCATCCCTGGTGGTCCGCTGGTGGTCCGCTGGTGGTAAGTATCTAGGACAGGATGACATGTCCTGCAGCTCTCCTGTCCTCCCGCTCCACACAGCTCGCGGGAGTACAGGAGAGCTGCTTCCTCGATCCCTCCCCCCTGCTTCCGGTCGTCCCGACAAGAAAGCAGAGTAGGCGCCTGACATTTTGGGCAGGCAGGTGCCTACTCTGCATTGATGGCGAACCTATGGCCGCGTGCCCACAGAGAGGGCCCGGCGTGCCACCTGTGGCATGCGTGCCATAGGTTCGCCATCACTCTGCTAGAGCGTTGCTGGACGTCCTCGCGCTGTGTGAGGACCTCCAGCGTTGCTCAATTCCCCATAAGAAACCATTCCTATAAAGCATGCGCATTAGGTCTCCTCAGCCGTGGGTGGGATCAGTCTCGCCCACCGGCTGACGTAAGGAAGAGGTGGAGCGGTGGCGAGCAGAAACCACCACCGGTGGGGGTCTCAGGTAAGTGACTGAAGGGGTTTACACCCCTTCGGCAACCGGGGATGGGGGGTGGGAGGGAGAGGGGACCTGCAGTGCCAGGAAAACTGATTGTTTTCCTGGCACTGGAGTATCCCTATAAAGTTCACTATTACAGAAGGAATATACAGATTGGGAGGGTAGGTTAAGTAAGTTAAAGGAACACCACAGGCACTACTTTTGAAAAGTTTAACACCAGGCTCTCCACCATCACCAGGCCTCGGTCTTGCTTTGGCTCTCTCCACTGGTCCCAAATGATGAAGTTTTTCCTTTCTCTCAGCTTATCACTGGCCTCTCATTGCAAAAAACACTTTAGAAATATGCAAGGAAGCCTGGGCTAGTGAAGGAGGCAGAGAGTAAATAGGACAAGTGCAGTGATTGTCACTTTAGGGTTAAACTGTTTGAAAATGGTTTAAGCCTATAAAATATAAGGGTGTTGAGGAACTCCCTTCCTCGAAGATTCTCAGATCATGCTAGAAAGTCAAGATTTATATCACAAGTGCTTCAAGATATTTACCGATCCTATCCTTATCCATATAAAGATGGCATATATTATTATATTTATATAGCGCCAACAAATTCCGTAGTGCTTTAAAATGGGTGGACTAAATTGTGAAAAATATATAGTGCGGTATTTTAGTTGAAACCCAGGAGTTTGTAATTTATATTATTTTACAAACTGGGTTTTAACTAAAATACTGCACTATATATTTTTCATTTCTGTTTAGTTATTTGCTGCACTATATATCCTTTATTGGATAAGGGTAAGTGCTTAGCCTTTTCAGCGCTCCACTATAAGCACTGGTAATAATATTAAAAACCCCTCCGTTTATCTTTTGTACTCTTGACACTATAACCACTATAGCAGCAAGCTGTAGTGGTTATAGTGCTTGGAGTGTTCCTTTAATTGGAAATCAGATTCTTTACTTTCCAGAAAAGTAATTATACACATTCCAATTTTGTTGGTGGCATTGGGGATTTAAAACAAGCTTACTTCATTATTAATAAATACAAAAAGTCAAAACTGCCTAGCAAAACAAATTAAAATTAGTACAATGAGCAAACACTGGAGTAAACATTTTACCAGCTTGAAATGACAGAACCTTTTGTGCTTTTCGAACACGAACGGCGTTCAAGAAATAAATGATCTATTAAGCAGTGTGCACAAAATGCTATCTCTTTAAAGCTCAGCTTGACACATCCTTAATACAGAAATTACTATGTGAGGATTTTAGGAAAGTTCGGATCTTTGTGACTGAGTCAGCTGAATGTTCAGCTCGTGATTAATGCCCTGTATCAGCAAGGATTACTGAAAGGCTTTCATGACAGGCCTGAGCTTCTGCATTGGTTTAAAGTTCAACAGCTAAACATTTTAGATAATATGACTAAGTCACATTCTATAAGAAGTGCTGAAAAGGCAAAAAATGAAAAAAATTAAATGAAAAAAAATGAAATGCAGAATATGTTGGATACTTACTTTTTAGGCAGTTTGGGCACCTATTTCTTATTTCTATAGAAATGGAGAGACTATTCTGACCTCTTACCAACAGGCAGTAAAATCTGGGACAAAATTAACTCATTGGAGGTGTAAAAAGGAACATACATTTCTTTGGATAATTTTCTCTTGCTCGGTATACAACGGTTTAAAAGGCTGTTTAAACCATTAGTGGTCCCTAGAAAAAGCCTACTCAAGGGTTCCCATTTAGGAATCTGTTCCAGAGTTACACAGAAGATTCCAAAAGCAGTTACATATAGATTAAAGTCCAATCCAGGCAAAACAAGTGATCCAGGGCTTGATCACATCTCCCTGGAGTGGCTGAGATCCCAGTTAGACATGAAACACTTGACTTGGGGAGAATAGCAATCAAGAATGGAAGAGCAGGCTGCACAGACAGAGTTAGAAAGATCCCAAAAGCCATGGGTGACTGTACAGGTGGCATTGAGGCCAAATTTAATAGACCAGCAGGCGAGCAGCATTCCTCTGTCTCCATTTTTTATTCTGTCTCTCTTTTCTAAGAACCCCACATTTTTGGCGTGTATGAATGCATAATATTTTTATTTTTTTTACCAATAAAACGCTTGATCTAATCTGTATTCTAAAGGTTACGTCAACCACCATTACCACTTCAGTGATTTGAAGTGGTCATGGTGCTAGGAGTCAGTTTACAGGGATATATTTGTAATTTTGTGCTGGAGGCTTGCACCGCCAGTACACATGACATTGGAAGCCCAGAACTCTGTTCCCGAGCTGGCAATGTCAATTCTGTACATAATTTAGGTCTGTTATCTGCACGTACTGCATGCTGAGAACAGACAGAGATATATGCTAGCTCTCACCTTCCACACTCCCCCCGCACCCCACTCCCCATGAGCACTCTGTCCCACTTTTGTTTGTTTGTTTTTAACAACAAAAACTGCCCTTCAACCCTCTCATCCTCGTTGCCTCCCTCCCCTATCCGGGCCAGAGTGCGCGCATGCATTCTGAGTCAGCAAAATGGCCTAATTACAGGCTTCTCATTGGACCACATGTAGCCCCAGTGACATCATGAGGGGGTGCGGAAGAGCAGAGCCTAGAGCTTTGCTCAGCACTAGTTAGGCAAGTAAACATTTTTAAAGGTTTTATTACAAATTGAGAAGGGGACATTCCCCAAAGTGCCCAATAGGACATTTTAAACCACAAAAAGCCCCCATATCAAAAGCATTTTAGTAACTTGCAAAATTACAATAAATTTGCTAAAATATTACTTTATGTTTGGTCTTGATTTAAACAGTCTCAGTTAGCAAAATGTATGTCACAACATTACCTACATGTCCCGGAATAGCCCTGCCCTGGTAACAACTCCAGAAACACCCATTACAATGACAGTCACCCTCTTTGGCCAATTAGGCACTCGGTGCTATGTGCATCAACACAAATTTTAATTGTCTAGTTAATATAAATAGTTTACAAGTTATAAAATGCTATAAAATGTATGTACATCTTGGCTTTATATATCTTTTCATGCATGCACTGGCTTTATCTTTACCTCAATAAAAAAAATTTTTTTTAAAAAAAATGAATGTGTCACAAGAATAAAAACACTAGAACCAAGTGTTTTCCCATGCACAAATTAAAAAGAATCTCCAATTTAAAGCTGTAAATAGTTAAATGTCTGGAATTGAAGTGTGAAGTGGACAGTTTGCATTATCACATTTATTATTAAACAATCACATTGTATCTTTTTACATTATCATAGCTAACAAGGTAAATCCCTTACTGCACTCTGTACAGAATATCCATCAAGCTTTTTTTTTTTTTTTTAAATGATAACGAGATACCCGCTGCTGCCAATTTCAATGCACCAAAGAGTTGTAAACGGTTAGGATATTGATTTAACATTTGTAGTATTAATGGTGCAGTGTCCCCTGGCAGTATATTGATGCTGGAGTAAAGAAGAGTTAAGAATGTAAGGCTCTCTCTTCAATCATCTTAACTGTCCCATCATAATTTGTAAGTGCAAGCAGGGCAAAGTCAAATTATATATATATATCCTTCTTTCTATCTATGTTTAAACACACACATATATTGATTGACAGTACTATAAGGTTTTAAGATGTTTCTTTGACTTCTTTACACAAAATGTTACCAGCAAATAATGCTAAAATGGATTCTATAGTTTTATAGTGCCAGGAAAACAAAACCGTTTTCCTGGCACTATAGAATCCTACAGTGCCCCTCGCAACCCCCTCCCGTAACGCTGAAGGAGTTAAAACCCCTTCAGTCACTTACCTGAATCCAGCGCTGATGTCCCTTTGTGCTGGGTTAGGCTCCACCCACGCTCCTCCCCCGCTGACATCAGCAGGCAGGGAGACCTAAAACCTAATGCGCATTAGCATTTCACCATAGGAAAGCATTTTTCAATGCTTTCCTATGGGGAAAAAAAATCTGACGCTGGAGGTCCTCATGCCTCGTGAAAACGCAGCATCAGATACCGGACCAAAGGTCAGTTTTAATCCAAGAAGTCCCTCTAATGGCTGTCTGGTAGACAGCCACAAGAGCTGGAGTTAACCCCGGATAGTAATTATTGCAGTTTCTCCATAACTGCAATAATTACAATAGCAGGGTTAAGGGACATGGGAAATTGCACCCAGACCCCTTTAATGAGCTGAAGTGATTTGGGTGCCTACAGTGTCACTTCAATACTGTGCGATTTTCTCACAAAATGTATGTATGTACGAAAATGTATGAAAAATGACACCAACTAGCACATTCTTACAAACTGAACACAATCACGCGAACTGTAACGGTGGTATAATCAGATGTCAACTGGATTACGGATTGGTTGCCTACACCGTGTAATGCATGTGGTTCTTCATCATTGTATCGCACTGTCATGCCAAAAATAAAGAATTAAAAAAAAAAAATACTGTGCGATTAAACTGATAACATGCCGGTTATGTGGGGGCAGGGGTGGATGAATGTAATTCCAGCAGAACAAGAATAACAGAAAACCAGTCAGTATCTAGTGTGACCACCATTTGCCTCACGCAGTGCAACACATCTCCTTTGCATTGAGTTGATCAGGTTGTTGATTGTGGCCTGTGGAATGTTGGACCACTCCTCTTCATGGGCTGTGCACAGTTGCTGGATATTGGCAGGACCTGGAACACGCTGTCCTATACTCCGATCCAGAGCATCTCAAACATGCTCAATGGGTGACATGACCGGGGAGTATGCTGGCCATGCAAGAACTGGGATGTTTTCAGTTTCCAGGAATTGGTTACAGATCCTTGCAGCATGGGGCCGTGCATTATCATGCTGCAACATGAGTTGATGGTCGTGGAGGAATGGCACAACAATGGGCCTCAGAATCTCATCACAGTATCTCTGCGCATTCAAAATGCAATCAATAAAATGCACCGGTGTTCATTGTCCATAACATACGCCTGCCCATACCATAACCCCACCGCCACCATGGGCCACTTGATCCACAACTTTGACATCAGCAAACCGCTCACCCACACGACGACATACATGTGCCCTGTACAGTGAAAACCGGGATTCATTCGTGAAGAGAACACCTCTCCAAAGTGCCAGAATCCATTGAATGTTAGCATTTGCCCACTCAAGTCGGTTATGACAACAAACTGCAGTCAGGTCGAGATCCCAATGAGGATGACGAGCATGCAGATGAGCTTCCCTGAGACAGTTTCTGACTGTTTGTGCAGAAATTCTGTCTAATCAGCATCTTAATATGCCACACCTGTGAGGTGGATGGATTATCTCAGCAAAGGAGAAGTGCTCACTAACACAGATTTAGACAGATTTGTGAACAATATTTGAGAGAAATAGGCCTTTTGTGTACATAGAAAAAGTCTTAGATCTTTGAGTTCAGCTCATGAAAAATGGGGGCAAAAACAAAAGTGTTGCATTTATAATTTTGTTCAGTGTAAATAGGACATTGTTACCATTTCACTGCTGCAACATTCAATGTTTAATTGCATCATCAAACATCCAATTATCCTAAGTTAGACACATATTAAAAAATATATAATTAAGAGCTGAGCTCTGAAATGTAAAAGTACACAAAAATAAAAAATAAAAAGACTTCCAACTCTTTAACTAGATGAGAAGAGGACTTACTAAGCAAATGTGATAGACGCTGCATATGTGGACACATTTACAGCAGAAAAACCCAGGAACGGATTTCTCAGAACATATGGCAATACGATTTGTATAATACTATTTCCCTTTCCTCTTGGGAAGCTAAAGATTTGCAACAAAAGAAGAATATTCAGAGACAAAGTTTTATTTTTCAGGGGTTTTTTTAGTTTTTTTTACATGTGACGATTGAAAGTTCTGTGCAGTCAGACAGTCAATGATATATTTATTTACATGCATGTTAATAAATACACTGATCAGTCACAACATTAAACCCACCTGCCTAATATCATGTAGGTCCATGCGTCGAGGCATGGAATCCACAAGACCTCTGAACATGTCCTATGGTATCTGCCAACAAGCATTGACTCAACAAGGCCTCTGAATATGTCCTACATCTGCTGCTAATTGCCAGATACCATGGACTCCACAAACTCTGAACATGTCCTATGGTATCTGGCAAATAGCAGCATATTCTTTATGCCCTGGAAATTGCGAGGTGGGGCCTCCATGAAACGGATTTGTTGTTCCACGACATCCCACAAATGCTCAATAGGATTGAGAGCTGTAGAATTTGGAGGCCAAGGCAACACACTGAACTCCTTTTAATGTTACTCAAATTATTCCTGAACAATTTCTGCAATGTTACAGGGTGCATTATCCTGCTGAAAGAGGCTACCGTCATCAGGGAACATCATTGCCCTGAAGGGGTGTACGCGGCCTGCAATAATCTTTAGGAAGGTGATACGTGTCAAAGGTTTCCCAGAAGATCATTGCCAAGAGCATAACACTACCTCTGCTGGCCTGTCTTTTTCCCCATAGTGCATTCTGCTGCCATCTTTTCCCCAGGTAAATGACGCACACGCACCCGGCCATCCACCTCAACTAAAAGAAAACATGATTCAGACCAGGCAACATTCTTCAATTGCTCCATGGTCCAGTTCTAATGCTCACGTCCATTTTGAAGGTGCATTTGGAGGTGGACAGGGCTCATCATGGGCACTCTGACCAGCCTGCAGCTAGGCAACAAATTCAATGCACTGTGTGTTCTGACACCTTCCTATCATGGTCAGCACTCTGTTTTCCAACAATTTGCGTTACAGTAGTTTTTCTTCGTGAACAGACCTGATAGGCTAGCCTTCGCTCCCCACGTGCGTTTTGGGCAACCACGATCCTGATGCCGGATGGCCAATTGCATCATTTTTGGTACAAGGAATACCGGGAACAACCCCCAAGACTTGCCATTTTGGAGATATTCTAACACAGGCATCTACCCATCACTACTGAGCCCTTGTCATTATTTTTCTTGCTTCCAACACATGAAATTCAAGAACTGACTGTTCAGTTGCTTCCTAATATACCCCAGCCATTGACAGGATATATTGTAAGCACATCAAATAAACGGTTATTAGCTTTTCCTCCTCACACCTTTGTAACCCACCCTGCCTCCATTCATGCAACTGAACCCTTCATTGGAAATTATTTTAGTTACTTCTTCCCCCAATACATGAAATACAGTGGGACCTAGGTTTACAAACGCCTCTGTTAATATAATTTTCGGTTTACAAATGAAAATCCATTGAAAATAATACCTCGGTTTACAATTTTTTTTTCGCAATACAAAGCAAGTTTCCCCAGAATGCATTGCACCTGGGAGGTTTATAGCACCGCCCCCTGTATGCTGGAGCCTTTGGGTAGCACGTGGCATCGAGTGGGGAGGTGTTGGAGTGGCTTTTGCATCGGGTTTGGAGCCATTCTGGAAATTGTTTGCAGTTGTTTTGGGACTTTTTGGTGCATTTCTCAAGTTGTGGAAAGGTAGTGAGCTGAGCTTTGTCGTTTGCATGCCTTTTATTGTGTGTTCTGCATTGTGGGTTGGTTTCCATGCCTGCTCATTTTGACTTTTTTCTGACCTCCAGAACGGATTAATTGGTTTTCAATGCATTCCCATGGGAAACCGCGTTTCGGTTTACAAATTATTTTTTACAAACGTCCCGGGAACGCATTAAATTCGTAAACCAAGGTCCCACTGTATTACTAATCTTACCTCTTGTGTCACTTTACCCCACTCCCTCTAGAATGTAAGCTTATTTGAACAGAACGCTCAACACTCTCTGTTTCTGTGCATCCACTTGTTTTGTTGCAAATACATTTGTCTTCGTCCACTTAATGTACAATGCTGTGGCATTTCTTGGCGCTTTATAAATAATAAAAATAATGCTAATCATCCAAAAACCATGCGATTCTCCTCTGCACAAGAGATATAGCAATGTCACTGGATCATTTCAGCCTACATTGAGCCCGGTCTGTGAGTTGTAACGGATACCCCTCTTGGAACAATGAGTAAGGGATCTGGAGCAAAATGCCTGGATTACCCTTCTGATTTAGAAAAAAAAAAAAGTCATTTCCAATAACACATGTCTTTAACAGAAGTATTTAAAGGAACACTATAGTCACCTAAATTACTTTAGCTTAATAAAGTAGTTTTAGTGTATAGATCATTCCCCTGCAATTTCACTGCTCAATTCACTGTCATTTAGGAGTTAAATCACTTTGTTTCTGTTTATGCAGCCCTAGCCACACCTCCCCTGGCTATGATTGACAGAGCCTGCATGAAAAAAAAACTGGTTTCACTTTCAAACAGATGTAATTTACCTTAAATAATTGTATCTCAATCTCTAAATTGAACTTTAATCACATACAGGAGGCTCTTGCAGGGTCTAGCAAGCTATTAACATAGCAGGGGATAAGAAAATCTTAATTAAACAGAACTTGCAATAAAGAAAGCCTAAATAGGGCTCTCTTTACAGGAAGTGTTTATGGAAGGCTGTGCAAGTCACATGCAGGGAGGTGTGACTAGGGTTCATAAACAAAGGGATTTAACTCCTAAATGGCAGAGGATTGAGCAGTGAGGCTGCAGGGGCATGTTCTATACACCAAAACTGCTTCATTAAGCTAAAGTTGTTCAGGTGACTATAGTGTCCCTTTAATAAAAAATAAATAAATAGGAAGTCTATGAGAAAATATGTGTGAGTGCGTCTGTCATTTAGGGCCACCCAATGAGCCCTATGTCTTCAGGGGCCTGGTCAGCGCTGCGGCTGTGCAATAGCGTGACCAGGCCCCTTTAAAAAAGTTGTTCTCACAACAGCTCACTCCGCACAGGAAGAAGGCAGACTGGAGGCCGTGAAGAGGGAGAGCCACGCCGACTCCCAGCAGCCTCATCCACCGTCCTATAAAAGGTAAGAAACAGGAGTGTGGCTGAAAAATTATTCAGTCTGTCTGTATGTCCTGTGTGTGTGTGTGTTTCTGTATGTATGTTAGTATGTGTTTGTGTGTGTATTGCTGTGGGTGGAATTTGGAGGCGGGCACTGTGGGAAGGCTTGGAGGCCCAGACCCTGAGCTGTGTTAGGGGCCCCCAACATTTCTGATGGCGACCCTGCACACAAGATGGTGTTTTTAATACTAAAGTGTCAGGAATACATGTTTGTGCTCAGGGCCGGACTGGGGATACAAAGCAGCCCTGGAAAAAAAATTTGTGCCAGCCCCATAAGTCACTGCGCCATATATTGTCGCGTGTAATATGTAAGGCTATGTCTTGCCAGGACAGATGATTGAGTATATATATATATATATATATATATATATATATATATAATATATATATATATATATATATATATATTGCTTTTTCTAATATAAAATATTGGTCCTTTCAGGGTAAAATGTTTAATTATACAGTAAGCATACTCACATGCAGACACAGGCAATTTCACTGACATTTCAGTGACACACACAAGCTCATTGATACACAGCCTCATAGACAAACAATCTTACTGATATACATCAGCTCATTGACATAAAAACACAAGCTCACTCACTAGCAGGCACACGCATGCAAGCAAGCTCACTCACTAGCAGACGCACACACACAGCTTAATGTGGTGGTACTGGTGTCTATAGCATGTCCCTACAGGCTTTTCAACGTAAACACTGACTTTTCAGACAAAAGGCAGTGTTTACATTGCTTCAAAGTGACACTGCTAGTGACAGTCACTCAGACGGTCACTAGAGGTGCTTCCTGTGTTAGTGCCCTCCCGCCCTCGCGCGCTGCTGAATGAGACTGGCGCCGGAATATGACGTCATATTCCGGCGCCGGTCTCATTCAGCTGCGTGCTGGGGAGCAGAGCCAGCGCAGCTCACGCAGCTCCCTCCCTGCAAGGATTTTTGCCGCCCTAGACAAAATAAAAATTTGCTGCCCCCACATGTCACATCACAATGCCCCACCCATATGATCTGCCATATGAACTAACGCCAGTGCTGCACACAGTGTGTGTTTACATTAAAAAGCCTGCAGGGACCAGCTATAGACACCAGAACCACTTCATTAAGCTATAGTGTCCCTTTAATGTGAGGTAAATTATAGATTAGTGTCACTAATAATATACTAGATTGCCTACTTACAAGCAGATGAGGATGATGATGGGCTGCAGTTTGGCTCCACTGGTCTGGTGTAGAACAGGATCTCTGGAGGCTGTTTGCAACTGTGGTCACAAAATTCAATGTTCTGGGAGAATTGGAAGCAGCTCAATTTTTTGGGGGCCCCTTACACAGCTCAAGGTCTGGGCCCCAGGGCCTGACGGTGAGTATGCCCATAAGGCCCACTCATAAGTTCCACCCACCCATGAGTTCGCTCACAGGGAGTGGAGTGTGTAGGGGATGTGTTATGTGTTATTGTAGAGGATCTAATATGTGTGCTTATGGTATGTAGTGTTTAGGGTTACCAGTTTGTGCAGGTGATGCAGTGTGTTTGTGTGTAGTGGAAGCAGTGTGTATTTGTGTATAAGGGATGTATTATGTGTTTCTGGTTGTGTGTAAGGGATGCATTGTGTGAATCTGTGTTTGTATGCATAAGGGATGCAAGGTGTGTGTCTGTATGTGTGTGCATGAGATGCATTGTGTTTCTGTGTGTATGTAAGAAAAGAAGTGTGTGTGTTTGCATGCGTGTGTACGGGTTTGCATTGTCTGTTTCTGTGTATGTGTGCAAAGGATGCATTGTCTTTGTGTGTAAGGGTTGCATGTGTGTGTGTGTGTGTGTAATGGATGCATTGTGTGTTTCTCTGTGTGTAAGGGAAGCATGTTGTGTTTCTGTGTATGTATAGGGATGCATTGTGTGTGTGTGCGCGCGTAGTGTGAAAGAGCTCCCTGTCTTGGCCCCTGTCCTATAGAGCTGCCCCTTCTTCTTATTCCCCCCCTCCCCCTCTTCTTATTCCCCTCCCTCCCCTCTTCTTATTCCCCCCTCCCCTCTTCTTATTCCCTCCCTCGCCTCTTCTTATCCCCTCTTCTTATTCCCTCCCCTCTCCCCTCTTATTCCCCCCTCCCCTCCCTTTCTTATCCCTCCCTCCCCTCTTCTTATCCCTCCCTCCCCTCTTCTTATTCCCCCTCCCCTCTCTTATTCCCCTCCTCCCTCTTCTCCCTCCCTCCTCTTCTTACCCTCTCCCCTGTAGCTTGCCGAAGCTGCACTGTTCAGGTGGTCGTCGAGTGATAGGAAGGTGCACACTGAGTGCACTTCCTGTCAGTCCGCCGGTTACAGGAAACAGAAACCCCGCGCGGAACTCAGTGTGTGCACCTTCTATCACTCCGCCAGCCGGCCATCGCGGACCGGAGTGTAGCTCGGCCACGCTACAGGGGACCAAGCTCTTCACAGAGCGCTCAAGCGGCTGCAGTATTTAAAGGGCCGGCCCCAGGTGCCGACGGCCCACCGGGAAATTTCCCGGTATCCCGGTGGGCCAGTCCGGCCCTGTTTGTGCTCCTGACCTTACAGTGTTCCTTTAACTCACTTTTTATAGTAAAACATTACGAAGATTTAAAATGCATTATTTTGAATTTGATTTAAAATCAGATTTTTTTTACTTGGATTTCCATTACTAAAATGCTTTTGCAGGAAAAGAATGATCTAAAAAATACTTTCTATTTAAAATACATTATAGTCCAAAGGTTATTCAGCATAAGACATGAATTAGTTATGTAGCATGAGGCTGTACATTCATGCAATGTTTTCATTTTTGGTAAAGTAATTTGTTTAATTCAAGTTGCCTCTGTGTCTGTAGAGATAACATGCTCTTTTCTTAGCAAAAAAAATTATAAAATAACCAAGAATTTTTTTTTTTTAAATTAAAAAGAAAAATCTGAAAAGACCTTAACCCCTTGTTTTTAATTGTTCTCCAAACATGATTGATTAATAGCTAGAAGACAGTTCACCCTGTAATAATGTCAGCATTACCTATCTATATTTGTAATGATAACAAAATCATTGCTGATTTAACTGTTAAATTATTCTGAAAGTTATTGCACTAAATATGAAATCCGAATCTGGTTGCAAATAATAAAGAGTATAACAACCAGCAAGAATCAGTCTTTACTTTTAAAAATCCTGATTTAAACTATATCTTACCGACTAGTGATTTAAATTATATCTACTCTGATCTACAGCATATAATAATGATCCCACTCAGCCCTGGTTCAGCTCAGGTTCCATCACAGTAGTGCAATAAATTAATGATCAAGTCCAGTCATATAAATGCGGTCCTACTTATGCGAAGACTTAGGAAAATGACAAGAACATAGATTTACTACCGGGTTAATTGGCTCATTTCATTTGAATTTGTTCTTGTGCAAAGACCCAAAAATGGTTTTTAAGTTGACTGTATATAGCAATAGTAGGCTATAGACTACTTCTCCCCTCATGCTTTTCCAGCATTATGGCTATAAGAGCCTTCTGGAAGATGTAGTCCACAACATCTGGAGTGCTGAAGGTAGCCTACCCTCTGATATACAGGGTGCTCAAGAGGGCAACATCTATGTCAGATGTATAAAAAGGAAACAAATGTATAGTTTAATGATGTTAAAGGGACACTACAGTCAGCAGAACAATGTTAGCTTAAAAGGGACACTGTAGGCACCCAGACCACTTCAGCTAATTGAAGTGGTCTGGAGGCTGTGACTCTTTTGCACTTAGTGCTGCAATATAAAACACTGCAGTTCCAGAGAGGGCTTCTGTTATCGGATGCTGGACGTCCTCACGGACCTCCAGTGTCAGATTTTTCCCATAGGAAAGAATTGAATAATGCTTTCCTATGGGGAGGTCTAGTGAGCGTGTCCATTGCCGCGCATGCGCATTAGGTCTTCCCCAGTGGCGGGGAGGAGCGTTGGTGGAGCCTGACCCAGCGCCGAGGGACATCGGCGCTGGATTCAGGTAAGTGGCTGAAGGGGTTTTAACCCCTTCAGCACCACGGGAGGGGGGGGGGCAGGTGGGAGGGGAGCACTCCAGGAGCCTATAGTGCCGGGAAAATGGGTTTGTTTTCTTGGCACTATAGGATCCCTTTAATTAAGCAGCTCTGCTGTATTGACCGTGCCCTAAGGTCTGACTGCTCAATTCTCTGCCATTTAAGAGTTAAACCACTTTGTCTATACAGTCCCCGTCACACCTCCCTGCATGGGATTTGTACAGCCTTCCTAAGCACTTCCTGTAAAGAGACATATAATGTTTAAACTTCCTTTATTACATAGAGAATTAAATCCTGCAATCACGATCCCACTTCTCCTGGGTGGAAGCAAAGATTATAGTACACATAAGCCCCAATAAATACAATAAAAACCAAAGAAAAAAAGTTACTTGGGTACTATCACAAATCCCTATGCACATTTAAATGACTGCTGTTTTTTTAGTATCACTCCAATAGCCATTCAATAGTAAGTTCACCTGCCACGTCAAAACTTCCTTTTTTTTTTTTACACATTCTGTTTAATTTAGAATTGTTTTTAAATTTCCTGCTCTCTTAATAAACTTCTTCACCAGGAGTAGGCAACCTTCGGCACTCCAGATGTTGTGGACTGCATCTCCAATGATGCTCTTAGAGCCATGATGCTGGCAAAGCATCATGGGAGATGTAGTCCACTCCTGTGTGTGATTAAAGTTCACATTACAGAGAAGGCGATAAAAGGATCTAAAGCAAGTTAACATCTGATTACAAATTAAACCCCGTTTTCATGCAGGCTGTGTGAGTCACAGCCAGGTGGAGTGGTTCTCATCATGAAATGTGGACAACACATACACGTCTTTTCTGCTTGTGCACCTTATCATGGCATAAAGCAATTCTGCCTTTGCTTTTTTTTGCCAGCGTCAGCTTCTGGGGGAAACCTTTTGGGTTCTTCTGCACTGTGCCACAGGCTGGGGTATCAAAGTAAGGTACAATTTTAAATAACTCTATACTAGTATAAAAAGTACCTAGCCGTAGGTAATTATTCATTAATAGGAGGAAGAGATCCCCCAAATTTTGCCATTTCCTCCAACAGAATCAGGGAAGCCTAGTGGATCTAGATGGTCATCTTTCTCTGCAGAAATGTGAAATGTTCAGGTATACCCAGTATTGCATTTACACATTTTATTCCATGGTGAGCCTGCTTTGATGGAATGTGCTGCTTAAAAAGGAGTCTTTCCTTGAATTTCAAAAGGACCTCTTCTATAAAGATATTATGGTCAGGGGTGTATTTTTCTTCATTGTTTTTTGACAAGTTATCAATTAGGGGCCTCATTTTTTGTAAACTGTCATACTGTGGGTCATTTCTAGGAGAGGTACTGGGTGTTATCATTAAAATGGAAAAAAAACGGGAAAACTGTTCAAATTCCTTTTTATAATCTCTGGAAAAAAAGAGGTGTAGCTAGGAAGGGTCAGGGTTGGTAAGATGAAAGAGGAAGGGGTTAAGAAAAAAATTAAGCAGTACTAGTGTACTAATCAGCAGTTAATGGGTTTAATAAAAAATAAAAAATAAATCTTATTTGTTTTATTTTGTTACAAGCAGTAAAAGTTTGAAACTGACACTTTGCCAGCAATGATCTTTCTGCCTCTCTGGCCTCAGATCAAAGTGAGGGAAGAGAGAGGCAGAATATAATGTCCCAGCACATGATACAAATCATTGGCTGTGACACTGATCTTTGTGACAGGCTATCACAGACTGGGGACTGCCTTGGTTGCCAGGAAATTCCCTCCAGGTGGACCCAGCGACGGGAGTAGGATTCTGGGCAGCTGCAGGGGCACAGAAGTTAACACGTCATTACGTCCTAAGGTAGTTAAAGCCCATGAAACTTAAGCCCTTGTAAAGACACGTCCAAACACCGCCAACAGGTTAAACTAAAGTTGTTTATATGCCTATAGTATCCCTTTAAGCTAAGAATAGTGAATGTCAGGACATGTAGGAGCAACAAGTGTGATGCCATTTATGACATAGCAGCAACTATTAGTTGTGGGATCCTTAGCTACTCTACTGCCACATCAAAAAGGAAGACAGTATCCCATAGTACCCATGTGTCGTACACATGGCATCCTTGGTTTAGGCTGCTAAGATATGGATTGAGTCTGCTACTAGATAAAAATGTGTGCATAGGGTATGAAATAGTACATCTCACTAGACAGCACTACAATTAAGGAATATAAAGTATCAAAAGATCCCCTCAGACCAGCACAGTGGCCTGTACTCTGCCATGG
This sequence comes from Pelobates cultripes, assembly GCA_933207985.1. Taxonomy (NCBI): domain Eukaryota; kingdom Metazoa; phylum Chordata; class Amphibia; order Anura; family Pelobatidae; genus Pelobates; species Pelobates cultripes. The sequence continues at coordinate 251,933,669 of OW240916.1, forward strand.
AAGCATCTCCTTTGCAAGTTAAGAGGGCTGGCCCTAGGATAGCTGCCAAGCATTCTGATTCATGCAGGTGTGATGGACAGGTAGGAGATATCAAAGAGCATGCTCCACCCACCAAGCCACCAAATATAACAGCCTATACACGCAAGAGTAAGCAACATGATGATAAAAAAAAAAAAAAAATGGAAAAAACGCTTCCTCTACAACTCCCATTACACACAGTGCCACATAAAAACAATTTCTATCACACACACACAGCGCCACTGGTTCAAATGTATTCACACATATTCACATATGTAAGATGAAACAGAAGAAGGAGCGCGAGGAAGAGATCGAGAGATACAACATGATGGATCATGGGAAATGTCTCACATCAGGGACAGGAGGAATCAAGTAGAGAACAAATGTTGGTGAGGAGAAAGTAAGGAATGCAGGTAGAATAACCAGAGATCAGAGGACAGGGTTAAAGAGGAAGGAGAGACAAAGGAACAAACATATAGTGTACACCTTGTCTAAAAGAGAGAAATAAATGGAAAGCAGGGTCTCCGAGATGGAGATTGACAGGAGAAATTATAGGAAACAGATGTGGGGGGTGTAACAGGAGACCCATGTGAGACAAAGGAAGCAAAATACTGGGAAAGAGTGTCCATGTGTATCTCTTGTTCACCTTTCTGTACACCAGAGACAGACATTAGAAGGTGGTGGAGAAGAGGGATAACAAACAATGATAGCCTGAGACAAGGATAAGGAGAAAATGGGGAGGGGGAATCTTTGTGCGAGTCCTGTAAGAGCCTTAGTGTGCCACAATACCTATGGAAGATGAGACTAATTTAAATGTCATTTATTTCTGACCTATAACAAAGTCCAGAAAGGATGATAAACTTCTTTGTCAGGACTAAGACAACAAGCGAGAGGTGGTTGAACATGGTTTCTCAAAAAGCATTCAGAAAAAGGAATATAGCGTGCACCTTTATTCCTGAGAAACAACACTTCTAGAAGGGTGAGCAACATTACCAAGAACATCTATTGCAAAGAGTAACGTAGGATGCTTAACAACTCATTTTGTATTGAAGCTGATTTTATGTCAGTCTGGAAGGATTTGCAAGTTATCATTGAAGTCACCGTGGGTTCTAATCATATAAAATATGGTTGACTGATTTCACGAATAATGCTACAGATTTATTACAGCTCCTACATGCAGTGTCCCATATAGCAAGTGAGTCTGTGGGAGGCTTCCACATGCCTAATCACTGCTCCTTTCCATGTCCTTATAAGGATGCCAGATAACTTTTAGTATTATTATAATGTTTTTCAAGTTTATCCTTAACTCTTATAGTGCGTTTTCATTTTGTTAAAAAGTATACTTTGTTATTATTTAAAAATTATGCTAATAATAACACTTCTGCTTACATCAACGTTTCTTAAAACAGTTTTAAACGGAAAATACATATTAACAATTTGCCAAAAATGTATTATTGTCTTAGTGACAGTCACACCTATTTTTAATATATCTGAAGAAAGTTTATTCCCTGTTCCTGGTTCTTCTGGATTACGCAGTCGGCACTTCCGATTGCTGGTTTTAACTTTTTGATGTGCCTATACTTAATTATAATCTTGTAAGTGTAATTCATATTAAAATGTATTTATTACTTGAAGCTCTGTATTATGCATTTGACTTTTATCTACCTAGATGTACTCAAGTAACCTGGAGGAAAGAGATATTAGACCCAGTCTGGCATATATGCTTACAAGCAAATTAATTTTGTAAGTACAACAGTTCACTCCTGGTGTACATACAATACTGCCCTATGTCTTTGTTTACTTTATATTTGTAGACATATCTTTGTTTTTGGGGACATTTGGAATTTGCATTAGATGCCAGGCTGTGCCAAAACAGCATTCCATCTGATTGAAATTAATTTAATAAATCACAACAATAACTTAATAGCAATTGGGTTTTCTTAAAAAAACAAAACAAATCCAATCAAAGCTAATATAGGCAACAGAAGTGAGCAGTGAAGAACAAATAAGAGACTGCCAGTTGAAATGCTAAACAATACACAGCATCTATGGCACTCAGGATGTTAAGGGAAATTAAATCCCATTGAATATGCAACATTTATTGAATGGAGAAGAAAAAAAAAAACATATGGTCACACATTCCAAGTGAAATAATATTACTTCTTGCTCATTTAGATTAACCTTTAAGGCACGACTATGTGAGGATGATCCTACCACTGCCTTCCATTAGACCAAAACAGGATTAAGAACTTGTTTAATGCACTTAGGGAATAACTGCAACACAAGTCACTGGTCTGAATTAACCCAGTTTGTAATGCGAAGAGTTTCAAAGTCATAAGGAAAATGTGTTACAAAAAGAATACTTCATTAAACACATACAATGCTACAGTATGCTTGCAGTGACATCTGCTGGGCAAGAAAATGTTCTTACAGGCATAACGCGCAAATAGCAGAAACCTGAAATGTATTGTCTTCTACATACCGAGAAGGTGTTTGCAAACTATACAATGGACATTCAATTTTGATTCAGAGTAATTGTCACAAACTAGCAGAGGATTTACAAAGCCTAGATGCCAATTTTAAAAAAACTATTTTCTTAAAAAATTTTTTTTTTTTTTTTAAATTAACCAAATAAAAGAGAGGAAAAAAAAAAGGTAAAATAAAAATATGAAGTATAATTCAAGTATCCATGCGCACTCATTGTGTGCAGAATTCACTAAACACCATTGACAGGTTTCAATAGAAATTACCTCCATAGAAGCAGCTCAAGGGACAAAAAAAAACAAAAAAACTATTGCCGCCATGAAGTTAGTGATTTCCAGCATTATAACCTCTACAGTCTGCTGCAGTGTCTAGGATGCCATAAGTACCCTGGTCGGTGCCTCAGTAAATGAGAAAAACCATAAAGCAATGGTATGCCCCTTTATCTGGATTCCTGCCACGCTCCATTGGCCTCTGTGAGTCCAGTGACACGGTGCGGCTTCTGCAGATTGCCAGAAACCGGTCACATCATTCAACATTCATTGGCTGAGAGCATCAGCTGACAACTTTCAGCCAATCAGACATTCTGTGCAACGATAATTTCGGGCTGGATGAGGACACTCCTATGTTGCTGCCAGCGGTGGAGTTACATTTCTGGCAGATAAAGGGTTAATCAAAGTGAAATGCTGCACATAAAGACTACAGGCACTACGACCACTTCAAATCACTTACGTGGTTATTGTGTGTGGAGTAACCCTTTAATAAAGTTACTAACCACCTTAGAACATACTCCCCTTATTGAGTTATAATAAAACACGACTTACTGTGGAGCGACCCTTCTCCAGTAACGCTCTATTCCATTCTTAAAATACAGGACTGCCAGCCATCTTACATTCACATCCAATGAGTGATTTGTGAATATGTTCTAAGGAAGAAAAAAAAATTAATATTATAAATAGGTTTGCACATACAGGTAAAATTAAAATCGCAATTATTTGTATATTCCATCTACTCACTGGCCACTTCAGTAGAACATGCAAGCAAAATATATATATATATAAAAAAAAAAGCAGAAAACAAAAAACAACAACAATTATAAATGGACAAAATTTGTTACAATAAAAAGAGAGATAGCATGGAAATGTGATGCTGTGGAATCGATGTTATGGCTTTTGATGTGCAAGACCATTGACCTTGAACCCTGATTAGGAGTCCAATGCACTCATTGGAGGTAAGGATAATCTAGCAGTGACAGAAAGATGGACAACTGCCACCTGGGCTCCATTACAGCAGTATTATTTTTCACGCCTTAGTGGTGGATTGGTGTGCAGAGCCTCTGGCTAAAGAGTAGCAAGTAATTGAGACTAGAAGGAGCTACCTTGGGAGCATGTTGCTGGATGAGAATTGTATTAGTGAATCTGAATCAGTGGGTAAATCTAGGCTATGACATATGAAAGCTTTGTCTGCAACTGTAAATATAAGGAATATGGAGCCCCAAGTCTTGTTTGAGTGGTTGTAATTTCTGCAAATGAATGCTCTGCCTTATATTTTAACAAATGAAAGAGCAAAACTGAGCCTTAAAGGCATACTCATCTGTAGATTTCAGCCTACGTGGCAGAGGTTGAGAAATATACCAAAGCCTGGGATAGCTAATCATTTTAATGAGCCTCGCTCAACAGTGAAGGATAGAGGCAAAGTGAGTATTCAACGCCTTGAGCTCACTCATCCCAAATTAAAGTAAAACGGAAATGTTAATGGACTAAAGTAAATGATTATTTTTCGGCATATTCATAATCATTTTTATGTTAAACAGATATTGGGTGTTTTACGAATGCATTTATTTTTTGATCTGCTCTTTGTGCACTGTACAGAGTTGCAATATATGTTGCCAACGTCTATAAACAGATATATTAAAAGGGGTATACTATGGGGTAAAAATTATCCCTTAATTTTTAAAAGCAGTGTCCTTATCTTTATAATAATAAATAAATAAATAAATAAATAAAATAAAATAAAAAGGAATTGACCTCCACGGTTCCCTTCAATCCACTGTTTTGTGTGTTTACTTGCAACTACAGACAAAACACATGTTTCTTGCTGGCAGATTGACAGGACAAGAGGAGGAGATACACCAAAGTGAGAAAAGTGATATACTACCAAATTGGCAGTGTTTTACTTGAAATACTGCATAGACATGGTCGTTGCACAACAACCACTTTTGTAAGATGAAGTGGTTATGGCGTCTAGAGTGCAACATATCAATAAAAATGGATTTGGCACTTGCCTGTCATGAGCATGCCACAAAAAGGAGACATTAAGGAGATATGGGTCCACTGTTTGAGCATATAAAGAAGTCAGTCTGTTGATTTAAATTAAGGAAAGGCTGATCATCATGGAGTATGCAGTTTGCTAGTTTCTGGGGTGACCCTGTGATGGGGGGGCATTCATTTGTGAAATGCTTGTTAGGCTAATTAGGAACGATCGTAAGACTTCATAGAGTAAAAAAGTATATATAATAAAATACGCAGCTACTTCCCTCTGCACAAAAGACATCTAATTTTTATTCTGTGTTAAAATGAAATGGGAAATAGAACTAAAGAAATATGCAGCAAGTAAACCAAAAAAACCAACATCACAATGTGTCACTTGGACACAGATACATTGTGACAATGCAGTTGACAGCAGAAGAAAGGACTGTCAATTTAAAATGAGATAAACGAACCAAGTTTGCCTCTGTGAAAGTCAAGTGAAAGATAGAAGTATCAGAGGACCTGACTGACAATAGGAAATGTACAGTGATTTATGATGAGATGTTATAACCAGGAGGTGATGGGACAAAGGGGCAGACAAAGTCCTTTTGGAACTGCTGGTAAATGTTTAAAATGTGCCAGAGCACTTCAGGCACTTGTTGCTTTGTGCCCACTATCATTGTTGCCCAAAACTGCTGAGTGATGTGAGTTTGTTTCCTAAAGCTATATTTTTCAGAGTGGCATTGCAGTTTAACAGGACAGTCCTGGCATCATTCCATACTGTGACTGCCTCTTCTTTTTAGTGATTCTTTTAAAGTTCATGTTGTGAGTGCTGTCAAGTTCACTAATATTTGGTAAAACTTGTAAAAGAATAGAACAGTTGGGAAATAAATGCACTGATCTGTTCTGACCTAACATTTGCAACCCAACTGACAGTTTCTGCATCTCATTTAGAGCATTATAGTGACTAAATCTCAACAGGTTTTATTTAGAGTAAGTCCCTAAAGCAGTGTCAAATGTTAAAAGCTAAATTGTTTTATCAAAATCAGTAAGCACAGGTTAGAGGTGAAAACAAATGGAATATGGTCTTTAAAATTAGGCTCCATCCCTTTGAATGTGGAGTGGAGACAGAGAAAGATAACTTGGAGGTAAACAAGCAGACTCAGCATCTAAACACTGAAGCATTAAGTGGAGAACACAATTTTTTTTCTTTATGTGTTCTAACACATTGCAGACAGTGATCTCAATAATGCATCATGTACAAGGCACACAATGTGTACTGGTCAAATCTAACAGTAACATAGAAACATAGAATGTGACGGCAGATAAGAACCATTCGGCCCATCTAGTCTGCCCAATTTTCTAAATACTTTCATTAGTCCCTAGCCTTATCTTATAGTTAGGATAGCCTTATGCCTATCCCACGCATGCTTAAACTCCTTTACTGTGTTAACCTCTACCACTTCAGCTGGAAGGCTATTCCATGCATCCACTACCCTCTCAGTAAAGTAATACTTCCTGATATTATTTTTAAACCTTTGTCCCTCTAATTTAAGACTATGTCCTCTTGTTGTGGTAGTTTTCTTCTTTTAAATATAGTCTCCTCCTTTACTGTGTTTATTCCCTTTATATATTTAAATGTTTCTATCATATCCCCCCTGTCTCGTCTTTCCTCCAAGCTATACATGTTAAGATCCTTTAACCTTTCCTGGTAAGTTTTATCCCGCAATCCATGAACCAGTTTAGTAGCCCTTCTCTGAACCCTCTCTAAGGTATCAATATCCTTCTGAAGATACGGTCTCCAGTACTGTGTACAATACTCCAAGTGAGGTCTCACCAGTGTTCTGTACAATGGCATGAGCACTTCCCCCACTGCTAATACCTCTCCCTATACAACCAAGCATTTTGCTAGCATTTCCTGCTGCTCTATTACATTGTCTGCCTACCTTTAAGTCATCAGAAATAATCACCCCTAAATCCCTTTCCTCAATTGTTGAGGTTAGGACTCTATCAAATATTCTGTACTCCACCCTTGGGTTTTTACATCCAAGATGCATTATCTTGCACTTATCCACATTAAATGTCAGTTGCCATTTTTCTAGTTTACCTAAATCATTTGCCATTTGGCTTATCCCTCCTGGAACATCAACCCTGTTACATATCTTAGTATCATCAGCAAAAAGACATACCTTACCATCAAGACCCTCTGCAATATCACTAATAAAAATATTAAAGAGAATGGGTCCAAGTACAGGTCCCTGAGGTACCCCACTGGTGACAAGTCCAAGCTTTGAATATATTCCATTAACCACAACCCTCTGTTGCCTGTCTACTCAGTAGCACAGTAATAGCATAAAAAAACAACAGGATAAGATTAAATGGCAGGAATACTTTCTTCTTGTCACAGCAGATGGGTCTGCTCTGTATACGAACATCAGACATGGTCTTGGCATTGGAGCAGGTAAGCATTTTTTTTTAGAAAATGCATCACTCTACCCGAGGAATCAAATTCAGTTAGGTTAAGATTCTATTCAATTGATTTTACAAAATAATTACTTTTGGTTCCAGAATAATTTTTACCTCCAGATTTGTGGCACAGCGATGGGCACCAAGTTCACTCCCAGGTATTCTAATCTATTTATGGCACATTGGGAAACTTACCATATGGATGTAGATAGGGGCTGGGAAGCAAACATGGTGCTCTATAAACGCTATATTTATGACTTATTTTTAATTTGGAGGGGTGTGGGGAGTGGACCAGTTAAAAACGTTTATAAACTACATCAATTCTAACCAATGGGGGATCTAACTTACGTTTTATTATAGTAAGTGAGGTCAATTTTTTTGATTTAACGATTTATGTGGAAGAAAGTCAAAGAATTATCCGAGATTTTAAAGATAGGGGATATAAAGATGTGATTTTAAAACAAGCGGTAAAGGAAGTGCAACAAATGGGTAGGATCTCATTGATGGAATATAAAGTTAGGGATATGAATGACCAAAACCCAAAAATCCCCTTTATATGTCAATTTTCAGGAAACCAAAACAACAAAGTTATAAATATAATCCGTAAACACTGGCACTGGCTTCTAAAAGATCCCATTTTATCAGAGGTTTTACCCCAAAAACCAAGGATTGTGCATAGGTGAATACAGAACATGAAAAGGATTTTAACTCGTGTTATCCTGAATACTAACACCACCATGAGAACTTTTTAAAATAATCTTAAAGGCTGTTTTAGATGCGGTAACTGCAACGCATGCCGTACTATATCAAGTAAGAAGACATGCATCAATGATTTTCAATCAAATAGCAAGACTTACCGAATAAAAGAACTGATCACCTGCAACTCAAAAATATGATGTACATGTTAACATGCCCCTGTGGACTTAAGTATATAGGTCGCACAATGAGACAATTACGTACAAGAATATGTGGAGATGCCTATAACATAAAGAAACAAAATTTATCAAGTGTCTCTGCATTTTAAAGAAGTTCATAATTCAGATCCATCCCTATTAGAGTTCACAGGAATCCAGCAAGTTAAAAAGAATTGGAGAGGGGGCAATTTTATACAGGATTTAGGAAAAACAGAGATGAGATGGATATTCAAATTGAATACCCTTATTCCCAATGGACTGAATAATGATTTTGAGATATGCCACTTATTAAATTAGTTTTTAATTTTTATACTTTTATTTTTTATTTATTTTTTTTGTGTGTATTTTCCTGCACTTTTGGCATATCTATTCTTTATGGATTTTATATGGGATTTTTTTTATTGCACTGGCATATCCATTGGTCACAAATGTCCATCTCAGATATGAATAGTAATTCTATACTGTAGTTATTGAAGCCCTTTCTACACTTTTTAGAGGTGGGATTTTTGGATGGTGACACTTGTTTATCCACAGGTGCTATTACTAAATATTTTATTTATTTTTATGATTAAGTTCTATAATACTGCTGTATCAAACCTTAATATTTATTTTTTCTCCTTATGAATTTTATATTATGTAAACCTTTGTACTGATCTGTATGATGGACTCTTAATATGCTTATTTTGCACAAACAAGACTACATATAATTTATCAGTTACTGTGTAGGATTACAATCAATTTGTATGAGGGATTTTTAATATGCTTATTTTTGCACAAACAATACTGTATGAAATTTACCAGCTATTATTTATGAGCTGTTTAAGAACTGTTTTCAGAGTTGCAACAGAATGGACTGTATTTATAATGAAATTATGGAAAAAGCACTAATGCTATAGAGACTCCGAGGTGAATATGCAAATTAAGGTTCCAAGAATAGACCAATTAAAAATTGTTAACTATGCCTTTATATAACCCACACTGGGAAGAGCTGAACTAGCTTCCAACGTCCTGACGAAGTCGACCTCTTACAGCGAAACGTGTAGACGATGTGATGCAATTCATACATAGGTGGGAGGAGCTTAAACTGCTGTGGCAGCCAGGAAAGACGAACAGTACCGTGCGAGAGTTGGGAGAGCTGGGATCGCAACCTGACTACACATGGGAAGACAGACTGCAGAGACTCAAACCCTTTGATGGGAGATTCGTCAGTGATTAAGCGTGGTTGTGAGTAGCAGGTACATGTACCGCAGTACTCACCACTTGGGTAATAACATCTATTACTATTCAGCTGCCGATTTGGTTAATTCCGAGAGTGCCACCCCACCTCTCTGGCTGTTCTCAGACAAAGCAATACTTCCCCATACAGTGAACTGGAAGGCAAATGTATATGCGCAGCAAGCAAATCACTGCACCAAACAAATACACTAGCAGCCACTAGAGAGAAGCACATTGAAAAGCGTGTTGAGTCCCACTGGGAGAAAGGTGCTATATAAATACTAATTATTATTATTATTATTCTTTAGTGGTACTTTAAAGTGGCATTTTTTTATTTATATGGACAAAGTGTTAAATATATATTGGAAAAAAAAAACAACTATAAACTATAGAAACTTACATTACAAGTGCCAACAATAGGTGGAAATCCCCTGCAACTGCAGTGAGTTCTCAATAAACCAAGAATGATCCTCACTTCTTTCTATAGCAGTGATGAGCTTTGCTTTATGTGCATTCCGATTTATATGTCGCAGTTCAAATGTGGCAGTTTTCTATAAAAAGCTTACAGCAAGCAAAATGTATTTTTTTTTAAAGTTATTCTTGTTAAAAAAATAAAAAATAAATAAAAAGGCCTTTGCAAATGCCTTCAGCATCACACATGGAACAAGATTCTCTCAATAGACCAACAAAACCTATGGTGGCAGCATCAAAATGCAGTTTTAAGCATTTGTTTTACTAGCCGCTCCTGCCTCTTGTCATTTGCCAGGGAAAAGTGGCTGCATTTAGAACAGCACTGTATCTCGTCCCCTTTATCTTCTCTTTCTGTCTGACTTCCAAGCACACAGCTTCCACTCAGCAAGTCTTAGAGTACAGAAGGTCTGAGTGATACCTAGCCTACCTTGTCAGAGAGACAGCCACAAAAGGCAATTCCTCCTTCAAGATATTTGATCTTGGAAGGCCTTCTTGTTCAGCGACATCTTGCACCGTATGACGACTCCAAATTTGGAGAAGCATTGGACAGGACATAAGATCATCAGGACTGATGATCTTATTTTAGGCAGATGGGGCAGCAAAGAGAAGACTGTGCCTGAATACAGAGATATGACTATACAAAAACTTTAAATAGTCGTAACTAGTTTGCAGACACGATGAACTAGATATTAATGAAATGTTTAAGATTTCAGGCATGAATGAATTTATCTTAAAGATTTTTCCTGGGGGTTGACATGAAAATTCAAGAAACATATAACCAGTGTTCTTTTCTAATAATAGTTACAGTTTTTACATTTACCAATACTAACACATTACATGCATTTAAATAATGTCATGAGCTGCACTTTTTACTTTCCTTTTTTTTTTTTTTTTTTAAATGCTCTTGCTTAGTGTTACTGTAACTCTCTTGCCACACATGACTTATACGTGTATAATAGTGATAAATAACTCACCAGGAGCACTGAATAGAAGCCAGGTTGGGTCTCCCATTGTCTGAGCTGCTCCTCGGCTGGCTTCAGAACTGTTGAGTCTTGGCTGCTTGCCCGAGTCAAGACTTGTAGCACAACACTACTGGCACTATTGATATCCATCTCAATCCTAAAAAATAAATTGCATAGAAAGAATAGTACATTTTAAAATACAGCTAATGTACAACCAAAGTCATCATTCAAAACAAACATGTAAAGGAAGAAGAGGAGGATATTTGGAGAGTGGATTGCTTTAGAGATCTCCTTTAAGCCGTCTGCAGTTGGCACTAGAATTTCTACCCACCCAACTTTTCTAAGCACAAAAACCTGTAATACTCACCTTGAATCCAGTACTGGATGAGGTTCTTCTCGCTCTTTCCACGTCACATCCTTCTGTCTCAAAGGTCAAATCAAATGCTTCTCATAGAGAAGGATTTGATGGAGCCCTTCTCACCGGTTCGGAGTGCATGTGCACACTCTGAGCTGGGGAAGGATTAAAAAAAAATACAATTCCAAATACATGTGGGAGTTCCAGGCTGCCTAAGCAAAGTGTGCAGAATGTTTAACGGTCTCCTGGCACAAAATGCAGATATATCTGTATGAGTAGCGTCTAAAGCAGGAGTGATCATTGAGGTTGGAGTAACGATTTAAGAATGTGCTTTTGACATGCTAAATGTAGTAACCACTTTATTCAGTGGCAGCAAATTGAATAAATAAAATAGTCAGACAGGTATATTCACTAATTTGTGTATTTTTAGGAAATCAAACCTGATTTCATGTTTTAGACTTGGAATTTATTTGTCCCAGTTGAGCGCTTTTAGCCTAAAATCTGACATTTACCTTGAAACCCTGACAAGTCACATTTTAAGTAATAACCCTAGGAAATAACCCTGGAGGAGATTAAGCAAAGAAAAGTAGAAGACTGGACACAGCACAATTGGACCTTAGCATCACCCTACAATGTATTCCTCAATTTTATGATATTTCCTTAGAGGAGCACTGTAGACACCATAAACAGTTACATTGAAGTGGTTATGGTGTGTGAAGACAAGGTCACTGGGTACAGCATCACTGTTAAATGGTGAGATGGTTGATCCCTGGCAGTCTGCAGGCCGGACCCCTAAGACAAAATAGCAAAGCACTGCCCCACTTCAACACCACACCATGAATAGCAGGCACGGATTGGCTGAGACAGCTGAGTGTTCTGAGCTATTCCTTGTGCAAATTAATATTGCACAAGGTAGAGCATAGTCCCCTTCACCACATCATTTTTGGGGGCAGGGCTACCAGGGATAGAAAATCTCTACTACAATAATGTGAAGCCACTGACGCCAAACACCATAACCACTTCAGTCACTTGAAATAGTTATGTCACCTACAGTGTTCATTTAAAGCAAAATGCACATGAATAAATTGAGCATTGAGTAGAGGAAGTTATAGTAATTATATTTATACAGTAGAACACACTCAGGATTATTCATTAAAGGGAAACTAAGGTGCCAGGAAAACAAACTCGTTTTCCTGCACCATAGCTTCCCCTTCTGTCAAGGCCCCCTCCCGCGGCACTAAAGTGGTTAACAACCCCTTCAGTCACTGCTTCAGTCGGCTGCTGGCGGGGAAGACCTAATGCATTATTCAATGCTTTCTTACGGGGATTCCGACGACGCTCGAAGTCCTCATGCAGAGCGTGGGAATGTCGAACGTTATTTAAAACACTTTTGGTGCTCTAAGAACACGGAAGCACCATCTAGCGGCTGTCTGAGAGACAGCAACTAGAGTTGGGATTCGCCCTGTAATCAAAACACTGCGGTTTCTCCAAAACAGGGCTAAGGGGAGAGGGGCAAGGCACCCAGACAATTCTAATGGGCAGAAGTGGTCTGGGTGCCTACAGTGTCCCTTTAATGTGAGAACTGATGGCAATTCAAAGTGGCTTTCAAATTTAAAGACAAAATTCTATGAAACAGACTGGGAGAATTTTTCGAGTTCAAATTGAAAATGTGAGATATCTTATTTGCCTCACGTTTATTTACATTTATATGTGGACAGTGCTTGAAACATAATAAACAATGTTAGAAGAAAAAAGTAACTATGTATATATAAAGAATCCCAGTGCATACTGGCAATAAAGTAATAAATGGTGCATCTGAACAATGTAAATTTCTGTTACCTCTTCTAAATTAGTTTATATTAGACTGTATTGGAAAAACCAACACAAACATAGTATTCAAAGGAATACTCCAAGTACTAGATTCACTCAAGCTTCACACAGTGGTTTTGGTGCAAGAAGCCTGTCTCTGCAGTCTCTCAAATTCTAAATATTGCCTATTTGTTACTATAGACAGCCTCTACAAATGGTTCTTATTAGGGTCAGGCAATATTTTAACTACCTATGCTCAGTGCTCTAAATTTAAGCATGAGGAGATTCTGACTATAGCAGCTTGGCAATCACTGTGCATGTGCAGTAACTAGCACCTCCCCAATGCTTCTCAATGGAGAAGAATCGAGTTAGCGGAGTATAACAGTAATGATGATTTCAGCCTGGGGTGGGGCAGTAGCTGTGGCAAGACAGGACATAGCGATGGGTTAAAGGAAAGTTAAATAATTTAGATATAATTGGGGATCCTAAATATAAATATGCAAGAGGAAACTAATGTTAGTCATACATGTTTATATTTCTAACATCAGAGTTTCCCTTTAAAGCAAAACTATTAGGCATACAAACCTGTATTCCTAACACTACAGTGTCTCCCACTCCCCCCCACCCCAAGTTTTCTAAGACTGTAGACCACCATTGTTTCACAGAGTTAAATTCTGTGACAAGCCAGAATGCACCTCTAGTGGCTGTCAGTTTTAGATTGCAGGGTTAAAGGGACAGGGACATTGCACCCAGACCACTTCAATGAGATAATATGGTGTGAGTGACTATAGTGTCCCTTTCATAATGGAGCACAATTAAAAATAGAAACGACCATAAATATTGTTTCCAGCAATCATTGAAAATCATTTGAAGCAATGACAGCTAATCTACATCCCTCCAGCTGTTGAAAATTTCAACTTGCAGACAGAGCATCGTAGGAAATGTACTTCTTATCAACTGGAGCGACAGAAGTTAGTTGTCACAATCTTAGATTTCCCAACATAAATTTCAATTATTGCTCATTTAGATTCATTCACATCATTGAATTTATAGAACTGAAAAGCACTCTATAATATGTTGGTGCTATATAAATGCTTATAGTTCTGTTCAAGACCACAGACTCATTGTAGTACCATTTAATATAGCAAGCATCATTATATGTCGGACTACAGCAGTGCACCGCATATAGTAACCAGGCATCCTTAAAGTTCAGGGCATCCAGATCAATCATGCTTTGCTGGACATTTATCCCTTCATGGAATGAGCAGTATATGAAAAATTCTGCCCACATCTAATTAGAATTCAAAAAACCATATTAAATGCAGTTCCTTTTGGACCAATTCTTGAGTAATCAATGAACTGATTTTACCCTGCAACATATAAATTCTATATGCTGCAGACCAGTCTTTACGGAACAGAATTTCTCTACCACAGCCTGATGTTTAGAAAAGCGAGATCATCACAAAACAATTCAACATAATACATTGTGTGCCGAGGTAGGGACTGAGCACATTATGTGTAGTGTGCAGGCACTCAGATGGTTAATATCTGAACAGCACTAAAAAACTGATTAGGAGGTTTGAATTTCATATGCTAAAACTGTCTGACTTGAAGACCCAACTTCTAAATAAGAAAATGCATTGAAATTCTCTTTATCATTTCCCGCTGTGAGCGTGCACCTGTCAAAGAACATTGTCTGCTCCAAAATAAAAAAATTGAATCGTTAACAAGAAATTGTAACTCACACACAAGAATGATCTTCATGACCCTATTCAGAAATGCAATGAATATTTTGAATAATAAAATAAAGGTGACGTGCAGGGCTTTTTTCGGAGTTAACATATTGCAGACGACCAGATGGGAACATGGAAAAAAACAAAGGGTCATATCAGTCCCGCAGCATAATCTAAAAGCCAATGAATTAATGTGAACGACAATTAATATTTGTGATGGGAGATTTAAGGAAACTGATTTATTTAGCTCAGTGAATGCATGAATTATACTATTTGTTAGACGAATATTTACAGACATCTTGAAGTTAGTATATATCTTATTTCAAATTAGGGGGTGATGGGTTTATAAAAGTTCTGCTAACAGAAAAATGGGGCAAAGTAATTCAAGTTCAGAATTCTCTATAGAACAAATGGTTATTCACTAAATTCCAAGCCTATTTTAATTGTTATAATGTCAAGAGTGGCCCCTCCCACAGTAAGAGCGTCGGGGCAATCATTTATGATACAACTTATCTTGAGTTCACTACCACAGGAAGCTCTGCCAACGAGTTAAAGGGTTACTATAGCTTATTGAATTTGTTCTGGTGAGTAGAATCATTACCATCAGGCTTTTTGCTGTAAACACTGTATTTTCAGAGAAAAGGCAGTGTTTACATTACATCCTAGTGATAACTTCACTGGCCACTCCTCAGTAGAGATGTCGCGAACCGTTCGCGAACTTCCCGCGAACGGCTCGCCGCAAGCGGCGAGCTCCGGTCAGCTGACACATCCCGGCCAATCTCCGGCAGACCCTCCCTCCCAGACCCTCCTACTTCCTGGACAGCATCCATGTTGAAGGCAGCTTCAACATGGATGCTGTCCAGGAGGTCGGAGGGTCTGGGAGGGAGGGTGTGCTGGAGATTGGCTGGGATGTGTCAGCTGACCAGAGCTCGCCGCTAACCGCGGCGAGCCATTAGCGGGAAGTTCGCGAACGGTTCGCGACATCTCTACTCCTCAGATGGCTGTTAGAGATCCTTCCTGGGTCATGGCTGCCTAAAATGCATCCAAACATTCAGTATCTCCTCCCTCTGCATGCAGACACTGAACTTTCCTCATAGAGATTAATTCAATTAATCTCTATGAGGAGATGCTGATTGGACAGGGCTGCGTTTGAATCATGCTGGCTCTGCCCCTGATCTGCCTCTTTGTCAGGCTACCACTTCTGATGTTGTCAGCAGACTCCTTGTTTTTTTTTTTTTTTAGGCAAACAGCATGCAGATGTACAGCTTCTGGCTTGAATACATTAAAATTTTGCTATATTTATGGACGCATGAGGAGCCCAGGGGGGCTAGATGGTGGTCTTAAAGGACCACTATAGTGCCAGGAAAACATCCTCGTTTTCCTGGCACTATAGTGCCCTGAGGGTGCCCCCACCCTCAGGGACCCCCTCCCACCCGGCTCTGGAAGGGGGAAAGGGGTAAAAACTTACCTTTTTCCAGCGCTGGGCGGAGAGCTCTCCTCCTCCGATCCTCCTCCTGGGCTGAATGCGCACGCGCGGCAAGAGCTGCGCGCGCATTCAGCCGGTCGCATTATGAATGCTTTCCTATGGACACTGGCGTCTTCTCACTGTGAAAATCACAGTGAGAAGCACGAAAGCGCCTCTAGTGGCTGTCAATGAGACAGCCACTAGAGGAAATAGGGGAAGGCTTAACCCATTCATAAACATAGCAGTTTCTCTGAAACTGCTATGTTTATGAAAAAATGGGTTAAACCTAGCTGGACCTGACACCCAGACCACTTCATTAAGCTGAAGTGGTCTGGGTGCCTAGAGTGTTCCTTTAACACTATAGGGTCAGGAATACATGTTTGTGTTCCTGACCCTATAGTGAACCTTTAAGCCTGGGGGTACAGGGCCCCATATATTGCCTAAGAGAGCACTGCAGATGCTCTTAGCCAATGAACCAGAACTGCAGGGCTTAGCTCAGGAGAACTACGCTCCTCACTGGAGTCTGGGTTACAAGGTAGGTGGCAACAGTCCCCTGGCAAGGTATCAAATCATTCTTTAACAGTTTGTCTAACACTGTGGGAGTGTGCCAATGCATTCCTTCCAACAAAACAATGACTGCAGGTAACGGTCAGGGTGCATAGAATGTTTATTTAACCTATGACTACAAATATAATAGAGTATTCACTAAAGTATGATTTAAAAAAAACAAAAAAATTTTAGAAAATCTAGGTGAATTTAACATTTTAGGGCAAAATAGTCAAACTGAAAACATGTGTGATATGGAGAATGTTTGTAAATGATCAGTGGTTCTGTCCCAAAATTTGTATTTCTGACAATTCATACTTTAAAGGAACATTATAGGGTCAGGAAAACAAACATGTATTCCTGACCCTATACTGTTAAAAATCAACCTTGGCCCCCCATGCTCGCCTAAATAAAGTAAAATATTACCTGTATTCCAGCCTGCTGGTGCTGGCTCTGCCCCTGATGTCCCTCTTTGGCTGACATCATCAAAAGTGATGATCTCAGCCAATCACAATGCTTTCCCAAAGGAAAGCATCAGATTGGCTGAGATTGTCAATTCCGATGATCTCAGCCAAGGAGCGGGGGTCGGCGGAGCCAAAAGCCACCCTGACCAATCAGCATCTCCTCATAGAGATGCATTGAATCAAATAAATTAAATAAATGCATTTCTATGAGGAAAGTGTCCCAATGCAGAGAGTGGAGACAATGACCGTCAATGCTGCACAGTGTGCAGTACTGCCCCAGGAAGGCATCAGAGGAGTGGCCACTGAAGGCATCCCTAGGAAGCAATGTAAACATTGACTTTTCTCTGAAAAGGCAGTGTTGACTGCAAGAAGCCTGCAGGGACTGACTATAACCACCAGAACAACTACATTAAGCTGTAGTTGTTCTGGTAACTATTGTGTCCCTTTAATAAATAACCTTCAACGTAACCATGTTCGGCAATCACTACACCAAACAGCATCTCCTCAAAGAGATGCATTGGCACAGTCCTTCTTTATGGTGAGCACTCGGTTTATCAATGCAGAGCGTGGAGACGATGAGCTTCAATCCTGTAATCTTTACAGGACAGCATCCATGAAGCCTCCATAGTCTGTTTGACAGCCACTAGAAAAAGCCTTAGTCAGCAATCTAAGCACTACCTTTTATCAGAATAGGCAGTCATTACACTGCCAATACTGCAGGGACAGTCTCCTTGCCCCAGAACCACTACATTAACATGTAGTAATTCTGCTGCAGAGGGAATAGCTTTAAAGGACCACTCCAGACACCATAACCAATTAATGTAATTTCCAAATGGTTAAACATCCAAGTGAAATTCATTAGACACCAGTCTATCCTCCTCCTTGGTTAAGTAGCAGGCACATGCTGCCCCCTCAGAGAGTAATGCTGCAGAAAACCAGATATACTTTTCAAGCAGCATTCACTATGGGAAGCCAGTGAAAGGCTAAAAGAGTTAAAGGCTGTGATTCCATCATTCAAAGATGGTGGGAAGATAGACCAACCCCCGGAATTTGAGTCGGCCACTCAATGGTCCATTTAAAGGGTTACTCCAAGCACCATAACAACTTCAGTGATTTAAAGTGGTAATAGTGTCTTTACAGGCAGTGTTTTGCTATAAAACTCTACACACATAGAGATTAACCAGGAGCATCTTTGGGAGAAATTAACTATATTTACAGAGTTTAAACCCCCCTGTCCACAGACTGACATCACTGTGTATTAACAACCCCCCTGCATCCACATACTGACATCACTGTGTATTAATCCCCCTGTGTCCAGAGGCTGACATCACTGGGTATTAATCCCCCTGTGTCCAGAGGCTGACATCACTGGGTATTAATCCCACAGCCTGACATCGCTGGGTATTAATCCCACAGAGTGGCATCGCTGGGTATTAATCCCACAGAGTGACATGGCTGGGTATTAATCGCACAGAGTGACATGGCTGGGTATTAATCCCACAGGCTGACATGGCTGGGTATTAATCCCACAGGCTGACATGGCTGGGTATTAATCCCACAGGCTGACATGGCTGGGTATTAATCCCACAGGCTGACATGGCTGGGTATTAATCCCACAGGCTGACATGGCTGGGTATTAATCCCACAGGCTGACATGGCTGGGTATTAATCCCACAGGCTGACATCACTGGGTATTAATCCCACACAGTGACATCACTGGGTATTAATCCCACACAGTGACATCACTGGGTATTAATCCCACACAGTGACATCACTGGGTATTAATCCCAAACAGTGACATGGCTGGTTATTAATCCCACAGAGTGACAACACTGGGTATTAATCCCACACAGTGACATCACTGGGTATTAATCCCACACAGTGACATCACTGGGTATTAATCCCACACAGTGACATCACTGGGTATTAATCCCACACAGTGACATCACTGGGTATTAATCCCACACAGTGACATCACTGGGTATTAATCCCACACAGTGACAGCACTGGGTATTAATCCCACACAGTGACAGCACTGGGTATTAATCCCACACAGTGACAGCACTGGGTATTAATCCCACACAGTGACAGCACTGGGTATTAATCCCACACAGTGACAGCACTGGGTATTAATCCCACACAGTGACAGCACTGGGTATTAATCCCACACAGTGACAGCACTGGGTATTAATCCCACACAGTGACAGCACTGGGTATTAATCCCACACAGTGGCAGCACTGGGTATTAATCCTACACAGTGGCAGCACTGGGTATTAATCCCACACAGTGACAGCACTGTGTATTAATCCCACACAGTGACAGCACTGTGTATTAATCCCACACAGTGACATGGCTGGGTATTAATCCCACACAGTGACATGGCTGGGTATTAATCCCACACAGTGACATGGCTGGGTATTAATCCCACACAGTGACATGGCTGGGTATTAATCCCACACAGTGACATGGCTGGGTATTAATCCCACACAGTGACATGGCTGGGTATTAATCCCACACAGTGACAGCACTGGGTATTAATCCCACACAGTGACATGGCTGGGTATTAATCCCACACAGTGACAGCACTGGGTATTAATCCCACACAGTGACAGCACTGGGTATTAATCCCACACAGTGACAGCACTGGGTATTAATCCCACACAGTGACAGCACTGGGTATTAATCCCACACAGTGACAGCACTGGGTATTAATCCCACACAGTGACAGCAGTCAGGTACACAGTGTGAACTCTTGGAGTGCAGTTGTCCATATTGAACCCCAGTATTGTCTGAGCTGCTCTGTCCATGGAGAGGATGCTGAAGCTGAACACTGGTACACTGGTTCCCCTCCTGCAGTCAGGGGCCCCGGCAGCACCCCCTCTCCCTGGGCAGCAGTGATAGCCACGGTGTGCACTTACCTCCTCGCTGGCAGCAGAGCCCACGAGAGAGCAGCGAGAGGATGAACTATCGCGAGAGTTACAATATGAGCCTTTCACACAGAGTATTGCGAGCTCCTACTCACACTCACACTCACGGCTCCCTCGCCAACACGGAAACAGGCCTCTACACTCCGGGCCGCGGTGACCCACCAAGCCGGCGGCAGCCCTAGAATCGCTACGCAGCGAGGAGACTACAACTCCCTCGCTCGCTGTATGTGACGTCAGAAACCCGCGCCGCTCAGTCGGGCTGCACGTTGTTTCCAGGAGAGTTCGCAGAGCCTTGTATGTGATCGGTTCAGGATGCCGAAAGTCAAAGCGGAGAAGAAAACCCGGAAACACCAGGCAATCAGGAGCCAGGGTATGTTTATTAATACTCATTACTTAGCAATACAAATGGACAGCGAATGCTGCAAGACCAAATGGAGGTATTTACAAGGAGCCATAAAAAGAATATTGCTGGCCAGTGATGGATAACATGTGGACAGCCAGCCCTTATGGTTTGTATATAGGTATGTGTATACACACAAACACACACAGGCACAAAGGTAGGTATACATTCTTCCAGTACTGCTTTAGAATTCACTCTCTTTGTTCTTGACTCGAGTCCACTGTCTTCATTCACAAAAACAGTGAAGAAATATACTTTTATCTGCCCTCCAATGTTCTATGTAACGGCCAAACTGATATTTAAAGGAATTCTATAGTGCCCGGAAAACAAACCTGCTTTCCTGGCACTATAGGCTCCTGCAGTGCCCCTCTCCTTCGCACCTGCCCTCCCGCGACGCTGAAAGTGTTAAAACTTTACCCCTCGGCGCTGGGTCAAGCTGCGCCCACACTCCTCCCCCGCCGTCAGCCGGTGGGGGAGACCTAATGCGCATGTGTGGTAAGTGTTGCTCTCGCATTAGAATTTTTCCATGGGAAAGCATTATTCAATACTTTCTTATGGGAAAATCTGACGCTTGAAGTTCTCATGCAGAACGTGATGCCGTTGATTTCAGATAACGGACCAAGAGTCTGTTTCAATTCTGGAAGTCCCTCTAGTGGCTTTCTGATAGACAGCCACTAGAGGTGGAGTTAACCGTCAGAGATAATTATTGCAGTTTCTCAGAAACTGCAATAATTACCACAGTAGGGTTAAGGGACATGATACGTTGCACCCAGACCACTTCAATGAGCTGAATTCTGGGTGTCTACAGTGTCCCTTTAAATGCCTAAAATTGAACTGCCACTTTGTTGTGTGTCAGTGTGTATGTGTACCCATATAAGCTGTCATGATGGCTTTCAGTGATTCAACTGTTTAACTGCATACCTACTTTTAGTCGAGCAACATGTACAGCAAATAAAAAGTGGATAATATGGGCTTCAAATAAGCAGTGAGTTTGTAATGTGTGACACTTTAATCTTCCCATAACAACTTTTTAACTGTTTATTTTTAGGGGTTATGTTCAACACTGGAATTGGTCAGCATATTTTGAAGAACCCCCTGATTGTGAACAGCATTATTGATAAGGTGCGTAAAATATTTTGCTTGGGATCAGTATCTATCATCACAGTGCAAAGATATCACAACTCATTGAATCACATTTAGTATTTCACATTGTTCTTAATGCTATTATAAAAGTCTCCGTTAACTGAGTAAGATTTCATAGACTGTCAATTGTGACTTAGCATATTATTTTGTTAATAATGCATTTTTTTTCTTAAATCTGCGTAAAATTTGATACTTTGGGATTACTGCAAATTTAGTATAAATAAAGAATATAATAAATAGTTTTGTAGTCAAATAAATATTTTCCCTTTTTTTGAACACCGTTGTAAAATAATTTTAAGTTGAATTGTTGGCCACAGCAGGTTCAACTTGTGGTCTTGAATCCTATTAAATTATAATATTACAAAATGTTTAGACACTTTACAAAACTAACTGTGAAAAGGATTTAGTTGAATTTCAATAGGATTTACTTATAGATATTAAGGTTTCACCAGTTACATCTTAATGTTTAACTTGGACAGAATACAACTTTTACATAATTCTGACTTTTTATACCCATGATCTAATAAAGCAGAAAACTCTTGTATAGGTATGTGCGCTTCACATTTTGCTGCTAATAAGTCACAGGATTTATAATTAATATTTCTCATTTAAATTACAGGCTGCGATTAGACCTACAGATGTTGTTCTTGAAGTGGGTCCTGGAACCGGTAACATGACAGTGAAGCTCTTAGAAAAGGCAAAGAAGGTAATTATCTTAACAGGTCTCATAGCTTTTCAATCAAGCTGGTAAGGTATCACTGACTTCGTACGAGGGTCCTATGATTGTTAGCCCGATTCTCTGTCAATCATCATTTTATTGTTTTCTTTTGCTTTATATATTGGAAGCTCTAGCACCATTACAGCAGACTGTAGTGATCATGACACTTAAAGAGTTACTCTAGCATCCATGACTAATTATGCTTCTTAAAGTGGTCATGGAGGAAGGAATCTGTATGTGTAGCATTTCAGCTTGACACACTGCATAACCATAGTTATCTGTACTTGTGTGCTAGGGACTAGTTACACCCCCAGCACAAGTGACATATGCAGCCCTAGATTCTGTTCCAAGATCCTAATGTCTATTTTACGTCTATAGTCCGTGCACGCTGGCAACAGATGACATGTGATTATACTCAGTGATGTATTTAGTATCTGTGCTGCACTAGGCATGATGGAACTCGGGCACCCCCTAATTTACATTTGCCCCACCTCTTCCTGTCAGTGCCACACCTCTTCCTGTTAAACAACTAACACACACTTTGACTGACAAACTCTCAGATACACTGACATACACACACTGATTTGACACAAACAATCACTGACATACAGGCATACACAATCACACACATTCACTCAGACACACAGGTGCCCTCACAGACGCAATCACTCAGAAACACACATATTCACTGACAGACAGCCACACACTGACAGACATACACACAATCACTCAGATACACACTGACAGACATACACACTGACAGTCCTTCCTCCTCCCCCTCCCCAAACATTAACCAATTACTTTTTCTTTTTTAGTTTAAATCCACCCAGCCTCCCTACCTTTTGGGAGTGCTGGGTGGATTTTATTTTACTTGGGTTCCTGGGGTCCCTTCTGACAGGAAGGGAGGCAGGCGGGCAGCTAACTAATAATCCATACGGGCGGCGCTGGCGAGGGAGCACTGATTAGTGAGCTGTCTCTGCTCAGCTGTCTCGCGCGGCGTAGAGTGATGCCGGGAGCCGGAATATGACGTCATATTCCGGCTCCCGGCATCACTCTGCGCCGCGCGAGACAGCTGAGCAGTGAGCTCACAAATCAGTGCTCCCTCGTCTGCGCCGCCCGCCTGCTTGGACTGTAAGTTAGTCGCCAGGCTAACAAGGTATTTGCCTAGGCATTTGGGGGCGGCATTTTTTGCCGCCCCCTGGAAAGTGCTGCCCAAGGCAAATGCCTTGTTTGCCTTGCGGCAAATAGGTCCCTGATTATACCTCTGCAGGCATAGCCTAAAGGGTAGTCTAATGTCTCTCCTTCCACGCATTGACTTCTATGACATCAAGAGGGAGCATGGAAAATCAGCACCAGGAGCCTGACAGGGCTGGTTTTCAAATAAGTAAAACTTATTTTAAACCCATTTTTGTAGCAATCGTCATGGGGGGGACCTAAATACTAATGCCGAATAGGGTATTTTAATTTTTTTAATTATAAGAGTTGGTGGTAACCCTTTAAAGTTTCTTGCTAATATGCAGGTGCTCAATTTGCAAAGGACCTACCGCTCCAAATTAACATTGGGGGTTACCCTGCTTTTTTTTTCCCCTCTCTACCATAGGTGGTAGCTTGTGAACTTGATACACGACTTGTTGCTGAGCTTCAGAAACGAGTCCAAGGCTCGTAAGTATGACTGTTCCTAGAACAAAGCAATATGAAATCACCTTTGTCACTTATCATGAATTAAGTTTCATACATTTTAATGTTTCTGTACAGAGTTTTAGAAAAGGTTACACTATATTAGAAGTTTTTCTTTTTTTATGAGAAGGTAAAAGTCCTGTGTAATTGTCAGTGAAATAAATTATACTAGTTCAACAACAAAAAAACTCTATACATAATATATATATTTTATGGCTTATCTGCATTAAATAATATTGGAAACCCATGTACAAAAAATTGTCTTGAGTAAAATGCACATTGTGTGCAGGGAAGGTCATCGCAGTGTATTAACAAATGTAAAAATACAGCAAAAGCTGTTATACCGGCACCACTCTAAGTATAAGCTATACTTCTCGTCTTTCTGAGTATTTTATTAACGGTACATGATTTGCTTTCCTGATGTTCCTAAACCTTAAAGGCCAACTACAGTCAGGGCACTCTGTTCTTTAAAGATTTGAAAATGTAAGGATCCACTGAATAAATGGCTGTGTGCAGCCACCAAATCAGAACCAACAATGTCTTTAGGAACCAGATTGTGATAATGGCAAAGTCTCTAACTTTTGGCCATGAAGGGGCTAGTATTTAAATAAAAGTTAAACTCTATTCTGTACTTTGAATGATAAGTTGAAAACATATTTCTGCTTTTTATTTGTAGAGCAGCTGCAAACAAGCTCCAGGTCATGGTTGGGGATGTTTTGAAGACTGATCTGCCTTTCTTTGACCTCTGTGTGGCGAACTTGCCTTACCAGGTATTTCCTTATTACCTTCATACACTTATTACCATTATTATTGTCTGCATAGATTTATTATTAAAATGTTTTTTTTATGGGAAATGGGTTACATTTACTGACTGGTTTTAATCCTTTTCATTTTGTGTCATAAATGCCAAATAATGTTAACAATAAAAGTTATACGTTCTCTTTCCATAGATTTCATCCCCTTTTGTTTTCAAGCTACTTCTTCACAGGCCCTTTTTCAGGTACATTATTTAAATCCGTATTTTTCTCCCGTGTAAACAGGTTTAGCTTACCTCTGTAAAGCAGAACTCACCGCCACTTGACCACTTAGATTCTTACTGCCTATCTCAGCATCTCTGAAACCAACCTTGCCTGGTCCCTTGGATCAAACTTGCTTTTATCTTTCTTTGTATTCAATCCCATCCTGTTGCCCTTGCTGGTAAAACATTGTTTGATTACTCCTAAGATTGTAAAAAAAAAAAAAAAAATCTCTTGTCTGAACTTTTTTCTTTCTCATATCAACTACAATATGTATCACCCCTCGGTTTCTGCTTCATATTGCAGTAACCTCTAGTGCCATCCCACCAAGAATATGTCAAAGTTAAAAAAAAAAACACAAAAAAACCCAACTTCATTATATGACTGTTTCCCAGGTCCATCCCTCTATTATATGATGCTCTCTCCAACCTTTCCTTTAAAAAAAAAAAAGTGTATTTAAATAAAGATTTTCTTTGGTTGATCGCTTAATACAAATGCCCCCTACCAGTCCAGGATTTAGGGATTACCCTGTTATGTCTAAAGTGTTTTGTTTTTTGTTCTTTTCTAAAAACACGTAAACACAACTGGGTAATCCCTAAATCCTGGACTGGTAGGGGGTACATGAGGACTAGGTTGGGAACCACTGACTTAATACATTTTAATTTGCTTGAAGCTCTGACTGTTAAATTGTAGCTTGTGTTAATTGTCTCTGTTTCTCAAATGGTAGATGTGCAGTACTCATGTTTCAGCGAGAGTTTGCAATGCGTCTAGTGGCCAAACCAGGAGATAAGCTGTACTGCAGACTGTCTATCAACACCCAGCTCTTGGCTCGTGTGGATCACCTGATGAAAGTAAGAACATCTGCAGGGTCTAAAATAAGGCTTATTGCATGATTCAGAAGTTTTTCTTCTATTTAAAATTTGCATTACAGTTTTAATTAGAGCATTTTACAGCTGTGATTCAAAGAAACCAAGTTATAACAAACATGTATTTCTAACTCTATAATTTTAATCTGACTAGACTAGTGTTTTTTTATTTTTTATTTACCTTTCAGCCCTTACTGTGGCGGTCTCTGTAGGGAACAATTCCTTTTTGACTGAGACCATCATCATCATTACTGCACCAATCGGATGGTCTCTCTGAGACCATCTGATTGAAATGGCCAATTTTCACTTCGCTAGTTAGGCGGAAGCACCTTAAGTTGCTATCAGTGACAGCAGGATTCAAACAACAAGGACATGGCACCATTCATTGAGATTAAGGGGCCAGGGTGCATTTAGTGTCCTTTTAAAGAAGTCATACTGCGAACTGCACAAAAAAAGTTTATTAGAAGTCATGGTAGCCAAGACTTGATCCACTTGAAAAATGAATGAATGAGAATTCCTTGTGCACTAAATGAAATACATTCACAGTGTATCTACAGGAATGGTTAATTACCAAGTGTGTAAACATTGTATGATCTACACACTGGGAGGCTGGGTATCTATTGGTCTGTTAAAACACACGGTCTTCTGTTTTGTGTATGTTTTCATTAAATAATGCAGTGTATTGAGTGTATTTCTATTGTGTTTCGTGACAGGTTGGAAAGAATAACTTCAGACCTCCTCCAAAGGTGGAATCCAGTGTTGTCCGCATAGAACCGAAAAATCCTCCACCACCAATTAATTTTCAGGTAAGCTTTTAGAAGAGATGCGTTTTATGCGTACCTTAGTGTATCAGTATCCTTTCAGAATACCTTCATCAACTTTTCTTGATAAATAATGATTGTTTTCATTTATAATCTTGATGTTTAATGGATGCTATTCATTGCATTTTCTGCACCATACAACAGTAGAGTCTCACATGAATCATTTTAGTCACACCAATTGTAGCTGGACAAGAAAAAGGACAATTTTATAAACCTGCATCCATATCCAGATCTTTTATTTTTCATCAGCAACATAGTTATTGTATTCCTACAGCTAACTAACCAAATTTTTTTGTACAAGTACTGCACTCCGTATTGGGGCTTATTTACTAAATACCAAATTGTAGTGAATGAAAATCTGAACTGCAGAAATTAGCTAAGATTCTTCAGCCTAGATATATTCGTAGTATTTTAGCGTACATTTTTTTAATTTAGTTTTCAGTTTATTGCAATTTGTTGTCTATCTTGATGTTCTGGTGTTTTTGGGGTCTAACTGTCACAGATATCATGTACAATGTCAAAAATAATAAGATTAAGTTTTAGTAGGTGCAGACCATATCAAACAGATTCATTTATTTATTATTTCGTTATTTTGACCAACGATTTATTGACTTTTTCCCGAACGTCTTACTAAAGTTCTTTATTTATTGCATTACCTGTGGTGTTTGTGTAAAGTAAAACGTTTGGTGTTCTTCTGTGTAAGTGTATGGTAAAGTCTAACGTTTTCTCATTAGATAAATATATAATCAATTCTAAGTGCACCTGCTCAATTTATATCCATTTCTCATTATCAAAATAATTGCATGTATCAGAGCTATCCATATGGATAATGGAGGCCTAACACGTATAATGATTTTATACCTATTTTCCTGCTAGCAAAACCGATATGACATGTCTAAAATAATTAAGGACCCTTTCAATACAGTGTCCTTCAGCATGGTTGTAAAATTTTATTTATGTATTTTACCATACACGCAGGCACAAAAGAAAAAGTGTTTGGCAGATACACTCGACTTTACTGAGATTGTAAATAATTGAAACCTTGTTTTGCCCGTCCTTAGCAGGGACTTAACTCTATTTACACGTTAGAACAGCTTTCTCATAAAACAATTACTTTCATCACACACTGCTGATCCTGTAAACAGCTGATTGTCTGTTGACAATGAGAATGCCTGCATTCTAAAAATTGTTAATATCCTCTTCATTTCATTGCATCAGTGAGAAACACTGTAATAAGTATTTTAGCTCTTTAGCTTGTGATGGTCACCCAAATATGGCTGAGCATCATGGGGAAAAATCGACCTTCGCATTTAAAGTAGGACTGAACTATAAGAATAAATTTCTCTGTTGAATCACTGATTGTAGAAAATATTATTTCAGGAATGGGACGGTCTGGTCCGAATAGCTTTTGTCAGGAAAAACAAAACCCTTTCCGCAGCATTCAAGTAAGTCTACACCTGATATTCCCATTATAATTTCAGCCATTTTCCTTTTCTTATTCTGTACACCCTTCCACTTTTATAAGAAAATGTGTAGCCTATTGCATACACATTGGTGAGCATGCAATAGACTCTCCAGGTTTGTAGTGTCGAGTAACTTTTGGTGACCACATATAAACAGTTGTTGGCTGTAATAAACTACAGATTGTAAGTAAGCTTGTAGAGAGCATGTCTTCCATTGTAATTAGCCAGGCATCACATGTATATCACATGTATATCACAGCCATACAAACAGTTGTAGATCTGACTCCTGATTAATAATGATGGGAGTTGCACTTCCAAGTACCATAAACAACAACTGCTGGACTGCGTACAGTGCCGGAGCCACCTACAATCGAACACATCAAATTAAATTCCTTGTTATCAAAGTTTAGTTTTAAGTGCTTCTGAGAGAGGGAGAAAGTGTAGCTCTTGGTTGTTAGACTGGGGCTGTTATTTTTCTGTACAAACTTTGCTTACGTAGAAAAAAAAATGACAACAAGACCAACACACATTATGAGCCAATTTAATTTTTATAATATTTTAATTCCACTTTTTATTTTAATATTTGTATTAAAAATAGGAGGAAAACGTATTATCCTCAGTCAGCCTTCATCCATGTCGAGCTTGTGTGTGTGTGTGTGTGTGTGTGTTCATGTACTTGGAATGTTTCTGTGTGTTGCATTCCATAACAACTGGAACAGTCAGTCCCTGGCTTTTACATCTTGTGGAGCACTTTTTGTTTTACTCATGTAATATTAAAAAATACATAACATTGAAGAATATACTAGGAGAAAATCATGTCACCTCTGGTCTCTTGGTTTATTATGAGAAAAATAAATGTATAATAAAAAATGGCATTTCAGTGCAACTTATATAATGAAATCTCTGTGGTTTTGGAGTGATATTCCAGCTAGTACTTCCATTTATTCATTTTTAGATCCAGTGCCGTCCAAGAGCTTCTTGAAAAGAACTACAGAATCCACTGCTCAGTACACAACATTGTAAGTAGATTAAATTAACGAACATTTATAGAGCGAGTAATGCTCATACATAGATGGTTTTATCTCCATGGGATATTTAATATATGTCAGTATGTATTGTGATTGTCCCAGCATGCTTTTTACGGCAGCAAGAAGCTGGTGTTGAGAGCTGAACATAAATAAATTACTTGTTCCAAAATATACCGGTCTATCCAGTGAGGAAATCTAAAATGTAGCGGAAAAGTAAATAAATGTACATGTATTCCCCGTATACATGTCACATAGACCAATGGAAACTTGTAGCCAGGGACATAGCTATAAGAAACATTAATATAACCTATCCAGTTTCTGTAAAGTGCAGTGTTCATGGGCTGTTTGCTATAGTGGTTAACAGTGCAAGTGTTGGGGGTGTACTGCCAGAAGCGTAGTGGATTAACACTGTTTAGTGTAAATTAAATTTAAGGCAAATGAATTGATGACCAAACGTGAGGATATTTGCAATCCAGATGTGTGTATTGTTCCTCATTTGTAGTTAAAATATGCAGAATCACTGTTTTACTTGTGTAATACATAATTCAAGTGCATTATCTTTTTCTGTTTCTTGTTATATTAATGCAGGCAATTCCTGAAAATTTCAGCATTTCCGAGAAAATCGAAAAAATTCTTCAAGAAACTGGATTTAGTGAAAAACGTGCCCGAACTATGGATATAGATGATTTTATTAGGTAATTTTAATTTACTAGCATGGATGTTTTCTGTACTCTATATGTGTAATAGATCTGTGTTCCATGCCCTCATTCATGTGTTCTATTAAAACATTTTGCTAAACTGTACCGGATCAAACCTGCAGCTCCCTTGTTGGAATGCTGGGGTGCTATCACACCAGTGAATTGCTCGTTTTTGGCACTGCCATAACTGAGGGGTCTATTTACTAAATCTGCTCTGACAGAAGTACAATTCATTGTGCTTCAACACATTCGGCTGGCATTATACTAGTGACATACAAAACAATAATTGATGAAATAAGAGCTTATTAAATCAGGAAGAAGATATTAATTGACATAAGAAGGAAAAGGGAGCAAGTGATATGGGGAAGGTGTGAGGGTTAGTTAGACCTGAGAAGGTGTAAATTAATGTATACACATTCTTACTAAGGGTTCCTCATGGCACAAGTACCTCTGGACTGAGGGGTTAATGCTGGAATAAGTCTAATCAACTGCAACCTTTGTACATAAATCCCCAAGTAATGTGTATTGTTTACAACAACTTTGCAAAATATTACGGGTGTCTTGTGGGAGATGATTTAAAAAAAAAAAATGTTTGTGTTATGATTTTTAGTTTTATGTTTCTCTTTCCTTTAATGCAGGGGTAGGGAACCTTCTGCCCTCCAGATGTTTTGGACTACATCTCCCTTGATGCTTTGCCAGCATTATGGCTGGAAGAGCATTATGGGAGATGTAGTCCAAAACATCTGGAGGGCTGAAGGTCCCCACCCCTGCTTTAAAGGAATACTATAGGCTCAGGAACACAAACATGTATTCCTGCCACATAGTTTTAAAACCACAATTTAGGTGGCTTGCCCCCTTAGAAAGGGTTAAAACTTACTTTATTTCCAGCTCTCCACGGGTCTGCAGGAGTTGGCCCACTCCTGACCCCCCTCTTTGGCTGACATTATCAGAATTGATGATCTCAACCAATCCAATGCTTTCCCACTGACATCGTCAAGGAGGCAAGGCCAAATGCCGCTCTGGCCAATCAGAATCTCCTCATAGAGATGCATCATTATTATTGGTATTTATATAGCGCCAGCTTATTCCGCAGCGCTTTAAATTAATCCACGCAGAGCGTGAAGTGCATCTGAGGAGTGGCCAGTGGAGGTGTGACTAGGCTTCTATGAAAAGACAGTGTTTACTGCAAAAAGCCTGCAGAGACTCACTATACCCCCCAGAACTACTACATTAAGCTGTAATTGTTTTGGTGACTACAGTGTCCCTATAAGCAACAGAGTATTCACATATTTTAGAGAATTCAGTGCAGATTTCAAAATGTTACTTGGATAGCGGAGTTGGAAAAATTCTCAATTGCTCCTGTTGTTACAGCTTAACTGTTTTAACCTCAGATCTGCAATTTTTATTCATTAAACTTCATAGTGAGGTGAGATTTGTAGCTAACGCCAAAATGAATTTAAAATTTTAGGTTGAAATGAAAAATTGATTTGGAGAATGTTTCCTGTTCATTTATCATGGCCTAGACGATTAGATCCACTTTGAATTCCTAGGAATGAATTGTCAATCTTTGGGAATGTATTTAATGTTATTGTAAAGCATTCAAATGTAAAAGAATATTTACTGTTTTTGCTTTTAGCCTTCTCCATGGATTTAATGCTGAAGGAATTCATTTTTCTTAATCATCTCAACAATTCATTATCCTTTTCGCTGGAAACCCATCGTTGAACCGTGCATCAATTTTTAAGTACTTTGACAGATATGAACCAATCACCTTCACTTGACATTAGTGATTTGTATACAATATGTAATATATAAAGAAATATGTGTAACTGAATATGTAAACGAACAATAAAATTATCTTTATTTAAAAAAGTATGTTTACAACTATTTTGTGTTTGGTAAATTGATGCCTGTCTTGTTAACCTAATTTAAGATTTTATTTTTTTATATATATATATATATATATATATATATATATAATGTCCAGATGATAGCATTATTCTCTGGTACTTAAAATTCTAACCATATAGGTCTGCATTATAACAGAGAATGCTTTCTGTTCTGTGGTTGCCCATCCCCCTAATTGGTGACTTTCTGGAGAAGCTGTGTTGAGAGCAGCAAGTTCAGTCAAAATCATTGGGTGCTTGTGATAAAAGTCCTGCAAGCTGAAGTTATGGTGCTTAGTTACCTTTTTAATTGTCCTTCAAATTATAGCACAGATGTCCAAAAGTTAGACCCTAGCCTGCTATAAAACTAAAGTTCCCATGATGCTTACTGATAAAGCACGATGGGGTGTTCTATACCTGTCTGTATTATATAATTTGGTCTCTCCTGAGCATCCATATTAGTAGCACTGAGCTTTTATTTGATTGTAGAAATGTGACTGGTTTGTTCTCTGGAGGGCATTCAGTGTAGAGGAGGTAAGAAAGCTCTCATCACTATTTCATTTGTTAAGAGTCTACATCCCTGATGGGCCTCCTTAAAAAACAGGAGTTCTACTGTGGAGCTGCCTCAGCTTGCATTTATTACCGCATGTGCAAGGCATATCCTGCAATATGGGTCCAGCCCCACTGCTGCTGGCAAGTTCAAGTTGTTGGTGCTGGCTTATTGGTGATTCTGGAGCTTTTGTGAGCATATTATTTTCGAATTGTCATTTTGCCAAATGCATTGATACAATTGTTACAGGAAAAAGTTACAATACTAAACAAGCCCAGACACGAAATAAGTGATTTTAAACAATAGTTCTTGCTGCAAAATAATTTTATTTTAGATTGTTGCTACTACACCTAAATTTGCACTTGCTTATATTTATATAAATTCCTGTCCTAATGTGTTTTAAACTCCACCTCCTATAGAATGTAAGCTCGATTGAGCAGGGTCCTCTTCAACCTATTGTTCCTGTAAGTTTATTTGTAATTGTCCTATTTATAGTTAAATCCCCTCTCATAATATTGTAAAGCGCTACGGAATCTGTTGGCGCTATATAAATGGCAATAATAATAATTTGGAGGGACAGGCTATTCTTTGATTAATAACTATTCCAGGAGTATGACATTACTGCAAGATATTAAAGGGAAACTATAATGCCAGGAAAAAGTGTTTTCCTGGCACTTTAGCTCCCTATAGTGCTTCCATCCCTAATGTGGCATTACTGCCACTTACCTATTATCCCTTTGCCCTGGTTCATGCTGTGCCTCCACCCATTCCCCCGCCAACATCAGCCAGGAGGGGAGACCGAATGTGCAAGCGCCGCGTTCGCATTAGGACTTTTCCCATAGGAAAGCCTTGCATAAGCATTGGGTGACGCTGGATGTTCTCATGTATACCGTGTGCAGAGACATAACTAGAAACCACAGGGCCCCGATGCGTCTACCCCCTCTCCACACATGCAGACACACATACCCATACAGACACACATACACTAACACACACATGCAAAATCCTTTAGTTACCCTCCTGTTTCTTACCTTTTAGGTGCAGGAGGGTGACTTTTACTGGGGTCAAGTGGCTCAGACTGATTGTAGTCAGAGATTCCACTCTGACTCCTCCCTTGCGGCACAGTGAATGCTGGGAGGAAGTGACTGGGGCTGTCACTTCCTCAAAGCGTCTGGCATCATCAAAGGTGGCCCTGTTGCGCTGGCAGAGCCCCCTGGAAATTATCAGGTTGGGCCCCTGACTGCGCGGGCCGGGGTCGAGTTACATAGCTGGCGGACACCCTGGTCCCAGGGGTACCGGGCCCACTGGAGTGGCAGGCCTGGTCGCAGCTGCAACCGCGGTAGGTCCGCCATTGAGCGTGAGGATATCCAGCATCAGGAGACCAAAAGTTGCCTAACTACACGGTAGACTTAAAGGGATCAAAACAAAACCATTTTCCTGGCACTATAGGCTCCTGGAGCATCCCTCTCCTGCGATGCTGAAGGGGTTAAAATACCTTCAGCCACTTACCTGAATGCAGTGCCGATGTCCCTTGGCGTTGGGTCAGGTTCCGCCGGCGGGGGGGGAGGGGTGTTAATGGCCGTGCGCACATTAGACTTAACCATAGGAAAGCATTTTTTTTAAATTCTTTCCTATGAGGAAAATCTGACGCTGGAGGTCTGTGAGGATGTCCAGCGTCAGATAACTGACCAAATGTCAGTTTGATTCCGGAAGCCCACTGAGGGCAGACTTAGATTGATGGTGGCCTTACTGCCTCCAAAGCAGGCCAAGAAAGTTAATCTCAATGGCATTTTCCAAATCCCTAAATCACAGCAGGCCATGGATGCAGCACCCAGAGACCTGGTGGTGCAATTTCAACATCATAGAAATTAAGCAGCCTTGAAGGGGACTTCTCCCTACACATTTGAAAAGGTATCCTTCTATGCAGATCTTACTGGGGACAAACTACAATGGCGGAAAACTACGCCCCATCACCACTCTCGTCAGAGACCGTGGCATGCTATACCATTGGCACTTCTCACGGATAATGGTGATCCTGTCTCTCACAACAGTGAGTTAAATATAAATAAAGAATAAAATAAAATTAAAAAAAGGCCGAAGCCAAGTAGAGACAAAGCTTGACGCCACAGGAATGAAAATATATATTATATATATATATATTTATTTTCCTTGAGAGATTAGAGGCAATACAATACCACAGAGATATCCACAATCCACTGAACAGGACACGCAGGCTGTAGAAATGTAACAAACAAAAATGTACATTGGGGCGTGGTCGACCTGCCAATGCAAATAGCCACCTAATTCGAAGCTCCGTCCAACTAACAGGATTCCCACTACTTGTATACCACCACACAGGAGAATATAGGAAAGAACTCACAGGCTATAAGCTTATTTCAGCCCCAGGAGTCCTGACCCTCAGACAAAACACTTTTCCTGGCAGCATTTGTTCACCATGGAGGACTTTGCCACACAGATACTATTTGAGACCTGCCATTACCCAGCAGCCTCTGCGTCTGAGCCGTCTTTACCATGCCAGGACGCGAAATATTCCCTCACAGCCTGTGGACTGAGTCTGATTAAGGCTTACCCACTAAAGACAACCTAAAAGGTGAATGCAAGTGCAGACTGAAAGGGTATCCTTGATTGAGGTAGACCACAACATGACAACTCAGCCCACGACCTCTAACACCTTGGAGTGTCAAACCGCCTAGCTCCAGCACATGGCTTTGCACCTAGAGGACCTAGACATTACGGATTGCTGCCAGAACAGGAGACCCAGCTACAACTTTAAACCCTTCATCTTTAATGATCTTCTACACCAGGACAGAAATTAATCAAATCTGATTTGTGAGATCACACAGGGCACTGTGTGTCTGAAAAAGCCTACAGGGCACCCCCTCTGAGATGTCATCTGCTACTTGACAAATTATGGCCTTACGAGATCTTACCAGTGTCTAGAGACGCACAAAACGTAATGTTTGACCAACATCACCTACAGCTCTTTCCAGACCAGTCAACTACTACTCTGATATGACAGTCCTTAAATGAATACAAAAGTACCAAAACACGCTCACCTAAATGCGTTCAAGTACCCCACATGTTTAGATCCATGCACACTTGCTAATTCATGGATTGTTTCATCACACGTAGGCCAGAGAGAGTTTAACACACAGGAGGCTCCACTGGTACAATATTACATCTGAATCTGGACTAATACATGGTACATCCTACTCCAGACTCTTGCACATGGAGGTTATGACAAAACAGAAAGGACCCAATTGCTAGAAAACATCCAATCACCTAAGAGGCAGGAACATACTCTACACAGAAGAACTTCCATTGTACATGAGCCCAGTCATAATCTGGACCTTCCTTATCTGTTGGTGCTGAACATCTTATGCTTATTAGGCTGCACACTGACTCTCCATGGGAGAACTGAAGCGTCCCCACCCACAAGGAACAGGATGGTGTGTTCAAATGATGGACACTAGGGCTAATCTACCTTTGTACATAAGGATTCGCTCTGACCTCTGGGAGCTCTTGGGCTTATGCCTATAATGAGACCCAATCCTGCCAGTTGGCAGGGCCTCAGTCGCAGGGGGATGCTCTCATAGCATCCCCTGTTGTGAGTCTGCAGTGGGAAAGGGGATGAGGATAACCTAAAAGAAAAATGTAAGTCTGGTCCTGTCCACAAAGGTAGTCCAGTAAACAAAATGCTGGGCAAACCTTCTTGCATTTGGAAGTCTCCGAAGTCACATATCCTAGGTCTGGTCAAAGCTTAAATTATCTAGGTTTTCAGAGTGCAGCGGGAATTTGCAGTTTTGTCTCATTTCAAATAATCTTTCACAAGCAACCTGTTTTGCGGTGTATATTTTGCTATTCTAGAGGGGAGATCTTTCTGTTTAATCCAGGCCACAAGGTTGAATCAACAACTCACATGAGGACTAAACCGTTTCCAGTATAACGTGTATACAAAGAGAAAAACTCCAGCCAGAATATTGCCCATCTGGTAAATGTAGTATAGTGAAAGCTATTAAACCGTGTTCATCTCAATCTATACTGTTGAATGCAGGGAGGTATGAAGGAGAAGGATTGTGCTAGCGACTTGCTCTGTGTGGCAATGTAACTACTCAAAGTATATAGTCCTGCTAGAAAGTCACAGAAGGAGTCTGCCCAAGAAAAAGGAGAATAGAAAATAATCCAAAAATAAGAAATTACACTGCACCCATAATCTGGGGGGGTGGGGGGGTTTGTATACACTGTGCAATTCAATATGTACTGTATATAAGAAACATCAATTTGAAAAGGCACACAGACTTCATGTTAGACTTCTCAGAAGACATCAAAAATGACACCGCATTTCTCCCATACTTGTCAGTGTAGCTCCATTTATTGTTAACTTGTTTGCTAAAAGTAAGTTAACAGACCCAGAATAAGGCAGCAAATAATATAGACTTCTCTTTCTTGGTAAAGAATTTCAGTTTTAACAAACTAAGAGATAAGAGTGGCATAAAGTCAGACAGTGACAAGACCATCTACTGAACAAATGCCTTCCTCCAATTTAATGAAAAATGTAAATAGTTGGGATTGAATGTGTTATTGCCTTACAACACACAATATCCAGGGTATATATATTGTTAAGGTTCATCATTTATGCCCCAAGATTTTTTATCTTCAAGTTACATTAACTAAATTTTATTCTTTACAAAGAAAATGTTATACAACCACTTTACAGTATTCAAATATGCATTTTACAAGTGGAAGATGCAATTTCCAGCTACATTGTACAGTAAATTATTGGTTATGTAATATGGCACATACTGTAAAATAGGTTAAACAAAAAATACAGTAACAAAACAAATAAAAAAATTAAGATTGTTGTAAACGGTTATTACACACTGACAAACAAGGAATGTTTTTTTTTTATTGACAGTTAAGTTAAGGCTGTGCTTAATGGAGATAGACACAGAGGATAAATAGCCTTAATAAAGGCACATAAGAGGTGGCACAGCAAAATTCATTTAAAATCTGTACAATCACTGTTGAATATGCAGGCATGCAATTATCGTAAAACCGCACAGTTTCTTTTCGGAGCAAAATGAGAGTATTCCGTTAAAATAAAATGACATATATTCTCCAGTCCATGGTTTTAAATGTTATTTATTTTTAAAAAAATGTTGAAAAAAAAAACAATTAAAAAAAATAGAAAAAAGGAGATTTGGACAAACGTTTCATAAGACATTATAGGAAATTATTTGAACAAAGTGCCTCGATGCCCCTAACAATAGATTTGTGCCGTTTAGACTAGAAGTTTGTCTAGAATGTAGTGGTTAGCCCAAAACAGGTATCTCGTTCAAGTGAAGGAAGGAGGACAGTTTCACTGACATTATAAAAGTTGACTTTTTTTTTTTTTTCAAGTATTTGGGTTTGTACGGCCACAGGTTAAGAACAATGCTATCTTACAGTACAAAGTTTATATTATGATCCTTCATGAAATATTTCTCTTAAAGAGCTCGTGGCCTCTTCGGGTTGATTTGTTTGCTGGCTTGTTCCTCCTCTTGCAAAGCAGAACGAAAAGATTTCACTTTATCTGAAAGATATAATAAAATCATATCAACACTTCCATTACGTATGAAAATACAAAATAATTTGTGCTAGAATTTCTTTTAGCTTTAGACATCAACATATAAAACAAGGAACTTGTGACAGAAAACGCATATCCTGTGAGAAAACCGCCAAATATTCCAGAAATAATCTGGTAGATGTCTTTTATTCTATTCAAATGAAACAACAAGCTATTCAAGCAAGTAGAGTGAAGAAACTCACAGAATGAAGATTTAAACACATTGTAATGGCGGCGTGGCTTGGACGCCGGACGAGATGGCGGCGTGAACCAAGAGCTCCATGCAGGCCCAGCACTACTACCCGCCTAACCTGCACCAAATATCACAATCATGGGCAAAACACACAAGCCACAACAAGCTGCTTCGTCCACCAACACCCCGAGGGGGTCTCAACCAACGGGCATGCGCCAATACCTCACGGGCCAGACCGACCAAACTTCCCAGGCCTCAAGCAACTCAGAGGCCTCGGGCCTAGCCCGCTCGGCCTCACCTCAAGAAATGAAAAGGCAACGCAAAAGCCTAATCCACCGCCACCCCAGCCGGACTGGGTGACACTAATCAGTAAACTACCTACGAAAGCGGATTTAAAAGAGGAAAATGCAGCACTCCACAAATCCATCGCAAGGGAACTCCATGCCCTAAGGGAGAATATGCAGGGGATCCAGCACAAACTGGCCCAGCTGGAGGCAGACTGCGACCACGGGCATCATACAAAGACAAGAAGTACAACTTCGCCAAATGGCCCTCCATGTGGAGGATTTGGATAACCGGGGGAGAAGGCAGAACATAATAATCAGGGGCCTACCCGAGGAACTGGACCAGACCACCCAGATTAGTGGCACCCTCACGGAGATATTTAATGCCCTCCTACAAAGGCCGAACACAGCACCCACTGAATTTGTCAGGGCACACAGAGACCTTAGACCTAGAGGCCCACCTGACTCCCCCCTAGAGACGTCGTATGCTGTTTAACGCACTTCCAAGTGAAAGAAGACATCCTGAAAAGTGCCAGAGATATAAAGTTCTCCACAATGGCACGGAAATACAACTGTACCCGGA
Source organism: Pelobates cultripes (assembly GCA_933207985.1). NCBI lineage: Eukaryota > Metazoa > Chordata > Amphibia > Anura > Pelobatidae > Pelobates > Pelobates cultripes. The sequence continues at coordinate 251,972,697 of OW240916.1, forward strand.
CCTTTCACCAGCAACGCTGGCATACCGACGGGCCATGCGCCCTCTCACGCGAGTATTGCAGACCAACAAGATCAGATATCGGTGGCGTTTCCCTACCGGAGTACAAGTTACCACAACTAACCGCAAAACCCGAGCAGGGGGCCGGCGAGGGCCGGAACGGATGTCCGGTTCCGCTGAGCCCCCCGGTTTGCCAGACTGCTCCTGGACTATGTGAGCTAAAGCAAGGGGAGGGCAACTGGGAAAGGAGGGCACACACGCTTAGGTCTTTTCACCTGTGACAAGCGGAGCTAGGGGGCGCCTCCCGCCCTGGCTGGGCCCGGTCTCCAGCACCTGCCTGCCTTGTGACGAACCTCGGGGAGCAGGCAGGAGGTGATGCTGGAGGGGCACCGTCTGAACACCCAAGGAGAGAGGGAAGCTATCGTAGCCAGGACAATCAGCCCACTAACGCTCTCTGAGCAGTCACACACTACCAAGAGCAGTGGGGGGGGGGAACATGGACACATAGGGGACAACTACGCCGGGACCGCACACCCAGAATAGCTTTAGCGACAAAGATAGTGAAACACAAGTTCGCCACAGATTCCGAGAAAATAACCAATCACGCCATAAACCAAACCAAAGGCACATGCACGCCTTGAGGGAGACAGCGAACACAACATGGAGGAATAAGGGACATAACAGCACACACTAGACAGGCTGGCCAGTGGGAACCTGGGAAACAAAAGGTTAAGGACAAAATGTATATAACCTTGAACTGTTACAGATTTGTCAAAATTGTTTTCACCTGTTGTGATAAATGACCAAATGTTAATGTTTATGACATGCTACACAGCCACAAACAGAAGCACCGCACACAAAGACAAACAACCATGCAGGCCCTAGGGCTAACGCACCCCAAGCGGGGAAAACGAACACACTCCTACTGAGTTATCACTGAGGAGCCGCACAGGGATGACACGGGACCTAACACACCACTAGGACACCGTATCAGACACCCAGACACCCTACTAACACCCCAAAGGCGAGGCGTCACCCAGAAGGTGAGCAACCCACGTGCACCACTGGTGGTGCAGTGGATTGAAGCTCCCCGACGCCTATACCTAGCCTTCACGAGAACATGACGGGACCACCGGAGGTCCCTGGAAACCTCCACGACTACTTTGTAAACCTAACCCTTTAACCCCCCCCTCACCCCAACTTCGCACTGACTACAGCGCACAGGACACAGGACACCCCAAGACCAACTGCATCACAGAAGTTTTGGACATAGACACCCCCATAGTGCCCACCCATAGCGACCTGACTTGACGACAGGACATTGACCCCCGAATATCTGCATATGCTCACAGTAAATGCAAAAGGACTAAACAAACTAGAGAAGAGATCGGGAGCACTGAGAGATTTTCATAAACAAAGGGCCTCTATAGTCATGATACAAGAAACCCACTTTAAAAAGGGGACCAGACCCAAACTGACCAACCATCACTACACACAATGATATTACAGTGACTATAAAGGGGGAAAAGCCAGGGGGACAGCGATACTTCTCCACAGTAGAGTGCCGTTCCAGGAGGGGGGCTGCATGTCAGACAACAAAGGCAGATATCTATTCCTCAAAGGGAAAATTGCAGAACACAAGTACACGTTCGCAAACATATACGCCCCAAATAAACAGCATTTTCGCTTCCTCAAACAGACACTCTGCAAACTCCAAGATTTCACAGAGGGGATCCTCATACTTGGGGGAGACTTTAACATCGCACTTGACTCTACACGGGACAACTCAACGGGCGCCTCCCATGTCGCAACACAACAACTCCAGAACATTAAAACCCTACTCCGCAACCGACACCTTGTCGATTGCTGGAGAGCCCATCACCCTGATGAAAGGGACTTCACCTTTTTCTCCCACCCGCACAACTCTTATTCCCGAATAGACCATATATACACCACACACTATGACCTCCCCCTAGTGTCCGAAGTAACAAATCGGAGTGGCAACATGGTCAGACCATGCCCCAGTAACACAAACTCAAATCACTGCTCTTCCGTCCCACGACCCCGAAATGGAGACTTAACGAATACCTACTCTCCAAACTGGAGGTCACGGCCCTCATAGGCGAGAAAATAAGGGAATATCTCGCAATTAACATAGCGGAGCAAACACCCCTGACAATCCGATGGGAAGCACACAAAAGCGTGATAAGGGGCCACTACATACAACGGGCAATACTATGGTAAAGAAACAAGCCAAAGCCCGGCTAACCGACCTCCTGGCCGACATACACAGGACAGACGAACAAAACAAACACACCCCAGACCGCACACACCAAACCAGACTCCTACAACTGAGACGGGAACTAGCTACACTACTGCACTCCAAACACCATAGGGACACAATCAGACATAAGGCCTTTACCCTACATAGGAACAAGAGTGGCAAGCTCCTAGCCACGATGCTGAGGAAACAGATACAACGAACGTACATTGACAGGATTAGAGACAAACAAGGAACCTTACACCGTCTCCCGAAAGACATCTTGAGAACAACCCGCACTATATACACTCCCGCAACCGCGAACCGGTGAAAACGCTCCTTCGTGAATCCATCCAGAGTACTTAGCAAAACACCCGATACCGACCCTAGACGCGGAAGTAGCTGCGCTAATAGACGAACCCAAGACAATTGAGGAATTCGCGGTAGCGGTCAAGCAAACCAAACCAGGCAAAAGCCCAGGACTGGACGGCCTACCTACAAAATACTGTAAGACTTACGCCGAGGATCTATACCCACCTATGGTGGACGCCTTCAACAAGGTAAGGGATGGGAGTCATATCCCTAAACAAGCCCTAACAGTCCACATCACTGTTATCCCCAAAGACGGCAAAGACAGGGAACAATGCGGGAACAATAGGCCATTCTCGCTTATAAACTGCGACATTAAACTACTGGCCAAAATCCTGGCTACGCGACTTACAAAGCACATTCCATCACTGGTCCACCATGACTAGGTGGGATTTGTGGCGGGACGCGAGGCACGGGACAACACCATCAGGGTGCTCACCCTCATGCACGGGGGAAGGGGAACTAAAGGGGGCCCTCTTCTGCTGTCAACGGACGCAGAGAAGGCCTTCGACAGAGTGTGCTGGGTATACCTCTTTGAAACGTTAGCTCACGTGGGGCTGGGAACTCACCTACGACAATGGATCAGGAAAAAAAAAAAAAAAAAATGAAAGAAATGTCTTGATAAAATGTTGGCTTTAATAAAAACGAATAAAATATTCACTTCAGAATTAGATAAGCCATATAAAAAAAAAAAAAAAAAAAGATAGGAATTGCTCTTCCCTGCTCAGCCCCCTTTTTTCACAGGTAGAATGTATTATGTATGAGTAAATGTTAAAGGACCACTCTAGGCACCCAGACCACTTCAGCTTTATGAAGTGGTCTGGGTGCCAGGTACCTCTAGGATTAACCCTTTTTTTTTTTATAAACATAGCAGTTTCAGAGAAACTGCTATGTTTATACTGAGGGTTAATCCAGCCTCCAACACCTCTAGTGGCTGTCTCATTGACAGCCGCTAGAGGCGCTTGCGTGCTTCTCACTGTGAAAATCACAGTGAGAGCACGCAAGCGTCCATAGGAAAGCATTGTAAATGCTTTCCTATGCGACTGGCTGAATGCGCGCGCGGCTCCTGCCGCGCATGCGCAGTCAGCCGATGGCGTCGCAAGCAAGGAGGAGAGGAGGAGTAGAGCTCCCTGCCCTGGGCTGGAGAAAGGTAAGTGTTTAACCCCTTCCTCTCTCCAGAGCCCGGCGGGAGGGGGTCCCTGAGGGTGGGGGCACCCTCAGGGCACTATAGTGCCAGGAAAACGAGTATGTTTTCCTGGCACTATAGTGGTCCTTTAAGTATTTGTACATTAATGTTATATTTATTTTGTACTTCTTTTTGTGTGACAAAAACTCAAAGAATTTAAAATCATATCAACACTCTACCCTAGGGAAGTAACAGGATGCAACAGTAAAACGGAGACACTTAGAGCGAAAATAAATGCTTCATCTTAACAAAACACATTGCCATTTCATAGAAGCAGCAAGATTTACATTTTGCTTAAACCAACCCTCATGGCCTTACACACCAAATACCATTGGTGCTTCTCAGAGAGAACATCAGAAGAATAACAATGCACTGCATTGGACCACTGAATTGGTAAAATTGAATTCCTGAAATTTGCAAACATCAAGTTAGAAAAATGTACCTCGTAATTCAGTAAGAATGTCAATCTTTTGCTCCAAAATTGCTTCAAGCTGGGTAGCATAGGAATCTACATCATAGTCTACTTCTTCAGCCATCTCTAAAAGTGCTTTTTCATCTTCAAGCCACCGTATAGACTCCTACATGGAATGATTAGTTTTAGAAAATGTTAATCTTTCAAGTCCATATCATTTATGGCTAACATAGCTAGACACATACACGAATAGGTATGAAGCTAAGCCAAAAAACATTTTTTTGAGTTATACATCAGTATCAGTCAACACAAACTACCTGAGAGAGCTAGCAAGTGCATTTTATACAGAATACTACTTTGATAATCAAATCCTATTCCACTGTACATGTGTAAGATGATAGTTGTATATAGATATACCTATTCAAATACCACATAAAATATGAACTAACCTTCACCAATGCTTAAAGAGAGAAACATTAATCAAGTTATCTTGAGGTGTGCTCTATATATAGAGCACACCTCAAGATAACTTGATTAATATATATATGTAGCATTTTAAATCACTTTACTATCAACAAATGTTAGAAAGAAAGGGGATTATGTGCAAATGGCAATTGTGTGAAAAAGTTCTAAAAATGGATCAACCATTGTGGTAATCACTGCAACGTAACCATTTGTTGTTTCAGTTTAAAGGTTCCACAGATGCTTAAAGCGGCACTGTCATGCCGAACTTACCTTTCCTCAATCTCTTCCTCCTCTTCCCCTCTCTCAGGATCTGTTCTTCTTTTCTTCCTGTCTTCTTTAGTTTTCTTTAAAATCATAAGACAAAGTAGGGACTCTTTGCCTTATGGAGGATTCCTCCGCTTGACCAGCTCTGACCAGCGGAGGAGCAAAGTGTGCTTCATTTCCGCTGGTCAGAGCAATTTTCCCATGATCCCTAGCTTTCCTCTGTGTTCCCGCGATGCTTCCTGTCATTTTACATGAAACTGCCGAATTGCGTTCTAACTGAATGACAACAGTATGTTCGTTTCTTTTAGAACGCAATTCGGCATTTTATTCGGATCGGAATTTCATTCTAATGAATGAAACTCCAATCCTATTCATTGCTGTGGCTGCATTTTGCAGCCGCTTAGTAGATAACTCCCTAATTCCCACGGTATCAGGGAGCTATCTACTAAAAGGCTGAAAGACCTAAATTGGTCTAACAGCCATCTTTACTAATACTAAGATTACTTAGTATTAGTAAATAATATGCCCCTACTCGCTATATCGCGAGTAGGGGCATGTGTAGTAAGCAGTGAGCAGCTTATAGCTGCTCACTGTAAAAAAAAAACCAAAAAACTAATAACCCCCCCCCCTGCCCGTGGGGGCCCTAAATAAAGATGGGGGGGACCTACTGTCCTCCCCCTGGCCCCCACCCCTCGCGGTGGGTGGGGGCCCTAATCATCATAATAAGGGGACCTACTGTCCTCCCCTGGCCTACCCTCTTGGCGGTGGGTGAGCCCTAATAAAAATAATAAGGAGGCCTACTGTCACTCCCGGCCCCACCCGGTGGGTGGGGCCCCTATTAAACTAATGGGGAGGCCTACTGTCTCCCACAGCCACCCTCTTGGCGGTGGGTGGGGGCCTAATGCATCTAATAAGGAGGCGACCTACTGTCCTCCCATTTACCCTGGCGGTGGGTGGGGCTAATAAAACAATAAGGGGACCTACTGTCCTCCCATTACCCTGGCGGTGGGTGGGGGGCCTAATAGCTGTAAGGGGGTTACCTACTGTCTCCCCGGCCCCCACCCCTGAGCGGTGGGTGGGGGCCCTAATAAAACAACAAGGGGGGGGGACCTACTGTCCTCCCCCCAGGCCCCCACCCCTGCACGGTGGGTGGGGCCCTAGTAAAACAATAAGGGGGGGGGACCTACTGTCCTCCCCCCGGCCCCCACCCCTGAGCGGTGGGTGGGGGCCCTAGTAAAACAATAAGGGGGGGGGAACCTACTGTCCTCCCCCCCCGGCCCCCACCCCTGAGCGGTGGGTGGGTGGGTGGGTGGGTGGGTGGGGGCCCTAATAACACAATAAGATGGGGGGACCTACTGTCCTCCCCCCCCCGGCCCCCACCCCTGCGCGGTGGGTGGGGGCCCCATTAAACAATATAAAATTCCTACTGTCCTCCCCTGGCCCCACCCGCGCCGTGGGTGGGGCCCCTAGTAAACAATAAGGGGGACCCACTGTCCCCTGGCCCCCACCCCCCGCGCTGCGTGGGTGTGTGGGTGGGGCCCCATTACAACACACAAGGGGACCTACTGTTCCTCCCTCGCCCCCTACCCCGCGCCGTGGGTGGGGGCCCTAGTAAAACAAGGGGACCCACTGTCCTCGCCCCACCCCCTGAGCGTGTGGGTGGGGGCCCCAGTAAAACAATAAGTGGGACCCACTGTCCCGGCCCCCACCCCGAGCCGTAAGGGGCCCCAATAAAACAATAAGGGGACCCACTGTCCCTCCCCGGCCCCACCCCCGAGCCGGTGGGTGGGGGCCCCAAATGAAACACCCCCCCCCCAATCAAGGTGACTAGGGGTCCCAAGCCCCTAGTCACCAACCCCCCACCCAAAAAAACCTATCCCCTACCTACCCCCCTCACCCTACAAATAGTGAGGGGGGAATAAAATAACTAACCTGTAAAAAAAAAATTAAACTTACCATTTGACGTCTTCTTTTTTCTAAAATCTTCTTTCTTCAGCCCCCCAAAAGGCCAAATAAAAATCCATTATACCCGTCGCACTTAAAAAAAAAAAAAAACGAGCGCAAAAAAAAATTAATCCATGTTCGCCCTTCGAAGGCACGCCGCGTACTGAGCTCCGCAGGACGGGTCAAGGCTTATAAAGCCTTGCCCCGCCCTGCAATTAGGCTTAGAACACTCTGATTGGTGGGTTAAGCCAATCAGAGGCTTGAGTCATTTTGGCTACAGCTGGGAAAGTTCTTGAATTTTCCCACGCTTGTGTAAATGACTATAATTATCTTCCTTGATTGCGGGCTTGAGCCACCAATCAGAGGTAGCTTTGTAAACAGTACGTGCTTGGGAAAGTTCTTTTGAATTTCCCCACGCCTGTGTAAAATGACCTCATTACACCCCACTGTCCTCCTTTTAAAGTTCTCTTTTGAATCTCTCCCACGCTGTGTAAAATGACTCTCAGAGCACTCTGATTGGCTTAAACCCACCAATCAGTAGGTCCCCCATTGTTTTATTAGCCCCCCACCCACCTCAGGGGTGGGGGGCCGTGTGGGGAGTGAAATTCCTCACAGCCTTATATTAGTCCCCACCCACCGGCCAGGGTGGTAATGGGAGGACAGCAGGTCCCCCTATTAGCCACTAGCCCCTGCACCCACCGCCAAGCAGGGGGTGGGGGCCGGGGGGGAGGACAGTAGGTCCCCCCCCTTATTGTTTTACTAGGGCCCCCACCCACCACGCAGGGGTGGGGGCCAGGGGGGAGGACAGTAGGTCCCCCCCCTTATTGTTTTACTAGGGCCCCCACCCACCGCTCAGGGGTGGGAGACAGGGGGGGAGGACAGTAGGTCCCCCCTATTGTTTTATTAGTGCCCCCACCCACCGTGCAGGGGTGGGGGCCGGGGGGGAGGACAGTAGGTCCCCCCCCTTATTGTTTTACTGGGGCCCCCACCCACCGCTCAGGGGTGGGGGCCGGGGGGGGAGGACAGTAGGTCCCCCCCCCCTTATTGTTTTACCAGGGCCCCCACCCACCGCGCAGGGGTGGGGGCCGGGGGGGAGGACAGTAGGTCCCCCCCCCTTATTGTTTTATTAGGGCCCCCACCCACCGCGCAGGGGTGGGGGCCGGGGGGGAGGACAGTAGGTCCCCCCCCCCCATTGTTTTATTAGGGCCCCCACTCCAATCGCTGACAGAAGTCCCCCCATCTTTATTTAGGGCCCCCACGGGCGTGGGGGGGGGGGTTATTAGTTGTTTTTTTTGTTTTTTTACAGTGAGCAGCTATAAGCTGCTCACTGCTTACTACACATGCCCCTACTCGCGGTATAGCGAGTAGGGGCATTTAATTTACTAATACTAAGTAATCTTTACTTAGTATTAGTAAAGTTGGCTGAAAGACCAATTTAGGTCTTTCAGCCTTTTAGTAGATAGCTCTCTAATACCGTGGGAATTAGGGAGTTATCTACTAAGCGGCTGCAAGATGCAGCCACAGCAAGAATAGGATCGGAGTTTCATTCATTAGAATGAAATTCCGATCCGAATAAAGTGCCGAATTGCGTTCTAAAAGAAACGAACATACGGTTCTCATTCAGTTAGAATGCAATTCGGCAGTGTAAAGTGACAGGAAGCATTGTGGGAACACAGAGGAAAGCTAGGGATCATGGGAAAATTGCTCTGACCAGCGGAAATGAAGCACACTTTGCTCCTCCGCTGGTCAGAGCTGGTCAAGCGGAGGAATCCTCCATAAGGCAAAGGGTCCCTTCTTTGTCTTATGATTTTAAAGAAAACTAAAGAAGACAGGAAGAAAAGAATAACAGATCCTGAGAGAGGGGGAGAAGAGGAAGAGATTGAGGAAAGGTAAGTTCGGCATGACAGTGCGGCTTTAATGTTTTGTAAAATTGTATAATTTCCAGAAAAGAAGATTAATCCCCCTTTAATTAAACATATTATAGTCTCTGCGAATAAACCACTTTTCAGAAGTGTTAGTTTTAGCTCATGTTCAACCATTGGACATTTCTATTGATCTAATTATACTTGTAGACGTATGTTTTTTTTAAGATTTAAGTGATATTGGACAGTAAGGGTTATTCAATTAAGTGAAGCCATACTAGATGAGCTAAAAGCATAGCTGACTTAGAGAATTCTTCCCGTTTGACTATTTACACCTTAAATCTGAAATTCACTTTGAATTCATCTTGAGTTCTAACTTTAGTGCATATTCCTGTAAGATTAGATTTGACGGAGAAAAAAAACAAGTTATGAATTGGAACAGGATGTCGTGGACGTTGATGAGACATTTCTAGGATCTGTAGGTGAT
>OW240916.1:251992509-252067518 GCA_933207985.1 Pelobates cultripes
CAGGGGTGGGGGCCGGGGGGAGGACAGTAGGTCCCCCCCCTTATTGTTTTACTGGGGCCCCCACCCACCGCGTGGGGGTGGGGGGAGGACAGTAGGTCCCTCCCCTTATTGTTTTATTAGGGCCCCCACCCACCGCTCAGGGGTGGGGGCCAGGGGGGGAGGACAGTAGGTCCCCCCCCCTTATTGTTTTATTGGGGCCCCCACCCACCGCTCAGGGGTGGGGGAGGACAGTAGGTCCGCCCCCCTTATTGTAATTTATGTCTTTTTTTTCCAACAGTGAGCAGCCACAGGCTGCTCACTGTTTAGTAGACATGCCCCTACTCGCGGTATAGTGAGTAGGGGCATTTGGGAGATTTAAATCTCTCTTGTGCTATTATGGGGGTCATATTGACCCCCATAGAGTGAGAGGGGGTACTGGGGGGCTTATGAAGTGGTGGGGAGCACTGCTCCCTGCCACTTCTATAGTTACATATTACAAGGAGGGAGCTGCACGCCGGTAGCTCCCTCCTTGTAATAAACTGCACGAACAAACATACACTGATACTCAGATACACTGATACATTGTGTTTGTTTGTTCGGCTGATCTTTCTATTCACTCATTCGTCTGTCTGATGAATGAATGAATAGATGAAATTCCCGTTCGCATGTCCAGGTGTTTCACTGGGCATGTGCGGGAATCTCAGTGTCTGCCTAGTGTGGGCTGATGACGTGTCCCACAGGGACTTCACCTACCCACACAAAGATGGCGGCGCCCTGAATCAAGATCGGGGCAGAAAATAAGGATTAAAAAATAGGTAATGTGGGGAGATTAGGGGCATTTGGGGGTGACTAGTGGGTCAATTGGATGTAGTGGAGGCGGGAGGGGGGTTAAAAAAAAAAACGGGTTTCGGCATGACAGTGCCGCTTTAAAACCATATTTACAAGCACAAGTTTGCAAACTTTAATTTCTACTCTCCCCAAAGATAAAAGACAAAGGCCTAGTAATCTGTGATAAATTGCTAGGTAACATTAATTTATCATATCAACCAGGTAAAAAAAAAGAAAAAAGTTTATACCTGAAAAACCGCTCTGTGATCTTCTACGACCTGCTCCTCCATTTCAACCATTTGAGAGACCGCTTCATGGAAGGTGAACAACTGTGGTGACACTTCCTCCTCCTAAAGAAACCAATTTATGTTCAGTATGACAAACTTGAACCTCACTCCTTCCCAAATAATAATCTAACAAAATCCCTAATTAAAATTAATACATCTTAAGGACACAATACACAGATTCGATTAACATGAAATAGTCACAAATTGGTGAAAAAGGAATAAGTCTGAAGAGACGAGTTTAAAAAATAAAAGATACATTTTGAAAAAAGGACTCTGGTCTATCAAGTTCAGCCTTTCACATATCTGTGCTTCAACAGAAGGTAGGGAAAAAATAAAGAGGATACTAGAATGCCAGCTTTGTATTCCTGTAGCTCCCTCTGCCTCTCCCTCCCTAATCGCTCCTCCCCAACCTGGGTGAATAAAGGTTAACACTTTATTTACTTACATAGTTACATAGCTGAAAAGAGACTTGCATCCATCAAGTTCAGCCTTCTTCACATATGTTTTTGTTGTTGATCCCAAAGAAGGCAAAAAACCCAGTCTGAAGCGCTTCCAATTTTTCAACAAAGTAGGAAAAAATTTATTTTTGACCCCAAAATGGCAGTCAGATATCTCCTTGGATCAAGAAGCTATTACCACACTAATTAGAAATTATATCCCTCTATTATATGTTTTTGCAAGTATTTATCCAATTGCTGTTTAAACATCGGTATGGACTCTGATAAAACAACCTTTTCAGGCAGAGAATTCTACATCCTTATACTTCTTACTGTAAAAAAAACACTTTCCTTTGCCTTAGATTAAATCTCCTTTCTTCCAGCCTAAATGCGTGACCTTGTGTCCTATGTATAGCACGTTTTTTGAATAGATTTCCAGATAATGGTTTGTACTGGCCCCCGAATATATTTGTATAATTTTATCATATCCCCTCTGAGGCGCCGTTTTTCCAAACGAAACAGATTTACATTTTTTAACCTTTCTTCGTCACTAAAGTGCTCCATTTCCTTTAACACTTTTTCTAGTGCCATGATATCCTTCTTTAGAATAGGTGCCCAAAATTGCACAGCGTATTCAAAGTGTGGTCTAACCAGTGATTTATGAAGAGGCAAAATTATATTTTCATCCCTAGAATTTATGCCCTATTTATGCATGACAAAACCTTAGCAACTGCAGATTGACATTGCATATTGCTGACTAATTTGTTGTCTATAACAATTCCCAAATCCTTCTCGTGTGTGGTTATCCCCAATTCACTACCATTTAGGGTGTAAGTTGATTGTGCATTCTTGACCCCGAAATGCATAACTTTGCATTTCTCTACGTTAAATTTCATCTGCAATTTTAGTGCCCAGTCCTCCAATCTATCCAAATCCCTCTGCAGCAAAGCAATATCCTGCTCACATTATATTACTTTACAAAGTTTTGTGTCATCTGCAAACACTAAAACATGGCTTTCAATGCCTATTGCAAGATCATTTATAAATATGTTAAAAAGAAGCGGTCCCAAAACAGAACCTTGAGGGACACCACTTACCACTTTTGTCCTGCTTGAAAATTTACCATTAATGACAACTCGTTGTACTCAATCCTTAAGCCAATGTTCTACCCAAGAACAAGAATATTCCTCTAGACCAATTTCTTTTAGTTTGAAGACTAACCTATTGTAAAGAACCGTATCAAATGCCTTGGCACAATCCAAGTAGATCACATCCACTGCAACACCCTGATCTATACTTCTACTTACTTCTTCATAGAATGCAATCAGGTTAGTTTGGCATGTTTCATAAAACCATGCTGATTCTTACTAAAAGTTTTTCCCAATGAATTCCTGAATACTATCCCTTAATAGCCCTTAAAATATTTTCCCAGTCACAGAAGTTAAGCTCTCAGGTCTAAAATTTCCAGACAAGGATTTTGAACCCTTTTTAAATATAGGAACGACATCTGCCTTCCTCCAATCCTCCAGTACAATACCTGAAACAAAAGAATCTTGAAAGATTAAATACAGAGGTTCACTTATTGCCACACTTAGCTCCTTAAGTACTCGTGGGTGAATACCGTCAGGCCCTGGAGCTTTATTTACATTAATTTTCTTTAACTGCTGTAGTACCATGTCTCGATTCATCCAGTCACAAGTTATCTGCAAGTTTTTTGCAGCAATCATTTGCATATCTCTTGCCATGGGATCTTCATTAATATATACTAAAGAAAAATAGTTATTTAAAATTTCTGCCTTTTCCTGGTCTTCATTAACTAACAGATCCATCTCGGTTTCCAGTGTACCTACACTTTAATTTTTTTTTTTTTTTTTGAATGGATGTACTTTAAAAACTTTTGAGGGTTGGTTTTGCATTCTTTGGCTATTAATTTCTAATTTTCTAGTTTAGCCACTTTAACTGCCTTTTTGAAGCATTATTGGCTTCCTTATATCTTATATAGGATGCCTCTGATTTGTCTGATTTAAATGCTTTAAATGTCCTTTTCTTATTTTTAGTCTCTTGTTTGTTTCTACAAAGCCATATTGGTTTCAAGTTGTTTCTTTTATATTTATTACCCAATGGTACATACTGAGAAATGTACCTTTCTAATATTTGTTTAAAGAGCTTCCATTTATCCTCTGTGTTTTTTTCACCAAGGAGTTTATGCCAGTCGATATGTTGTAGAGCTGCCCTAATCTTATTGAAAAAGGCTTTTTAAAAATTATACGTTTTAGTATACCCCACTTGCTTTTGCTTTTTTTGAGTTTATTTTTTAAAAATTACCATATTGTGATCACTATTTCCCAAATGCTCACCTACTTCAATGTTAGTCAAAAGATCAACATTGTTTGTTATAACGAGATCCTGACAAGTATCCTTTCTAGTAGGTGCTTGTACCAGTTGTGGCACGAAGGTGTAATTTAACACATTCAAAAACCTGGTTCCCCTTCCGGAAGTACTAGTCACTCTATCCCAATTTATGTCTGGATAATTAAAATCTCCAATAATTAACGTGTTACCCAGATTTGCAGATTTCCCAATTTGCTCCAGCAGCTGTTGTTCCTCAATATTTATATAAGTGGTTTATAACATATCCCAACCAATAACCGATTTCCTTTTGTTTGCCCCAAGCAGATATCTACCCATAAAGTTTCCACATTTTCCTCGCCACACTCCACATGCCTAAGATTTGACTTTAACTCATGGTTGACATACAAACATACTGCCACCACCCTTCTTGTTTTTCCATATCCTGCCTAAATAACGTATACCCATTTAAGTTAACTGCCCAGTCATGTGTCTCATCCCACCATGTTTCTGTTATGCCTATTATATTATATTGTTTAGTGTATGCTATTGCCTTTAGTTCCCCCATTTTGTTTTATAGGCTCCTTGCATTAGGAAGCATACATTTAATATCATGAGTCACTTGTACTTTTTGTAAAATTTATCAATATTACATACCTCCTCTGTTCTGAGCTTGCACCTCCCCCCATCTCAACCCCCTTATACTGAGTTAAAGCTCATCTCCTTTCTATCCTATCTCCATTTTCTAGATTGCTTTGACCTCTCCCCCGCTACCACTAGTTTAAAATCTCCGCAAACCTTCTAGCCATCCTATCCCCCAGCACAGCAGACCCTCTACCATTTAGGTGCAATCCATCACGGCTATACAGGTTGTACCCAAGCGCAAAATCATCCCAGTGCTCTAAAAACCCCAAACCTTCTCTAAAAACCCCAAGACTTCAGCCACGCATTGACCTCTCTAATCTCCTGTTGCCTTTCTGCTGTATCGCGCGACATAGGTAATATTTCTGAAAATGTTACATTGGAGGTACTTTTCTTAAGCTTACTTCCTAGTTCCCAGAACCCTGAACTTTAGGACCTTCCATTTCCCTCTGACTTTGTCATAGGTACCAATAGGGACCATGACAGCTGGGTCATCCCCAGCCCCTCCCAATAATCCCTCCACTCTGTCAGCAACATGCAAAAAAAAAAATTTATATATAAAATTTATACAAACCCACTATTCTGCATAGTGCGTGCATCAAACAATGACTACCTTAAAGGGACACTGTAGTCACTATAAGCATTTCATCTCTTTGAATTGGTTATAGTGCCTGTCCCTCCATTCAGTGTTGCACCATGTTCGTGCAGTATGCCACAAAATAAGAGTCCCTGGCCACCCACAGTCCGGCCCCTTCAGTATGTGTAGCTAAGGCAGAGATTACACACTTCCTTGTTGTCATACCCATTCATACCGTCAGTTGGAACTCTGACAGGCTAAAAGCAGTCAGCTGACACTCTCAGCCAATCACAGCTATCTATTCCTGCTCAGGCTAATACTTCCTTATTAGCCAAAGCAGCACAGAGGGGATGGATTGCCGGGGACTCTTGTTTAGAATTAAAACATTAAAAGTTTAAAAACTGTTTGTTTAATGCTGAAAGGGATGATGGTCCCAGGACTCCAGACACTATAACCAGTTTAATGAGATGAAGCAGATGCAGTGCCTACGGTGTCCCTTTAATTACATTAGAACCAACTTTAGACAATGCATTTGTTAACATGAAAAACCTGAGGGTTTTAATTTTTAAATTTTTGCTGTGCTCAGAAATACAGGCAACCTGCAGTGCCGCAACAGTCGCACGCATATCAGGAAACATACGAGGGCAGTTGCATGGCAAATGATAATGCAGCACATTTTTATAATAACATCTTAGACACTCATGTCTGAATGTTAGGCTACATATGAACTAGTCGACCCTCCCAAGAAAAAAATCTCAACCTTCAAGGTTTGAATACAGACTACAGTTGGTGCATTATAACCAAATATTGCATCAGCTTGATATCCCAACAAGCAACCTGCCAGTTGACATTAAAATACAACTCACAGGATGCTTCACCAGCCTTTTGGCTGGTCAAGGCCTAGACGGGGATCAAGAAAATTGCAAATCACATGCTAGCTAATCCAGCTATAGAAAGGAAAGGCTTAAAGTGAGCCTTGTCATTTGCTGTTTTTTTAACCATATGGTTTGACTCCTGTTATACAATAGTTTCTTCCCTGAATACGATTAAAAGCTCATATTTTAATTTATTTCCACTACCCCAGTCTCCTGCTGAGAGCATTAAACATATTTTCTGTCGATTTTACACTTGTTGTAAGACACCTGTTCTGCATATCACTGTATACTTGCTTTCCATAACATGTTAAAAGTCAAACACTTTATTTTGGCTTTGTGTAATTAAAACTTATTTCTTCTCTCTCTCCATTCTCATATTGCCTGTCCAAAGCTCCTGCAGTATATCATTCTCTCTCTCAATGCTGACCATCCACACACTTACAGGCAATGATTTATTGCTTTCCCTTAGGCTGAATTCAAGCAGTAGGAAAGCACAGAGGTGGGGTTTCTGGATAACAGACAAGCAGAGCACAGACTTCTTATCTCTATGTAAAACCTGCACAGAGTGAATAGACCTACAGAAAGGGAAGGCTGGATTGTACTCTGATTTTAGAGAAATCTAGACATTTGCTAGCAATTTAGAGAGTAAATTTAATTCTCAATTATTTACGATGAAGTTGAATTTGCTATGACCGGTAATCTCTAATTATTAATTCCATGTACTGTACACACAACACAGAATTTTATATGAAATTCTGGAAAACAAATGTCTCCACCTACATTCTGTTCACAAAGAAGTTTGAGGTCATCCCTCTGAGGAGAGCTTCCCACTCCCCACAGTGTCTCCAAGTCATCTAGTTGATTCTGAGCATGATGTAACATGGGGCGGAGGTCTCCTGCTGCACTAGGATCAACTGTAAGTTCCTTGACTCTGAAATAAGGGAAATACAACTTAGCCAACATACAAATATCCTGACTCTCTTTTCGAATATTAATACTTTGAGAAATATTGATATACATTGTACTGGCCAGCTTTACAGATATAAGAGTGGAACTGAAGAAAATATACAGCAGATATGGTGGAACACTTAAGTTATGACTAATGGTACATCAGCTTGATTACAATATAGCTTTAGAAGCCATTATGTTTCATAAAGTCTGAATAGTCTAGAGCAGGGGTAGGCAACCTTTTAGCAGCACTGGGCCGAAATATGATTGTGATGTCCCAAAGCGTGTCGGTCCTATTTCTTTAAATTGAGGTGTTCATGTTGCCATATTCTGCTTGTGTTATTTATACTGCAGTTGCTTTGTATCGTATTTGTGCGTATATGAGCTATTATGTTGTATATGTTCATTAAAGGAACTCTATAGTCACCTAAATTACTTTAGCTAAATAAAGCAGTTTTAGTGTATAGATCATTCCCCTGCAATTTCACTGCTCAATTCATTGTCATTTAAGAGTTAAATCACTTTGTTTCTGTTTATGCAGCCCTAGCCTCCCCTGACTATGATTGACAGAGCCTGCATGAAGAAAAAAAAAAAACTGGTTTCACTTTTAGACAGATGTAATTTACCTTAAATAATTGTATCTCAATCTCTAAATTGAACTTTAACACTTACAGGAGGCTCTTGCAGGGTCTAGCAAGCTATTAACATAGCAGGGGATAAGAAAATCTTAATTAAACAGAACTTGCAATAAAGAAAGCCTAAATAGGGCTCTCTTTACAGGAAGTGTTTATGGAAGGCTGTGCAAGTCACATGCAGGGAGGTGTGACTAGGGTTCATAAACAAAGGGATTTAACTCCTAAATGGCAGAGTATTGAGCAGTGAAGCTGCAGGGGCATGTTCTATACACCAAAACTGCTTCATTGAGCTAAAGTTGTTCAGGTGACTATAGTGTCCCTTTAATAGTTTGTGGTATTTATAATACCTATGAATTTGGGCTGTGTATGGGGGCTGCTTGTGGAATTGTGTGTGGATGGATACGTCACATTGTGTATTTGGTAGTGTGTGTATGTGTGGGGCTGTTTGGGGTATTGCATGTGAGAGGCTGCATGTGTGGATGTGTGCATGTATGTGGATTGTTAGTGGTGTTGTGTTTGTGCGGAATGTGTGTGTGTTTGTATTATTTGTATGAGATGAGGGTTATTCTGCAGCTCTGTGTATATCTAGCAGTGTGGGAGGCTTCCCTGGGTTTTAGTTGGGACCAGGCTGACCAGGTACAGCTCAAGGACATAAGCTGCAACAGGAAGTTTCACTGGGACTCCTGACAGGCCAGAGCCTGTTTGGCTCTTGTAGCCTGGAGTGCCGTGCAAAGGCACCTCGAGTGCCGTGCAAAGGCACCTCGAGTGCCGTGCAAAGGCACCTCGAGTGCCGTGCAAAGGCACCTCGAGTGCCGTGCAAAGGCACCTCGAGTGCCGTGCAAAGGCACCTCGAGTGCCGTGCAAAGGCACCTCGAGTGCCGTGCAAAGGCACCTCGAGTGCCGTGCAAAGGCACCTCGAGTGCCGTGCAAAGGCACCTCGAGTGCCGTGCAAAGGCACCTCGAGTGCCGTGCAAAGGCACCTCGAGTGGTGCTAGAGGAAGGGCCACTTGGCAGCTTTCCCACTGTGAGATGCATCTGATTGTACCGGTATAACACCTCTTGGTCCTGCTTCCCAAACATTAAATAACTAGCTCTAGTTAGAAATAATCAGAAAAAGTGGACGATAAATAGAACTGCCTTTCTTGTTGCTGACCCTCAAGTACTGTAGTGCTAAGTCCAGCTAAGAATGACAGGTGATTTTTTTTTCTACACACATTAAGCGCTAGAGTAGAACAGAGTTTGTATGAGTACCAATGCAAAGCTAAGTTTCCCAAAATCATTTAACTTGCAGTTCTAGTTTTATTTTTTGATTTATTTTTTAAACGGTCAATGACATCTATAAAGCTGACAGTAGGAATTAAATAGCAATAGTAAACTAGTAAGGCTATCAAAAAAAAAAAAAAAAACACAAAAAAAAACACACAAACAATGTCAGGAAATAATGGAAAAAATACAAACCATGCAAAATAAAAATAAAATATAGCTACATTGCAATAACTTAAAAATAATATGAAAGGTATGCGTTTACGTGGATACACATATCAAGCCTTTACGTGCGAAATGTATAGAATTAAGTAGACCTGGTTAGCGTAGGAGAAAAGTCATCATAGTCATAGGAAGGAGAGAGATCAGAGCGACTTCCGCTACCCTGTGAGAAGGGAATGTCCGATGGACTAATTCCAAATTCCTTTACTCTGGAGTGCCAAGACACAGTGAGAAGGTGGAGAAAGGGGTTTGTAAGCAGTTCAATGCATTTTAGTGTTGCATATTCATAAAGTAAGCTGGATGACAACATATCTCCTATCTACATCTCACTACATTAGAAAACATGCACAAACTTATGTCTTTCCTATAGAAAAGTATTTGATTCTGATCATCTCAGCAAAGGAGGCAGAGCCGAACGCAGCACTGGCCAACCAGCAGCTCCTCATAGAGAAGCATTAAATCAATGTATCTCTATGAGGAGAGTTCAGCATTTCCATGAAGAGTGTGGAGACGCTGAACGTCAGTGCTGCAACCATCTGAGTGACTGGGTTTCCCTAGGCAGTAATGTAAACATTACCTTTTCTATGAAAAGGCAGTGTTTACACGAAAATTCCTGCAGGACATACTATATTAACCATAACAACTACATTAAGCTCTAGTTGTTCTGTTGACTATAGTGTACCTTTAATTTCCATTTCATTTTATTGGGAAACAAAATTAAATATAATCCTCTGGTGGCATCTTGTGGCCAAGCTCTGCATTACACATGTAATTTGCGTTTAGCCTCAAAATAGCATATTTATTTTACTCATTAATAGGAATAAGTATATATGATTTATTCCCTATATATGGGATCGTATTGTTCCACATAGATATATCCCTAATTGCGATTAAAATGAATTAGGGAATCCATGTGTCCAGTCTCACATCTCACCAACTTCAAAAGTCACCACTGCCTGGCGCATTAAAAGATTAGTGAACCAGAGTCATTTCAGCCAGCCATATATCATGTGAGGTTAAAAAGTACCTCTTCACTGGTTAATTTCACGTGGAATGCCCCACCTGCATGTTCAATTATTCAGGGACGCAGTAGGTTATTTTATCAACAACCCAGAGATAAGACTGTTTACAATATAACACTAGAATTGTCAATTATGCATCTGACAGTCAGGCTTAACTGTAATATGCACGAGTATAAAATTATATCAAATGCCACATAATATGCACATTTGTAATGAGGTTCATGGGCTTGCCTGATTGATTAATAGATTATACTAATGCACCTTGACATAAAAACTAGTTGAATAGTACTAGCATAAAATATACTCATTCTTTACCAATTCAGTATTGTAATAAATGTATCAAATTTCTGTTTCCATCAACAACAAATAAAATGTATCATTACAGCAATCATAACCACATTCAGAGCAAAATAGGACGGTTGTATCTTATTTATGTATAAAATTGTTAATATTAAAACATATGTAAGTTATTAACAAGGCACACAATTGTAAAACAGATCTGGTTTGTAAGATAAAGTACCCAGAATGTGTTCCTTACCTATTTGCGTATCTTAAAGTGTTTAACGTATTTTCACAGGATGCCATTCCAGGAGAAATTGTAGCAATCTAGAAAAAGAAACATTATACAATATACATCTTATACTGTAGATTACTATAGCAAATTGTGGATCTCTTATATTGTATACACATTCTCTCTCTCTCTATATATATCTGCAGTATGTAATGATACCAATTTATTTTAATCAGACAGACATATTTGAAAGACGTTTAAAAGCGAAAGGTGGTTAAGAACAGTCTGAAAAAGAAACTAGACATAGGAGAGAAAAATACATTTAAAAAGCAGAAATTAGCATAACCATTAAGATGTATGTTCATATGAAGCCTTTGTAGTATCAGAACACCACACTCTACATTAAGTCTCATTTATGGTGTTGAAATAGGTTTTCATCTCAAATATTTTCCTTCATCAGAATCTATAAAATTCCCATTAAGTGCTTAAATCTTACAGGTTTCAGAGACAGTGATAAGTCTGCGTTAATTGGTGTCCAACAGAGGTTCAGTATTGTTTTTCCTTATGGTTTTGATTGACTGACTGTGCAGGTTCAATCAGATGCAGGTTTAGGCCAGTTTATTCAACTTAGCAACCTTTTTCACAAACTGTACAGTTTATCATGTAAACCACATTTGCAGATATGCATGAGTAGGAGACCTTGATGATGTATGTTATGGTAAAGTCCAGGAAATTCACTTTGTTTTGAGAAATGCATTTTGAATTATTTTTGTTGGGTGGATCCAATGAAATGATTCAAGGAAGTCTTGATGGCTCTCATCTCTTTCTGTCCATTTTCCGAAAATACCTATGTAGAGGTGGGAGTGAGTGGCTAAGAATCTAGGTCAGTCATGAAAAGATTGACATATAGTGGTGAAATTTTTGCACCCATCACAGTTTAGCTGTTATTGAAAGTGAAAGTTCTGCGAGAGTATAAATTCTATAAGCTCTGCGATAATCTCCCTATCATTGGTGTGTAGCTTTGTGGGACAAAATAAATTTAACATGGGCCTCAGTACCATCTTTATGTGGGATGCTGCAGTTTAAGAACTCCACATCCATGGTTACCAGTATAGTATTTGCAGGCAGTTTTGTGATCTGGCTAAGTTTAATTGTGAAAGTCTTTGGTGCCATGTATAAAGCTCTCAGTGCGAACAAGGGGCTTAATATTTTTTTTTAGGCCAGATAATTCTTCAGTGTTTCCATACCTGTTGGGATGGGCTGTCCTGGGTTCCCTGATTTCCAGGCAGCATGTAAAAGGGATCGAATTAGTTTTATGAGTTGGGCTGCATATTTCTTAGTGGAGTCCTGACCCAATGTTATGTAGTAGTTTTCATCAGAGAATGCGCTTTTTACTTCTGCTATGTAGTCCTGTTCATGACAATAACTGATGCACCTTTGTCAGCTGGATTGATAATGATGCTATTACTTATTGCATTTATTCAAGGGAAGAGGTTGTCTGATATCAAAAGACACCAATGTCAAGTGGAAACTTTCAAAGTAGCGGTTACGTTCCTGTTGCAGATGTGGTGTTTTCTTTGCCTAAGAAAGATTCCTTAAGCATCAGACTTCTAAAACATTCTTCCAAGTCTGATGTAATAGAAAGTAGTCCAGTATTGGTTAACAGTCTTTGTTCCTTTTGGGACATTAGATTGTTTTAACTGGTGCTATTAGTTCATTATATTCATTTGGGAATTATTTGAGGTATGTGAGACCTGCAAGTTACTTTTTTTTTTTTTTTTTACAATCTGATGAGACTCTTACTTGATGTCGAAATTTTTAATTTCTGTTTCCATTTCTTTAGTTTTGGATTTGATCTGTTGAAAATTAAGGAGTGGGAATTATGGCAGTTTATTTGTTGTATGCCAAAAAGTTAATAAATTTGAAATTTAGTTTTTTTCGTAGTTCCTCACTCGTCCATCTGCAGAGGATCTTAGAAGATATGTTGGCATTGATTTGCGTTTCTTTTCTAAACATGTATGATTATTTGCTTCTTTATGAGGCTACATACAGCATCCTCCATAATGATGTAAATTGGATTAGCTGTATTAGCCCAGCAAAAATGATGCCAAAATAACCAGAATATTGCAGTATGCAATGATACCTTTTTATTGGACTTTCAGAATACTTAAAAGACAAGCTTTCAAGTGTTTTCCTCAAGTCTGTAGCAATACTGATAATTATGACAGATTATAAAACAAGTGATGTTTTTAGAGAAGGGAAGAGCAGTTAATGGGGAGTAAACATCAAATGATGGGCTTGAGAGTTAAAGGTTGCAGAGCCGTTACGAATAGGCAAGACAATAAACACATTAAAAAGCAGAGAATAAAATAAAATTGACAGCTACATAAAACATGTATACAAAATTTTCTCAAATATAAGTTTATTAGGAGTAATATATAAAAGAAAAAGGTAAATATATGTGTGTGTGTGTGTAGGGCAAAAACAGATAATTTGGTTGTGTCATGCATTTTGACACATTAAAATGCATGGAGTATAAGACCTTTCAGTGCTACCATTCTGTATACTTGATATATTATACATGGTAAAGCACTGAGGCATTATATTATTTTTCTTTAAGGAGAGTGGACTATCCATATTTATACAGACACGTACAATCGAAACGTACCAAAAACAAATTAGAGTCTTATTTATGGTATGATTTTGTGCATACTTTTGAACACACTGAAATATGACTGTTGGACAAAGTTGTTCTCGTGGCAAGAGCAGATTACTTGGAAAGATTTACTATCTTTCAATCCCATTTCGTTCACTTGCCAACTATAAAATACTTCGCCGTTTTCAATTATAAGGCTTTTGTGAAAACATCTCATTTGACTGCGGTATAAGATATGGGACTTGTAGCCCAACTGTTTAAGAGCCACACCTTGCCTAACCCCTAGTTATTCTACTTTTCAAGGAACAATGCTGAGATGAGGATCATACACAGGAATTCATTTAAGATAGGTGAGGTTTGATTGTGTTACGAATGAATGCCATCAGTTTGGTTAAAAGGAGTTCGCAAAAACATCAGATCTTAAAGGTCAACAGGTACATAGAATGAACATATAGGCATGCATGTGGCAAGCTTACCATGCAAGTACGAGAATTTTCACCAATAAATGAGTCTCTCAACACTTGTGTCAGTTTACTTGCTCTAAATGGAGTATGTGGTTTATTTCTCCCTAAGGCACGAATGCACTCCTAAAGAAACAGACAGTTATTAGATTGGTCATCGTAACAGACAGGAGTACTTCACCAAAAGACAAAACAATGTGCATTTTAAATCACCGCAAACACAAACAAAGTCCATTTTTAGTAAAGCATGAAAAAATGAGAAACCTATAAAAACATTCATAGAGCAAATGTTTTACAAGGACCCACAAATTCTAAGGTTTACCAGGTTTAAGCAAATGCAAGACCCCTGTAATCTGTGCTGTCCCACTTTGGTTATACTGCATTGCACACATAATGGAACACCAAGTACCAAAACAATTTTAGCTTGATGAAGCAGTTTTGGTGTATATATTATGCCTCTGCATTCTCACTGTTTAATCCTAAACTATCTAGGAGTTAAATCACATTTGTTTCTGTTTATGCTGCCTTAGCCACACCTCCGTTGACTATGACGCACACAGCCTACATGAAAAAACAAACACACAAAAAAAACTTCATTTCCAATCATGTTTTACAGCACATTATTTTTACTTTAGAAGTTATTAACCTCTGCTCTATTAACTGAATTATAATCCCACTCATGAGGCTATTAAGCAGGAGATTACATTTAACTGTGCAATCAGGGAAGCTAAAATGTTACACTCTCTTCCAGGAAATGTGCAGATAAACTGTGTGAGTCTCAGTCAGGAGAGGTGTGGCTAGTGCTGAATTACCAAAGTGAGTTAAATCCTAAATGGCAGAGTATTGAACAGTGAGACTGCATGAAAGTGATCTACCCACTAAAACCACTTCAATAAGTCAAGTTATAGCTTATAGTGTCCCTTTAACTTGTCAAGTGAAGTCATCATCTAAGAAACTTAATCTCCAAGTACTGGCTAGCCAAATGGGCAGCAAATAAAGAGAAAGTAAGTCTTACTCGCTTAGACGTGAATGGAGCCCTATTTAATCCCATCTCATTTAATTACATATTGATACTTTTATATTTACTGTCAAGGAAATATTTTGAAATGTAGAGCAGACAGATGTAAGACAATTTCCAAGTTACTCAATTCTTATTTAGTTTCACCATATCATTCTGAGGAGAGGCATGCACTGCTTCTCTGATAATACTTTCTATTACACCTGACCATAATCTTATACACCAATTGTAAAAGCACAAACTGGACGGGAATTATTTTATAGTGCATGGAGTTATTCTTGTGTGTGTTTATATTTTCTTCTAAAACTGCATAACGAATCTCACCTTGAGAGCTAATAAACTTTTATTAATTTCAGCACCTTCAAGACGCGTTTGTCTGTCTGCACTCGAAGTATCGGCTCCCCGTTCATTTCCAGCCAAGTCTATGAGAGAAAACTTCCCGTGAAGTTTTCCTTTTTTTCGTAAAATAATCTGGAACACTGCATGACTTCGAGATGAGTGTGCATTTGCAGATGTTTGTCCAGATGTTCTGAAAACAGAAAAATATTAAAGACATGAGGGAAAACAAATACAAAAAAATAATAATATATATATATATATATATATATATATATATACATATATATACACACACACACATACGCACAGGGGGGAAGGGCAGCATGCTATATACTTAGAAGTAAAGCTGACAGATTTAAATAAATAAACCCACACCCTTATCAAATAGTAATGGAACGTGTACAATGCATGACCCAACACAGCAATAGTTATGGGAAGTGCTTGCTCCAACAGCCTGCAGCACTCCAGCTGTTGTCAATTACATTTCTCCACGAGACACTGCCAGTCAGTAAGTGTGTAGAGAATCAGAGAAAAAGAGTGTACAGAAAGCCAAACATTAGCCATTGCAAGATATTTTCTAGGATTAACATTTTCGCTCTATTGAATATATTTTAGCAGTTCATTCAAATAAGATTTTCAATAAAATGTCCTTGTTCAAGGTCACAAAATAGTTAGAAAATTCAGCTTATAGAAATACTCCACACCAATTAAGCAATTCAGCACAGTGAAGTGCTTTGTGTGTGAAAAATGGGTCTTTTTATATTGCAGAAAGTACAGATTTCAATAGAAATTGGCACAGGCTTTCAATCAGATAACCTGTCCTGTTTCCTCAGTGGAGCTAAACTCACGAGGCAGCAATTGCTCAGACCACTTGTATTTAAAAGACTTCTCATTGAGCTACATTGGACAGCAATAAAGTCTGGGCTGTGGTAGAAAGGGTGGGGTTTTGCAAAGACTTCAAACAAAAGACCTGCACTTTTTTCTTTTTTAGATATACCACTAATGAAAAAAATAAATTTTTGGTTGGTGGTACATCTACTAAACAGTGATTTATATATTGTTTATTTGGGCAGTGGAGGGTCCCTTTAATAACATACCTGCAGCTATTGCCAATCTCAATCAGCTTTAGTACATCTTCCACGCATTTAACCTCACGTTCTTGCAATCCTACCACTTGGACTTGCTGCTTCCCATCCTCCAGGACTCTTAACTTGGTTTTCCGGTTTAACAAGTCAAAGACCTTGAAACAGTATGCTTAAATTAATGTATCAAGAACCCAAAATTAATTAGATGTGATCAAAACAGTGCAATATGTACTAAACAAAGTAACCAATTCATTCATAAAGGAGTGGCACGTAGCAAAACAAAAACACCAAAAAACAATCACAATACATAGATACACGATTGTCATGCAGTGCCACATTGTGCTGAAAGATGGAGAACATCAATACAGTGGACGTACATGTGAATCAACATATTCTTTAACAGGACATGTAACCACAACACCCTCTAAACAGAATGCATAGAAGTTCCTTAGAATAGGCATAAATACCCAGAACCCATACATGGAAATGGTAAATGTATCATTAGCCTGGGAAATCACAGCAGCTTTATGAATGAAGAAGAATGAAAAGTAAGGCAATTCAAAGTTCATGTTTCATAAAGTCATATCCAACAAAAGGGTGTTTTATTTCTCAAAAGAAAAACAAATACCCTCAGGGTACAGAAGTAGCAAATCTTACAATGACTAAAACTAGAAACCGAAACTTCATGCCACATATTGTTTAAAAGAGGAAACAAAGTAAAGGTCTTACCTTGCCACTGTAGATTTCAAAAAATGTAGCATACACTTGAAGTTCTAACTTCTTATAATTTGGTTTCTTTAGCATTTGAAAAACATCACGTGCTACAAAAGAAAAAATTAAAGAACAGTTGTAGAATTTTTTTTAATTTTCTTTTTTTTTTTTTTACAATTTCAGTTTAAGATTGCTATTTTGTCAGTCTGTCTTGGTACAGCACAGAGTGAAAACAAAATGCTCTGTTTTCTCTTAAGGACAGCAAAGGAGAAAGAAAATTGTAGAATTGCTAAGCCACTGCCTCATTTTACAGATAAGCATAACTTTTACAACTACAGCTATTTAATTAAAACCTAAATGAGTAACTGGACACATTGTTTGCCACCACTGTTGCATTTATTGTACTGCAGGGTCTTGAAAATGGAGTTTAGGGACAACTGCATTCAGGAGAAAAAAGTGAATGAAATGGCTCCTAAACAACGCATTAAACACCGAGCTTTAGAAGGCTGACAAAATGAAAGAAATTTGGTGAAAAGGATCACCAGACAAAATAAATATTATGAAAAGAATTGTTTAAAAAATGTTGCAACTATGATCAATTCACTTTAAATAATAAATTATGTTAGTGTTGGCAATTACACATTTTAAAGAAGTTACAAATACACAAGAATGCATTATATACAGAGTCATGGTAATTAAAACACAAAAAAAAAAAAAACACATCCTGAGTAGTGATGTCCCGAACTGTTCGAACGGTTTGCGAACGGTTCGCCACGGACTCATCATTGAGTAAACTTTGACCCTGTACCTCACAGTCAGACACATTCCAGCCAATCAGCAGCAGACCCTCCCTCCCAGACCCTCACACCTTCTGGACAGCTCACTAAGAATGCAGCTTCACAATGGATGCTGTCCAGGAGGTGGGAGGGTCTCATAGTCAGCAGACACATTCCAGCCACAGGGTCAAAGTTTACTCAATGATGAGTCCGCGGCGTACAGTTCGGGACATCACTAATCCTGAGTTTATTTGGAAGGTACCCCAGCACAAAAAAATATGTATTTATTCTGGTTAATAAGAAATGCATGCAAGATGAGAACCACCACACTGAGTGATTGGAAAATTGTGCAAGGCTTTATGGGAAATGTACAACGCCATAAAAATGTGTTCTTTTCTCTAAGCATAAATAGGAACAGTACCTGCAAGGGCATAAATACCCTTTGAACAGTCTTGGTTCTTTCCTGAAAAATCTCCTCCCATTGTCTTTAATTGAATAAAAAAAAAAAAAAGAGAAAAAAATAGCATCAATGCTTAAAACAAATATGCTTCAATTACTACAAGAATATAAAATTAAACTAATTACATTTTTTTATTATTTGAATAGTATTTAGTTACATTTACAAACTAGAGCCACAAATCCCAGATTTGTTTTATTGCATTAGGAAAAACTTAAAATTTAGATTTTCTGCACTTTATAGGCCATAAAAATATGAATACATCAATAAGCATACGTACATGTGTTTTCCCACTTCCTGTTTGTCCATAGGCAAAGCAGGTGGCCATTCCTCTTTCGAAGATGGTTTCTACAAGAGGCCTAGCTGTAAATCTAATTTAAAAAAAATACAAAATAATAAACATGCTAAAATTGGAAATTATATACTTCAAACTTAAAAGTCACAAAAAAATAAAAATGTTTTAAAAAAACAAAATTAGACATTATGGTGCTTCTATCTCACTGCTTCAAGTTATCACTATTAACATAAACCACCAATACAAGTGTAGCTTTAATGCTGTGCTCTACTATGGGTAACATAGTTAATAGGAGCAGGAAGAATATTAACAAAGAAACACAAAGAAAAATAAAGTACAACATTTTTACTTTACTTTCCATTTACAACGTTTTACAAAGCAAATTAGTGTAAAAATGTATTTTAGTATATGTTGCTAAAAGGAAAAAACTATCATACATACCTATAGACCATTTCATTTGGTGCAGATTCATCAAAGGCATAGTCAAAACGAAAAGTTTGGTTTTCCAAATATCTTGTAAGATCTACCTTCTGTTTAGGTTCATGTACCATAACCACATCTTTACTAGGAATTGTAATAACATCAAGGTCACGCATGGTATTTTCTAAAAAATAAAAATGTGAAGAATTAAAAGTAGTAGTAATTATTCAATTAACACTCTTGGCACCATAACAACTGCATCAGAATGAATTTGTTATAGTGCAAGGGGGTCTTTGAGGACCAAGCTATCTCAAGATGTTAAACTGTCAACTAAGTATTCAATCCAGAGCTCTATAGCTCTGGCCATGAACATCCAGTCGTCAGTCAGGAAGCCACAGACAGGGGCTCCTTCGATAGTCTGAGAACAGCAGCTGACATTCTCATTCGGTAGTTTCGCCGGCATTCAGTCTAAATGACAGGACGTTTGTAAAAAGTGAAAGGAGACTTTGCGGGAACAAGGAGGAAAGGTGAGAATTGTGGGAAAATTACTCTGACCATCAGAAATGAAGCACACTTTGCTCCTCTGCTGGTCAGAGATGGTCAAGCGTAGGAAACCTCCATAAGACAAATAGTTCCTACTTTGACTTATGTTTTAAAGAAAACTAGAGCAGACAGGAAGAAATGAAGAACAGATCCTGAGAGGGAGAGAAGAGGAATCAATTAAAGAAAGGTGAGTTCGGCATGACAGTGCCGCTTTAAGGATAATAAAAATCAATCATGCCAAAAACAAATCTGAATAAAATAGGGTGGGAGGGTGGCATCCTGATTAACCTCGCTTTAGCCATTTGACAAGTTAAATCAAGCAAATCAAAGATGTATGGGTAATGAGCGTCATTTCATGCAAATTAAAGGAACACTATCATTAACATTTTTTAATATAACCCTTATGTTTTAATGTATTGTTTTATTAATATTTTATTAATAAAACCAACTCTACAAGCAAAACAACTTTGTCTAAACGGAGTGGTTTTGGTATATAGCTCATGCCCCTGCACTCTAACTGCTCAAACTTATGCAATTTAGGATTAAATTACTTTGTTCATGCAGCCTTACTCACACCTCTCCGGCATGTAATTTCCCTATACATTTACTGTGCAGAGATATCTAATGTTTAAACTTCCTGTGTGCAACTAAAGTTCAACTTTAAAAAAAAAAACAACAAAAAAAACACTAAAGTAAGATTTAACATCTGATTGCAAATGAAGCCATTCTTTCATGCACGCTGTGTACGTCACAGCAAGGGGAGGTGTTCTTAGGGCTGCATAAACAGAAAGAATAGTAATTTAACTCCTAAATGGCAGAGCGGGAACATAATCTACACACCAAAACTGCTTCATTTATATATTTATATTTAAAAAAAAAAAAAAAAATCACTTGCCCTCCTTTCCAACTTCCACTTTCAGACAGCCATCTTTAAGCAACTTCAGTCGGATTGCCAGTTACCCAACCCAATGCTCAATGCTTTGCAACTGTTCGTTGCTTTACAAAATAGAGTGCTCATTATGCCTCCAATATTTTCAGTCATGCAATTTTGGAAAAATAAAATAAAATAAAAAAAAAAGCAATGGAGAATAGCAAAATATTAAGCAGAGGGTGAGACAACAGACAATCCAACTGAAAGCACACCAAGACAGCTGTCAGAAAGTTAGATTTAGAAAGTTAGGCAAGTAATTTCTTTAAAAGTTATATGACTAACAAAATTAATTAATGTAATGGTATATTATAATGGAAGGATTATATTAAAATATATTTAAAAAATTTGACAGTGTTCAGTAAAATAGTTACTCAATATATCTTATTAAAATTAACCAGCAACAATATAAAATATTAACATGAAATCTGAATAGGAATCTTGGCATTGTGTCATGGCATAGATAAATATAAAATGTGAGCGCATATATTTAAAGGAATCTGATCAGTTTTGTGTGGGCATGTGGACTGATATCCATTGCATCCTCTAATACCATATAGCAGGGCTTACATTTTCTACTTGCCCTCAAGCAGGTAGAAACTCAGTCCTAGTGAGTACATATTCAACCCTGGTTAGATTGCCATGGACCCTTCGGGCTCGCTTTAACTTTTTAGGCCTGTATAGCAACGTATGACTTGAAATTTCGAGTTCTGCTTTAGAGCTATAACTTTGTTTCCTTTAGAAAACACCACATCTACTGGTGATGCTGCTTACATATAAATATGAACTTTTAGTTTATATAAAATATCAAGCCATTTTGCACATAAAGATTTTAAGGTTACTAATGGATTAGGTTTCATCTTTCATCAATGGTTCTTTATTTTTTTTATCTGCAGTATCCATTCATCTACAAGGAATGTTACCTTTCTTATTAAGAGGACGTTTTCTTACACATACACATATTCGATGTTCATCAATCTGTTAATTTAAAGACATTCATTACATTTTAGAACAATCGCTTTACAAAATGTTTTAAAAAAGTTTTAATATTCATATTTACAAAACTAAAGAATGGTGCTACTTGAGAGGTTTTAGCATTTTACATAGATTTACCATTTAGCAGTCCGTCTGCAGTTTACAAATAACAGATCTTAATTACTGTACCTATGTAAAAGTGACCTATATTATGATGAACACTTTAAAAAAAAAAAAAAAAGTCTTTACAATAAATGTATATTCAATTTTGTCTTTTAAGACATTGGAAAGGAAAATAAAAGTATTTGGTGTCTGCTGAACGCTAACTAAATCAAAACAGATGTAATTTTTTTCTATACTAAAATATACATCAAATATTCAACTTACAGGATCCGTTGTTGTTAAAGGTCGATAGTCCAAACTTCCTCGAAAATCTCGAATCATACACATTATTTCATAATTTGGATTTGTAGTATCAACTTCCTATGGATTTAGGAATAGGTTAGCAGACAAAACTGAGAAAGCTACATGAAAGTTTTACAATGAAATGGGACACTGAAACATGAATCTGCCAAGTTCACACACCTGTGCCCTTTTCTCTCTCAATTCTTGCTGCTGTAACCTCCTCTTTTCTCGTTTTTCTTGCAACTTTTCAACTTCTTTCACACAGTTTGATTTTCTCCGTGCTTAAATGTACATTAAAAAAATTTTTTAAAAGAGTTTACCAAGTTAGAGCTCATTGATGATTTTTTTTTTTTTTTTTAAAGCTTAACTCTATGACTGTTAGAGATAGCGATAGAGAAAAAAACAAAACATAGCATAAGTATTAGTCATTGTTAACAAATTTGGGAAAAGAAAGCACATTAAGGACACACAAAGTTTTTTGTTAAAGATTTCCTCAACATATCCATTGCTAAAGACAATTCAAGAATATTTGGGTACACCATATGGTCATATGGTGTTTACCCCACTATGTCACAGTACCACATTATTGGTGGGTCCAACACTAAATTTGAACATGTTAGATAAACATGCCACGTGCGATTTAGAATTCAAACCAGATTTTTGGGATGAACACTCTCCGCATCCACTTGAGGTGCCCTTTGGAGAGGACTACAAGAAAGCATATGTTTGAGGAAAGTCTCTGGAAGTAGTTTAACAGCAGCCCCTTCAAAATTAATTTTTTTTTTTTTCCCCTTTGTTTTAATTTTTTATGCCCCCTGGATTTTAATGACTAACACCTCCCCTTGAGATTTTCCTTTATTTATGTTTATTGTCATTTCTTCCTTGCGCCTAATCTCAATATCTGGGCGAAGTTATCAAATATGGAAGCAGATTAGATAAAGTGTATTATTGGAGACAGGACCTATTTAAGCAGTATGTACTGCAGTTAGCATATTAGTGTAGTACGCACCATTGTGATAGCCTTAACACAATATAGTCAGATGGGGTAATCAAATCCCCTTTCTATTCTATTTGTTTGCTAGAATAGGTGATTTTAAGTAAATTTAGTTTGCGTGTGCTGTTAATCTGTATTGTGGCTGTAAAGGAACATTTTGTAGCATTTGAAAAAGTGACACAGTGGTGTCAAAAATGCACAATACATGAACCCAATTTTCTATTTACACATGGAAATCAATTCTGATCAAATTAATATTACTGTTTCTATATTTTACATGAGTTTATTCACAGGTGAATTGTAGAGAACTCTAAAATGAATAGCAAGATTCAGACCAAAAGAGAGAAGTTACAAAAATTATACAACTCATCCACAGTTTTGCCATTTCAGGTTAAATATTTAAATTTTAAATTCTATTTCAAATTTCTTGCTGACCAAATCATCAAGACTACAATCATCTCTAAGTAGCAGTCTAGTGGGGAAAAAACAAAACACACCCACAAAATACAGGGTATTCTAGTAAATATTTAACTCAGATTCATATGCAATTCGCATATGGCTTGCATGACCATGCAGTGACTTGAACAAGAATAATGCCTGGAGTCTGTAAGAGTAGAGTTTCAGAGTTTAACTCAACCTCTGCCAGTGTCATATGGGTGTCATTAGCTAGCCAGGACGTGATTCCTGGCAAATAGCAATTATGTACACATTTTTTTTCATGCAGTGTGCCGTTTCATTTGAATAGAGCAAGGGGAGAGAGAGAGAACCTTGAAGCCATGCAGGAACCCAGATAAAAGGGCAAATGATACCAATTGGTTTGCTCCATTACCAGGAACCAGGCCAGGGTACTCGACATCATACTCACTATAGTAAGCGTTCAGCTATGTTGTATAGAATTAGGCAGGACAATGATTAAAGGACCTGCAGTTCAACAACTGAATAGTCATCCCTTCCAACATCATTTGTCACCCCATTATTAACTTATACACACCTTAAAGGGACGCTTTAGTCACCAGAACAACTACAGCTTAATGTAGTTGTTCTGGTGAGTATAATAGCTCCCTTCAGGCATTTTCATGTAAACACTGCCTTTTCAGCAAGATACCTTAAATGCTAAATAGTGGGTGTTCCTGACCCTATAGTGATCTCCTTAAAAGAGAAACATTTACCTTTGGAAAGGGTCAATTCCTTGTTCCTTCACAACAGTAATCACTATTTCAGCTTTTACCAGTGTCAATAAAAATAATTCTTATAAATTTATATTTATTTAGGACCAACCCCCTGCCAAATACAACAACAAAACTTACCTATCTCCACTTAGCTTCGGTATTGCCGAAATGGTATCTCCTGGAATGCCTAGGCAGCAATTTTACATGCATGCAAGCACTACAAGTATAAGGCAGCAAGTACTAATTTATATATCTGGCATGTAAGTAAAAATAAAACACAATGCAATAAGATGAAAGGGGCACAAAATACCAGAACCATTATTGCGTTCTAAAAAAAGGTAGTGAAAGTATTGCTTCCTACGGTAACCTCTAGTGGCTGTATGACAGCCTCTACGGGCTTCCTGGTGCAGTCCTTTAATCTTTGCACCGTTCAGCATTTGCATGCAAAATTCTTCCTATAGACGCACACTAGTGTAGCATGGCTATTGCCACACATGCAAACTAACTCCAAATGGCAAGCATTGAACTTGCCGAGATCATCAGCAATGATGATCTCAGACAAGGGAGGATCGGCAGCTGCAGTTTAACGTTAAAGTTCGGTATACAAACCTTGTATTCCAAACTTTGGTTCCTACTTTCACTTTACAAATGCCCCAGCACCCTTTGAATCTGGAGTGGAAACTAAACAGCAGAAAATTAAAATAATTATGTGACAACTATATCACTCGTGGCTTCCTTATTGTACTACCCAATAAAATAAATAAAAACACAAACAAACATCAAGGTTCATAAGTATGAAAACAAGAAAAGTCACCTGCTACTCATGCCACAAAAAAGACAAATCAGCACAGCACACATGATAAGTATAAAAGGCAGCAAAAATGTTAACCAACAATAATAGATGTTAGCTAAACAAGAAATATTAAAGCACGGAATAATGAGGAAAGCCATTATGAATGCAAAGTTAATGAATATAAACAGTTAAAGAGTCAACATAAAGAAAATAAAAAAAGTTTATTTACCTTCAAACACTGTCACTTCAGGCCTGTATTAAATAAATGTGTTTGCGATGATGCTACAGCTGAAATGTTAATAGGCAGTCACACATTTTATTCTAGTTATAGCTGAACAGCACCACGAACTCTCATGACCAGTTTTTTGTGAACTAAAATACATTGTTCACTCCAATTACACAAAGCCACTCATTTGGAAGTATATCCAAACACACTAGGTAAATGGTACTTTATGGATGACTGATGTGACGGACATAATACTGTGAAAAAGCTGTTGCTAATATTCTAAGAATACTGCCTCAGAAGTGACAGGATTTAAAAGTAAACAAGGCTTTCCCCATGTATCTTTTACAAGCATCACATGCTGACTAATAAAATAAAATACTGATCAATGACAACTCACAAATGAAGATACTGCAGCCGGTTCATGGCTGCTTAAACAGTGGCAAATTGAACCTGGCCAATTATGGAATGTTGTTTAAAAACATTGTGTAATGGGTAAGCATGAGAAGCGTTCTTCCATTACAAGTGTGGGATCATGTATTTGTACATATAATATGAATCAATCCCGGACTTATGGTTACATACAAGGAGGGCCAAAGTCCTTTTTTCCAGGTTGATCTGGAGATATATCTGAAACACTACCATTCTGCTGTGCAGAGGCTGACTGTTCAATAGGCTGGCTTGGACGTGCACGGGCGGAACCAACTGCTGTAAAGGAAGATATACAATATTAGAAAAATGGAAAGAAATTAAGTAAGTTTTGCCATCATTCAAAGGTGCCCTCTAACCTCAGCTGTTTGTATGGTGCTTACAGTGGGAAGAGTGCTCTCCTCCAGCTTTTTGTTGAACTGCTTGGGAACAGTTTAACAAAAATGGGACTTGCCCAAGCAGCCATAGACCTCCCCCCCCTCTTCAGTATACTTGATAAGGAGGAGTATACTCATCATAAAATTTAAATCTGTCCAGTAGTGATATGTTGAGACTGTTAGGATAGGCATTAAAATCTACTCTGCTCCTCTGACATGTTATCAATATAAAGCTTAATTAAATTGTGGGCAGCTGCTGACCAGAAGTTTAATATACAAACAATATCTGACAGGTCAGGACACATATCTCCAAGTGCTGTTCTGAGACTTGCAACCCCCACACTGCACAGTGGCACAGAGAATAACGCACAGAGAAACTCTCACAGCAAAGCAGCAAGTTGTGGGCACAACCCGGTGTAAAATAACAATGCAATCTGTATTTAGCAATGGTTGTGCAATGTGTTTCTGTAATTTGCCTTTTTATAGAGAAACACAAGGAGAACATCTGCGAACTGTACGTTATAAAAAAAAAATAAAAAAATTATATATATATATATATATATCTATCTATATCTGCAACTGACAGTGCAATACAGAGATCCAGTGTTGGGTTTGATGTACAGTTCAAGGGAGTGGTTAGCAAGACAATATGATCTCCACAAGACAAAAAAAGTGGAGAAATAATAGTGGTTTTCTAATCCTCTTCTGTTCTATTCTATGAAATCTTGATCATCATGAATTGAAATCCTAAATTGAACACATTGTAATTTGTCAGACTTTAAACTACAATGCTGAACATAGCTGAAAAATCTATTTTACTTATTTGAAGTATTCTTAAAGCATTTGATTGTTTTTTTAATATTCAGATATATATATATATATATATATATATATATATATATATATATATATATATATATATATATATATATATATATATATATATTATACACACACACACAAAATTATTCAACTCCAATTGAAAATTGACAGATTTTCAGTGGTTTGCAATGAACAACTCAAACAAAAGCAATTGAAATAGCTTAGTACATGAATGCGTCAAGTGGTTTTTCCACATTAAACTGAAAATGCAAATTAGAATGACATGCTTTCTGTGTTTTTTGTGATTTCCTAATTTGAGCCAATTAAAATTTTACCTCTATTATCCCTTGCAGGAGTTTCATTCTTTACAGGTGCAACAGTACGTCGATTCTGAAAAATAAAATGTCCCAAGTTTAATTATGAGTCTCAGGGCATAGCAACATTTCAATAACAAAAGTGATACATTGACAGCTTACATTTGCATAGGTGTCTTAAGGGAAGGAAATAAAAATCCTACCACATTTAAAGTTTAATTCGAAACTATAAAACACCAACCTTGATAATTTTATTCACTTTAGATGTGGGTGTTGGAGGAGGTGGCATTTCCAGGCTAGGTTCTATTTCCTCATCAGGTGCTAGGTTAGGGTTAAGTGCAAAAATGCTTTCCAGGTCAATCTAAGAAACAAAATGTATAGAATTGGCAACAAGCAAAAATATCCGTGTGGAAAACCAACATGAAGCCACTCTTTAACAACAATGTAGAACAAAATGCATTATGCTGAAAAGATAGTTTCTATACAGTATTATCAAAACTGAAACAATGAGGATTTTTTGTTTCTTTCGCCTCCCTATGTTACATGTCTCTAAATATTATGCCATGAAACATTAAAGCATTTTACACAGTTCATGAAATCGACATAATCAAAGGTAATGTACCAATAGAATAAACACATTAAAGATAAGCCATGTCCTTTTAAATTCACCTGCCTGGGCTTTACAGCACATTGAGTATTAAATACACAGCTTTAGCACGAAAGCAATTGCTCAGATTATATTTGTGCACACAGCACACATTTTTAGTCTTCAAGATCCTTGGAAATAGATCTACCGTATAGGAACAATTATGTAAAAAAACAACTAATTCTGACAAATTCGACAAACTGTTTTACCTATCTAAACTGTGAAACATAAAGTGAAAATATTCATCACTGAATATTTTTTCAGTACACTGCCAACCTCAGGAGTGGAACTGCCAAGTCATAATTAGCACACTTCAAACACTGAAAAAATTGCAGCAGTCTATACCAAGAGTCCACACACTTATTAAGTGTTGCTGGAATATGTTGCAGAGAGTTATGACAAACAGAAGATACTCTGCAAGAAAGAAGCCTGGCATTACCTGGTCTAGGTAAACCTAGAGGTGGTGGTAGTTTTTACTTTTCTTTACAGGAGCTAGCAACTCAAACTCAAAATTAAGTAAAATTAAGTAAATGACTGTAAGGACATGGAGAAGGCTACTTTATTGAAAGCTCAAATTTTACTTACCATAAATTTATTTTTCCTTAAGATCAGAGGCAGTGCACTATCGTCCTATAGGTATAAAACCACCTGGAATCCCCAAAACCCCAGTAAATACAAAAACCAAATAACTGCAAAAATATCTTTAATAAATAGGGTGGGAAATATGTGCACTGTCTTTAATCTTAAGGAAAAAGAATTTACGGGAAGTAAAATGTGAACTGTCCCCTCCAGATTAGAGGCACTGCACTACAACAGGGACAAACCAGCAATCCCCCAAGGGCGGGAAACATCACTACACCACAGCATGTAACACCTTACGCCCAAAAATAGAATCCTCAGAGGCCAGTATGTCTAACATATAATGTTTGGAGAAGGTATGTAGAGACGACCAATTTGCTGCATTGCAAATCTGCGAAGTAGAAGCCGAAGCTCTTAAAGCCTTCGAGGTAGCAACAGCTCAGGTAGAATGAGTACTTAAATTCATAGGAGGAGACATATGAGAAGAACGGTAGGTTAATACAATAGCTTCTTTAATTCATCTTGCCAATGAGTCTTTTTGATGCCACAAGACCTTTATTTTTACCCTGGAAAAGGACAAACAGTCTGTCTGATCTCCGCAAGGAATTAGACATTTCCATGTAAAACTGTAGGCAGCGTTTAACATCCAGGCAATAGAATTTATGTTTTGCAACATTCTGAGGAATCTGGCAAAATGGAGAAATCAATTTCCTGATTTATATTAGTTGAGGTGGCCACTTTAGGAAGAACAGGATGAAGTTTCAGGGCCACCTTATCAAGGTAAAATACTTGGAAAGGAGGAGGGGAAGAGGTCAAGGCCTGAAGTTCACCCAGACATTTAGCAGACGTCACTGCAACCAAAAATACTGTCTTCAATGTAAGAATCTTCAGACTGACAGACTCCAAGGATTCAAACGGTGCCTCACAAAGAGCCGAGAGGAAAATATTTAAATCCCAAGGAGGAACCAATTCCCTGATAGTAGGAAGGAGTCTAGAAAGTGCTCTAAAAAATCTGGAAATAAAAGCATCCAATGTCAATTTTCGAATACTGAAAAAACTAATAGAAATGTGGACCTTCAGAGTAGCAGGCAAAGGCATTTAGCAAACCCCAACTGCAGAAATTTCAAAATCTGAGGAACTAAAGCCAAAAGAGGATTGACCCTCACATTATAGCACCAAGAGTAGAACTTTTTTCCAAATTCTAGTGTAAACTGAAGAAGTGGTGTCTTTTTTAGCTGCTAATAGGATATCCACTACTTCAGGACCGAGTCCCCTAGATCTAAGGATCTGGTGTTCAGATACCAGGCCTTTATTTGGAATGTTTGAAGGAAGGGTGTAAAGCGGAACCAGCTTGTGTTCCAGAATTTTCTCTGACATAGGAAGTTTCCAAAACCTCTTGTACAAAGCCAGAAGGGAAGTATTGCTATCATCTTTGACTTGTCCTGGACGATTTTTTTGTAGAATACGTGGGATGAGGATAACCGGAGGGAAGATGTAAGCCAGTGGAAAATCCCACTGAAATCAACATCACATCCAGGAAGTCGGGCTTGTCCGTTGAATTTTTGGAAGCAAATCAGGCAGTCTTGTTTTCCTTGGGAGCCATGAGATCTATCACTGGAAGACCGAAATTCTCTATAATTTCCTGAAAAATCAGAGGAGAAAGAGAACAATCTCCTTGTTTCACATGATTCCTGCTGAGAGTGTCTGCAAGAGTGTTTCGTTCTCCCTTTTTGTGAAGTTTATTTCTGACCAACGCATTATGTTCCAAAGGAATGGAACGAGTTCCCCCCCTTGACAGTTCACATAGGCTACTGCGGTAGAATTGTCTGACCTTATCTGAGTGTGATGGCCAATCAGATGCCTTTTGAATGCGAGTAGTGCCAAGCAGATGACTAAGTTCTCAGAAGTTCGTAGACATCCTTGCATCTTGCAGGTTCCAAATACCTTTTGTCAGCTTTGAACTCATGTGAGCACCCCATCCGCTATTTGATGCGTCTTACCAGAACGAAAATCTTGAGTCGGAAAGAGACCTGAAGTCATCCACCAATGGAAGCTTAGTCGAACCGAAGAGCTCAAATTTATGGACTGGTCTAGGGATGCAATTTTCCTGTCCCAGGACGAGAGGATATTCCTCTGCAATGGTCTCATATGTATCTTGACCCAGTTTGTGGCTAGAATTGTGGCAGTGAACAGACCCAGAAGTCTCATAGCAAACTGATAATTGTGGCCTTATCTTGTGTATCTTCTTTGAATAGAGTCTAAAATGAGACCCAGAAAAAGGATAGAACGACATGGGGTTAACTCTGACTTGTCTTCGTTTATAATCCATCCATGATTTCGGAAGGATACGATTGCCCTTCTGACAGCTTATTATTTGTTGCTCTGAAGACGCTACGAGTAACCAGTCGTCCAGGTGCGGTACGATATGGAGACCTTTTTCCAGTAATTCTGCCGTGATAACCATGAGTAACTTGGAAAAGACTCTTGGAGCGGAAGATAGGCCAAAGGGTAAGGCCCTGAATTGAAAATGCAGAAGCTGATCTTGTATGGCAAATCTTAAAAACCTTCTGCTGTTTGCTGCTGTTGGTATGTGCAGATGGGAATCTTGCAAATTGATGGAACATAGCCATGAACCTGGTTCAATTATGTGAGATGCAGATTAGATGTTTTCCATGCAAAATTTTCTCTGAAGCACGAACTTGTTCACTAATGTAAAATCCAGACGGAAAGAACCATCTGGCTTTTTTACCAAAAATATTCTTGAATAAGGACCTTTGAATTCTTCTCCTTTTGGAAGAATTTCTATAACATTTTTCTGCCATAAGACCCTAACCTGTTGGAGAAGAACTGCCGTAATGTCTGGGGAATGTATAGTTGAACAGAGGAATTTTCTTGGAGGAAATTCGAGAAGTTCTATACTGTAACCTCTTTGAACTACTGACCAGACCCAACTGTCTGTAGTAGTCTTCTGCCATACTGCCTTGAATAACAGAAGTCTTCCCCCTACAGGAATGGCGTCATATTCTTTCCTTTTTTTGGAAAGTTCCTCTTTCCCTTTTCCTGAAAGTCTGAAAGGAAAATGGCCGCCTTTGATTCTTCTTATAGGAGATCCTACGAAAGGAATCTCTGTAAGAGCGGCTGTTTTTTGTGGAAGAAGGGTTTGTTCCAATCTTTCTTCTTTCCTTCAGGCAAGGCTTTCCTACCTTCCTTCATATGTTTTAGCAGGTCGTCCAGTTGCAAACCAAACATTCTAACTTGTTCAAAGGGGAGATCACACAATGAATTTTTAGAAGCAGAGTAAGCTGACCAACTTCTGAGCTCTACTGCATGTCTGATGACAGAGTCCCAATCTCTATTCTCTAAGGAGCAACTGCTGAACAGAAGGGTGAATAGGAAAAGACTTAAGCTTTCTTTTTTCCCAAATACCTGAAGGAGATTTTTCCACAGCCATGAGACTAAAGACCTCCTTAAAGAGTTTAGGTAAGTACTGTTCTTCAAAGCACTATTCCTCATCAGAGGAATTACTGGAATCTTCGGAAGAGTACTCATCAGACGATGAATCAGAACTCAATTCCAGAATTTACCAACCCGACTTCTTCCTTTTAGATGGGGACGAACATGTTTTGGCTCTTTTCGTAGGGTTTGACTGAACTGCAGCCTGGGTTGATAAGATAGCAGCTTCCTTTAACGCCACCAAAGTTTGCTGCAGGCTATTATGGAACCATAACATGAGAGATAAAACGTCCGTCTTTTTAGCTTCCTCTGAAGCCTATTTACAGCAATTGCCACATGTTTTCTTTTTGTAGCCATCTGGTAAAGGCTGGGAACAAGTGGCAGACATCAAATGCTTCGTTTTGGCTAAGCTTTTCCCTTTTGCTCCAGGTTTATCTGTCTACTCTAAGTAAGACATACTGGAAGAGAAGGAAAAAAAAAAATTATATATATTTTTTTTAATCTATAATAAAATCGAATTTAATCAGGCAAGAGGCATAAAGGAGAACTAGAGTAGTCACACCTTAATAGCCTCTGAGTGTGCTGAAGGGCAGGTGAGAGCACACCAGGATTGTAGTTCCCAAGTCCTGGAACGAGAGTCCTTTTTATAAGAGATCTCTAAAGGGAACGCAACACAACCTGTGCGACACATCCCACCTGCAGGACCTCCCAGCACGTGCGCAAAGCGCACCTTTGCCATTTCCGGTACCCAGCTCGGATGATAGGCGGTATAAAGCCCGGTGGACGCCGGCGCCTGGCTTGCATTCCACCAGAAAAGCACAATTTGCCATAGGAATCCGACAGACAGAGCCCTACCTGGAGTCTACCATCTCACCGTGTCCCAGTAAGTTGCATCCTACACTGCCGAAGGCAGGCAGAGAACTGGGGTTTTGGGGATTCCAGGTGGTTTTATAACTATAGGAGGAGGATCTTGGGAGGAGTCTTCAGGATTAAAAATTGGTTGCCTGTCTGCCTTTCCGATCCAGATTAGAGGAAATCCCTGTTGTAGTGCACGGTCTCTAATCTGGAGGGAAAAATACCATTCTTAATGTTCTTACAGTAATTCTTCCAATCCATTGCACTCACAATTTCCATCTATAGGAGGCCTGTTTTTATTGTCATTGTCTTTGCATATACTGAACCTAATCTGCTCTACCTAGATTCCCATTTCTGTCACTGAAAAAATTGTAGAGCTACAATGGGACTGTCAATCGCCCATGATTACCTATTTAACCCTTCAAATCAAGACAAACATATGCACATAGGCTATTTCCATAGGTTATAGCCTAGAAAAATAAATAAATAACTACTTGCACAGGCAGAGTGAAAAGTCAATGTGTATAAAAGGGTGTTCTGCTGAGGTCATAAAAGTATTCATTCCTAGTTCTTGAATC
Organism: Pelobates cultripes; assembly: GCA_933207985.1. Lineage (NCBI taxonomy): Eukaryota > Metazoa > Chordata > Amphibia > Anura > Pelobatidae > Pelobates > Pelobates cultripes. The sequence continues at coordinate 252,025,386 of OW240916.1, forward strand.
ATGTGGTATGCATGCACCAAAAAAACAAACAAAAATGTTAAATATGAGGACTGACCATGTATTGTGCAAGAAGAAACATGAATACCATTGCTTTGACATTTTCCATCCAATGATTGACCACACCTATGTTATAATCTAGGTACTTGTGACAGTTTGTGTAGAGTTCATCTTAAAGCAGATCTGTCACTTGTTCTTTATAAAGATATGATCTTAAAGGATCACTATAGGGTCAGGAACACAAACATGTATTCCTTACCCTATAGTGTTAAAACCTTCATCTAGCCCCCTGGGCCCCTCATGCCTCCATAAATATAGTAAAAATCTTACTGTATTCAAGCCTGAAGCTGTAACTCTGCATGCTATTAGACTCAGAAAAACAAGCAGTCTGCTGACATCATCAGTGGTAGCCTGATCCAATCACAATGCTTCCCCTAAGGATTGGCTGAGACCGACAAAGAGGCAGATCAGGGGCAGAGCCAGCATGATTCAAACACAGCCCTGTCCAATCAGCATCTTCTCATAGAGATTAATTTAATCAATGAATCTCTATGAGGAAATTTCAGTGTCTGCATGCAGAGGGAGGAGAAACTGAATGTTTGGATGCATTTAAGGCAGCCATGACCCAGGAAGGATCTCTAACAGATATCTAAGGAGTGGCCAGTTAAGTTATCACTGGGCTGTAATGTAAACGCTGCATTTTCTCTGAAAATACAGTGTTCACAGCAAAAAGCCTGAAGGTAATGATTCTACTCACCAGAACAAATTCAATAAGCTGTAGTTGTTCTGGTGACTATAGTGTCCCTTTAAAGAAAAACGGTCTGAAACAATTGAAATTCCACTGTAATCAAAAGACATATATTAACTATCTATGTATGCAGGGAAGGAAAAAGTCCAAAAAATGTGAATGCCATAATTTTAGAACATTTCCACCTGCCTTTTTTTTCTTAAACATCTGTTGGTAAATAAGCAACAGATTTCTGTAGGATATAGGTACAATTCGATCAATGGAAGATATATTGCATGAAAATTGTAATAGTCTTGTACACTCCAGTAGCTGAAGAACAACTATGCAGTGCAAAAAGAGAAGAAACACAAAATAGGTAGGCTACCCAGAATGGTCGTTATAATATAATAAATAAAAAGCCTCAGCCCAAGATAGAAACAGGGTAAATAAAAATATGCCACCAGTCATGTGATCTGTTGTCACAACACTTTATCTACTATTAGGTAGGACTGCAATGGTTTATTATAATAACTTCCCTCTAAAGTAGTGCTACATGCAACTCTCTCTGTTTCCTCTTCCTTGACAGATTTACTTCCTGAAACTCCTACACACAGTTACTCATATCCTGTACATCCAGTCACCAACAAAATAAGCAAACCACAATCTAAACAATACTGAAACTTATTACATGGGTGAAGATTGGATGGGTGATGTTTAACCCCTTAATGACCAAGCTTCTGGAATACAAGGGAATCATGACAGGTCATGTGTCCTTAAGGGGTTAAACTACTATTCCAGAATAGCTGCTTTACTTTTAGTTTTTAAAGGGAAACTATAAATATAATATGTTTGGGACATAGTTTTTTTGCCATAATAGTGACCCTCTGTCTTTCCCCTTCCTTTACAAAAAATCTAATGCCAATAATTTACCTACAATTTATAATAATGCTGACCTATTTTAAATTCTCATCCAAACTTCACATTTTGGAAGAGAAGTGCATGCATGGCAATGGCCGCAACTTTCCAATCAAATGGTTCTCTGTGAGAAGCATCACAGGATGATCACCATCCTTTTTCTGTGACGAGATCAGAGAGAAGCTAAGGCTCCTTTGCAGTGAGCAGTGACAGAGTATCAGCGAAAGTGGGTATTCCTAAAGCACACTAATTCTTTACATTTATTAGGATGTGCAAAGGAGAAAGTATCACTTCTAGTTGAAGCCACTTGAGTTGCTTTCAGTTACATTCCTGCAATCCTTCCAGGACCAACATTCGTCATTTTCACTCACCGCATTAAGACATTATCAATCCTCAGAGATGCACTGCACTAATGAGAAGAACTGGTGCAGCATGGTAACTGCTGTGCATGTGCAGTAGACCCTAATGCTTCCCTAAGGGGAGGCATTCAAGTGGTTGAGATCATTGCACGTATGACCTCAATCAGGGGAGGAGTAGAGGCTATGGCAAGGTGAATACAAATAACTTTTACAAAGGGACAGGATATCCAAGAACACAAACATTCGAAATCCATGATTTTGATTTTTATGTCAGAGTGCTGCTTTAAAAAAAAAAAAAAGTCAAAACAGTTTTCAAACACTGAAAAACCATTTAAAAAAAAAAAAAAAAAAAAAGGAGGTGCTACTTGATTGAGCATATACGCGATAACATGACACACGTGGAAAGAAAACAATCACAACTAAAAAAGATGAACAAATACCTCTTTTCCTTTAGTGTCTCCATTTTCAATCCATTCAACAGTTATGCTTTCACTGTCCTCATTAAGTGATGTTACCATTGCTTGGTGAATACGACCTGAAAAGGAGAAACTTCTGTGGTCAATTTGCATTTAGGCTTGACATACTATTTATAGTCAAGGCAATACTCAAAATGTTAAGTACTGTATACACTACTGGAGTATTTGAACGTTCACCAGGGCAGTGCTGGACTCTGTCGGCCAAGGCGGAGCCAGCACCAAAAGACATCAAACTCAAATATATATGAATACAGACTCCTCGTGACTGAGTAAAATCTCTGTATATATGATACACACATTTCTCAATACTTGCTTCTTTAGATCAGTGTTATTGGTTTGCAGCATAGATACAGAGCTTTTACTCCATATCTATGCTGCACACTAATAATACTGATACTGACTGGACACAACAACGTTTGCAAGTCCTGCACTTTGCTGATTTGTTACTCGGACTCAAGACCTTTTTTTTTTATAATGTTAGGTTGATCAGAATTGCGAAGTGCTTCCTATAAATCGGGAAGCCTACCCCCCATTCAGGTGCCCTGAATTGTAAGGTGACTGGGGATATTCACCTAAAGTCTACATTTAATTTGGCTGGGGTGAACTATAAGGTGCGTAGACACACTAATCTGGCCTCTCCATTCAGCTGCACCCAATGATTAGGTGCTTGGAAATGGTTCCCCAGTGCAGTGAGCATCATTGTGGTTGATCCTGCGTTCTTGTGCTTTTTTTAAATTGTATTTTTGATATCTATAGATATCTATATCGTTCTAGCAGACTTAAACCAGAAATATGACAAACCACAAACTTTGCACTCCAATTAGAAAATACGTTTTTTTGTTACCTGGTGCTCAGTGACACCATACAATTGGACAGGATACTAGCACTCCAAGGTCTTTCAAATTTACTTTTATTAAATATCATCCATCTTTATAGCATGGTCAACGTTTCAGTTCCCAACTGGAACTTTCCTCTCAGGACAGCTGTAAACATGGATTATATATTTAATAAAAGAAGTCAATTTGAAAAATCCTGGAGTGCTGTTATCTTGTTCCATTTTATATACACACACACACACACACACACTTATTTTTTTATTTTTAAGAAACACACAAACATATGTATGCAAAAAAAAATAAAAAATATTATATATATTTTTTTTTACATCCCAACTTTGTTACTCCAGTATCTCCTGTTGTGTCCTGCATCTCTCGTGGAGACCTTATTACTTCACCTTACATGAAGACGGTCTGTATATTTGAATTTGACATGAAGATACCACCAGTTTATTACTCTATTGAGAAGTATACATATTTTAACACTGTTAAGAGTATCCTCCACAATTCCTGACAAGTCTGACAGTACCATAGTAGAAAAGCATAATTCTATCACTTTGAAAACTAAATATTCTAGACATTGACATACCAATTGTGAAAGATTAATTTCATAATATGGGAAATGCAGTTCTTTCATTTGCAATATAACTATAATCAGTCGCGTCTTAATTACTGCTCTAAAAATAGGATATGAATGAATGATGTAAATTCGAGGCAGCAGCACTTGCCAATTGCTTGAGCACACTGTAAACAAAGAAAGTTACACAAAGCATTCCATCATGGCTATTCTAAGAGAAATCAGTGTAGAGATAATACAGCCATTCCATTTCACCCCAACATGTTCCAAACACACTGTCTAAATCTCATTGTCTGCCTTTAAACCTAGTATGAGGTGTTGTCCAAAAACCACAGAGATGATGTAGGTCTGATACAGATAATTAAGAAAGAACTTTAGACCTCACTTATCACCACTTTCAATCACCTACTAGAAAGGGGGTTTGGGGGGGGGGGAGGGGGAGGGTCGTCAGCCCACTGGGTACTACAAAATAAAATCATGCATCTGATACATGTACCCTTATTTCACACATCCCATTTCTGCTTTGTTCCTCATTTAATTCAATACAAAGGTTTCCTTTACTCCCTTGTGAAATAGATTATTTATATCAGGGCTTATAACCTAAAGCCTCATGCTACTAAGCAGACATTAAAAGTCACTTGCCACTGCAAACCTGGGAGGCTTCCCATCACACTCACCAGGGATAAAATGTTCCACTTGCCAAAGGCTTTTTTTTTTGCATGTATTAAAGGAACACTATAGTGTTAGGAATGCAAAGATGTATTCCTAATACTAGAGAGTCTGCCTCCGCAGCCATCATCCCCTCCCCAGGCAAGGGAAGAGTTAAAAAAAAACAACAACAAAAATAACCTTTAAACACTTAACTGATTCCATTGGTAAACCTCTTACATGAGACATGCAGAGTTGTTATTTGTGGAAAACAATTCAAAAATAATTTTAAAGACAACTTCTCGTTGGCAAATTCAAACTGCCAGGTCGCTATGGCGACTAGGAATTTTGTCTCAGCAGACTTAAACCAGAAAGAGTGAACCCAGTGGACTCCGTGGTTTAATTCCACTGGGTTTACTCTATTTCTAACAAAATTTTGTTTGTAGTTTGAAGTACTTACATGTCTATTGAGCCGCTATACCCCTTTATTTGCCTATAATGCCATTTAAAGTGCCTTGATTGCACAGTGCACTTTCCTTTTTACACAAATTTTGTCCTAGTGCCTGGGTGTTTGTTAGCCCGGTCAACACTGCTTGCGCCGATGCACATGACTGAAGGCACAGTGGTGGAACTACAGCCCAGCTCTGTTGTTCTTGTCATGGGGGGGCGCAAGAGCTGACCTTATGGTTCCTCCAGAGGCGGATGGCGAGGGAGTTGTAATCTTCCTGTTCTGCTCCCTGTTATATGGAAGCCGGATTATGATGTCACTAAAAGGCACGCGAAGAAGCAGAGCAAGAAGAACTTGAAGATTACATAATCATAGCAGCTCCACTGGACCCCATGGAAAGGATCCACTCCAGCACACCAAAAGGGGGGGGGAGAGGGAGAGGGAACTTTAATTCTAAAAATACAAGGCATGTTCATGGCCATAAAAAGCCAAAAGGAAAAAAAAATGGATACATTGAATAAAGCATCTGTGTGTCGCATCAGAATATATTCATTATTTGCATAAGTTAAACGCCTATGGCTCTAGTCTTCTTTATGTGTAAATTTAAGATCTGTTATTTTTGTCATTGAAAAACAAAAGCTTTGTTAATAAAACAAAAACCTAGCTTATTTTTTTAGCTGACTCCTAGATTCAAAGTAATTTGTCAAGCCCTGTACTAGTACCACTGTATATACTCCAAGCCTCCATCATACAGTGATGGCAAGTGTTATACCTGGCTGTGGAGAAGCCCTTGAGGTTTCGACATTCAGTGAGTCAAAATGCACACTGAGAATCCTGGAAGCTGTGCCACTAGAGAGTGTCAGACTGCACGGTTCCATCCACGGACCTGTCCTCCCTACAGCAGCTTTGCAGATTGCTCGCGGCACGGCTAAATGCCACAAAAAACAAAACAAAAAAAACCTGCACATCCCACTTCAGCAAGTTGATATAGTTATTGTGCTTAAAGTACCCTTTTACCCACTAACATCTTAAAGCTGCTGTCACCTACTTGGGTCTTCGTATATTTTTGCAAATACATTGCAAAAAATGCAATGACCAATTAACACAGCCATCGCTAACGTTCAGCACTGTGGAGTTGGTGCAGAAAAACGTAAACTTTAAAGGGACACTATAGGCAGCCAGAAAAGTTCATCTCATTGAAGTGGTCTGGGTGCACTGTCATCCCTAATCCTGCAAAGTAAAACATTGCCGTCTTAGAGAAACTGCAATGTTTACATTCCAGTACTGAGACAGCCACTAGACACACTTCCTGGGAGGTTACCTGACTCTAGTTCGCCTAGTTGACTCTGGACATTCTCACGCTCTGCATGAAGACATCCAGTCAGTGAAACCCCATAGGAAAGCATCAAGGCATTGCTTTCCTATGGGTAATGCCTAATGCGCTCACAGCTTTTGCTGCGCATGTGTATTAGGTCCTACTGTTGGATGACATGGGAAGAGATGGAGCGCTGATCCAGCGCAAAGGGTGAGCAAATGCTGGAATCGGGTGAGCAAACAAAGTTTATTTTAATCCATTTATTCGCTGGGGAGGGAGGGGGGGGTGTGGAGGAGATGAGAGGGTGGGGGATGAAAGGTACAGTCTAGTGTAAGGAATACAGATTTGTATTCCTAACACTATAGAATCGCTTTAAATCATCAATTTTTCGTACCAGTTACTCAATATTGCTTCAGACTGACAGAGCTGTGGAGTTGGTACACAACCTCAGACACATCAATTTATGTAACCTCTGACTGCAGTAATCCAAAATTGCTTCTGACAAACTTCCAGCTCTGCTAGCGATTGCTGTGCAAAGTGATGAGATATGGCTCTGCCTTTTGTCAAGTTAGGGATTTACAATATGTCAAAGTAGTCTGAACTTTGTCTTGTATCTTTACACTGCCTTTGAATTTCAGTGAAATTCCAATAGTCTTAAATCAGCATTTTTGTGTTACATTTATGAAATGTTAAAATTGGGAATGGGGTGACAAAGCTGCTTTAACAGGTTACTCTAAGCATCATAGCCCACTGTAATGGTTATGATGTGAGGAGGCTACCCTGGCCCTGTTACCTGAATCCCCAGGATTCAGGGTGCCAAGCCTTTCTTGGTGTCTGATGACGTGCATTCTGCAGAGTTGCAGAAGCCGGATATCTACCCTCTGCCAGACCTTGGGAAGGACTGTGATAACCTTAAAGCAGCTCTATCAAACACCACCACCCCACCCCCACACCAAAAAAAAAAAAAAAAAAACCCTGAACATTTCATATAGATAAAATCTTAATGCAATGCTCACAAAGGCTGTATTGGAATTTAATTAAAATTCCAACTCACGCAAAAAGATGGACTACTTTGTCTTATGTATTTTTCCTCTGCTTCCGCCGTCAAATTTTTCCATTCCAATAGCAATCATTAGAAACCACTGTGGGAAAAGGGTATCATCTTAAGTCAATAGCTATAGAGTCTCCTGTGGAATCCTCCATACAATGATGTACTCAGACGCAAGAGTATAGTACTGAGGTAGTGGTCTTCTGGCGGATGAAGCATCAGGAGCTGAAGAAAGAAGATGGTAGCGCATGCAGGGCACACCATTAAGTAAGTTTATATTACCTTCACTGCACCCGTAGGACACTGAACACCAAGCAACAATGTCACCATTAAGGGTCTTTGAAAAACGCGTAAAGAACCCAGAAGGTGGAAAAGCAACTTTAAAACATATTTGGCTATATCAGCCGAGAAATTAATTATTCTGTTGGTTAAGCAAAATAAAAAATATGGCACAACTTTGCAACATTATCTACTGGGATAGAACAATGCGCACATGAATTATGTAGGACAGACCGTACTCAGGTTTGTGATGTTCCAGAAAATAAAAAATTAAATAGCTTGTACGCTATATGTGCTCTTAAACAATTTTTCTCCCAACAAAAGTTGATTTTGGAGAAAGAAAATATTAGGTTCTAACTGAGATACAGGCAGGAAACAATTGTAACTTAACCCCTTAAGGACACATGACATGTGTGACATGTCATGATTTGCTTTTATTCCAGAAGTTTGGTCCTTAAGGGGTTAAAAAGAACAATATAATTTCTTATTCTGGAAAAAATAAAAATGTATTACAATGTAGCAAACAAAAATTATACTCCAAGTTGTATTTACTTGAAGATCTTTGTTTGTGACAGTTCCATTCCCATTCTCTCAAGTAAACAAGTGTGAGTGTTTGCTGGTGTGAGGCAAGCAACAGGGATAATTATAAATGTACACATCTGCAGTACCTAAAGTACTGGTATAAACATCTTCACATGTTGTCTATGGCAGTAGTGTCCAACCCATGGTGTGCCAACAGTCCACATTAAATCAGTATCCCAATAGCAAGAGAACTTGAAAATTCCTAAATTTTAGACTGCTTGTGTACCTTGTGGACTGGGTTGTAAACTTATAGTACTTTTGCAATTATTCTATGGACCAAGCATCAGCATATTTTTACAGAGTGTCAGGCAAACACAAAAAGAAGAAGTTGGAGAGACAGGACACCATAAAAACACAAATGAAACAATGTTATTAGTCTTCTACCTCATTGAAAGTCTTTTTTGTTTAATCACTATGGCAGTTTTGGATAACCTTATGCCATACATATGTATAGCATTTTAACAATCAATGAGAAGACACAAAGGGTCAGATGCACATAGGAAGGGCACCCATTAAAATAAAAGAATTAATGCAAATCTCGAAGAATAACTACCCATGTTTCCAAAAAGAATGAAAGAATCACAAATATGTTCCCCCCTGCATTTGACCATAGCAACAAGTTCTGGCACTTGTATGCAGTGCTGCCGATAGGATGATAGGAAATGCGGTCCAATCAGGAGGCAGGGCTGGGCATCCTGATGCAGTACACCACACACCCTTTAGAGTTCTCTGCCTCAGCACCTCTATGCTATCTTATGATGACAGTGGAGGGGGAGAATTATACTGAGCAAGCGCAAATTCCCAGTCGCTGCTCTACTTTACATTCTCAATGCTAGTTCCTTGGAACCAAAAATTGCCAAGCCATAAAGAAAGGGTATTATAAAGAAACAATTTTGCAACGACCATTTACAAATCACTGCACAGAACACATTTCCATTATAATACCTCATCTTAATACAATACTAACAATGCAGAAACCTTCGTTTGCAAATCCATTTATGTGATATGTTTCAAAAAAAGAAGACGATGCATAATGAGATTCATTACCAGATTTGTCTAGAAAACTCGTGGTCAGAAATTTTGCTTTAACAAGAAAAAAAAAAAAACGACGTCTGCGGGAAATGGCTTAAGCTACATTAGAAAGATGCATCCAAGCATGGACAAAGGAGACCAGTGCAAAATATAAGGAATTCTCCTAGACAATATCTAGTGTTATAAAATATAATGCCTAACAGATTAACTGCATACCTTTCAGGATTAACTAATTTAGAACATAGAACAGAGATGGATACCAAATTACACTCCAACTGATGAGGAATGAGTTTTACATTGAGGCCGAGCATCACAATAAATGTAATGTACAACAACAGTAATGTCAGAATAGACCAGTACAGAGATGTGCTTGAATGTAATGATTTTACTGTAATTATGTCATATTTGGCCTACACAAAGCATCCAGAACAATGTGGTTTTTTTTTAAAGCTTTAACAGGGAACCATTTACATGGAATTAGTTTGGTGACCCATTCTTCAGTTAGAAAATTACCTCGCTGACCAATTCTTCAACTGTAATATAATATGTAGTAATACGAAATGTAAGATTCTTCCCACTCTCGGTCTCCATTATGCTAGGGAAGGCAGGGCCGCTACAATAAACCATTTACACTTCAGGCTGCATTTGCTGAGACATGACCAATAGCACGTGCCTGTTCTAACCATTAGAGACAATAATAAAAAGACTTGGGGGTTAAACTTTTGGTCCCGAAACATGGGTTAAGACCCACTGCACTACAGTTTGCGCTCTACCTGCAGCAATGCACTGAATGGTTACAAAGCCAGGAAAACAGTAGGTAGGAAAGAGTACATAAACCAAGTCAGCTAATGTATGTTTACAATATATTCCCTATACACTGGGGGATACCCAGGCAAAACTGACTTAGTGTTAACCCATATGATCTGCATATTGGGGGTTAATGTAACTTGAGCTGGGACTCTGCTAACCCCTCCCAGGTGCTGTCAGGAGTGTCGCTGTTCAGCCTTTCTGCCGGTTGCTAGGACAAGTGACACCAAAACACACTCCCAGCTGCTTCCCTTACTACCACTCATGCCCTCCTCCCCATCTAACTGAATATTTTACATGGATCCCCAGGCACATGGCTCTTACAGTTTCAATGACTAACATGCCAAGCCCCCCTCCATCACACAGATCACACATTAATCTATGGTTTATCTCCCCCCCCCCAATTTATTCTACAGAGAAAGCAGTCATGTCCAGCAGAACCCGTTCATGTCATCCCAGTGGAGCCTACCAGGGTCAGCAAACCCCGACATAGATAATATATACACAAATATATAACACATCCGGTCAGTACTAGCCCTCACAGTCCCTATAGCACACCTCTACCTTCTCACAGTCACTGTCTGCCCCCCATTGGCATTCACAGTCCAACCAATCAGCTGATAAACTGCCATCCCCCATTCTACTCCCAACCCAGCCTGAGATGGTTCAGGGTGATGGGGGTGGTAGTTTATCCTCCTCCTGATCCAGTCTCTGACGGCTCAGGGTGATGGGAGTGGTAGCTTTGTCTCCTCCTCACGACCCATCCTAAGATGGCTTAGGGTGATGGGAGTGGTAGTTTGTCCTCCTCCTGACCCAGCCTGTAATGGCTCAGGGTGGTGGAGGGGGTAGCTTTTTCTCCTCCACCCGACCCAGCCTGTGATGGCTCAAAGTGATGTGAATCGTAGCTTTTTCTCCTGCTGACCCAGCATGTGAAGGCTCAGAGTGATGGGGATGGTTGCTTGTCTTCCTCCTCGCCCAGCCTGTAATGGTTAAGGATGCTGGATGTGATGGCTGAAGGTGCTGGGGGTGGCAGCTATGCGCCAGGTCTGAGTGCTGCAGCTTGGCCCACCCCTGGCCCGGTCCCTGGCACACAATGGCGGGTGCTATGAATGAATGGATGTCATGGAGGATGGGGGGTCTCCGCACACACTCACCATCACTCCGCTTGATCTCCACATAGATCCCGATTTGGATCTTGCCGAAGCTGGATGCCATGCCGGCTGCCTCTCCCCGCTGTCCGTGGCTGGCCCGCGGCCTCTCCCGCACTCTGCCCTCAGCGGTGGAAGGATGGATGGGGGGCGGCAGGGGGGGGCGAGAGGCACACAGCCTGTTATTGTTTGAAAAATGAGGGCAGCTGACGGAGCGATGCCGGGGAAACCAGAAGAGGAAGAGGAGGAGGCGGGGAGGGAGGCAGTAAGGAGGACGGGACGGGGCTGAACAGCAGCACACAGAGAAGGTGGGGCGGGTGCGGGCAGTACGGCGCCTCTGCAGGTCACACTGAGAAAGCCGGGGCAGGAGGGCGCCTGCGCAATGTACTGCCGATCGCGAGCCGGGGAAGGAGGGAGAGTGCGCGTGCGCACGAGCGGTGGCGGTTTGGTTATTACTTTTTTTTTTTTTCTTCCGAGTTTCTGATTTGGGACGGACGACGGCACGCGCGTTGACGTCACCAACGGACTTACCAGCGCGCGCTCCCGCCGCTCTTCAACTGCGGAACGACGCGACGGCTTGTGAAGCGCTATGCGGGATAGAAAGGGGGCGGGAATCCCAGAGCTATCTTCTGAATTAAACATCAACATATCTGGAACTCGAGAGTTTTTGTTTTCTTTTCTTCCCAAATTGTCTGATTTCACAGTCAATTCTCCTTACCATAAACCAAACTGTAAAATTTAGGCAAAAAAGTGCTGATTTGGACACTTCTCACCGTTCAGTGACTGTTACACATGTTTGCTATTCAGTATTTCTATTCATGGGATTATTTCACAGACAGAGTTATTTGATAAAGTGACACATTCCAAGTAGATTTATTTTTGTAGAAATGAATACAACACTTAAAGGGACACTGTAGGCACTCAGGCCACTTCAGCTCAATGAAGTGATCTGGGTGCCAACTCCCATCACTCTTAACCCTGCAGTGGTAATTATTGCAGTTTTACAGCTCTAAGACACTCAAATTTGTGTTCAGTACTCCCCATGTACAGGTTTTATGGGGTTTTGGAAAGCTACAGTTAAATACAATTTACATTTTCTGATATTTCTGTCAGGCAGGTTCCCCAATATATAATTAAAGGGACCCTATAGTCACCCAGACCACTTCAGCTCAATGAAGTGGTCTGGGTGCCAGGTCCCTCAGGTTTTAACGCTTCACATGTAAACATAGCAATTTCAGAGAAACTGCTATGTTTACATTGCAGGGCTAATCCAACCTCTAGTGGCTGTCTTCCTGACAGCCACTAGAGGCGCTTCTGCGACGCTGGATGCGAAATTCGCATCCAGCATGCAGAACGTCCACAGGAAAGCATTGAGAAATGCTTTCCTATGGACTGTTAGAATGCACGTGCGGCTCTTGCCGCACATGCGCATTCCGCTCCACACGGGAGCTGACGTCGGCGGGGGAGGAGAGGTCACCGGTGCTGGATTAAGGTTAGCTGCTGAAGGGGTTTTAATCCCTTCAGTGCCACGGGAGGGGGACCCTGAGGGTGAGGGTCCCCCGAGGATGACAGTGTCAGAAAAACGGGATTGTTTTCCTGACACTATAGTGATCCTTTAATGAAATAATATAGTTATATATAAATAGTATATAACATACATTTAGAATCAAACTATATATAATTTAATTCTAACTGTATCTTAATATTAACAAAAGTCCTAGTGTGAGGACTGAAACGATGACATATGTGATTGGACACAATAAAAGATTCTGAATCTTATTACAAAGCCCTCTGGCCCATATAAATCTTATCACAAACTAAAATATGTAATAACAAACTAATTTTATGGCAAGGCAGGAGGATTCATATTTGCTTTACTTCCTTTACTGTTCCTCCCAGCAGCAAAGAAAAGGTTAAGAGATTTGAAAAAGGAAACAACCAATCAGAACACATATAGTCAGTAATAAGTGGCTGTGAGACTCCTCCCAATTCCTCTTTCTTTGCTGCTTGCCTCCCAGGTGAGTCAATTCTGATTACAGACCTTATAGAATATTTTATCAAGTTTCTATATGTATGTTTATACTTATTAATATCTAGCCTATATTTTTTTGTCTTAACTTAGGCTACCTCTTTATTGAATTTTATTTACCCTCTTTTATTCTACTTGGCCGGCCCTCAGGACTTTTGCCTTTTGCCTTTCATTTGGGCACTCAGCACCCCTTGGCACTTTCCACCGAGGTTTTCTTTCCCTCTCACACCACCCACAGCGTTTTTTTCGCGATCTAACCGCGGCTTTGTTTACCTTTCAACAGCTTGTACTAGCCGCGTCCTGTCAGCAGCTCCCCTGTATTTGTTTTCCCGCTCTTTTCTATGACGCGCGCAGGCTCCACCTCCGCACTAGCCGGCGGTCATTTTCAGTGTGTGGCAGTTTACCTCACTATCGGTTTTTCTGCCTGTCACAGCTCTCGCAAAGTGATTTCAAGAGTTTAAAGGTGTATCTCTATTTTTTCTTTCAAACCCTCTTCATCCCCCCACAGATTTGTCAGCAACATCTTCCTGGTTCGAAAAAAGTCAAACGACTTTCGCCCCATCATCAATCTGAGAGGGCTAAACCAATTCATTGTGTACAGGCACCTCAATGGAGGGCATACACTTACTCCGAGACCTACTTTGCGAGGGAGAGTGGTTCTCCCGTTTCGACCTCAGGGATGCCTACCTTACGGTACCGGTTGCACCCTGTCACCGCCCTTTCCTCCAGTTCATATGGTTTCAAGAGCTTTGGCAATTCACTTGCCTCCCTTTTGGTCTCTCATCCGCCCCTTGGTGTTTCACCAAGCTAATGAAGCCAGTTATGGCTCTTCTCCGGTCCCAAGGTATCCGGTCCATCGTCTACCTACACGATATATTGATCATGGCACAAGACCCCCATACGCTTCGGAAACATACAAAGATGACCAAATGTCTCCTACAAAACCTTGGTTTTGTGATCAATTTGGAAAAATCCTCTCTAATACCATCACAGTCCATCCTTTTCCTGGGTTTCCAGATCGATTCAGTTCAAATCGATCCTCCAACTCCTGATGGCAAAAATAAAAGCCATCAAGAAGGACATTCGGAAACTATTGTCCTCTCATCAGGTATGCCTTCGCGATCTGGCGCGGATAATAGGACTCCTGTCCGCATGCATTCAGGCTATCTTCCCTGGCCCCTTACACTACAGGACGATGCAACGTCTCAAGACAAGGTATCTGTGCAGATCCCATTCCTACGACCAACCTATACTCTTTACAGAAAAAGTTCGTCTAGAGTTAGATTGGTGGCTCCAGAATATGGAAGCTTAGAATGGGAAGGCGATCTTCGGTCGCCAACCAGACTTCGTTCTAGAGTCCGATGCCAGCCTCTTGGAGTGCCACCTGCTGCGACCTTTCCACAGGGGGTCTCTGGACACGGTCAGAACAATCCATGCCCATCAATTGCTTAGAGCTGATGGCTGGCGCCTTTACGATTCGCAGTTTCGCCAAAGACGCTCACGACTGCTCTCTGATTCTGAAAATGGACAATGTTTCCGCAGTCCGTTATGTCAATCGTCTTGGAGGCTCCCGCTCCATGCTCCTGTCAGACCTTACTAGTGAACTCTACCAGTTCTGTCTAGGGAGAAATATCTCCCTTCAAGCGGAATACCTTCCCGGTTCAGACAACCTCGTGGCGGATTGGTTCTCCCATCACTGGAAAGACGCCAGCGATTGGCAGCTGGATCCGCAGGTCTTCTTCCAGCTACATCTCCTTCGCGGGCCAGACTGAACCGTCAGACAGACACATTCTTCAGCTGACTACCAGATCCGCTATCGCAAGCCGTCGACGTCTTTCTTCAACCCTGGCCATTGACAGGAGCATACGCTTTTCCTCCGTTCTCCATGATCACTCGCACACTATACCGTCTCAGGGTTCTGGGAGTCGGGATCCTGTTAATAACTCCCCTCTGGAGAGCCCAACCCTGGTACCCCAACCTCTTAGAGATGTCCGCAGACTACCCTCTACTTTTACCTCTCACCCCAGATCTTCTCCGAGATCCCTTCGGAGCATATCATCCCCTGGCCATCCAGGGACACCTCCAGCTTGTGGTCTGGACCGTTTCAGGGGATCCTGGTTCGCCCCGGGCCTTTCAGGCTCAGCTCGCAACCTCCTCTGGGATTCATGAGCCCCAGGTACCCGGAAATCATACCTTTCGGCATGGTCAGCCTGGGCTCGCTGGTGTTTGGAGAGGGATATTGATCCCTTTTCAACGACTCTGGTGAATATCATGAACTTTCTGTCCTCTCTCTTTGACAGTGGCAAATCTTATCGTACTATAAACCTCTTTCGCTCTGCCATCTCGGCAGCTTATAGTCTGATCGATACAGTCCCTGTCGGACAACACCCATCCATGTGCAGGCTCCTACGGGGTATCTGTCTGTCCAGACCTCCAGCACCCCGTTACACCCACTTTTGGGATGTGGCACAAGTCTTATCCTTTCTGGAGGCCTGGCCTCCCAACTCGGAGCTATCCCTACGGCAACTCTCCGACAAGTTAGCCCTACTACTTTTGCTTAGTTTCTCTACATCGGGTTTCCAACATCAAAGCCTTCGACCTTCATGCGATTACTTTCACTCCCGAGGGAGTACGTTTCTCCATTGTCCGTTCCATCATCCTCCGTCTTTTATCCATACTTCCCGGATAGGCCTTCTCTGTGTGTTGCCCGTTGTTAACAACGGTACATCACTCTTTCCACTCCCCTTCGGCCCCCGTCGAGATCTCTTTTTGTGTCCTACGTTCGTCCTCACCGTCCGGTGTCTTGTCCCACCATTGCTCGGTGGATCAGGTGGCTCCTCCACTTGCGGGCGGAGAGCCGACCTTTGGTGCTCGTTCAGTACGGGGCACGGCCGCATCCTCCGCCTTTGTCGCTGGGAGTTCCCTTTCGGATATTTTGACCTCGGCAGATTGGTCAAGGGAATCTACCTTTCGTACGTTTTATTTCCAGCCTCAATCTCATCCGGGTTTTCATTTACTCTCGGGGCGTTAAAACAGCAAATATGAAGCCTCCTGCCTTGCCATAAAATTAGAGATTATTCTAGCGTCAGTGACCTAATAATCTAAATTTTATTAAAGACAGGAGGCAAATATTTTCCCACCATACGCGCGCTCGTTTTGCCACACGTCGCCCTCCCCTTTTTTTTTCTTCCAGAATGGGATATACAAGTAGGGTGTTCATACTGCTGTAGTTTTGTTCATAAGCTTTATGTCTTTCATTCACATAAATATGACTATCACATCACAGGTGACTTTATGTATATATATATATATATATATGTGTAGTACCCCAGAAGTTTTATGATAAGTTATTTTAACACTAGACAGCTGTATGTAGCCAATCACACCGTACTTTCACAAGTTTTATCTTTTTTTTTTTTTTTGTGTAATGGCCTTCACCTCTCTGCAGGACGACATCATTGAGCATCTATTCAGTTCGTTTACATGGTTGATCTCGCTTGTTTGAAGTTTATTCATTCCAGTTTACATGGTTGACGTCACTCCGGCTGCATCAAGAAAGAGGAATTGGGAGGAGTATCACAGCCACTTATTACTGACTAGATGTGTTCTGATTGGTTGTTTCTTTTTTTTAAAATCTGTTAACAGTCTTTGCTGCTGGGAGGAACACTAAAGGAAGTAAAGCAAATATTCGCCACCTGTCTTTAATAAAATGTAGATTATTAGGTCACTGACGCTAGAATAATCTCTAATTACATATGATCAAAACTAAAGGAGCTGACAGATTTCGATTGTGTAGTATACATTTTTACTTCATTTGCACATGCTACACTGGAATATGGCATATTTTCTAGTAGTGGATGCTTGTAAGGAATCCATTAATCACGTGTTTGTTTTCATTGGGAGCAACTGACTTTGCATCCCCTGGCTCTATATGAACAAGAGGTTATTGTCTTCCTGTATGCAACAGCTTTGTCAGTTTTCTTCTAATCTAGTTACACTTTGGTTTTACACAGAATGATGAAATAGCTTTATTATGTTAAGCATCACAAATTAAGGAGATAGTGTAATTTTTCCCACTAACAACTTTTGTTTTTTTAAGTTGGCTAAAATCTTAATTTCAGCCAAGTATGCTTTCTTTTTTCTGTTACCTGGATAGTTGATTATAAATAGACCAAATTATGCAGTTTAGGGAATGGAAACCTTCTTTCTGTCTTTAAACAATAAATTTCCTTGTACAAAACACAGAGATGCACACATGCACACATACAGATGGTTGAATGTACACGTTCACAAAGAGATACACACAGACAGTAACACAAACGGTAACACAAACTAACCAATATCTAGTTTCGGTACCTCCAGGATTTTCAGTCTAGCTGCAAAGAGGTGCACGCACACGCTACAAAAATAATTATATTAAAAATGTTGAATTATTGTGCCTTATTAGTTGCCAAAAATCTATTTTAATTATACAATATCTAAAAAAAAAATATAGGAGTGGAAAACCACTTCTGAATACCAGTTGTGAAATTAACCACTTAAATGGATACTTTAAGCACCAAAACATCTTTAGCTTAATGAAGCAGTTTTAGTGTATAGATCATGCCCCTGCAGTCTCACTGCTCAACTCCCTGCCATTTAGGAATTAAATCACTTATTTTTGTGTAACCACACCTCCAAAAGCTGTTACACAACCTACATGAAAAAATAGTTTCACTTTCAATCAGCACAGTGTGTTCACTTTAGAAGTTTCTTTTGTTAGCTCCTGCTCTGTAAATTGAACTTTAAATCACACAGGAGTATGCTGCAGGGTCTAGCTAGCTTATTATTTTATTTATTATTATTTCAGACGTGTATCTGCGCTGCATACGTTTGATAATACTTATGTAGTTCAGGCCTTGGTACAATGTCATCATCAATATATCTTGCAAATCTATTGATTTTACTAATCCCTCCCACTCCGGGGCCTGACGGTATTCACCCACGAGTACTTAAGGAGCTAAGTGGGGAAATAAGTGAACCTCTGTTTTTAATTTTTCAAGATTCTTTTGTTTCAGGTGTTGTACCGGAGGATTGGAGGAAGGCAGATGTTGTTCCTATATTTCAAAAGGGTTCAAAATCCTTGCCTGGAAATTATAGACCTGTGAGCTTAACTTCTGTAACTGGGAAAATATTTGAAGGGCTATTAAGGGATAATATTCAGGAATTCATTGGGAAGAACTTTGTTATTAGCAATAATCAGCATGGTTTTATGAAACATAGGTCATGTCAAACTAACCTAATTGCATTCTACGAAGAAGTAAGTAGAAGTATAGATCAGGGTGTTGCAGTGGATGTGATCTACTTGGATTTTGCCAAGGCATTTGATACGGTTCTTTACAATAGGTTAGTCTTCAAACTAAAAGAAATTGGTCTAGAGGAATATTCTTGTTCTTGGGTAGAACATTGGCTTAAGGATAGAGTACAACGAGTTGTAATTAATGGTAAATTTTCAAGCTGGACAAAAGTAGTAAGTGGTGTCCCTCAGGGTTCTGTTTTGGGACCACTTCTATTTAACATATTTATAAATGATCTTGCAATAGGCATTGAAAGCCATGTTTTAGTGTTTGCAGATGACACAAAACTTTGTAAAGTAATATAATGTGAGCAGGATATTGCTTTGCTGCAGAGAGATTTGGATAGATTGGGGGACTAGGCACTAAAATGGCAGATGAAATTTAACATAGAGAAATGCAAAGTGATGCACTTTGGGGTTAAGAATGCACAAGCAACTTACACACTAAATGGTAGTGAATTAGGGATAACCACACATGAGAAGGATTTGGGAATTGTTATAGACAACAAATTAGGCAGCAATATGCAATGTCAATCTGCAGTTGCTAAGGCCAGTAAGATTTTGTCATGTATAAATAGGGGCATAAATTTTTGGGATGAAAATATAATTTTGCCGCTTTATAAATCGCTGGTAAGACCACACCTTGAATATGCAGTGCAATTTTGGGCGCCTGTTCTAAAGAAGGATATCATGGCACTGGAGAGGGTCCAGAGACGAGCTACAAAATTGATAAAAGGAATGGAGCATTTTAGTTATGAAGAAAGGTTAATAAAATTAAATCTGTTTAGTTTGGAAAAACGGCGCCTGAGAGGGGATATGATAACTTTATACAAATATATTCAGGGCCAGTACAAACCTTTATCTGGACATCTATTCATAAACAGGGCTATACATAGGACACGAGGTCACACATTTAGGCTGGAAGAAAGGAGATTTCATCTAAGGCAAAGAAAAGTTTTTTTTACAGTAAGAACAATAAGAATATGGAATTCTCTGCCTGAAGAGGTGGTTTTGTCAGAGTCCATACAGATGTTTAAACTGAAATTGGATAAATACTTACAAAAACATAACATACAGGGATATAATTTCTAATTAGTGGGGTAATAGCTGCTTGATCCAAGGAGACATCTGACTGCTATTTTGGGGTCAAGAAGGAATTTTTTCCTAGTTTGTGGCAAAATTGGAAGCGCTTCAGACCAGGTTTTTTGCCTTCTTTTGGATCAACAGCAACAACATTTGTGAGGAAGGCTGAACTTGATGGTCTCTTTTCAGCTATGTAACTATGTAACTACCGTAAGATCAATAAAGATATGGAATTCTCTGCCTGAAAAAGTGGCTTTATCAGAGTCCGTACAGATGTTTAAACAGCAACTAGATGGATACTTGCAAAAACAGAATATTCAATTATATAATTTTTCAATGTAGGGTAAATGCTTCTTGATCCAATGATTAATCTGACTGCCATTCTGAGGTCCAGAGGGACTTTTTTTTCCTAGTTTGTTGCAAAATTGGAAGTACTTTAAAACTGTTTGGCTTTTTTGCCTTCTTTTGGATCAACAGCAAAAAAACAAATGTGAGGAAGGCTGAACTTCATGGACACATGTCTCTTTTCAGCTATGTAACTATGTAACTTCGGATCCTTCCGAATTCATTTGGTCCCACATTTTTGTAAAACTGCTGTTTTTTTTAAACAATCTGAATCCTATACTTTGTGTTGAATACGAATGAGAAAGCACTGTATGTAATTTGGACACCAAATGCATTTGACTGATTGCTACAGATCCAGTCAGACCGACTGAATTACAACAGTATTTGGCTTTAGTAAATATGAGAATTGCCATTCTGTCCATCCGGACCAAATCAAATGTTTAGTGAATATTTCTGAGCTTGTGTTTCTATGTGTGTGTGTGTGTGTATGTCTGTGTTAAGGAGTAGCCATTTGAGAGTTTCTATGTATATAGTAGTGTGTCAGTGTGTGTGTGTCTGTGTGTGTGTCAGTGCGCATGTATGTAGCAGTGTGCGTCTATAGCACTCTCCTTCCACTTATAAGCTTCAGATATTTGTGTTAAATCTGAGGGTGCAAAAATCCTTGCTCCTTGAGACCTAGCGTGGCAAGCTCCACACAGACTCCAGCAGCTTTGTTTCCCTTGGCAGGAAAATGCTTTTATTAGCGTGCTGCAAAATATATATAGATAACGTTATGTATATATTTTGCAGTACATTGATTAGCTCGTTGTAGTCCGTTTTGGTTTGTCTGATTCATTTTCTGAATCAGGTTTTTTTTTGTATCTAAATTCTACTGTGCTGAACCAACATATGGCCAAAATTCTTCTGGCCCAAAAAATATTTTATTTTTGGAAATAATGGTTAAGCCAAAATTAATATTCATGCCTTCCACAAGTTTAATAGCAAGTCTGTTCCTTAGCTGGGATACTACTCCCATTCACCCAAGTCATGGCATAGTTTGGCAAAAAGGTTATATTGCTAGTATTTTTTTTATTCTCTTTTTTTGAGTAATTAATGCATCATGAAATACAAAGCAAGTAAAGTTGTTTGTGTGCACTGTTCCTTAAAGGGACACTATAGGCACTCAGACCACTTAAGCTCACTGAAGTGGTCTGCAGTGGCGGACAGGCTAGGGTGTCAAATTGGCACTGTGGGGCGCTTATGAAGTTGGCCCCCTTAAACAACAATGTTAAAAAAAATGGCCTTCTTTAACGCTGCAACGGATCAAAATAGGCAGCTGGGGGACCCAATGCAGCTGCCCCTTAAGCCCGCAAGAATCTCTGAAAGCATCATATGCGTTCATTTTTTATTACATTATGCGACTATCTGCATTGCCACATAGTGTTGGACTTCCTCCTCCCCTGCGCTGCGCCTGTAGTGTGACCGTGACGTCTCACGAGGAGACGGAGTAACGCTAGGATCACACTGTGACGTAGGAAAGACCGCGATGACAGTCTCCTCCTAGTCAGTGCAGCTGGGGCATGTCAGTCACAAGCTGTGACAAAGTTTTCCTTTGGAAGGTGGGTAATTGTGGAGGTCTTTCTCACATTCAGCTGTCCCCACAAGCCACAGCTCCTCCTCAAAATGTGCAGCCACATATACAGTGACCCCATCCAGGTATACAGGGCCTACCCAGCCATATAAATGTATTGTTATACAAATCATCATACAGTGCCCCAGGCTGTATACTTGCTGTGTGATGATTTATATAATAATAATAATAATAATAATAAAATTATATAGCTGGGGACACCCTGTATAACAATACAGGGCTCACCCCAGCCATATAATTAGATATATAGCCCCCCCCCAGCCATATATTTGTATTATTATTTTATAAATCATCACCCAGCACCCCCATCCAGGTATACCCCCCAACCATATAATATTATTATTATAATTATTATTATTATTTTAGAAATCATGTTTGTTTGTTTTTTCACCAACATTTTAATGGTACCTTTTTATCATTTGTGTGTCCCAGCGGGAGCCTCACTCCGGAGGGACGTGTGCTGTAAGCGGCTTCGTAGCGATACACAAACCAATAGGTCCTGGAAGGATACTGACTGTGGATGACGTATGTCTGGTGGAACTGAGTCCTGATGTGTGTCCTCCGCGTTTCATAGGTGTGCCCCTACTTCTCCCGCAGGGACGCTTGGTGAATTCAGACGCTGTCCTCTCCAGCGGAATTACCATAAACGGCTAAGATTTCAATCCATCCTCATCTGTACCAAAGGTTTCTGTTTAGGTCTGACAACATACCATCTGGTAATAATGATATGAACTTTTCCTGATGTGCATTTTCTAATTTTTGATCTTATTTACATTTTATATTTTTCAATCCAACTATGATTTTTTAATCCATTCACCTTTTCACTATTTTGGATTCACTTATATTTATATTGTTCTTATTCTGTTATAATATCTCCTCTTAAAGGTACAGCATCCCTCTTAAAGGTACAGCACCCCTATTAGTATTATTCTGTTATAGATATTTTAGCTTTTGCCACATTTTAGGCGAGCTCCTGGTATCCCTAGACACCTTTGGTGTCTTTTTTCTGATTAAAAAATGTAAAACTGTATATATATATATATATATATATATATATATATATAGCGTGTGCTCTGTCCATTAATCTGTATTTTCAACAATTGTTTTAATAAATCTATAATCTGTAAACACCTGACAGTGGGACAGCCTAGTCAACCCCAGATACTGCAGTCTCTGCAGGAAAATATTTAAGTGCACCAATTCACGCCTGGATAACATTATGATTGCAGACCACTAGGCCATGAATTAAACTGCACAATGCTAGCAATGGTCCTCCACAATTCTTGCCTGCTTCCTCTCTTCTGCAGTACTGCGCTAAAAGATGTCCATGCGCTCCAACTCCTATTTTAATTCATGCAAGTATGGTGTGAGGCTGCAGCCTATATTCTCCTTGTCACCGCTTCCAGCCCTCCCCTGGGTGTCCCCTTGGCTGATTTTCCTCTTTCCTTTAAAACTTAAACCCCTTTCCTTCCTGCCCTTTAAGTCCTTCCTTTTTAAAAAAATTTTTTTTATATTGTTAGGTTTTTTGGGGGGTTGCACAAAATGGACCTATTTCACAGACACATATCTCAGTTTATAAATCCCCTGTATTAATACAAAGTTTCTATGTATCCAAAAGTATTTGTTGTAAGTGTTGATAGCTGGCAACCACTAAATGTGTACACAATACAGGTATATATTGCTTATCACTAAAGTCAAGGTTAATTTGAAAGCACCGTAACATTGACTTATTTCCTTGTACTGAAAATAGCAGCTAGACTCAAAGCCTCTTCTTATTAATTTTTCAATTCACCATTACACAGACTTCTGTAGGGGCTGTTAATAAATAGAACTTGAGGGGGGGGGGGGCACTAGTTCTGTCCTTTCAGTCTGTATCTTGTGTAGATCAGATCTACTCTCTCCGAGGTTCAGGGCTGAAGGAATAAATTAAACACATTTGCCAATTTTAATTGTAAAACATTTTCCTGCATGACTACCCATTTCATGCCCATTTAGTACACCTCCACACGAGGCTGGTGCCTCGTTAATATTGACCAATGCATTATATATTGCAGGAGAAGCTTTAAGTGCTTTAAACAGACATTACAATGTTCTGCAAGTAAAATCATTTACACGATTACTATGCTATGCTTTTACATAATGGCAGACTGTCCACATAATATGTCTGACATTCTTCTGTCTAGTATTTCCCTTTTTTATTTTGAAAAAATATTTTGTAAATATAGAGTTTCTGGGATTTCCCTGAATGGTAGTCCAATGGAGTAATCCAATTAAGCATTTTTTTCCATTGGGGCTATATCTAAAGTCCTCTTGAAAACGCTGCAGATCTCTTATCTGCTGACTTTGCAAACCCTCTACTTCTAACCGCACCCAGATGTCCGGTGTCTGTCCAATCACAGACTTCCAGTGCAGCTCAATGAGAAGTCTTTATAATGCATAGCATGAGGACGTCCAGCATCCGTTAGGTGACCAAAAGTCGACTAACCACCCGGAAATCACTCTAGTGACTGTCTGGTAGAGTTGGAGTTAACCTTGTCTGGTAGAGGTGGAGTTAACCCTGTATAGTAATTATGGCAGTTTCTCAATAACTGCAATAATTACTATTGCAGGGTTAAAGGACCAGGGAATATGCACAGACACCACTTCAATGAGCTGAAGTGGTCTGGGTGCCTTTAGTGTCCCTTTTAAGCTACGGTGGGCACCAAGCATCCTGGTGAACCAAGAGACACATTTTTAAGACAACTGGTAAAAACAGGCAAAAAGTTTCATATTCTAGATATAGTGTGGAATCTAACTCTAACAGTAACACAGTAACAGTCAACAATAACAAAAGTTGTTTTTCGTAATCCCCCCCTTTTTTTACTTTCCTCTCTCTCTCCCTCTCTTTACCCCCCATCCATTACTCCCATCTCCTTCTGTTCACTAAAGTTTCCTGTCACTTGACTTGGACTGTTCTAGCCACAATACCTTGCTTCAGCATCCTAAACAGCCAAGCTATACTAAACCACTCAAACCAATCACTTTTCAG
Source organism: Pelobates cultripes (assembly GCA_933207985.1). Lineage (NCBI taxonomy): Eukaryota > Metazoa > Chordata > Amphibia > Anura > Pelobatidae > Pelobates > Pelobates cultripes. Next base: position 252,050,030 of record OW240916.1, read on the forward strand.
ACTGGCCCTAGCTCGGGCTTGCCCCATTCCAAGGTAGGCAGGCTGTTCCAAATGAAGGCTAACAATGTTATTACCTCGCACTACACTAGACCAGGGCAGTTTTTAATATTGATTGGATCCTGTGCAATCATTTGCTTGGACCCCCCGGTATGCAATCATGCCCTCCACCCCAATGTAGTGGGGGAACTACTGTAATTATCTCCTAGATGGTCTCCCAAGAAGGCGAACTGCCTCACTACATTTAGTAATGAATGCAGCCACTAGGCTGATTTTTCTAACCTGTCGCTCCTCCCATACCTCGCCCCTCTGTCGATCCTTACACCGCTTCCTGTTAATTCAAAATACTAACCCTTACCTATAAAGCTCTATAAAGCTCTGACCAACTCTAGCCCCTCTTACATTTTTTCACTGATTCATAGATATGCCTCTTCTCGGTCTCTACGATCTTACAGTGACCTTTTTTGCGCATGCAGGACTTCTCACGGATGGCTCCCTTTCTTTGGAACAGCCTGCCTACCCCCATCGGACTCTCCCTTAGTCTTCAATTGTTTAAGACGTCCCTCAAAACACCTCTGTTCAGAAATGCTAATTCCGAAGCGCTTCACAATATTATGAAAGGGGGAAATTTACAATAAATGAGACAATTACACAGTGACACAGGAACAATAGGTAGATGAAGGCCCTGCTCAAACAAGCTTACAGTCTAGAGGAGGTGGGGTACAAATACACAGCAGCAAGGGTGACAACCACCAAACAAGGTGAAAAAGTAGCAGAGCTGTAGGTGAGAGTGGAGTATGGTTCTTTTAGGAGAGCGAGAGACAGATTTGGATAAGTGTAGATAATCTGCTCTGGAAGTCCAAAAGCATTTCTGAACAGATGTGTTTTAAAGGAATTCTTAAATAATTGAAGACTAGGGGAGAGTTTGATGGAGGTAGGCAGGCTGTTCCAAATAAAGGGAGCTACCCGCGAGAAGTCCTGCAAGCAGGGCCAGATTATGATGGGCCTAATTACAGAAACTTAATTGACAGAAAACACTAAAACACTAAAACAGTGTCATGTGTCAGAACAGACCTCACCACGTGTTCTTGGAGGGGGCTGCTTGCCCGCCTCCTACCTTCTGACTAAGGCCCTTGAAAACACTATTTGTGCCCTGTGACAAAACTGGAGATTGTGCACAAATATGACTATTGTCCATATTTTTTATGATTCCCATCGTTTGTTGCACTGTTCCCCATGTGTTTCATCTGTTGGTTCGGCTGGATAGACTACCATACAAACTGTGGAGTTACTGGGTGGCCACCATTTCATGTATCAGAGGCACATGGTGAGAACAATGGATGAAGCACATGGTGAGAACAATGGATGGCGGCCATTTTATCTCACAGACACTGTTTTGACTTTTCTACACGGTGCCATCTCGCCGGTATTTGGTGCACAAAGACATCGTTCAGTAGTTTTAAACTACAGAACAGGGGACACATTTAAGAGTAATTATTTTTCATATAGCCTGTATATGTGCTGCGGAATCTGCATTAAACTGTATCTTCCAAACTACTGAATGGATCTGGGTGAATTTTGGATATGTGGTTCATCCAGATCCCCCGGTTCCGAAGATATATTTTTATGGGGTTATTGCATGTTTTAGGATCCCTGTGATATGTTTTATAATACTGTATTTTCCTGCCTGTGATAATTAATTGTGTTGAGATAATTGTATTACAGGCAGAGGGGAGCTTTATGACGTAATGAATGGGAGTGTTAGCTGTGTTGTAATGTGTTGATTGGTTGTTCTTCAAAACCCTGTGGGCAGTACTATGTTTGTAGAATGTGAATAAAAGAGGCTGTATGTGCCAGTACAGTCAGTTCTACTTCACCCTCAATTTGGAGTGCCGTCTCTTATTGGGGGAATCTGCTACAAGGGATTGCTATGCTCTGCATACTCCCCTGAGCTTGAATCACTTAGCCCTTTTTAGAGCTTGTTCCTGATACGCTCTCCTGGAGGAGAGGTCTTCACCGCACGGTCCTGGAGGACAGAAGCTGATCCAGGGTGGAAGGAAGACCGCGAGACTCCAGTTAAGCTACGGCGGTTGTGGAGTCTGCGGTGGTTGTGGTGTCCGGTGCGGTGCTAGTGGTCCTCGGCGCAAGCTAGGAAGCGTCCATCAACGGAAGGTACTTGGTCGGAGTACAGGGAGTTCCATTACATCATGTATCTGGTGGAGATGGTGCTGGAGAGAAACTCACAGGATAAAGCTATCAAAAAACACATACCCTATGTTGATCTCTTGCTTTCATCTCTCAAGTAAATCCTTACCCCCTAACAGCAGTGTCTAGTGAAACAGGGCGTCAGTGGGTGGGATAAAAGGATGGGCCACTGATGCTAATCACATAACCGGCACAGCCCAAAGAGGCCCAAAAAAGGTGGCATGTCTGCCCAACAAATTGGAAGGCCAGCCTGGCATGAATGCATTTCAGGCTGCCTGCCATTCATGCAGGCTGGCCAACTATGGGTGTGTTATACAGACAGTGCCCTAAGCTTGGCATAAATGCGTCTAATGATGCGCTTGCTCCACGCTGTCTAAGGGCAGTCCCCTAAAACTCACTTGTTCCCTCCTCTCCTAACTTACTTACTAGCAGGCAGAAGCTTCTGTTATATAGTCTGGGACAGAAAAAATGGTGTATGTAGTGAGTGTAGAAGAAAGGGAACATGCCACAGTGTTGGAGAGACTGAAGCAGCAAGAGCATTTGCATAGTGCGCAAAGTCAGCTTTACCTTAACTAATTTAATTGTCAGCCAGTCAACACCAGGTTTGTTCCCCTACATCCCTCTTAAGCAAAAGCATGAGAAGCGCAGTAAGCGCGAGTTAGCATTAAGGGTGTGCGCAGGAGAAGGTCACCAGAAGAGCGGAGAGACTGAGAAGGTGCATATGTATGAATCAGTAAAGAAATGTAAGAGGGGCTAGAGTTGGTTAGAGCTTTATAGGTAAGGCTTAGTTTTTTTTAATTGACACCTATAGGATACAGGATGCCAATGTAAGAAACAGAGTGGCGAGGTATGGGAGAAGCAACGGGTAATAAAGATCTGCCTGGCAGCAGAATTCATTGCCAATTGTAGCATGGCAGTTTAGTTTTTGGGTAGACCAAGTAGGAGAGAATTACAGTAGTCCATGCGAGAGATTACCAGAGCATGAACAAGATACTTGACAGCATCTTGCGTGAGAAAGGGGTCGATGCGGGCGATATTTTTAACGTGGAATTGACAGGTTTTAGCAACATACTGGATATGTGGCGCAAAGGTGAGGCCAGGACAACAAGCTTGCAAGGATGGATTGATGCAAGTACCATCAACTTGCAGGGAAAGCGAAGGAAGAGGATCAGCATTATGAGGGGGGAAAATAAGAAGCTCAGTTTTAGAACATTGAGTTTCAGAAAGCAGGAGGACATCCAATCAGAGATTGAAGAAAGGCAAACAGTGACACGTTGCAGGACCACTGGGGAAAGATCAGGGTAGGAGAGATATATCTGGGTGTTGTCGGCATACAGATTGTAGCGGAAAACTAATGAGTTTGCCAAGAGAGGCAGTATAAAGAGAGAACAGAAGGGAACCAAGAACAGATCCTTGGGGGACTCCAACCGAGATAGGGCAAGAGGAGGAGGTGTATATGCAAAAGGAGACACTGAACAAACTTTGGGAGTGATAGGAGGAGAACCATGAGAGGACAGTGTCACAGAGACCGATTGATTGAAGAGTCTGGAGAAGGAGGACATGATCAACAGTGTCAAAGGCAGCAGAGAGGTCAAGAAGAATTAGTATGGAGTAGTGGCCTTTGGATTTAGCTATGCTTAGGTAATTTGTAACTTTAATAAGAGCAGTCTCAGTAGAGTGGAGGGGGTGAAAGCCAGATTAAAGAGGATCGAGGAGGGAGTTGGAATTTAGGAAGTGAGTCATACGAGTAAAGACAAATCTTTCTAGAAGTTTTGAGGAAAAAAGAAGCAGGGATATGGGACAGTTGGAAGATAGTTGGAAGGGGAAGACGGGTCTAGGGAGGGCTTAAGGATGTACTCACTTTTCTTGCCAACAGTTTAGACATTAATGGCTGTGTGTTGAGTTATTTTGAGGGGACAGCAGATTTACACTGTTATATGGGCTGTACACTTACTATTTTACATTGTAGCAAAGTGCCATTTCTTCAATGTTGTCACATGAAAAGATATAATAAAATATTTAGAAAAATGTGAGGGGTGTACTCACTTTTGTGAGATACTGTATATAATTTTGGTGCTTAGCACAGAGGTGTGTTTGTATGTAGTGTTGAAGTTTGAATGCAGGGGCATATTTGTGTGTAGTGTTGGCTTTTAGATGCTGAGATGTATGTACATACATAGGCGTGCACAGCCTATTGCATTAGGGTGTGCACCCTAAAGCACAAACACACGCCGCATGTGTGTGTATATATACACACACATACACTGCTGTGTGTGCTGTTAGTGTGCTGTGTGAGGGTGCTGTTAGTGTGATGTGTGTGTGAGGGTGCTGTTAGTGTGATGTGAGGGTGTTTGTGTGTGTGTGTGTTTGTGACTGTGCTGTTTGTGTGTGAGGGTGTTTGTGTGTTTGTCCTGTGAGGGTGCTGTTTGTGTGAGTGTCGTGTATTTGTGAGGGTGCTGTTAGTGTGTGTGTGTTTGAGAGGGTGCTGTTAGTGTGCTGTGTGTGAGGGTGTTGTGTTTTTTTTAAAGGTGCTTTGTGTGTTTGTAAGGGTGCGGTTACTGTACTGTGTGTGAGCTGTATGTGTGTAGGTGCTGTATGTGTGTGTGTGCTATATGTTTGGAGGGATTGTGGAGGCGGGGGCAGATTAGTAAATCCTTGCTGCCATGTGCCATCCCTGGTGGTCCAGTGGAGAGTGAACTCTAGCCTCCAGCAACGCTCAGATATCGCGAGAGGAACCTGACGGAGCTTCTGTCTAGAGCTCCCTGGGTCCTCTCTTGCCTCCCTCCATGCTGCTGTGGGCCGGTGAGGTATATCTTTGGTCTCCCCACCAGCCCATGGAGGCTTAGAGCAGAGCCGGCACTCAGATAGCGCCGGCTCTGCGTGAGCCGACAGGGGCGATCGGGATTCCCACCCCCCAAAAGAAATAATATACAAAAAAATAATATACACACACATACATACACACACACACACACACATATACATACACACACTCATTGTGACACACACTCATTGTGACACAGACACATTGTGACACAGACACAGACACAGACACATACATATTCACAGACACACACACACACACATTCACAGACACACACATTCACACATACACTCACAGACACACACACACATACACTCAGACACACACATTGACACACACACATACACTCACAGACACACACACATACAAATTATTATATTTGAATAAAAAAAAATGTCCACCCAGCCTCCCTACCTGGAGTGCTGGCATGGACTTTTCCCTGGGGTCCAGTGGGGCGGGCGCCTGTCTGCATCTCAGCCGCGGCGAGGGAGCTGTCTGCTCTCTGCTTCCTCTCGCCGCGAGAGGAAGCAGAGAGCACACAGCTCCCTCGCCACGGCTGAGATGGAGAAAGGGGGGGGTATCCATCACCTCTTGCCCCCCCCATGACAGGGGCAAGAGGTGAGACAGGGGGCGCTGTTCCTGCAGGACTCAAACCATAGGCGTGCCACGGGGATTAGGGTGTGCCCAGGCACACCCGACACACACATACAATGCTACACACACAGTGATATATGATTGTTGCTTCCCTTGTGTCTCAATCCGTGAGAAACTTAACCCATGTTAAATTTATCTGTATGTAAAGATGTTTCTATGCATTCGTGTGTTACAACGCACGAATGCCGCTAACACGCTGTTTCAAGTTTCACGAACAGTGGATTCCAACCCTGTTCGTGAAACGAACAAAAGACCGAATGGGAGACCACCCCAGAAGGTCGTGTGCCGCTCGTTAGTAAAACTGAAACATTGTATCCATCCGTTAATGAGCATTCTGTGTGTGTGGCCGCCGTTCGTGTACCGAACACGTGGCGGCGGCCATCTTTGCTTTGTTAGAGTTCAGCTGTGTTTGGTTGTCGAGTGCCTGGAACACAAATTGGCCACTTGATTTCCAAACACCGCTGGACTTCCATAGCGGTCGGGAAACTCTCCTTCGTGAAAAATAAAACCAAAATTAGTGAATTTAATGTAAAAGGTTACTTTTTCCTGTGCCTGTTCGTAATGTAATTATCTGTGCCTGCTGACGTCATCTAGGTCCCTGTACAGTAGGGAATGCTGGGAAATGACCTTGCATGATCAGTTTCCCAGACAGTCCCCATGATTAAAACCCCTGCTGTAACAGTTCAGAAACCCCTTGCAAGAGGAACCGTATAAATTTGGTCACTTCTCAATAAAGCCCTCAGTTGACCTCCAACCTATGTGTCGTCTAGTTCTTGGGAGAAAGGGATTGTAACTACGCTACCTGCATTTTACCTACATTTTACCTGCTTCATCCTGTCTACCAGCGGAGATACCGTGGATAATACTACTACTCCGCTACAGAGAGCAAGTCAGTTGTGGTGTGCCGTAAACAATGATGCGGTAGGGCCTGTAACTAAAAGAGGGCTCACCCAAGGGAAAAAAAGAAGAAGAAGAAAAGAGGTTATGATGGAGTAGTGGGAGTGGTGGGAGGGACATGCAAATCGCTAGACCAAGAACGGTGTGGAGCAAGGTAAGGAGTCCCTTTAAGTAGGGAAATCATGCCCCGTCCACAATTACAGGCAAACACCTTAATACTTGTTTTAGGGGCACAAAAGCCATATAGATAGTAGGTAACCTGTTATTAAAATTTAACAAGTTCGCCAAAGCGGTTGCTAAGACGGCAGAGGAGGGGGCTCGGCGGCTTGCCCTGTATGCCGCTGGTTGTGAGGTCCCTCCATATAGTCTCAGAGGCTCTATGTCTATAGATTAGAAATCTCACGATCTCCGGCCAATCACAGCGTTGCCGCGGGTTACCACAGCAACGCTGTCACAGGAGCTCGCGAGATCTATACTCCATAATCTGCAGCTCTGAGCCCGGCAGAGCTGCAGACAGGAAACCTCTGAGACTACATACCCAGCCCACTGGACCACCACAGAGCAGGAGCAAACCACTGGACCACCAGGGAGCAAGAGGAGACCACTGGACCACCAGGAACTGAATAACAAATAAAGGTTAGTAGTTACCCCCACCATTGTCACTTTTTCCACACACTACCTCTCCTTCCCCACACACTTCCCCACACTATCACCTTCCCCACACACTACCTACCCCCCACTGTCACCTTCCCCACACACTACCTACCCCCTACAGTCACCTTCCCCACACACTACCTACCCCCTACAGTCACCTTCCCCACACACTACCTCCCCCCACTGTCACCTTCCCCACACACTGCCCCCCACTGTCACCTTCCGCACACACTGCCCTCCACTGCACACACTACCCCCGTCACCCTTCCCCACAAACTACCTCCCCCCCACTGTTACCTTCCCCACACACTGTCACCACCTCCCACACTGTCACCACCCTCATACTATCACCACCTTTCACAATGTGACCATCCCCCCACACTGTACCCACCTCCCACACGGTCACCATCCCCACACTGTTATCCCCTCGCACAATGTCACTATCCAAAACACTAGAGATGTACTGGATACCGCACTCACCAAGTAACCCAGGTTCTCTGAAACCAAGGCTGGCCAGGTCTCACTTGGCACAGAGAGACTGGTGGTAGAGACATGGGACAATGGCTAGGGGCAGAGAGATGGCACAGAGAACCTAAGGGCAGAGACATGGCACAGAGGCTGGGGCACAGAGAGGCTAAGGGCAGAAACCTGGCACAGAGAGGCTGGGGCAGAGAGATGGCACTGAGAGGCTAGGGCAGAGAGATTGCACAGAGAGGCTAGGGCAGAGAGATTGCACAGAGAGGCTGGGGCAGAGAGATGGCACAGAGAAGCTGGGGCAGAGAAATGCTTAGGGCAAAGATATGGTACAGGGAGGTTGGTGGTAGAGAGATGGCACTGGCAGGTTGTTTGGGGGCACATGGCACAAGCAGACTTTTTGGAGGCACATGTGGCTCATTGGCATGATATACAAAGTTTACTGCTCATTGGCATGATATTCAGGATTTATGCATTTACTGCTCATTGGCATGATATACCAAGTTTATGCATTTACTTCTGATTGGCATGCCATACCTAGTTTATATATTTATAACTTCATTGGCATGATATGCCAAGTTTATGCATTTAATCTTAATTATCATGATATACCAAGTTTATGGATTCAATGTTAATTGACATGATATACCAAGTTTACGTATGTACTGCTCATTGGCATGATACATCAAGTTTATGTATTTATTGCTCATTGGTATGGTATACTTAATTTTTGTACTTACTGCTCGTTGGCACAATATACAAGGTTTGCACATTTACTGCTCATTGGCATGATATACAAGATTAATGCATTTACTACATTAATAGCATTCCCTTACCACCCAGGGTGTTTACGCACCCCAGGGTATATATGTGTGACCACGTCAATGTGCTTGTGTGTGTGTCCGTGCATGAATGATTGTGGATGATGGAGTCTTGGTTCCAGGCGGCACAATGTCTTGGGCCGACCCTGTGGAGTTGGAAATAGTCAGAACTGGTTACTAACATTTTTGAATCCCACTACTGCTTCCAACGCCTTAGGGTTTTAATAACGTGTACTGGTATATTTGCCGTGGAAGCTGCCCCTATTCTGAAGGAGTGACCGGAATAGTTGGAACCTATTTGCATATTTAAGGATCTGATGTATTGCATGAATTTAGGAGTCGTAAGGACAGATCCATGTAGTGAAAGAAGAGGTTGTGAGGGGTGATTGCAGGGGATATGAAAATAGGAGTCTTAAAAAAGTGGACATTAAATTACTCTGAGTCCCAGTAGATTCTGGTTGAACTGAAGTGGAAGGCCCAGTTGGTGTCAAAACTAGAGTAACTGATTTTAATTTTTCCAATCTGTCATTAATACTCCCCATGGAGGTCATGAGTGATGACAACATGGAGTGAATATCAGCCAAATTAAAACCACTCGGGCCCTCCCCTGCATCAGAATTATCTGTAGATGTGCGCAGTAGTTTAAATGGTTCGGCTTTCCTAGCTGTTGCTTAGTATGGAATCTGTTTCCTTAGTTTGGCTGTAATAGTCCAGGATCCGATGGATGTAGGGCTAGCCATGTCCCCTCTACGTGAAGGTGTACCGGATCTAGCCCGTGCGCTGGGCAGAGATAGGTCTTTGCCACCTTCTTGTATGTGAGACATGCTAAGTGACATAAGGTTACCATTAGTATATGTATACCTTGGAGATGTACTGGCTTGCTAGCTAATGCCAAATGGCAAAACAATTATGCTAGATTGGTGACAGGTGAGGCCCTGCTAGATGTCAAGTGGCATGAGAGGCTCTATCTATGAGTTGGTGTGTTGGGATTTCGTGGCCACGGAACATTGTGGCGGGGTGTCGGCCTCTTGGTGACCTTTAAAGCATAAGATAGAATGGAAGTGACAGGTGAGGCCCTCTCTATGCCACTATGCGAGGTATGGGTCGATGGGCGTATTACCTCCGAGTGTGAGGATGGGTGTTGGCCTTGTGGGACCACTACCCTCAGGCATGGAGGCTGTAGAAGTAATTACCCTTTTGGACTCCTAGAACCCTACCAGTCAGTGTATTTTTAACTAGGTAACTTCTGGGGAGGTAATAGTGATATAAGTAACAAGCAGGTGGACGTACCTTAGTGAAACTGGGTTGTAATACTGGTTAACCAGAGAGAGTGTAGGAATTCCGACCTATATAGGATGAATATAAATGTTGTAGGAGATATGGAATGATGTTACGCATTAGTAATAAACATCTGGTAACCTACTGTACACTGACAGCAGGGAGGTACATAGCTGGTTGCGAAGAAATAAGTTGATACATGGAAGCTAATAAACAACAGCGTGTCGGAATGTAGGATACATAAATCTTGGGGTCCCTCGTGGACCCTATTTACCTAATATTATTTACGTACAAGTGTCCCGCACACGTTCTATCTAGCACCAGGCAATGGTGTCTAAACCCAGAGTTTCCCTGATAGATACAGATTAAGCAACCCACAGCCTATAAAAAGTAAACGTACTAAGGTGTAGAGGGTATAGGATATCCTGTAAGATTTGGTGAGGTAGTATAGAATTGAGATTGTAGGTGATTTATGACACCGACATTTATAGATATATAGAGGATATAGGATATAGTATACACCAGACAAGTGAGTTAGAGGCGTACGTTATAGTAGACAATGCAGAATTAACCATAGTTATTTAAAATTATACATGGAGTATCAACAAATATTTTAGCGTAGTATCTATATTCAAAGTAATATGTTAACCAGCTATTTAATAGTATTTATTCAGTAAATGACAAATGTTTGAATTAATTCAGCAATTTAACCTAATATTTGAATGATTGCCAGAGGTCAGTATTTCGGATGTATAAACCATAATGCATGGTTCAGACTAATTTCGAATTTTGTTAAATTATACGAAAAGAAAGTTAATATAAACAAAGCTCCAGGGCCTGGCAATATTCATCTATGAGTACTTAAGGAACTATGTGTAGAAATAAGTGAACCTCTGTTTTTAATCTTTCAAGATTCTTTTCTTTCAGGAAGTGTTCCAGAGGATTGGAGGAAGGCAGATGTGGTTCAAAAAAGGTTCAAAATCCTTGCCTGGAAATTACAGACCTGTGAGCTTAACTTCTGTGGCTGGAAAAGTATTTGAAAGGTTATTAAGGAATAATATTCAAGAATTCCTTGAGAAGAACATCAGCAAAATCAGCATGGTTTTCTGAAGCACATATCATGTCAAACTAACTTGATTGCATTCTACAAAGAAGTAAGTAGAAGTATAGATCAGGGTGTTGCAGTGGATGTGATCTATTTGGATTTTGCCAAGGCATTTGATACGGTTCCACACAATAGATTCATGTTCAAACTCAAAGAAATTGGTCTAGATGAAAATTCTTGTTCTTGGGTGGAACATTGGCTTAAAAATAGAGTACAAAGTCGGCATTAATGGTACATTTTCAAGCTGGACAGAGGTGGCAAGTGGTGTCCCTCAGGGTTCTGTTCTGGGACCCCTTCTATTTAACATGTTTATAAATTATCTTGAAAAAAGCATTGAAAGTCATGTTTGCAGATAACAAAAAACTCTGTAAACAATTATTGCACCAGCGCCCTTTCTACTTTAGTTCCGCCACTGCGTTGGGGTGGAGGGCGTGATTGCATGCCAGGGAGTGGGGGGGCGGGATGGTCCAGGGGGCACAAGCAAATGCTTGCCCAGGGTCCATTCAATATTAAAGACGGCCCTGCTCTTTGAAAGCCCTAGAACGCTAAATTTACACATTGTATACCTGTTAATGCTTATTGTGTTCCTTTACTTTATCCAATGTTGTTTATAAAAAAAGATAACTAAAGATTGTCAAAAAATAAATAACTGGCTTTGAAAGGGTTAGTAAATGTGGCAACTGGCTAGTTTCTGTCAGGGTTTTACCTGATTTGGGAGTCTGTAGCGCAGATATGATGCTTACCCTTGCAAATAGCCACAGGCCAAGGTGGTCAGGTAAGAATTCACCTGGCCTGTGGATCTGTGCACGGGGGCTGTACAGGATGAAGTTCCAAAACGCAGCATAGGCAAGGACTCAAACAGCAGGATAGTCAAGGGATAGCCGAGGTCAAAGGTTGCCAGAGGACAGGAACAACGAGGAATAACTGGAGTCAAGGGATGCCAGAGGTCAGAGTAAACAATGCCAGGAGCCGGGGTCAAAATGAATCAGAGAATCAATAGACAGGAACACTGGTACGGAACACACACAACAGGATCAAAGACTTGATCCAGATTACAGGGCGAGGCTGAGTTTATATACCCTGCTGATGTCTGATCAGGGTCAGGTGAAGCACAGCAGTAGTCAAGGTACAGTCCCCAGTGGTGTAGACAATCCAGGAAGAACAAGACCGGAATGGCTTAAATACAAACAAAACTGTGTGGCTCAGTGGTAGACAGCAGACCCAGGACTGCCAAGTTTCCAGGTTCAAATCCTGACACTTTCTAACACTAAAATGTTGAAGAACAAGTGGTTGCTACCCATAGAATACTGGTCCTTGATTTTCCTTTATTTGCTACACCTACATGGTGGGAGGGTAAATAACATTACAACAAATACCCCTATATTTATATACTGTATATAATTTTTATACTGGGGAAAGTCCAGTCAGTCTCCTGCAGTCATTTGGAATTATACCTATTCCAAAACCGCTTCTAGCAAGCCTTATAAAGGGAAATCTAGAGGTCACTTCTAGATTTTAAGGTAAAAATTGGACCACCAAATTCTAATTTTTATTAAATGAACTGTAATTTTAAGTTGCGTAACATTGTTTATAGACTTTTTATTTTAATAACTGCAGATGCAGATTGCAAGGACATCAACTGTCAACCCTGTATTAGGAAAGTATTATTGATCTTCTAATTAAAGCTTTTAGAAAATACCTTCATACACTCATATAAGTCTAAGGAAATAGGGGGAGCAGAATGTTTAGCATAGTAAAAATGAGTGGTGTGAACATTCCCTGGCAGCAAATGGGCAGGGGGGCATATAGGGAAGACAGCTTTGCTAGGGACTAGGCATAGAAATATTTATATAATCATTATACATGCTCAGGAACAGGACATTCCCTAGTGTCAAGGCTAGACACCACAACACACAAAGGGCTATGAGTGTCTGATATTACAGGAAATACATATTACCAGTCCTTGTGGCCTGGCTTACCGTGTAAAAGTATAGAATACTGTCTGCAAGAGATAACAGATGAGATCAAGGCTGAGGTCAAGGAGCACAGATAATCAGGAGGATAGTTAAACAGAGCCAAAGTCAAAGATTTCAGAGGCCAGAGTAGTCAGAAATCAAAGCTGAGTCATTAACCATGCGTGTAATATATATTGTATAATGTTTTCTAGCTGTGTGTAATGTGTAGTGTTTGTTGGATTGGTGTAATGTGTGTGTAAAGATTGATGGCTGTGTGTAAGGTGTGTGTGATGTTTATTGGGTGGGTGTAGTATGTTTTTTCTGGCTTTGTGTAGTTTGTGTGTGGTGTGTATGCGTAGTGCGCTTGTATGTGTTTTGTTTTGCCCCATCTTGCATATCTTTATACAGGGAAGGGTGCTATGATCACTGATGGGTCAGCATGGGTGAAAATCCCTGGGTAGACAGCTAATCGTGATACAGTAGTGTGAAATAACTAAATCCCATTTAGCTGTAGATTAATATATATATATATACATATATATATATACACATATATATATATATATACATATTTATATATATATATATTTAATATATATAAATATATTTAATATAAATATTATTATAATTTGTAACTTATATAGCTATATTCACTTGTTCTTTGTTTGAAATGTTCAGTGATGCCTTCTTACTGTAAGTAAAATAAAATTTAATCTATTAAAGTTAATTAAAAAAACTATTTAAAAAAACAAAACAAAAAACAGACTGATAAACTTTATAAATGTAAATAATGCATATCTCTTAGTGAACAGATGAGGGCAGTATATCCTCATTCTTTTCTGGCTGAAAAAAATCCTATGACACAAAATATGGCTTTCTTCAACATATTGAAATATCAAACACTTTGATACATTTTCTCCAAAATGTTATTACATGTTATTATTGACCGATTTAACCACATTACATACATGTACATTTTATATTCAGGGTATTATACTGCTGCAAGTCAAAGGACATGTTTTTTCTTAAATTAATTTAGCATTTGCTTATCAATGTTTTACCACTTATTTTAATACATTGTAAACATGAATCTATGTAACTCCTCCAGTGGCGCCTTTTGAAACCAAGAACTGGTTGAAAGCTCCTCACTATAGATTAAGATACTAATGCTTACTAATTTTTCAGTAGTTCGGGTCTTAAAATTAAGTAATGGGGCATGGGCACCTGTGGGCTTTATTAAATACAAAATGAGGAGGACATGCTTGTATACCCCCAAACCCGTAAGCGGTGGGTGGAGGCTACTAATTTATAAACAGGGCAGATAATCTAGTGTTACCAATGGTTTTGGGGTGGGATGAGCCATATTGATTCTTGAATAGGGGAACATCCATACACTGCTCTCATGCACTTTTAATCACAGACACGTAAACATGATCATGTAACTTGACAAATATAAATATAGGATCCCATGTCTTAAAGTAAAATAGTGGTTAAAGATGATTGTATCCACCCGTTTCATACATTTCTTAAAATAAAATAGAGGTTGAAGATAATTGTATCCACCTGTTTCATACATCTAAACTTTTGTGGATTCCAAAGCATTTACTCCATCCCACCCATCATCTCCTAGCTGCAACTAAACATTCCATAGTGATTGGCTATCAAACTATTAGTTTATCTCTGGTTCCACTGGCCTCTCTTCAGCTATTACCTCCAGAATTATATTGGGGAAAAGTCATAGGGCATGTATATCTCAGTCACTTATATGGTTCCGGAGATTTACTGTTATTCTCGAACCTCCAAGGCCATTTCAACTACCACCAAAAGAACTGTTCACATACTTGGGTATCAAGCATATTCTAGCTAGCAATAAGTTGCAGCCGACAGGTCTATCTTATTGTAATGCTTTTGTAACACTTATTTTACTAAGGACTAATAAAGGTAAAAAAATCCAAGAATGATACCGTACTCAAAAAGATATCTTGAAAAAAATCTCAATGAATCATATTTATTAATGCACATATATTGCCATAAGGTTAGAAAGCGCAAATGCTAAGTGTCTGAAATATCAGACTAGATAATAAGTAAAATATATTGAAAGTGCAGATACTCCTATACTGACAAACCAAACCTAGTGAACGTATACACCGATAAAGCAAAATATGCAAAAGATACAAAAAAATATAAACCAAAATGTAGACATATACCCTTAGTTGCAAAACATACAAACAGCAATGGAGCATCCAGGATCAATATTTCTCCAAATATGTGTATTCGGCATATAATTCTAACTCCCTCAAGTTAGTGAGGACTGAGGAACAAATACAAGTAGACTTCTATCGATGTGTTGTCACAGCCATACATAAACACCCATAAATGGGAATACGCTGTGCGCCATGTGCATCACACTTTTTGATGTCTCAGTCATTGGTAGATTAAAAGAAACTATTCATGAGATAGTATCTCCACCCACAATGTCTTGCTTCCATATAATCTTCAGCATATCTCTCACTGTGGTAAAGAAATTGGCACAATTCTTCATATTTTCTAATTCTGTCTGGTTTTGCAATCCTTTTGTATGCAAAAACAAAATAAAAAATAAAAACTACATAGCATGCCACTACTGCACCAGGAAATTTGATGAAAAAAGTATATATAAGAGAAGGAGGTATAGAACACTCACTCAGTCCTAGCTGTGCACTCCCATATCCTTGGTGCTGGATCCTCGGTTCAGTGAACAATAATATTCAAATGAGTATATATGAGGATAGGGTGTAACTAGAAATCACTGGGCCACAGTGCGAAAATTGCCCTGGGCCCCCCCCCATACATCTACCCTCCCCCTCCCATATGTTGCCCCCACACACATGCAGACACACACATAGACACACACATATACAGAGACACACACAGAGTGGTATTGTACTCCCAACCCCCAACCATTGGCAGTGGATTGGGGTTAACAATAAAATATACAAAGGGTGGACATACTATTGCCTACTCCTAAAACATTGTGGATACCCCTCCCTTGATATCCACCAATAAAAATACCCTGCCTATCTCCCTCATAATAGTGATTGGGGCCCAATAAGCACATTCCTGATAACAAAAAATATACTTACCATAAGATGATGTAACGGAACTCCCCATACTCCGACTGAGTACCTTCCGTTGATGGATGCTTCCTAGCTTGCACCGAGGACCACAAGCACCGCACCGGACACCACAACCACCGCAGACTCCACAACCGCCGTAGCTTAACTGGAGTCTCACCGTCTTCTGTCCACCCTGGATCAGATTCTGTCCTCCAGGACCTTATGGGGAAGACCTCTCCTCCAGGAGAGCGTATCAGGAACAAGCTCTTAAAAGAGCTAAGCAGGGGCATACCTAGAGCATTTGGCACCCGGGGCGGATCCTGTGCTTGGCACCCCCTCCCCCACCCCCCCCCCAAAAAAAAAAAACCTGTAAAAAAAATTTAAAGGTTCTCTTTTTTTTTTTTTTCAATTTGTAAAGACTCCTGTCCCAATACAAAACCCCCGCCCCCTTCTACAAAATCCCTGCAGCCCCACACACACATTTACAGGCAGACAGTCACACACTCAGTTACAGACAGTCACACACTCAGTTACAGGCAGACAGTCACATAAAGTCACAGGCAGACAGTCACACATACACATTTCCTCCGTGCGGCCAGTTTATCAGCTGTTTGCTTGTGTGAGCTGTACTGGCCGCACGGCACCCTAACTACCATGGGACACTGGGCGGCCACAGCTCACACAGCCCCCTCCAGCCAGGGCCGGTGCAAGGATTTTTGCCGCCCTAGGCAAAAGTAAAGTTTGCCGCCCCCCCCCATGTGACATCACAATGCCCCACCCATATGATTTGCCATGTTAACTAACGCCAGTGCTGCAGTGCCGCCGTGTTTACATTAAAAGGCCTGCAAGGACAGGCTATAGACACCAGAACCGCTACATTAAGCTGAAGTGGTTCTGGGGACTATAGTGTTTCTTTAATGTGAGGTAAATTAGAGCTTAGTGCCACGAATAATATACTAGATTGCCTACTTACAGCCAGATGAGGATGATGATGGGCTCTAGCTGCAGTCTGGCTCCACTGGTCTGGTGCAGAACAGGCTCTCTGGAGGCGGTTTGTAACTGTAGTCACAAAAATCAATGTTCTGGGAGAACGGGAAGCAGCTCCATTTTTTGGGGGTCCTTTACACAGCTCGAGGTCTGGGTCCCAGGGTCCACCTTCATGTTCCACCAATGAGTTTGTTCACAGGGGGGTGGAGTGTGTAGGGGATGTCCTGATATGTGTGTAAGGAATGCATTGTGTGAAATTGTGTTTGTATGTGTAAGGACTGCAAGGTGTGTTTCTGTGTATGTATGGGATGCATTGAATGTGTGTAAGGGGTGCATTGAGTGTGTGTAATAAATGCATTGTGTGTTTCTGTGTGTGTAAGGGATGCATTGTGTGTAACGGTTGCATTGCTTGTGTATGTGTCTGTGTGTGTAATGCATTGTGTGTTTTTCTGTGTGCAAGGGATGCATTGTGTGTATGTGTGTGCGTGTGTGATGAATGTCAATCTCTCCCCCCCTCCAATTTCCTTCTCCTCCTCCCAATTT
>OW240916.1:252067897-252097262 GCA_933207985.1 Pelobates cultripes
CCTCATGGACGCACCGCCCGGGCAAAGCTGCAGCCGCCTGAGGCTCTCTGCAGAGCGCTCGGGCGGCTGCAGCATGGGGGGGGGGCGGCGGGGCTGGTCATGGCACCCCCCACCCGGCTGGCACCCGGGGCGGACCGCCCCCCCCGCGCCCCCCTTATTTCGCCACTGGAGCTAAGTGATTAAAGCTCAGGGGAGTATGCAGGGCATAGCAATCCCCAGTGTGAGTATAGCTGTCCCCTCCAATCAAGAGACAAGACTACGTGTTGAGGGTCAAGAATAACTGTTTACTTGGAATCCAAGGGGCTTTCTTTTAGCAGGTTTTCCATACATAGTACCACCCACAGGGTTTTGAAGAACAACCAATCAACACGTACAATACACTCAGACACTCCCAGCAATTACAGCAAAATCCTCCCCTATGCCTGTGATACAATTATCTCCACACAATAGACTAACTTAATTATTACAGGCAGAAAATATACAGTTTTTACACAATATTAATAACTTTCCAAATATGCATCACAGTAACATAAAACATACATTTTAAATATGAACATAACCAAAAATCAGACAAATCCGTCCAGTAGATAAAAAGTTAGACGGAAGTCCATTGTGACTGACCGCAAGCACATTTTCATGCCCAAAACAGTTCTGTGGATTTGGGCTTTGCGGTCGGTCTATTTTACATGACTAAGTCCCATTCGAAAGGAGTGTTCGAATCTTCGAACGGGACGTAGTCTCCAGCCGCAGTGTCGAAGTGGAGAAGAAGGTACGGGTCAGCGGTGTTCGTCTAAATGTGTAGCCGATTTCAGTTCCAAAGATTCAGTGGCACACACCACTGACCGCGTTCGACTAAATTAAAATGGCCGCCGCCACGTGTTCATTTGCACGAACTGCGGCCACCCAGTAGTCAGCAATTTACCTACAGCAGGCTCCAAGTCTGGGAGATAAATTAGCCGAACACTTCCACTTCTGGGTGGTCCGCCTGTGTGGTACTTGGTTCAGTAAGCCCCATTTACTGAACCAAGTGTAAAGAAGCCATGAATAAAGTACTTTAACCAAGTCTGGGGACCCTGGAGACACAGGCTTAAAGGGGCAGTGTCCCAAACAAGCCTGGGGACACCGTCTTAAAGGGGCACTGTCCCAATTTTCCCCATGTCCCAAAAATGTGCTTAAAGGGCCAGCACCTGTCCAATGAAAGTAAATAAGCCCCAATAATGTTCTTAAAGGGCCAAACACCCCCACGGGCCATAGTCGCAGGGCAAGAGGCTGGCAAGTATGCCTCTCCAGGACCAAGTGGTGAAGGGCACACAGATTATTAAACCTTCTTGTCTTCATCTTACACAAAGGCCACATAATTTTTTTTTTTTAAAGAGACACTATAGACACCAGAACAACTACAGCTTAAAGTAATTTTTCTAGTGTGTACAGTATATTCCTGCAGGCTTTTTAATGTAAGCATTGCCTTTTCAGAGACTGCTTAGGAACACCTCTAGTGGCGAACACTCAGATAACCACTAGAGGTGCTTCCTGGATCAGTGCTGCACAATGTGCTCTGCATGGAGAAACTGAACGTTGCTCATAGAGATACATTGATTCATTGCATCTCTATGATGAGATGCTGATTGGCGTAGCACAGCATTGTGCCGTGCATGCACAATAGCCTCCCAGTGCTTTCTTATGGGAAAGCATTGGATTGGCTGAGATTGTCAATTTTGATAATCTCAGCCAAGAAGGCAGGAGCGGAGCCAGCTGTGGTGAGACCCGCACAGTGCTGGGATAAAGGTAAGTTTAATACCTTTCTAAAGAGAGACAATGGAGGGTGGGGGCCTAAACTGTGGACATAGGGGCAATTTGTACGTGGTGAGAATATTATTTTGAATCTCTAAATAAAAATGCACTAATAATAAGCCAGCCAAAAATATATGTAAACTTGAACCCTTGGCAGTCCCACATCTCCAGCATAAAAAGAAGTTTACCAATAGATTCCCAGTGGCTCAAATTCTCAAGACCAGTCTGCCAGTGAACTCTCTAGAAACATCTTCTTCCCATCTTAACATATACAGATGCTTCAAGAGAATGTTTCTGTTGTTCATTCAATGGAATGTAGGTGAAATGGTAACTTGTAATGCCTGTATACGTTTTAATGGTGGGCTCAGGGGAGGGCTGGCAGCCTTAGGCCTGGGGGGCAAAACCGTCAAGTGGCCCATTGCACCACCAAATCAGTGCAATGGTGCCCACCTTTTACTGGTTTTATAACGGATATTGATGTTATGCTAATCAGTAGCTCTTTGCCATACCAGCTCCTTCACGGCTCTGACTTTCAATGTTGTCAGAGCGCAGGCTGAGAATCTGTGAGCCTGGGCTCTGACTCACTAACTGAGCGCCGGAACCACGAGGGAGAGGCTATAATCTGACTGCACCTACTGCTGGTGCACACCAGTGGACCACCAGCGAATTGTTTAAATTGAATAGGCTGGTGTCCCTAACTTGTGAGCTGTGTTGTCCGCCGGGCGCCTCTGTTGGGATGGCACCCTGCGTGACCGCACAGCGTGCACACCCCAACGGCTGGCCCTGCTGACACACACTGATGTTACTACTTAGAAATCCCTCAATATTAATACAGACATCAGAGTAAACACCAATAAACTGTGGAAACAGAGCTGATCCCACCCAAATTTATAAAGATTTGCTTACTGGATTTGTTGTAAGATTAAATCATGCCTCCTCCTCTCTCTCTCCCATGCGCTGCTCTGTAAGCTGGGAGGAAGTGAAGAGTAATCACAATCTCCCAGCACAGCGGCACCTGTGGCTGCATGGGGAACAGCTGTATTTGCCGCCCCCCATGTGACATCACAATGACCCACCTATATGAGCTGCCATACGAACTAACGCCAGTGCTGCCCACAGTGTGTGTTTACATTAAAAAGCCTGCAGGGACCGGCTATAGACACCAGAACCACTTCATTAAGCTCCAGTCGTTCTGGGGACTATAGTGTCCCTTTAATGTGAGGTAAATTATAGATTAGTGTCACTAATAATATACTAGATTGCCTACTTACAACCAGATGAGGATGATGATGGGCCACAGTTTGGCTCCACTGGTCTGGTGTAGAACAGCCGCTCAGGCGGCTGCAGCATTTAAAGGGCCGGCCCTGCAGTGGCCGGTCTTAACAGAATTTAGGGCGGCCTGGGGGGCAATTGCCTCCCTGCCCCCCGGCCCAGCCCGCCCCTGTGTGGGCTAGACAAGACTATTCAGAACAGGACTTGTTTAAGCCAAATGTTATCTTTATATGTAATATAACCATACTTTTGATAATAACTTTTTATAGTATGTATTTTTTTCTTTTATTATTCTACGTGCATAATGGGACCTCTGTATTGTTTTGTATCTTAGTTACTTATTTCTTTTTGAAAAAATTGAATGAACAATATACATGCATTTTTCAAATGGTTTCAATTAGAATTTATATTGTACTTCTCAAACGTAACTCCTGAAAAACGAAATTGTTAGGAATACTATTTAGCTTTCCCAAGTACTTTATCCCAGAATTGAGTAAATAACAAAGACCTTTAAATAAATTGAAATATTAATATAACACATCCTCAAAGTACACTAAACTTTTTTTTTTTTTTAAAAGCATGCTTCTATACAAAAAACAAAAGTTAATTTTTAGATTGCAGTCTGATTGGTGTAAAATTTTACATTAAATGCTGTGAACGAATATATACAAGTGTTGCATACCCTGGCCATTCTGTCTGCAGCGGCATCAACACGAATTTCACCATCAGGTACGTTTCTCACATTCCTTTTCCAAAGAGAGAAAATATTTTCTGACATGATTTATAGAATGGGGCTACCTTGGATATATGGAAAGGCTGTCACGTATTAGATCTGTTTGCCTGCTTAATAGTGAGACTGGGAAGAATAAAAAAAGAGCTTACATTTTTAAAAGGACATTTTTATTATGCTATCCTCCCACGTGCACTAAAAATGTTTGCTTCTAAAAAAAAAAACAAGAAAATATTAAAATAATGTAATATTAGAACTCTTTGATCTACTTGTAGTGGATATCTGGAAAGTGTCGCTTAAAGGCCTTCAATAGCTTTTTCTGAATGTACAAACAAAATGCAACTTCAGCATCATATTCTCTTTTCTGTATTTTTCCCAGCACGTTCCATTCTCTTGGGCTTTTTCCCTCTTGAAAAAATGTGTATAGCAATAACAACAACTGTAATTACACCAAGTCTAGTCCTGCATTCACAGCACTAGGCTCATTTTTTTTTTACTTTGGCCCACAGCCATTGGTGGCTAAGCCCCAGAAAAGAGACTTTTGAATAAGTTCACTTGGCTGTCTCAGTTTATGCTTTCCTATGATTAGTGTAGGATCGTCAGGTAGCCATAAGCCTCTAGATGATGTTATTATCACATATTCCATGACTTTACAATGATAGGTTTCATTAACCAGAGTGAGCTCAGTAGAAGAAAATGTTTGTCCTTTTTTGCTGCCATAAATATAAAGAATACATTCAGTTTTTTTTGTCAGTAATGAAAGTGAAGGCATATTAGAATGTTTTATTTGTACATTACCTAGAGATGATACTGATGATTTACAGTTGGCTTTGGTTCAATACTGCTGTAAAACGGGACCTGTCTCTTAAAGTTATTAAGATGGAAATTGGAGGCACATAAATCACTGTAAGAAAAAGCAGGGGGGGAACCATAATAAATGTAATCATTTGTAAAATGGAGAATGCTTTTATTATCAAGAAGAAACCAGAGTCCAGAAAGATGAAGGTTTATGAAAATGATAGTTTTTTCTATATTACATAGAGGAGATTGTTAGACTGATAGAAGGAAACATATTGGACCTTTTAAATATAATAAAGTGATAGTCTTCCTTCTGGACTGAAAAATGGTCTATAACTAAAGATAACAGCAGGATTTTGATAATGCAGGTAGGTCCTGTGCTTCATCTTTCTCTTGGCATTTATTCTTTATTTATTCTTTATTTTTGGTGTAGGTGTTAGGGTCCATGCAGAGGGATGTCCAAATTGGAATGCAGCTGTGGTACAGGCAGGAAAGATGTTGAAAGACAGCATCCAGCCGATAGTGAAGTTGTAAACTATACATTTCCTGATGTATAGTGGGTGAACAGCTAGGACGTAGAGGTTCTTAACATTTCTCTGACAAGAATCAAACCTTGTTGCTTGACAACCCATTTTCCAGTTTCAAAAAGTTCTTAAAGACTAATTCTTCAGCTGTTTTGTAATATGTAACAAGATAATTTCTGCAAAACACCCTAATTACACTGTTTCCAGAGTCAGAGATAAATAATAAGATATAATAATAAAGGGCAATAAAGCCCCTTTTCCATTGTCCTGTATGCTGTAATAAAAGAGGCATGTGATTTACAGGCATCCCATGATTTACAAAAAGTAGGAGAAACTGTGCTTACTAGTTTTGCAGGATCACCAAGATGAAGCATGCGGCTCAGGGTTCTTACTGTCACTAGATCCCAGTAGGGATATATAGTTATTGTGGCGGAACCAGCCACCTTCTTGGATTATTTACATTATTTTGGATTGTATACTCAGCTGGTTTGGTAATTGAAGTCCACTGAATGGATTATAATTGTGGTGTTCGTATAACGAACAACTCCTGAACAGTTGGACCACCCAAGGGAGTTGTGTGTTGCCAATTGACCCTTTTGATCTACTTAACACTTCAAAACCACAACATTCTAAGCGGTCGACTGGGTGGCCGCCTTTGTATGGACGAACACGAGGTGGCAGCCATCTTGTTCCCGCGAACGGGTATAGCGGTGTTTGGTCGTCGAGTGTATGGAACTCAGATAGGACACTCGACGGCGCGAATACCGCTATATATAACAAGATGGTCGCCACCTCGTGTTCGTCCATACAAACGGCGGCCACCCAGCGGACCACTTAGAATGTTGTGGTTTCAAAGTGTTAAGTAACTATCTCCAAGTATGTCCGGTGGTGTTCGTAGGAGAAGAGCGGTGTTAGGTGAAACCACACTCCCGAATTATGTATAAAGAAGCAGCTTACATACGAACAGTTCTAATCGTATTTTATTATGTTTTGTACCACACTCTGAGGCTCAGGTGAGCAATAAACCCCAACCCATAGAGAACCTTTCCTGGGATGCCCTTTTGGGCAGGCCCATCGTGTGCGGTGGGTCTAAACTATACTCGGGTGGCGTTTCGACTATGTTCAGGGAATCTGAGTGCTTTCAGGATATGTTGGGCGCTCAGATCCAGGCTACCTGGGATATAGGACTCGACGGGGTACCTCATTGTTAATGTATGTTTTGGGGGTGTCAGAGTTAATATGTATGTCCTGGACCTGAGAGTTAATATAATTATGTATGTACTTTCTAACTGTCCCCTCTCAGGTCCAGTGGGGAAATGCCCCTCGAATAGGTTACATGAGACCCCTTGCATGGGGACACACAAAAGGCAGTGTGTGGCTCCTATTAAACCAGTTGACTCCCAGAACTGTGTGTCGTCCAGTTACTGGGGGATTGGGATTATACTACTGAACTGCGATTGCCTTTATGCTCTACAGACTACCAGCATAGATATTGGATCTATTATTGCAGCTGCACTACAGTTATACATTATCTTATGTTCTTCCCTACCTTCATTCTTTATTCATCCCTTCTTTCCCCAACCAGTCTACACTTTTTCATTAGTGCAAATGACAGTGGAATTAACTTTACTGTCTAACTAAATCCTGTAGACTTTCACGTATCCTTCTACAATTAGGAAGGGCCAATCCACCTACTTACATTTATATTAATTAAAATTGCTTAATGATAATTAAATAAAGGATATTAATCATAATCATCTTTGCATCAGACATACATAATGGCATAACAAAATGTATGCCATTCCCAATGGTTTTAATAGTCTAAATAATTGTTCTGTGCTCCTGCCATTACATTTTATAAAATGCACGATATTATTAGAATTAACATTCTAGAATGTGTTCATGGTATTGTGTGTTTGAAAGTGGGTGTAAATTCACATCAGGTGTTGCTTTAAGAAGTAGGTATTGCTTTATATGATCGTGCAGGGAGAAATGTTATGAATTATTGAGCAGTCAACTACAGCCTACACAAATTATTTTCCTGCAATCATGAAATTATCCTCTGCATTCATTACATTATTCCCACAGTAATCAAGGTGCATTATATTAAATATGTTTTTATTTTATATCTAGCCAAGTTCATGTATTCTTATATGATTTGTGGGAGTATTTATTTCAAGCACAAGTTAACACATTTATGGATGTTGGAAGTATTTTTAATATTTATGAGTATTGTAAATAACTTATTACAATACTTATAGTTACAATACTTATTAATCTTTGTTATTTTGAGTTTAAGTACTGAGATCTGTTTTTTAATTCATAATAAGCCTCTG
The DNA here is from genome assembly GCA_933207985.1 of Pelobates cultripes. NCBI lineage: Eukaryota > Metazoa > Chordata > Amphibia > Anura > Pelobatidae > Pelobates > Pelobates cultripes. Next base: position 252,075,349 of record OW240916.1, read on the forward strand.
AATAAATAAACCTCTGAATGAGTTTCAGGACTGACTGTAAGAACTAAAAAGACAGAATAAATATTGGGGTATATTTATGATAAAAGTTTACATGACAATACTTTGTAAATAAGGTTTCCCCTTAAAATGTTGATGTTTAAGAGCCCATAGTGAAGATTCTGAGCCACTACATTAAAACCACCTGTCTTAGTCAGCATCTTGGTGGTGAGAAACAAAACAGTGAAGATATGCTCAAGGGACTGATTACCACATTCAGCAGCTCCTTTAGTCTCGGGGTGGTAGGCAGAGGAAAAGGGTACTTCCATACCCATCTCTGAGCAAAAGGCTCTCCAAAATGGGGTAATAAATTGGCTACCCCTATCAGAAGCAATGGATTCAGGTCTGCCATGTAATCAAAACACCTCCTTGGTGAATATAGTGGGTAGTTTAACCCCTTAAGGACCAAACTTCTGGAATAAAAGGGAATCATGTCATGTGTCCTTAAGGGGTTAAAGAGAGGTACAAAATGAGCCATATTAGAAAATCTATCTATTGTCAAAAAATGACCGTAAAACCATTGGAATGGAGAAGACTATTGATAGAACTGGACCAAGGTCTATAAGAAATAGGTAAAGGTTGCAACAACTCACAGGGCACCCTATGCGAGGACTTAACACCAGCACAAGTGACTTGAACTTGAACGTATTCTATAGAGGGCCACCAATAGTTTAGAGAAATGGCAATTGATGTCTTAGATATACTAGGATGTCCAGCTGCCTTGGTATCATGATAGAGAGACAGTATCTCCTTTTCTAAGCTAGTTTTGTGAATTGATGGTAGGTAGCATTCCACTCTTCCTGAATCTGAAATATCAGAGCCAGATGCCACCAGTGAGGGAGCTGAGACCGGCACTGGAGGCAACCTCAGGGTTAAACCGTTAAAAAATAGTTAGAACCCCTGAAGGCAGCTACCTCATCTAATATAGTGTCTGATAAAACTTCCTTTAAGGTCTATTAGCTTCCCATAGGGAATTAACCCCCTCTAGCTCCCTGTCAGCAAGCTAATTCATGATATATCCTGCTTTGGAAAGAAAAGGACCAGAGAGATATTTAAAAATTAAATTCTTCTTAGTTGATAAACCCTCTCCAAGTCTTAGAATCACCACCGTATCTATATGGAGAGCTTAAGTGCACAGAAGTGCTGTTATTAATAGATGCCTCCATTACAGTGGAAACAGACGGAGGAGATGATGCATATGGTGATCTTGTTTCTATAACTTACCCTGATTGGACCTGTTTTCATAAACCTGCAGGGTCTATGGACGTATCATAATGTCACAAGGAATTGCTCTACACATAGAGTCTAGGATAACAATAGCAGAGTGGATAGGATAGACGTACTACTGGTCCTTAGAGTTGCTGGGCTTAAAGGAAACTATAGGATCTTGAACACAAACATGCATTCCTGACCCTATAGTGCTAAAAACACCATTAAGTCTCCCTGATCTCTCCTTGGCCCCCTAAATAAAGTAAAATCGTACTTGTATTCGAGTCTGCTGCTGCTAGCTCTGCCCTTGATCTGCCTGCTTGGCTGACATCATCAGAGGGGTTGTTCTGAGCCAGTCACAATGCTTTCCCATAGGATTGACTGAGACTGTCAAGGAGGCAGATCAGGGGCAACGCCAGCACAAGCCAAGCACAGCCCTGGTGAATCAGCATCTCCTCATATAAATACATTGAATCAATGCATCTCTCTTAGGGAACATTCAGTGTCTCCATGCAGGGGGTGGAGACACTGAATGGCAGTGCTGCACACTGTGCAAGCCCTGCCTGCCCCATGAAGCACCTCTAGTAGCCATCTGAGGAGTGGCCAGTGGAGGTATCCCTAGCTGTAATGTAGACATTGCATATTCTTTGAAAAGACAGTGTTTACTGTAAAAAGCCTGAAGGTAATGATCCTACTCACCAGAACAAATACAATAAGCTGTAGTTGTTCTGGTGAGTATAGTGTCCCTTTTACGTACAATAGAGAGTTAAAGTAGTCAAATCAGAGCCATCTTTAATTTTGATTGGACCCTGGGCAAGCATTTACTTGGGCCTCCTGACTACATATAGATACACACAAATACACTACCTGACACACATGCAGATACACACTGACCGCATATAGATACACACAAGAACATACAAATACACACAGACTACATATAGATACACTGACACACAGATACACAACCTGACACACATGCAGATACACAGATACACACACTGACATACATGCAGATACAAAGGTACTATATGTAGGTACTATATGTAGTCAGTGTGTATACCAGACAAAGGTACACACACTGACTACATATAGATACACCGACACACACACTGACACACATACAGACACTAAGATACACAACCTGACACACATGCAGATATACAGATACAAACACTGACACATACAGAAACACACTGACTATATACAGATACACACACAAACACAAACGGACAACATACAGATACAGAGACACATTCTGACAGATGTACTGGCACAGAGACACACACAGACAGCCATACTGAAACACACATACACACAGACATACAGAACCACACGGACACTGACAGACTCACACATAGACATACCGACACACTGACAGACATACAGACATTCTGGCACACATACACACAGACAGACATACTGAAACACTCAGACACTGACAGATGTACACACATACAGACATTTTGACACTCACAGACAGCCATACTGAAACACACATACACACAGACATACAGAACCACACGGACACTGACAGACTCGCACATAGACATACCGACACACTGACAGACATACAGACATTCTGGCACACATACACACAGACAGACATACTGAAACACTCAGACACTGACAGATGTACACACATACAGACATTTTGACACACATACACACAGACAGACATACTGAAACACACAGACACTGACAGATGTACACACATACAGACATTTTGACACTCACAGACAGACATACTGAAACACACAGACATTTTGACACTCACAGACAGCCATACTGAAACACACATACACACATACATACTGAACCACACAGGCACTGACAGACAGACTCACACACACAGACATACTGACAGACATACTGGCACATATACACTGACAGACATACTGGCACATATACACACAGACAGACAGACAGACATACTAAAACACACATACACACAGACATACAGATACACTGACAGACATACTGGCACACTAACAGACATACACTGACAGACAGACATACACACATACATACTCACACACACACACACACACACACACACACACACACACACACACAGACACTCATGCAAAATTTGATAACCACCCTCCAGTTTCTTACCTTTTCCTGGAGGGTGGCTTCCCTGGGGTCCATTGGGCTGGCTTAGGTGGCTGGGAGTTAAGCTCTCCCCCCTCCGGAACAGCTGGTCCGCCTTCCTCCCGCGCGGCTCCTGTTTCTGTGGGAGGAAGTGACGCACGGCTGTCACTTCCTCCCAGCGCTGCCGAAAAGCAAGGGCCCGGTCGCGCTGTTAAAGCGCCACAGCGCACGACCGGGCCCCTGCTGAAATAGACCCACTGGGTGGCCCTTAGTGCATGGGCCACCCGATGAGCTCCCATAGTTTGCAGGGAGAGGGTAAACGGAGCAGCTATCTTGGGCCCCCCGAGCACGGACAGGGCCCGGGGCAGCTGCCCCGTTTGCCCTGTGTTAAAGACGGCCCTGAGTCAAATACAAGCCTAGGTCAGAAAAAGAGAGATAGTGTGAACGTAAAACTAGTCAGAATTGAGTAAACGGTATATCAATAAAACAAGTAAACTAGCCAGGAAAGGTTTACAGCGAAAATCAGGGTCAAGAACTTAGCCGAGGTCAATACCGGTAATAACACAATTAAACAAGCAAGGCACTAAATGATACTGAGAACCAAAAACACGATAAGGCGCAGTAAGTGGGGCCAAAGGAGTTTAAATACTTTTATGTGTGATTTGATTGGTCCGTGTCATGCCTGCATTCCCAGAATGTGCATGAAAGGGGATGCTGAACTGACATGGAAAAAGACGAGATGGAAAAAGACGAGATGAAAATGACGTAATGTACATGCTCCAAATGCGAGCAGCGTTCATATTGCTGTTGCAATGGTTACTTTGTTATTTGGTTATTTTGTTCAGATTGCACGGCCTGTTCTGAGGCTTTGTATCGCCACAAGGACTAAAGTATTGGTACACCATCAGACATCTTTCTTCTTAGATATGCCTGTTTACATCTATCTGTTTATAAGTGTAATCGAATAAATGTATTTTGTACCTTTTTAACATACTTCACTATGTATTGTTCTTTTTATCCATTCCTTTGAAGACATACCTATTATCAGAATCGACTATTAAGTCTATACTACTATATATACCCCAGGGGGGTGAGAGGCCTGATTTTGACTTTGGTTTGTGAGTTTGCTACCAGCACCTCATTTTCCACTATCATTATACTGTGTTACGCTATGATATGCATTTTCTATTATTCTAGATTCACTATTATTCTTGTATAGAATATCTCAGCCCTGGATTCTATTCTCCAGGTTGTATTTTAATTTTGTACGCTTTTTTGGATGTGGTTCCCACTTTTTGTTTTGATCTTTCTTCTTACATCTCCTTTTCTTCAGCCCCACAAAAAATAATAAAGAACTACAGATGTTAAAAAGAACTACAGAGAAAAAAGAACTACAGATGTTAAAAAAGGCCTGATTCACCAAAAACCTGACGAGAAAAGATTAAAAACAAAATGCAATTTTTTTAAAATCTATATGAGCTCAGCAAGGGCTCTGTGCAGAATGAAGTCTCAAGGTTTCAAGGTTTTCCACACTCTGAAATCTCAGTAGAGCGCTCTGATTGACTGGCTTGTAAGACAACCAATCAGAGCATTCTGACAGCCTCTCTACTCTCTTAGTGAATAACCTTGTTAGATTCAACCTCAAGAGACACAAGGTCAGACACAGACATTCTAATTCACATGGAACTGTGAAGAATTAGCAAAGGGTATTGAAAATCTTATACCCAAGTTGGAAAATAATCAAGCTGAAAAAATATCTGAGTGTGAGTTTGTTTTTCATTTTGGCCATTTTGGCCAAAATTCTGAATCTTTCAACCATTCCCAATTTAGGGAATAACATTGCAAATGTGTCTAGCTGTGTTTAGCACTACACTATGATCTCATGTTCCCTCTAAAAATATGGCCTTGAGCAGCTGGAAGCAGTACTTGACATAAATGTATAACTATATATCCCTTTTGGGATTTAGTTCCAGTAAACACCTGAACCAGTGTCTAGGAGACACTTTCCTGCAAACCTAGTAGTTTCTCCTGGTTTTCTGGTCATTTCTTTTATTTGCACTGCTGGTCAAATCATCTACTTGGATCTCAGAGTGAGCTATAATTTCTTAAATATCACAGTCAAAAATAAATCTATGTTTTGGAAACATTTCTCAGCTCAACGTTCCCTCTCTGCCATGCACCAGCAAGTTGCAGAAAGGGGTTGTGTATCCTTAGAACACAATTACAAAAAGGAAACACAAGTGCCATTAAATTTTTTGGACATTGGAAGAACCTGCAATTACATCTAAGTTTCAAATGATTGGAGAGGGAGTATAGTTATGAGCAGGGCCGCCATCAGAAAATTTGGGGCCCATGACAAAGCACAATTTAATTAAATGTTTCTCCCCCCTCCTTGCTTACCTGTGTCCATGGAGGGGGGAGATTCCATCCCTGGTGGTCCCTGTTACCGCAGAGGGGGCCCAGGCAGCACACAGCTTCTCCTCTCTTCTCATAACTCTCGCGAGACCCGGTTACCATGGCAACCCTCCGCGGGTCTCGCGAGAGTTATGAGAAGAGAGCAGAGAGGAGGAGAAGCTGTGTGCTGCCTGGCTGGGCCCCCTCTGCGGTAACAGGGAGCAGGGGGCCCGCGGCTGCACACATAGATAGCGATATTCGCTATCTATGTGTGCAGAAAGGGAAAGTGGGGCCCAGGACTGCCAGAGCAGTCCGGGCCCCCCAGGGCCGCCGGGCCCGTGACAACAGTCACGGTTGTCACCCCCTGATGGCGGCCCTGGTTATGAGTGTCCTCCATAACTTAGCTATGCCAGGTCTGATCACTATATTATAGATCATAGGCTGGCAATCTTTGGCAAACCAGATGTTGTGGAGAATGCCTCTCCTTATGCTTTGCCAGTATTATGGCTACAAGAACATTATGGGAGATGTTGCCCATAAAATCTGGAGTGCTGAAAGTGCTCTGCCATGATTGTAGATAAATATTACTTCTCAAACCCTACCTTTTATTAAAATGCATTAATTTAATGTAATAATGTCAACAAAACTTAAACCAGATCGAATAAAACATGCAATAAAAAAGATTATTAATGGTGCTAAACTTTGTCTTTACCTTCATAACATAGGTAAGGCCTCTGTAAAATATTATACCTCGTTATACAATCTGAAGGAAAATAAGTTCTCCTATAGCGAACTACAGGCTTTCCTTTCAAAACTTAATCTTCCTAAAATAAAACCTGAAAAATTAGAAAATTTAAATAAACTTATTGTCAGGGGGGGCGGTCCAGAGACCAGGACCCAGTATGCCTGATATAGATATTAGGAGTCACTGTGTGGAAATGGATTATCAGGGCCTGGTGCAGGGTAACCACACGCCCTCTGGTGTTGAGCACCAGCGTTTGTGCGGCCACAGACCAGAGCCCTGGTGCAGCTACTGTGGATCCCAGGTGCCAGATGACAATATGCAGACCTCCCAGGATCTGAATAGGGAGGCTCTGCAGCAGATATGTATCCAGTACAGAAACAAGGTAAGACTAGAATAGACACCAAACAAGAAAACAAGACAAAACTTGGAGAACCCAGAACCGGAGCAGGACAGAAAGCAGAACCCAGAACATGTACACAAGACATGTGGGAAACAAGAGCAGGGCAGGAAAGGACTGTACATGAACTGGGAATATAAGACAAAATAAAACAAGACAAGAGATACAAGGCAAAACAAGAGGAGACATAACTAAGTACTATATATGTAAAACATTGGAGATTTAGACATACATAAATTGCCAAGATGTATGCAGCCCACCACTGCATCAAAGTCCTCCAATTACGGAGGGTTCCTATCTACCTAGATATGCATGACTAAATAAACAATAATAAAACACACACAGCACTTACCTGCAAGAAGCAACTGCCTGCAGGAACTTGAAAGGACTTGAAACAACTGCCTGCAGGACTTGAAACAACTGCCTGCAGGAACCAACTGAAACAAAAGGATTCATGGAAAAGGAACGGGTGTGGCAACAAAAAACAAACATTTAAAGGAATCCAAGAGACTGGGAATTCCAGGAACGAAGTAAAGGAATGAACCCAGAAAACCCAGCATAAACAAAACCAGACATGGAATAGAAAACCAGAAAAAACAAGAAAAACTAAACAAGAATTGTAAAACGAGTACTGGATACCAGACGCCAAGGCCAGACATCTCCGCAGAACAGAGCAGGATGTGACACCTACTGAATCGGAAGAAATTAAAAGAACAATTATTAAACTTAGCAATGGGAAATCACCTGGGCCAGATGGGTTTAAAGCTTACTTCTATAAATCTTTAGAGATTGTTATAACTCCTTTACTTTAAAAAAAATTTCAGACAAAATAACTGCTAAAAGTTTTTCCTCCTTAATGTTAAATGCCACGATTTCCCCAATCCCAAAACCTGGAAAAGACGTAAACTATATTTCCAACTACCTTCCAATTTCTCTCATAAATCTAGATATAAAAATATTCTCAAAAATCTTAGCAGATAGACTCACCCAGATATTTTCAGATCTAATTCATTTGGATCAATCTGGGTTTTTAAGAGGAAGATCAGCTAGTGACAATATTCGTAAGATTTTGAATTTAATGATAGAAGTTGATAAAAAAATCGTTTTTTATAGCTGTCGATGCCGAAAACACCTTCGACATAGTAAATTGGAAATGTATGTCGGCTACACTTTTTCGCTTTTGGGATTGAGGGATTATTTAAAGACCTAATAATGTCCCTATACTCTTCTCCCATGGCTAAAGTATATGGTAATGGCTTAGATTCCGGTTGGTTTACTATTAAAAATGGAACCTGCCAGGGTTGTCCATTGGCACCCCTTCTTTATATTCTTTCTATCGAGCTACTGGCAGTGTATATTAGACAAACTCACAATATAACTGGAGTATCTTTGGGCAATAAAGAACAAAAAATAACTATGTTTGCTGATGATATAATCATGACACTTACACACCCTGAGACATCTATACCAGCTACATTACAATGTATAGAAGAATATAGTAGATTTTCCAATTATAAAATCAACATGCAAAAAACGCAAGTCCTATATTGTAACCTCTCAACTCCCCAAATAGAGAATTTGAATAACGACCATAAATTTAATTGGCCTAATTTTATTTGCTATTTGGGAATAATTATCAATTTTAATATTGAAGGGTGGGTCATTGACAATTATAATGCACTTCTTAAAGAATTTAGAAACACTATCTTAAAATGGTCCAAACTACAAATATCATGGCTTGGAAGAATAAATATTATTAGAGCATACCTACTTCCAAAATTGGAATATCATTGTTTATTTGTATCCTATGTCTGGGGTGATAAGAAACCACGGATTGCATTTAAAGCTATGTCAACCAGATTAGCTAAAGGAGGATTATCTTTTCCAAATATATTTTGTACTCACGATACTGTAAGGTTCTCCCATTTTTTAGAACGGGGAAACAGAAATTCATATAAAAAAATATAAAAATTTTTACATATCCCCCACACCCTAAGCCCTCCTGGGCTGATAGCAAGAAGGGGAGTACCCCAGAGGTGCCGGCCACACATGCTGAGAGTGGCAAGACAACCACCCAAGCGACCCGCTCTAACTCCCCGCACCACCCCTAAAGGGCAGACCCCTGACCACGTAGGTTCCCAGGCTCGTGGCCTATGAGTGCCATCTCTCCCACAACCCCGGGGCAGAAGAGGAGCCCTGCACCTGACACGCCACGGCTCTGCCCAGAGGAAACGGAACTCAGAAAGAAGACCAAAACCTGGAGAGCAACCGATGACAGGTGACTACTGGGCCTGCAGCGACAAGACTTCTAACCTGGCACAAGAGCGAGGGAAGAACACCAGCCCTAAGCGACAGCACAGTTACTCTTCCATACACCAAGCATGCGGGACTCTGCATGGTGAAGCAACGAAGCCAGCAGCCGATGACTCTCAGGGAAGATGCGGATCTACCAAGCCGAGGCATTGGCTGACAGTGCCACATGCCCCCGAGCAAGGTACCCGTGTCTCCCTCAGGACTAACTGGCATATTGTAGCCCATCGATACCCAGACAGGCAACATTGCTCAGATTGTGTTAAAGTTAATTTTGCGTTTAAATAATATTGGGTTGCCGACCAGGAGCTGAACCCGCTACTAGCCTATAAACAGATTCATCCACCATTAGCTTAACGAGAAATATATTCTTATCCTATGTATATTGTTGCGAGACCAGACAGTACAGCCACACACATACAAGCTTACCAGCACGCTCAAACAGCTAGATATGAGTCACCCCTACATCAGCCTTAGACACATTAGACAAACCCATAACTACGCTAACTGCTATACAAGAAACACACAATACTGTACTGTTAAGACATTGCCTGATATATGCAACCACGCTAAGACAACACACCATATGTAAGCTTACTGACACTGTTACGTTTAAGCATAATCAACGTCCTCACAATCAACTTAAAAATGTGTAACCTTGAACACCCCAATGTAAAAACGATGAAAATAGCAAGGGTACTGCCTTTGGGGTACCCCATGCCTGTTGTTACATTACTTTGCACTGCAAAAATAAAAAAATACATAAATAATAATAAAAAAAATTCCATATCGATAATTTACTTATATCCCATATTTTTCAATCTATAGAGCTGATAAAGAAATATTATTTTTCTTAAAATCAAATTTCTATAAATGCTCCATTGGATGTTTTGAAATTAATTATTCAAGACCTTAATTTGAATAGTTGGACAGTTGGAAGGTTGGTAAAAATTCAAGATATATATGGTACTTCTGGGATTTGTAGATTTCCGTATTTACAAGAAAGATTAGGTTTACCGAATAATGAATATTTTACTTACCTAAGAATATCCAATTTCCTTCATAAAACATCTATTATCAGGGCCTCACCCATTGATAAGATACTTTTTGGGGAGGTCATTAATAAACCTGCAAGGACTAGAAGGGCCTTGGATACACTTAATCAAGAGGCTAAACATAGTTATTAAATGGGAACTCAACCTGGATAAATCCTTTTCTTGTCAAGATTGCTTAAATTCATTTGAACTAATAAGGAAAACGATTCATTGTATAAATATACAAGAAACGTTCCTTAAACTCATCCACAGATGGTATATGGTCCCCACCAAATTATGTAAATTTCAAACACATTCCTCCAATGTATGTTGGAGATGAAACACAGAACTTGGCTCACTTAAACATATCTGGTGGGACTGCCCTGGTTTGGACAAACTGGGAGTTTCTAAACTCATCTCTGCTTTAAAAGTAAATATCACCTTCTCCTCAGAAAGGTTCTTATTTCATCTAGATATGCCAATTATGGCTAAACCATCTTTATATTTAATTATCCATGTTTTAATGGCTGTTAAACTGTGTATGGCTAGGAACTGGAAAAATAATGAACCTCCCACCTTAACAGAGATCAAAGCCCAAATCCATTATCAAGGAGTAATGGAAAAAAATGTGTATTTTAAAGGTAACAATATTGACACCTATAATAAGATATGGAAAAATTTGATTATTATAAAGAATAATTGGCTTTTTCATATAAATAAACCCTGGCAAGCTATATTTAGTTATATATGACTGGTAAAACATCAACAATATTATTCCTAAAGGTTCTTGCTTGACCGAATATTATTAAAGAAGCGATATTGGAGCTGTCCATTCTCTCTGCTCTCTATAGATGTCCTTGCGATGTATGTATTATATATGTTATTTGTTATATATGTTATGTGATGTACAATATAGATTTTTGAAGACAGTATTTTGGATAAGCAATCTACTCCAAGATTATATAAATTTTCTAGTTATTTGAATTTAATGTTCATCCATTTTAAGATCAATCTTGGACGGAAATGTAATTAAATAACTTAATCTATTATACTTGTATGAAATTAATGCTGTTAGATAAATATATATGTTAAATTTTTGTAAAACTGTAATAAAAACTATCTATAAAAAAAAAGCATTAATTTACTTTGCATTGATTTAATAAGTGAAACATATGAAATACCTGCATAACGAAAGGACCCTGGCATTGCGTTCCAAAATTGTGCTTGATTAAATGGCAAAAAGGCCATCCTGTGTTTACTGCATCCTACTCTTAGTTTGTCTAGTGCAGAAATGTTATTAAAATTCATTACAATAATATATTTCCATTAAAGTTTTAATTATTTGAGTGTCAGGGATGGTGCAGAGCAGTAAATCCAATGGGTTAAAGGAATAAGTGGTCCACGTGTTAGCATGCATTGTGGGTGCATAATGTGCAAGCTGGCAATGTAAACTCTAACAGTATATTGCTTTTAGCCTAGTTAGAACACCTGGCAAACGATGGATGGATAGAAATGCAGTAGTTAAGCAAATTGACTATAAGCATAGGGCTTAAACTATGACTAATTGGTTTTCAATTACTGAACATATTATGGAAATTGGCACAGAAGAGAATTGAGGGCAAGAAAAGTAAATCATTTTTAGTAATTTTTGCTAAATACATTTTGAAGTTATATCAGTCGGTAATGTAAATGTTGTTACATTTCTCACATTACTATTTAACTTGTAATATAAAATATTTTATTCATGTCCTCTCATTTTAAAAATATGTTAAATCGGCCTTTTCTTTGCTTTTTAAAAAAATTAGATACAGGCAAATTAAAAAAGCAAAAAGCATAACTAAACACAGCTGGTCTGGCTGGATTTCTTAATAGATTAGCATTAGTTTTTATTTACTGAAATCAGTGGCTGAGAAAGTTCAAATGCAATAGGTAAACAGAAAAAGTGGTCCCCAAATCATGGAAAAATTTGCTTTTTGAAAGGACTAAAATATAAATGTACACAAGCCAACAACACGTGTTAACCCTCACAAGCACCGTGTATTACTCCCCAAAAGATATGAAAATTACTGAAGAAATTATTTTGTGGTCCTGCAAGAATCTGTTCTTGAAATGGGAAAACTTTGTTATTATTATTATTATTATTATTATTATTATCAGCATTTATATAGCACCAACACATTCCACAGCTATGTACAATTATACAAAAGGGGACAAACAAGGTTACAGTCTATAAGGATTTTGAGGTAGTCAGATCCATATCTTTATGTGTCCCCCTGTTGGTGCCTAGCAGTAAGTCAAGTCTTCCAAAAGTGTAGATATTAATGTATTTGTCAGAGAAACGTCTAAATATAGAGCAAAAACACAGGCAAATAAGTATCACAAATTTCATATATTAAGCCTTAAGGACGGGTGTGTTATGCCGTCCTTGGGACCCGGCTGTAAACGCCGGGGGGCTTACCCGATCGCCGGTGATCCCACGCCGGCGATCGCGGTGGGGGGGGACTCACCTGGCATCCCGGGGAGTCCCCCTGCTGCTGTTCAGGCACTATCCCTGCTGCCTGTAAAATGTAAAAATAAAGGTTAAAACAGTTTAAAATAAAATTATTTATACTTAGATCATATTATATATGTGATCTAAGTATATATATATATATATATATATACACATACACATACATACATATACACTGTCTATGTGTATTTTAATATTAATATATATATATAATTTTATATATATATATATATATTAATATCAAAATACACGTAGAATGATATTGATTAAATATATATAATAATATATATATTTATATATATATATAATATAAAATAAATAAATATGTAAATATGTTTAAAAATTCAATAAAATATATATATGTGTAATTTCATTCTAACTGTATTTTGATATTAATATATATATATAGATCTCAAAATATACGTAGAATGAAATAATATATATATCTATATACATAAGTATATACGTATATATATCACTATGTATATATATACTTATATATAAATAAAAATAATTTTAAAAATTATATATATATATATACACACACGTACATATAATAATTCTATGTATATATTTATGTAATAATTTTACATAATTAGGTCATTTTATTAATTACAAGTTGCGGAACCTGCCTGATAACCCAGGCCGAAAGTCCAGGGAATTTAATTTAATTTGCTAGCACTATATTTAACCCTGTAACTTTCCAAGACACCATAAAACCCTTACATGGAGTACAATTTTACTCGGAAGACTTCGCTGAACACAAATATTAGTGTTTCACAACAGTAAAATGTATTACAACGATGATATCGTCAGTGAAAGTGCCATTCTTTGCATTTTTCACACACAAATGGCACTTACACTGACGATATAATTGTTGTGATACATTTTACTGTTTTGAAACACTAATATTTGTATTCAGCGAAGTCTCCTGAGTATAACAGTACCCCTCATGTACAGGTTTTATGGTGTTTTCAAAAGTTACAGAGTCAAATATAAGGCTTGAGTTTCAGTTTTTTCACATTGAAATTTGCCAGATTGGTTACGTTGCCTTTGAGACCATATGGTAGGCCAGGAAATAAAATAACCCCCATGATGGCATACCATTTGCAATAGTAGACAAACCAAGGTATTGCAAATAGGGTATGTACAGTCTTTTTTAGTAGCCACTTAGTCACAAACACTGGCCAAAATTGGCGTTCAAATTAGTTTTTTGCAATTTTCACACACAAAATTTTTTTAATGCTAACTTTGGCAAGTGTTTGTGACTAAGTGGCTACTAAAAAGACTGGACATACACCATTTGCAATACCTTTGGTTGTCTACTATTGCAAATGGTATGCCATCATGGGGGTAATTCTCATTCCTGGGCTACCATACGGTCTCAAAGGCAACATATCCAATCTGGCGAATTTCAATGTGAAAAAACTGAAAAATGTAACATGCTATATTTGACCCTGTAACTTCCCAAAACACCATAAAACCTGTACATAGGGAGTACTGTTGTACACGTGAGACATCGCTGAATAAATATATGTGTATTTTATTGCAGTAAAAGCAGACAGTATTATGACATTCACAGTTAAAATGTTACGCAGAACTAAAAAAAATTCTTATTTTCTTCCATTTTTTTTATTTTATCCAAATTAAATTATGTTTCATAGCTAAATATTTGATGTTAAATGAAATCCCTTTTTCCCCTGAATAAAATGATATATAATAAGTGTGGGTGCACTTAATATGAAAGAGGTGAATTACGGTTGAACGGACATATAGTCAAATTCCAGATTTTGTTTGTTATACATTTGGCTCAGTCCTTAAGGGGTTAAAGGGGCACTCCAAACACCATAATAACTACAGTATGCTGTAGTAATTATGGTGGCAGGAGTCCACTTGCTCTGTCCTGCAGGCGAATGACCAAAATAAGTCCTAACAGGATAAATGATATTGCTAAAAGCTAAAGAGATTTTACTCTTTAATGTTATCACAGGACTGAACCCAGGTAAGAGTTAAATCATAGCTGGCACCAATACTATTGCAGTGCACAGTAGTAGTTATGGTGCGTAAAGTGACAATTCTAAACACCATAGTTGCAAAGGTTATTTTGCAGAGAGTAGCCTGTGCCCACTATCCCCACTGAGTATGGCATATAACATCTGCACTTCCTTCCTCTTTAGCTATCCAAATCATTCCAATCTGTGTATGTCACATACACCGAACACACAACTAAAACAAACATCTCTCTCCTTCCCTAGAGAACCCAAGCCACAGCTGCACACATGGGTGGTAAGAGGCACAGGAGATTGTTGCGCAAACCAAGGTTCACAAAGCTGTTATCTGGACTGTATGTAAAATGATAGCAGATGCGGTATGGCGGCTTCCGTTGGCACTGTGATGTTTGATACTGCAGCTGGGAAATAAGCTACATATCTCTGCTAAACAGTGGTTATACATAACATAACGCTTTGTCTCAATTACTTCAGTATTTAATATTATAAATGTAGTTTCTAAATTTAACCAACTGCACTGTTTTGTACCTTTTTAGAGCCAAATTTGTGTTTTCAATTTCAATGATCAAAGTCCAGTTGTAATTTTGGACATTTAACTTAATGGCTCAGGAAACCAGTCAGATAGATAAGTGCCCCTTGCAAGCACAAGTTAGAGATCTCACTTTGTGTATCCATTTAGACCAGGGGTAGTCACACACACACTGACTGCCTCCCTCAAGCACACTACACCCCTCACACACATTCCACCTCAAACACGCACTGTCCACCTCACACATGCACTACCCCCTCACAGACATGCACTACACCCTTCACACACACACACACACTACACCCTTCACACACAAACACACACAGTGCCCTTCACACACAAAAACACACAGCACCCTTCACACACACACCGCACCCCACAGACACACATAGAAAAAAAAAGCAAACAGAAAATAGAAAAAAGTGGATAAAAAAATGCATTTAAGTACATATTTTACTATCAGCAAAGATACAAAAGTGGGCGGTAGGTATTAAAAGGTTAACTACCCCTGATTTAGACTAAATTTCATAAAATCAGAAATAGAAAACAGATATTAAGCATTGATATATTAACACATGGTCAGGGCCGGCCTTAGGTGTTCAGGCGCCCTGTGCGAAACAATCTTGTGGCGCCCCCCCCCTCACCTGTCTCTGTTTGGACCCCTTCAAACTATTTTAGGAGCATTCACAATCTGTTGCCTCCACCCCCTTCTACAAAACCACTGCACCTCTTAACCAAAATCCCTGGCCAGATCTTCACCAAGCCCCTGGCCACCACTTCATCAAACTCCTGGCCACCCCTTCCCCTTCATCAATGCCCTGGCCATCCCTTCGTCAAACTCCTAGCCACCCCTTACCCTTCATCAATCCCCTCCCACCCCTTTATCAATTCCTGCCACCCCTTCATCAGTCCCCTGCCCCTCTCATCAATTCCCTCCCACCCTTTACTCAGCCCTCTGCCCCTATTCATCAGCCGCCTGACCCCCTAATCAATCCCCTCCCACCCCTTTAACAGCCCTCTGCCCCATTCATCAGTCCCCTGACCCCCTCACCAATCCCCTCCCCCTTTTATCAGCCCCCTGACCCCCTCATCAGTACCCTCCCACCCCTATCACCCACCTGCCCCCCTTTAATCAGTCCCATGCCCCCCTTTTCAACCCCCTGCTCCCCTTCATCAGCCCCCTTAATACATCCCATGCCAAATAATCCAACCCCTGGCCACCCCTTCATCAGTCCCCTGCCCCCTCATCAATTCCCTCCCACCTATTTATCAGCCATCTGCCCCCATTTCATCAGCCCCCTGATCTCCTCATCAATCCCCTCCCACTCCTTTATCAACCACCTGCCCCCTTTAATCAGCCCCATGCCCCCCTTTTCAGTTTCCTGCCACCCTTTATCAGCCCCCTTAATAAATCCCCTGCCAATTAATGCAATCCATGCCACCCCTTCATCAACCCTTTGCACCCCTTAATCAGACCCTGCCTCCCTTAATCAAACCCCTGCCCCCCTTAATCATACCCTGTCATCCATGCCCAGTCCCCTGCCCCCCTTAATTAGACCCAGTGTCACCCATAGCCAGTCCCAGTCCCCTGCCCCCCTTAATTAGACCCAGTGTCACCCATAGCCAGTCCCAGTCCCCTGCCCCCCTTAATTAGACCCAGTGTCACCCATAGCCAGTCCCAGTCCCCTGCCCCCCTTAATTAGACCCAGTGTCACCCATAGCCAGTCCCCTGCCCCCCTTAATTAGACCCAGTGTCACTAGTCCCCTGCCCCCTTCCCCCTATTAGACCCAGTACCCTTGTCTAGTCCCCTGCCCCCTTAATTAGACCGGAATTCTTATCTACTGCCCCTTAATTAGACCCAGTGCCACCCTTATCTAGTCCCCTGCCCCCCTTAATTAGACCCAGTGTCACCCTTATCTAGTCCCCTGCCCCACTTAATTAGACCCAGTGCCACTCTTATCTAGTCCCCTGCCCCCTTAATTAAACCCAGTGTCACCCTTATCTAGTCCCTGCCCCTTAATACTAGGACCCAGTGCCACTCTTATCTAGTCCCCTGCCCTTAATTAGACCCAGTGCCACTCTTATCTAGTCCCCTGCCCCCTTAATTAGACCCAGTGTCACCCTTATCTAGTCCCCTGCCCCCCTTAATTAGACCCAGTGCCACTCTTATCTAGTCCCCTGCCCCCCTTTATTAGACCCTGCCCCATTTAATGAAAGATGTTTGGCTTAAAAATAAATAAGGTACTTACTTTGAAGGCTGCTGCTCCCTCCCTGTCTGCAGAGCACCGGCCGCCGCCCTCACACATGGAGCGGATCCCTCTGCGGCTCTCTGTGAAGGTGCAGCACTTGGACGCTGCATCTGCGCCCCAAGCTCCTCCTCCACGCTCCGGAAACTGACCGCGGCTCAGCTCTCACACAATCTCGGGCCGGCCAGTGACAGAGCGACTGCGAGCTGTGTCGGCCGCCCGGCGCCCCTGTTGCCATGGCGCCCTGTGCGGCCGCACAGTTCGCACACCCCAAAGGCCGGCCCTGCACATGGTATTCACTAAACCAGTGTCACGTCCTGTTCCGTTCTGTTCAGATGTCTGGCATTGGCTTCTGGTATCCAGTACTCTTTTTACAATTCTTGTTTAGTTTTTCTGGTTTCTATTCTGTCTGGTTTTGTTTATGCTGGGTTCATTCCTTTATTCCGTTCCTGGAATTCCCAGTCTCCTGGATTCCTTTAAATGTTTGTTTGTTTGTTTGTTGCTACACCCATTCCTTTGCCATTAATCCTTTTTGTTTCAGTCTGTTCCTGCAAGCAGTGGTCTAATTTTCTCTGCTCCTTTCTTTGCAGGTAAGTACTGTGTTTGTTTTATTGTTGTATATATAGTCATGCATATCTAGGCTGTTAGGACCCACAATAATTGGAGTACTTTGGCGCAGTGGTGGGCTGCATACATCTTGGCGATTTATGTCTAAATCTCCAAAGTTTATTACATATAGTACTTAGTTATGTCTCCTCTTGTTTTGCCTTGTATCTCTTGTCTTGTTTTATTTTGTCTTGTATTCCCAGTTCATGTACAGTCCTGTCCTGCCCTGCCCTGTTCATGTCCTGTTCTTGTTTACCTCATGTATTGTGTACATGTTCTGGGTTCTGCTTTCTTTCCTGCTCTGGTTCTGGGTTCTTCTAGTCCTCTTATCTTGTTTGGTGCCTGTTCTAGTCTTGCTTTGTTTCTAGTTCTGGATACACATCTGCTGCAGAGCCTCCCTATCCAGAACCTGGGAGGTCTGCTTAATATCCGATCCTGGCTTCCGCTAAGCTGCATCGGGGCTCTGGTATGTGGCCGCACAAACCCTGGTGCTCAACACCAGTGGGTGTGTGGTTACCCTGCACCAGACCCTGATTGTCCATTTCCACGCTGAGACTCCCATCATCCTCATCAGGCACACAGGGGTCCCAGTCTTCAGACCACCTCCTTAGACAAACAGACATTGTAACAAAACAACATAGCTATTCAAAATTTTAGGACAGAATAGACTAGATTGAATATTTGCTTAGTTGAAGAATGTTTCTGGATCAGTGGCTGTGGCCTACAAATGGCAATTCTCTTCTCAATTCTCCACAATTCCAGTTCAGTGAATAAACTCAACAGGAAAAAAGTCAAAAAGATGTCAAAGGTCAACGTAGGAAGAGGGCAAACAGAGTAAATAAATATACATATAAACCAACAAACAGTACTAATGGACAAACCCAAAAGGAAGTGCCTGTGCAAAGCAGGAAATGGAGAACGGAGATTAGAGAAGAAACAAGGATCAAGTACACAATAAATATGTAGTATGACCGGAACTAGTCAAAATAGTTTAAATAGAAATCTTATCCTTGTAAATTAAAGCACAACATATGTCAGATAATACATTTAGTGCCCCATCATGTACCTGAATATTGTCTAAAACTAAATGTACCACTCCTGGCTAAATGATTTAATATTATTCAATTTTTTCCAAAAAATGGTTCAAATGGTCTCATGTAGAATTTACTATTTGAAAACCAAGAATTTTTCTGTAGATAATTAATCTCCTTACTTTCAGCAATCCATTTCTATTTTGCGATATTATTTCCTTCATTCATGCACATCTATTCAAAAAATGCATCACAATACTATAGAATAGTAAAAATAAAAAGTAATAAAAAACAAGCCATTGATGACAGATGCCATTGAACTGTTCAGCTTTGATCACATGTTTAATTTCTTTTCTTTTCTTTTTTAACTAGCAAATGCCTTTTATATATCTCGGTTATTTATTTGGTAAATGTGAAAACTGGTATTTCTATTATTGCTGTGTCTAAACAATATTTTAATTAGATACTTTTAAGCACAACCTGCATAATTAAAAATGTTAAAAGGTCTAAAGCAGCTCTACCATTGTAATATGAGAATGGCAATTTTTAATATTCCATAAAGATAAAATGTAGCGGAGGAGCAGGGGTTAATCCAATAGCTCTCCGCTGGGAACAAAGATTCAGCATACAAAGTCACAGGAACACAGCATAATCCACCTCCCCAAGGACTAGACAACACATAGTCTGGGAGTCAACTGTCAGCTTTATTCACAGGTCTGCTTTTATGCATTTCTCCCATGCAAGGGAGGTAACTTTCATAATTATTACAGTAGCCAATCATAATACGGTCACCTCCCATCCCTCTCCTCCCCTTAGATTAGCATTTAAACAGATTAGTGGGGACAGAGTTTTCCCCACTTTCTGGATGTCCCCTAAATACAGGGGGTACAGGGTTAAATAAGGGGTCCCCTGGTAGGTCTGATCTGGGTGAGCAACATACTCGAAATTCACCCAGATCGGACCAGGGGTTCGGGAGTTATAGACGTCGGGGCGTTCGTGTGTTTAATTCGTGCTGTCGGAGCATGCTGCAGGTCTTAGCGGTACTTGGTTAGTCGAATGCCCGGTTTGAGTTCCAGGCGATCGACGACCAAGTACCGCTGTTCGTGCGTAAGATGGCCGCCGCCACGTGTTCGGTAGGCGAAATGGCGGCCACACATACAGGTACTTAATTCCCTTCGCAACATTGTATCATTATAAACTTTTGTCACTATTGACAGGACTGTTGGATCAGCCATAGATAATTTTGCGCTTAGTAGGCTCAGTAGGCTGCCATAGGCATCTATTGAGCTTCTCGCGAGATGAAACCAACCTATTTCCACTAGCGGTTGTGTCCGGTGACTGTTCAGAGGAAACACTGCTTTTTACCACAGATTACAAAAGTTTCAGTCCCTGCTTTATCTTATTTATATTTCAGATCAGTCCCTGCTTTGTCTTATGTATATTTTATGATGGTGTTGAGACAAAATTCCTGCACACTCAAAAAACTATTTATGAACAGTACCATCCTTATGTAAAGCTCAAAAGTTACACAGCCACTTTAATTGCTTTTCCAAACCACTTTTGCAGGAATTTCTGGGTGGTGAGGGGACAGAAGTCAGAATTTAGTCAAAGGAAATCTGGGCAGCCAAAAAAGCATAACAGATAAACCCTATGACTGTGTTGACATGCAAAAACAGCTACAATATTGCCTGGCTTAATGGCTATTCTTACAATGCCAATTCTGAGTTAACAAAATTTTATTATTATATATCTGGATTATAGTGATGACTTTTTTCCTTTTGCTAACTTTTATTAATGGGAGTTTCAAGTGTTAGTGAACAATTTAAAGTTCAAAATAGGATTTATGCAAAAAATGAAATGAAAATGTTTATGGGCAATTGACCACCCACTCGCCCTTTCCATGCTGACAAGAACAACGCGTTCCCACACATCCAGTTTGTATTTTTAGCGACAGTCCTTCAGTTTGGAAAGTGCCCTATCAACTTCTCTCAGATACGTCTGTCACACAACAGGTGTAGTCACACAGCAAGACTCAGCGAGTCAATAAAAGGCATTTTAAAAAGGGGGAAACCAGCAGGAGAAATGTAATTTGATATGTTTTTATTTACCAGCAGAATACTTTCACAAACTTAGAAACAAATTTAAAGTGAGAGGTGAGTGGCCAATTGGATGTCAGCTAGCAGATGATGATGACTCAAATATCAAAGTGAAGCACTAGATAATCAAACCTGGGGAAATTAAACTTGATAAGGACCATTTAATCCACCAGTTCGAGAATTTAACATTTGTGATTGTTAAGTATTCACAATGTTCCCTGTAAGAGAAAACACCTGCTCCCTTTGGACAGTGATTGGTGCACATGACAATAGCTACTGGACAACCAGACACAGAGCATTGTTTCTCATACCATTGACTTAGAGGATTATCAGTAAGAGGCAAACCATGTTCACATAGGTAAGCTCTGACCATTTCAGATGCATTCAGACCACCTCCTGGGAGGTGAATTGAACATAGAGGACATGCTGCTAAAACTACGCTGAGGTTGAATACTACTAATAGTGATGGTGGCAGAAGTGGTTTTGGAGGCAGTGGTTAAGGAGGTGTTAGCAGTACTCATAGCTCATGAAGAGGAGTTCAAAGTCTCAGAGGCCATAGCGCTACTGCTGATGGTGGATCAGGGAACATGATCAATTCCCCTACTCTCCCTCAACTTCTTCTTGGAATTAGGATGCAAACGTAATGATGGTGAATTTATTTTTCT
>OW240916.1:252106604-252277806 GCA_933207985.1 Pelobates cultripes
TCCGTTCCGGCCCCTCTTGCGAGGACCTTGCGATCACATGGACGGCATAGCCGTCCATGTCAGTGCCAGCAGGGGGAGTGCCTGCAATGACAGGTACTCCCCCTTCTGCCTGAAATTTTTTTTTTTTTTAATTGTTTAAAACATTGTAAAATTAAATTTTATATATATATATATATATATATATATATATATATATATATACACACACACACACACACACACACACACACATACACATATGCTGTCTAAGTGTATTTATATATATATATATATATATATATTAATATCAAAATACACGTAGAATGATAGATAAAATAAATATGTAAATACGTAAAAAAATAAATATGTGTAATTTCGTTCTAACTGTATTTTAAAATTAATATCAAAATACACGTAGAACGAATATTTACATATATATATATATATATTATATATATATATAAAAATAATTTTAAAATATATATATATATATATATATATATACATACATACAAACATACACACACGTATATATATATATAATAAGTCTACGTGTATATTTATGTAATAATTTCACATAATTAGGTCATTTGTTAATTACAATTTGCGGGACCTGCCTGGCAACGCAGGCCGAAAGTCCAGAATTTAATTTGCTAGCACTATATTTAACCATGTAACCTTCCAAGACACCATAAAAACCTTACATGGAGGGTACTGTTTTACTCGGAAGACTTCGCTGAACACAAATATTAGTGTTTCAAAACAGTAAAATGTATTACAACGATGATATCGTTAGTGAAAGTGAAATTTCTTGCATTTTTCACACACAAATGGAACTTACACTGACTATATAATTGTCGTGATACATTTTACAGTTTAGAAACACTAATATTTGTGTTCAGCGAAGTCTTCTGAGTATAACAGTACCCCTCATGTACAGGTTTTATGGTGTTTTCAAAAGTTACAGAGTCAAATATAAGGCTTGAGTTTCAGTTTTTTCACATTGAAATTTGCCAGATTGGTTACGTTGCCTTTGAGACCATATGGTAGGCCAGGAAATAAAATAACCCCCATGATGGCATACCATTTGCAATAGTAGACAAACCAAGGTATTGCAAATAGGGTATGTACAGTCTTTTTTAGTAGCCACTTAGTCACAAACACTGGCCAAAATTGGCGTTCAAATTAGTTTTTTGCAATTTTCACACACAAAATTTTTTTAATGCTAACTTTGGCAAGTGTTTGTGACTAAGTGGCTACTAAAAAGACTGGACATACACCATTTGCAATACCTTTGGTTGTCTACTATTGCAAATGGTATGCCATCATGGGGGTAATTCTCATTCCTGGGCTACCATACGGTCTCAAAGGCAACATATCCAATCTGGCGAATTTCAATGTGAAAAAACTGAAAAATGTAACATGCTATATTTGACCCTGTAACTTCCCAAAACACCATAAAACCTGTACATAGGGAGTACTGTTGTACACGTGAGACATCGCTGAATAAATATATGTGTATTTTATTGCAGTAAAAGCAGACAGTATTATGACATTCACAGTTAAAATGTTACGCAGAACTAAAAAAAATTCTTATTTTCTTCCATTTTTTTTATTTTATCCAAATTAAATTATGTTTCATAGCTAAATATTTGATGTTAAATGAAATCCCTTTTTCCCCTGAATAAAATGATATATAATAAGTGTGGGTGCACTTAATATGAAAGAGGTGAATTACGGTTGAACGGACATATAGTCAAATTCCAGATTTTGTTTGTTATACATTTGGCTCAGTCCTTAAGGGGTTAAAGGGGCACTCCAAACACCATAATAACTACAGTATGCTGTAGTAATTATGGTGGCAGGAGTCCACTTGCTCTGTCCTGCAGGCGAATGACCAAAATAAGTCCTAACAGGATAAATGATATTGCTAAAAGCTAAAGAGATTTTACTCTTTAATGTTATCACAGGACTGAACCCAGGTAAGAGTTAAATCATAGCTGGCACCAATACTATTGCAGTGCACAGTAGTAGTTATGGTGCGTAAAGTGACAATTCTAAACACCATAGTTGCAAAGGTTATTTTGCAGAGAGTAGCCTGTGCCCACTATCCCCACTGAGTATGGCATATAACATCTGCACTTCCTTCCTCTTTAGCTATCCAAATCATTCCAATCTGTGTATGTCACATACACCGAACACACAACTAAAACAAACATCTCTCTCCTTCCCTAGAGAACCCAAGCCACAGCTGCACACATGGGTGGTAAGAGGCACAGGAGATTGTTGCGCAAACCAAGGTTCACAAAGCTGTTATCTGGACTGTATGTAAAATGATAGCAGATGCGGTATGGCGGCTTCCGTTGGCACTGTGATGTTTGATACTGCAGCTGGGAAATAAGCTACATATCTCTGCTAAACAGTGGTTATACATAACATAACGCTTTGTCTCAATTACTTCAGTATTTAATATTATAAATGTAGTTTCTAAATTTAACCAACTGCACTGTTTTGTACCTTTTTAGAGCCAAATTTGTGTTTTCAATTTCAATGATCAAAGTCCAGTTGTAATTTTGGACATTTAACTTAATGGCTCAGGAAACCAGTCAGATAGATAAGTGCCCCTTGCAAGCACAAGTTAGAGATCTCACTTTGTGTATCCATTTAGACCAGGGGTAGTCACACACACACTGACTGCCTCCCTCAAGCACACTACACCCCTCACACACATTCCACCTCAAACACGCACTGTCCACCTCACACATGCACTACCCCCTCACAGACATGCACTACACCCTTCACACACACACACACACTACACCCTTCACACACAAACACACACAGTGCCCTTCACACACAAAAACACACAGCACCCTTCACACACACACCGCACCCCACAGACACACATAGAAAAAAAAAGCAAACAGAAAATAGAAAAAAGTGGATAAAAAAATGCATTTAAGTACATATTTTACTATCAGCAAAGATACAAAAGTGGGCGGTAGGTATTAAAAGGTTAACTACCCCTGATTTAGACTAAATTTCATAAAATCAGAAATAGAAAACAGATATTAAGCATTGATATATTAACACATGGTCAGGGCCGGCCTTAGGTGTTCAGGCGCCCTGTGCGAAACAATCTTGTGGCGCCCCCCCCCTCACCTGTCTCTGTTTGGACCCCTTCAAACTATTTTAGGAGCATTCACAATCTGTTGCCTCCACCCCCTTCTACAAAACCACTGCACCTCTTAACCAAAATCCCTGGCCAGATCTTCACCAAGCCCCTGGCCACCACTTCATCAAACTCCTGGCCACCCCTTCCCCTTCATCAATGCCCTGGCCATCCCTTCGTCAAACTCCTAGCCACCCCTTACCCTTCATCAATCCCCTCCCACCCCTTTATCAATTCCTGCCACCCCTTCATCAGTCCCCTGCCCCTCTCATCAATTCCCTCCCACCCTTTACTCAGCCCTCTGCCCCTATTCATCAGCCGCCTGACCCCCTAATCAATCCCCTCCCACCCCTTTAACAGCCCTCTGCCCCATTCATCAGTCCCCTGACCCCCTCACCAATCCCCTCCCCCTTTTATCAGCCCCCTGACCCCCTCATCAGTACCCTCCCACCCCTATCACCCACCTGCCCCCCTTTAATCAGTCCCATGCCCCCCTTTTCAACCCCCTGCTCCCCTTCATCAGCCCCCTTAATACATCCCATGCCAAATAATCCAACCCCTGGCCACCCCTTCATCAGTCCCCTGCCCCCTCATCAATTCCCTCCCACCTATTTATCAGCCATCTGCCCCCATTTCATCAGCCCCCTGATCTCCTCATCAATCCCCTCCCACTCCTTTATCAACCACCTGCCCCCTTTAATCAGCCCCATGCCCCCCTTTTCAGTTTCCTGCCACCCTTTATCAGCCCCCTTAATAAATCCCCTGCCAATTAATGCAATCCATGCCACCCCTTCATCAACCCTTTGCACCCCTTAATCAGACCCTGCCTCCCTTAATCAAACCCCTGCCCCCCTTAATCATACCCTGTCATCCATGCCCAGTCCCCTGCCCCCCTTAATTAGACCCAGTGTCACCCATAGCCAGTCCCAGTCCCCTGCCCCCCTTAATTAGACCCAGTGTCACCCATAGCCAGTCCCAGTCCCCTGCCCCCCTTAATTAGACCCAGTGTCACCCATAGCCAGTCCCAGTCCCCTGCCCCCCTTAATTAGACCCAGTGTCACCCATAGCCAGTCCCAGTGCCCCCCTTAATTAGACCCAGTGTCACCCATATCCAGTCCCCTGCCCCCCTTAATTAGACCCAGTGCCACCCTTATCAGTCCCCTGCCCCCCTTAATTAGACCCAGTGTCACCCATAGCCAGTCCCCTGCCCCCCTTAATTAGACCCAGTGTCACCCATATCTAGTCCCCTGCCCCCTTAATTAGACCCAGTGCCACCCTTATCTAGTCCCCTGCCCCCCTTAATTAGACCCAGTGTCACCCTTATCTAGTCCCCTGCCCCCCTTAA
The DNA here is from genome assembly GCA_933207985.1 of Pelobates cultripes. Lineage (NCBI taxonomy): Eukaryota > Metazoa > Chordata > Amphibia > Anura > Pelobatidae > Pelobates > Pelobates cultripes. The sequence continues at coordinate 252,111,101 of OW240916.1, forward strand.
TTAGACCCAGTGCCACTCTTATCTAGTCCCCTGCCCCCCTTAATTAGACCCTGCCCCATTTAATGAAAGATGTTTGGCTTAAAAATAAATAAGGTACTTACTTTGAAGGCTGCTGCTCCCTCCCTGTCTGCAGAGCACCGGCCGCCGCCCTCACACATGGAGCGGATCCCTCTGCGGCTCTCTGTGAAGGTGCAGCACTTGGACGCTGCGCCTGCGCCCCAAGCTCCTCCTCCACGCTCCGGAAACTGACCGCGGCTCAGCTCTCACACAATCTCGGGCCGGCCAGTGACAGAGCGACTGCGAGCTGTGTCGGCCGCCCGGCGCCCCTGTTGCCATGGCGCCCTGTGCGGCCGCACAGTTCGCACACCCCAAAGGCCGGCCCTGCACATGGTATTCACTAAACCAGTGTCACGTCCTGTTCCGTTCTGTTCAGATGTCTGGCATTGGCTTCTGGTATCCAGTACTCTTTTTACAATTCTTGTTTAGTTTTTCTGGTTTCTATTCTGTCTGGTTTTGTTTATGCTGGGTTCATTCCTTTATTCCGTTCCTGGAATTCCCAGTCTCCTGGATTCCTTTAAATGTTTGTTTGTTTGTTTGTTGCTACACCCATTCCTTTGCCATTAATCCTTTTTGTTTCAGTCTGTTCCTGCAAGCAGTGGTCTAATTTTCTCTGCTCCTTTCTTTGCAGGTAAGTACTGTGTTTGTTTTATTGTTGTATATATAGTCATGCATATCTAGGCTGTTAGGACCCACAATAATTGGAGTACTTTGGCGCAGTGGTGGGCTGCATACATCTTGGCGATTTATGTCTAAATCTCCAAAGTTTATTACATATAGTACTTAGTTATGTCTCCTCTTGTTTTGCCTTGTATCTCTTGTCTTGTTTTATTTTGTCTTGTATTCCCAGTTCATGTACAGTCCTGTCCTGCCCTGCCCTGTTCATGTCCTGTTCTTGTTTACCTCATGTATTGTGTACATGTTCTGGGTTCTGCTTTCTTTCCTGCTCTGGTTCTGGGTTCTTCTAGTCCTCTTATCTTGTTTGGTGCCTGTTCTAGTCTTGCTTTGTTTCTAGTTCTGGATACACATCTGCTGCAGAGCCTCCCTATCCAGAACCTGGGAGGTCTGCTTAATATCCGATCCTGGCTTCCGCTAAGCTGCATCGGGGCTCTGGTATGTGGCCGCACAAACCCTGGTGCTCAACACCAGTGGGTGTGTGGTTACCCTGCACCAGACCCTGATTGTCCATTTCCACGCTGAGACTCCCATCATCCTCATCAGGCACACAGGGGTCCCAGTCTTCAGACCACCTCCTTAGACAAACAGACATTGTAACAAAACAACATAGCTATTCAAAATTTTAGGACAGAATAGACTAGATTGAATATTTGCTTAGTTGAAGAATGTTTCTGGATCAGTGGCTGTGGCCTACAAATGGCAATTCTCTTCTCAATTCTCCACAATTCCAGTTCAGTGAATAAACTCAACAGGAAAAAAGTCAAAAAGATGTCAAAGGTCAACGTAGGAAGAGGGCAAACAGAGTAAATAAATATACATATAAACCAACAAACAGTACTAATGGACAAACCCAAAAGGAAGTGCCTGTGCAAAGCAGGAAATGGAGAACGGAGATTAGAGAAGAAACAAGGATCAAGTACACAATAAATATGTAGTATGACCGGAACTAGTCAAAATAGTTTAAATAGAAATCTTATCCTTGTAAATTAAAGCACAACATATGTCAGATAATACATTTAGTGCCCCATCATGTACCTGAATATTGTCTAAAACTAAATGTACCACTCCTGGCTAAATGATTTAATATTATTCAATTTTTTCCAAAAAATGGTTCAAATGGTCTCATGTAGAATTTACTATTTGAAAACCAAGAATTTTTCTGTAGATAATTAATCTCCTTACTTTCAGCAATCCATTTCTATTTTGCGATATTATTTCCTTCATTCATGCACATCTATTCAAAAAATGCATCACAATACTATAGAATAGTAAAAATAAAAAGTAATAAAAAACAAGCCATTGATGACAGATGCCATTGAACTGTTCAGCTTTGATCACATGTTTAATTTCTTTTCTTTTCTTTTTTAACTAGCAAATGCCTTTTATATATCTCGGTTATTTATTTGGTAAATGTGAAAACTGGTATTTCTATTATTGCTGTGTCTAAACAATATTTTAATTAGATACTTTTAAGCACAACCTGCATAATTAAAAATGTTAAAAGGTCTAAAGCAGCTCTACCATTGTAATATGAGAATGGCAATTTTTAATATTCCATAAAGATAAAATGTAGCGGAGGAGCAGGGGTTAATCCAATAGCTCTCCGCTGGGAACAAAGATTCAGCATACAAAGTCACAGGAACACAGCATAATCCACCTCCCCAAGGACTAGACAACACATAGTCTGGGAGTCAACTGTCAGCTTTATTCACAGGTCTGCTTTTATGCATTTCTCCCATGCAAGGGAGGTAACTTTCATAATTATTACAGTAGCCAATCATAATACGGTCACCTCCCATCCCTCTCCTCCCCTTAGATTAGCATTTAAACAGATTAGTGGGGACAGAGTCTTCCCCACTTTCTGGATGTCCCCTAAATACAGGGGGTACAGGGTTAAATAAGGGGTCCCCTGGTAGGTCTGATCTGGGTGAGCAACATACTCGAAATTCACCCAGATCGGACCAGGGGTTCGGGAGTTATAGACGTCGGGGCGTTCGTGTGTTTAATTCGTGCTGTCGGAGCATGCTGCAGGTCTTAGCGGTACTTGGTTAGTCGAATGCCCGGTTTGAGTTCCAGGCGATCGACGACCAAGTACCGCTGTTCGTGCGTAAGATGGCCGCCGCCACGTGTTCGGTAGGCGAAATGGCGGCCACACATACAGGTACTTAATTCCCTTCGCAACATTGTATCATTATAAACTTTTGTCACTATTGACAGGACTGTTGGATCAGCCATAGATAATTTTGCGCTTAGTAGGCTCAGTAGGCTGCCATAGGCATCTATTGAGCTTCTCGCGAGATGAAACCAACCTATTTCCACTAGCGGTTGTGTCCGGTGACTGTTCAGAGGAAACACTGCTTTTTACCACAGATTACAAAAGTTTCAGTCCCTGCTTTATCTTATTTATATTTCAGATCAGTCCCTGCTTTGTCTTATGTATATTTTATGATGGTGTTGAGACAAAATTCCTGCACACTCAAAAAACTATTTATGAACAGTACCATCCTTATGTAAAGCTCAAAAGTTACACAGCCACTTTAATTGCTTTTCCAAACCACTTTTGCAGGAATTTCTGGGTGGTGAGGGGACAGAAGTCAGAATTTAGTCAAAGGAAATCTGGGCAGCCAAAAAAGCATAACAGATAAACCCTATGACTGTGTTGACATGCAAAAACAGCTACAATATTGCCTGGCTTAATGGCTATTCTTACAATGCCAATTCTGAGTTAACAAAATTTTATTATTATATATCTGGATTATAGTGATGACTTTTTTCCTTTTGCTAACTTTTATTAATGGGAGTTTCAAGTGTTAGTGAACAATTTAAAGTTCAAAATAGGATTTATGCAAAAAATGAAATGAAAATGTTTATGGGCAATTGACCACCCACTCGCCCTTTCCATGCTGACAAGAACAACGCGTTCCCACACATCCAGTTTGTATTTTTAGCGACAGTCCTTCAGTTTGGAAAGTGCCCTATCAACTTCTCTCAGATACGTCTGTCACACAACAGGTGTAGTCACACAGCAAGACTCAGCGAGTCAATAAAAGGCATTTTAAAAAGGGGGAAACCAGCAGGAGAAATGTAATTTGATATGTTTTTATTTACCAGCAGAATACTTTCACAAACTTAGAAACAAATTTAAAGTGAGAGGTGAGTGGCCAATTGGATGTCAGCTAGCAGATGATGATGACTCAAATATCAAAGTGAAGCACTAGATAATCAAACCTGGGGAAATTAAACTTGATAAGGACCATTTAATCCACCAGTTCGAGAATTTAACATTTGTGATTGTTAAGTATTCACAATGTTCCCTGTAAGAGAAAACACCTGCTCCCTTTGGACAGTGATTGGTGCACATGACAATAGCTACTGGACAACCAGACACAGAGCATTGTTTCTCATACCATTGACTTAGAGGATTATCAGTAAGAGGCAAACCATGTTCACATAGGTAAGCTCTGACCATTTCAGATGCATTCAGACCACCTCCTGGGAGGTGAATTGAACATAGAGGACATGCTGCTAAAACTACGCTGAGGTTGAATACTACTAATAGTGATGGTGGCAGAAGTGGTTTTGGAGGCAGTGGTTAAGGAGGTGTTAGCAGTACTCATAGCTCATGAAGAGGAGTTCAAAGTCTCAGAGGCCATAGCGCTACTGCTGATGGTGGATCAGGGAACATGATCAATTCCCCTACTCTCCCTCAACTTCTTCTTGGAATTAGGATGCAAACGTAATGATGGTGAATTTATTTTTCTTATTACAATACATTAGGGATATGAATGATTGTGTACTGTATAAACGAACACAACTTTATTCAGCAAAATTAGATCTTTGCATGGCAAAATGGTAGGTGCTTGATGGATTTACTACTGGGACATTATTGCGTTTGACTTTAAGACGGTACACTGCACACAGCACACAGTACACTGCACAGCACAGCATATGTGAACAACACACACTGGACTGAACACAATCAGAAAAATAAATAAGAAAGGATTTTCTTTCTCCAAACACTTATCCAAACAAAACAAAGCCTGTATTGTAAATTGGTGAGTCCAAGTTGGTGTTAGTTGTTGTGGCTAGCCGAATAAAATACTCCCCAAAAAGGATATTCTTTCTACAGTCTGTTAAAAAAAACTTTAAACAACTGTAATTTGGTGATTGTGATGTTAAGTGGCAGTGGCTAGCAGTGCAACACTGCACTAGACATAAACAACAGTGTCACACTATGAAGTGCCGATGTGGGAGTAAGATGATTTTTTTTTTCTTGTTTTGCTTTTTACTTAACAACACATTCCCCATCAAAAGGATTTCTTTCTACAAATTTTAATCGTAAAACAAACAGAGTAACAAACAAACAACTTGTAACAACTGCAAACTGGTAGCCTATTGTTACACTAGGATTGATGACATAATAGCAATTTCACTTGTTTCAAGTGCCCCTGGTTGTAGCTAGCTCGCTAGATACAGCAGACACCTAAACCAAGTCTGAATTTAGAGTCAGTGACCCAGGCTATCTTCCACTCCCACATAATCACAGCAAGGTTTAAAAACACAGTATCACTGCTGGTGTGTCTCCTTCAGTAACTGCAGTCAAAGTGTCTGGTAAAATCCTGCTTAATCCTGGGTATAGACTGTTTTAATACTTTTACTTTTTTCCCTCTGTTGGTAAGTTATCACTTGATCGGTGAATAACCAACATTCAGTGGCTGTATCCATCAATCATCTTTTTTTCTAACACTTAATTGGACAGGTGATAGAGCCCACATGATTGGCCAGACCTTTTGTGTTATTGTAGAAAAACTTAACAAATGACTTATCTACAGAAGTCACCATTACATTTTTGTAAATAAATGGGAATTTTTGTAAATAAATAATTTGGAATTGTTTCTAACACTATTGAATCATTTGGAAAGTTTAGTATAAATCAAGGCCCAAGATGATTATTTGCAACCACCAAAAAAGGCATCTTCTGCATTTCATTCCCCTTTTATCCTAGTGCCAGGAATTGCACTCTGAAACAACAACTGAACAGAACATGTTCGTACTCACATGAGTTGATTCCCCTGAGATTCGTAATTTTGTCCCATCACCCGATCAATCTGAATTTGATCATATCACTGTTTGACCCAAAACAAATCTGCAACTCAAATCAATACATTTGCTTTAAGATTCATTAACACAATGCATGTATTGATTTGTTTTGTACAAATATTGTGGATGACGGGTCTGTTCTAAGGTACACATATAGCATATTTCCTATTTGAAACAATTGTCAATAGCTTTTTAATACCTGGACAATGTGACCCACTCTCTGTTTGCTTCTCCTACAATCATTAAATATTTGCATATTACAGATGAAGCCCACTGTCCTTGTGGGATCCACTTTTCTGTAAGGACAATGATTGAAAGGTCTAATTAAAAAAGACAAGTTCAGCAACAGCAAAGACTCTTAGGGAGCATAGTGCACCAAATCATATACCATTAAAACAAATGACATTTAAGGTTATTGCTTAATTAATCAGAAAGTAAAAAATCTATTGCAAAAAAAAAAATTATAATAAAACAAATTACATAAAATTTTCTATTCATCTAACAAAATCCCTATTTGCTGACATTTCAAAAACAAATTTAATAAACAAAAGCCTGCTGGTACATAGTTCAGAAGGGCACAAGTTTTTTAATTACATTTCAAACACAGAAAGAATGTTTTGCTTAGAATGCTAACTATTTGTTGTAAATAAGAAAATACTTCAGCAACAAGGTAGATTTTACAGTGTATGCTAGATTGTAAGCTTTGTAGAGCATAAACCTGAAGCATTGTGTACCGGTATACGTTGAGATATATGCGATATAGTTCTTGTAATGTTTCTAAAATGTCACCATGTCTTTAGCCCTGATCTCTTGTGCCGTCACTTTAAGAAAATATATAATTTTTTTTCTAGTGAAGGAGCCAATTATTCTTTGACTGTGAGAATGGCGGACATTGCGCATTGCAATTCGTACATATTACAGACAGGGGTTATACACACAATGGTTTTAGGCAATCCTGGATGTACATCAACAGACTTACAGTAACCCACACTTACATCACAAGTTAGTGTATCTCTTGTGCAAAGAGAACTTGCCAGCATTTCAATTCTGGACTGCCTTTATGAGTGGAATCAATCTGATATTCCTTGGAACTGGTTCTCTCTGTAATGGCACAAGTGAACAAGCTGAGACCTGAACGGGAATTTACCAAAGGGCAAGATGCTGACTTCCTCTATGCTGGCGACAGACAACTCATGGCCCAACCACTCTGTGCAATCCAAGTCCTCCCCTCGTCCTCTCTGACATCCGCCCCCCCCTACAGTGAAAGTGGGATAACATCACCAGAGGAGAAATAAGTTTTGCAGAGAAATTTGCCTTGTTGTGGCGTTGCAGGTAAGTTTTCCTTTATTTATTTATTTATTTTTTATTTGGGGTGTGGTCATGCCAGCAAGGGTTACTCTAACAAAAAGCAGTGTTGTATTAAAAGATCTTTTTTTATTTGAATAAAAAAAGTTATTACAGTCAATGGGGATAAGATGACATATAAACTAAGCTGATTGTTTCCTTTATCAAGTACAACAGTCAAAAAGTCTTGATAAGATACTACCAACACATTTCAACAAATGAATGAATATCACATTTATCAAATTTAACAAAAGTTATGTGCATGAACAAAATAAACACTAAATACCCGTATATACTCAAGTATAAGTCGACCTGAATATAAGTCGAGGCCCCTAATTTTACCCCAAAAAACTGGGAAAACTTATTGACTCGAGTATAAGACTAGGGTGGGAAATGCAGCAGCTACTGGTAAATTTCTAAATAAAATTAGATCCCCCAAAAATTATATTAATTGAATATTTATTTACAGTGTGCAGCGTGTGTTTGTGTGTGTGTGTGTGTATGAATGCAGTGTGTGTGTGTGTGTATATAATGCAGTGTGTGTGGATGAATGCAGTGTGTATATAATGTAGTGTGTGTGTATGAATGCAGTGTGTGTGTATATAATGCAGTGTGTGTGTGTATGAATGCAGTGTGTGTATATAATGAATGCAGTGTGTGTGTGTGTATATAATGCAGTGTGCATGTATGAATGCAGTGTGTGTATATAATGCAGTGTGTGTATGAATGCAGTGTGTGTAACCTTGGTGGGGGGTGGGCATTTTTATTATTTTTTTTATTATTATTATTTTAATATTAAATTTAAAAAAAAATATTAATATATATATATTTTTTAATATTATTTACATTTTTTTTCGTCCCCCCTCCCTGCTTGATACATGGCCAGGGAGGGGGGCTATATTATTCCCTGGTGGTCCAGTGGGGGGCTGGGAGCAAGCTGTTACTTACCTTTACAGCAGCTCCGTTCAGCTTCCTTCTTCTCTATTCCGGTCAGCACCACTGTAAGTCTCGCGGTCTGAGTGCCGCATGAAGCGTTGCCACGGTAAGTCGTGGCTACGCTCAGATGCCGTGGCTTTTGCAAGACTTACAATGGAGCCGACCGGAGCTGAGGAGAAGGGAGCTGAACAGCATGGAGGAGAAGGGAGCTGAATGGAGCTGCTGTAAAGGTAAGTAACAGCTCGTTGCCAGCCCCCAACAGCTTGTAATGAGCCCGGCGGTCCTGGTCTGTATAATGGCAATGTAAGTTGCCATAATACAGACATTGACTCGAGTATAAGACAAGTGGGGGTTTTTCACCACAAAAAATGTGCCGAAAAACTCGTCTTATACTCGAGTATGTACTGTATGTCTAAAATGGCTTTCAGTAGGATAATATTTTTTTTGTAAATTTATATTTATTAAGAAAACAATTTCAATTTTAAAAACATGTAAGCATAACAGAATAATGGGACACATAGGCCCTTAATATCATAAAATGTAAATGTAGTAATTTCAGATGTACAGATCTTTAAACAGGTAAAAGCACACAGGGACAGCGCCACCTATAGGCAAAGAAGCCACCAGCCTAGGGCGCACATTTGGAAGGGGTGCCTCCTCACTCTACAAGTGCCATGGCAGCATCCACGCGGCACTGATTAGAGAATCTCTGCCGCTCAGAAAAAAACGATTAAGGGACCGTCAGGAGCGCACACAGTTCAATTTGCATTGAGCCGCCCAGCGCTGTATCACCCCGCCTGCCGTAGCTGTATTAGAGCGTTGCCTTGGGTTACTGTGGCAACGTTCTGATGCATTTCCTGGCGCCTCCCAGAAGGAGCTGCATTTCCCACCGGACAACCAGGGAGACAGATTCCCTCTCCCTGGCCAAGGTAAGTTTAAGGGAGGGGGAAGAAAAGTTACATTTTCTTTTTTAAATTTTGGGGAAAAAAAATACATAATTTTAAACCTTCCCCATATCCCCTTTTTTACCCCCTATATCCCTTAAAGTCCTAACCCACCTCTAGTGCCCCTACATTTTTACATACACCACACATAACATATCACTCACAGCTACTCACACTGCTTAAATGCCCCTCACAGCTACCCACACGCAGACACTCACAGGTATACACACATTACACAGCCTTATGCATCACGCACTGAAAGCCACAACATACACTTCACACATGGCTACAACACATTCATCCATCCTACACAAGACACACACCCACACCACACACCCACTCAACATTGTAATAAATCTTCACTTACCAAACAATAAAAAATAACACAGGGAAAGAATTTCCTGGTGCATACCCTAATAAAATGGGACGCGCGTGCCTATGGGCTGCACATGCCTATGTGCAGCATGTGGTGGCTTTACCGGAGTCTGGGCAAATGAGCTGCCCAGGCAGACCCAGCAAAGAGCCTTAGTACTGGCCAGTCGTCCAGACTGCTGTAGAATTAATAAAAATAGAAAGAAATGGGATCGGTGTGAAAATGGGTGTAAAAGGGAATAAACACCGCCTCCACACTGATCCCATGCACCAGGAGGGCACTCCAGCAACGCCCAACACCCTAGATACTAGCAACAGAAACAAAAAAGCAAAATTCACCAACTGAATATAATGCTGACTGGAGGTAAAAATGTAGGCCCAAAGCATCCAGTGGTATGGAACAATGTAAATATCTGAAATAACATAAAGTGTCAACACAAAAATAAACTAACTCCAACTAATAATAAATAACGAACTAGCCTTATATGTAAGTCTACTCCCATGACTAAGTAAGTGAGGGGATAAAGTTACTAAACACCTAATTCTGCAATATACATATAGGCTTTATTAGTCCTGGCCCTTTAATGCATAGGGTGTTAGTAAATCTCCACTTAGTACCTAAGCACCAGAAAGAGTGCCAAAGGGAGAAAGGTCACTGTCTAGAAGATTGGCAGACCTAATAATCAAAAGTAGACAGACTGATAAAATAAAATAAATATATTTCTCTCCTTGTGGGACTTACTAGATAGGCATAGAAAAAAATGTAAATCATAAATCATAACAAACTCCCATGCCTAAGTAAGTGAGGAGATGAAGTGCTAAACACTAGAGTTGAGCGGACACCGGGATGTTCCGGTTTGCCGAGTTCGGCCGAACTTTGCCAAAAAGTTCGAGTTTGGGCTCGAACTTGACCCCGAACCCGAACCCGATTGAAGTCAATGGGGACCCGAACTTTTGGGCACTAAAAGGCCTCTAACAAAGTCCTGGAAAGGGCTAGAGGGCTGCAAAAGGAAGTAACATGTGGATGCAAACAAATGTGGATAGGGAAATCACTTAAAATAACATAAAATACATAACATTAAAAATACAGCTATGCCATAAAATGGCACTAGATGGAATCTTTGATTTTAGCTTTGGAGTGCAGGGTATTCTCTTTCATTGTTCAAACTGAGCTCAACTCCTGATGCATGGAGAAAAGGCCTTCACAAGCCTCTGCTATTGTGTACATAGTTTATACTAAGTGACGCATAGGTTTAGGAGGCGGTGACCGTAGCAGTGTAGGTGGAAGCTGCGGAGGAGGCGGAGGAGGTAGCCAACACTGTTTTTTTTTTGTTTTGTTTTTTTAATTGGGGTAGCCCCCAAAATATTGGGACATATAAAAAAAAGAAACATTTGCAGCCTGCGGTGCATTTCTTGTCCAATAACGCCATCAGGTTTTTAAAACTGTTTGTCTCCACCAGACGGAATGACAGCATTTCAAAGGCCACAAATTTTGAAATGCTGGCATTCAGGGCCAGGGATCGCGGGTGGGTAGGGGGGTACTTCCTCTTTCTCTCCAGTGTTTGGGAGATGGACAGCTGAACGCTTCCATGGGACAGTGTGGGGATGCTGGACAATTGTGTACCTGGCCTATGCTGGTGCAGGAACCCACCCTCGAGCCACTTGTGAATGACTGGCCTGATAACCATGGAAATGACCCCTCTTCCTCCTCCTCTTCTTCCTGTGCCACATCCTCTTCCATCATCGCCCAAAGCGTTTTTTCAAAACGACGTAGAAGCGGGATAGTAAGGCTGAGAACGGCATCAGCGGCACTGGCCATGTTGGTAAAGTACCCGAAACAGCGCAACATGGCACACAGGTCTCGCATGGAGTCCCACTCATTGGTAGTGAAGGGGTGCTGTTCCGCAGAGCGACTGACCAGTGTGTGCTGCAGGTGAAACTCCACTATCGCCTGCTGCAGCTCGCACAGTCTCTCCAGCATGTTCCACCTTGTGGGCACGTTGCATATGAGTCGGTGAGCGGGAATGCCGAAGTTACGCTGCAGCGCAGACAGGCGAGCAGCAGCAGGGTGAGAACGCTGAAAGCGCGCACAGATGGCCCACACTTTCTGCAGCAGCTCTGATATATCTGGGTAGTTTTTCAGGAATTTTTGCACCACCAAATTCAGCACATGCGCCAGGCAAGGGATGTGCGTCAAACCGGCTAGGCCCAGAGCTGTTATGAGATTTCGTCCATTATCGCACACCACCAGGCCGAGCTTGAGGCTCAGGGGCAACAACCACTCATCGGTCTGTTGTTCCATGCCTGTCCACAGCTCCTGCGTGATGTGGGGTTTACCCCCAAACATATGAGTTTTAAAACAGCCTGCTGTCATTTCCCCCTGGCTGTGCTGAGGTTGGTGGTGAAGGTATTACACTGACCGGATGAGAAGGTGGTAGAGGAGGAGGAAGAGAAGTAGGAGGAGGAGGCAACAGGAGGCAAAGCTTTGTACCCAAATAAAGATTGTCAAATGTTGTATCCTGGAACTGTGTCCCATCCGGTTACTGGGGAAATGGGTCTGACCTATTCTAATCAAAGGGGATAACCATCGGTTACCCAGGTCCCGCTTCAATTGGTGGCAAGCGGCGGGATCCCATGTCCTTGCCAACAGACCCATGGACTACAGTGCTCTAAAGCGACCTACACTGCAGGACTTGTGTGGAGCCAGAGGAATAATGCCTGGTGGGTGTAACAAGGCCAAATTGACTGCTGCGCTCATGGAGGACAACCAGGCATGCAGTGCGCAACGAACCCTAGCCAGGGGCCAGAGATGAGAAGGAAGTGCGCAAGGAGGTAGCCTGGCATATTATTGAGAGCCACCCTCAGAGGAGATCGTCAGCAGGACCTTTTTGGAGGTGCAAGCCTATGTCCTTGCCAATAGACAGAGGGCGACCTCCATGAACCCAGATGAAGGAAGAAGGGAGCAGAGGGCGCCAGGAAGAACAACCACCCTGGCCCACAAGCTACCATACAATGCCTTCAAAGAGTTCAAGGAAGCAGAAGATTACTTTTTACAAGACTTTGAGCACCAGTGCCTACTTCAAGATGTGGACCCCAGCGACTGGGTCACCATCCTGGCCAGCAAACTAGTGGGAAGGCAGCAGATTTTTACCGGGCTGTACCAGAAGAGCAGATCAGAGACTATCCCTTTATTACACAAATCCTCCTGGCCCGGTATGCGGTCACCCCTGAGCAATACCGCCAAAAGTTTAGGGAGACCCGGAAAGGGGAGAAGGATTCCCATGCGGAGTGGGCATGCCGCATCACAAGGGCCACCCAGAACTGGCTCAACTCCCATCAAGCCAAGTTCCCAGAGGAGATCACCCAGCTCGTCATGCTAGAGCAGTTTTTCAATGGGCTCCCCAACAACACAGCTGGTGAGAGATCGCCAGCCCCAGACCCAAGAAGTATTGGTATGAGCTGCTGAAGCTTAGCAGGGCATTTGGGCAGGAGCCAGACAGCGTCTCGGCTCATCCAAAGCTTCTTCTGGCCAGGCATCTCTCAGGATCTGAGGCAGTACTGCCAGATGTCTACTAGAGAGTGGGGAAGAGAAGGGACTGGCACAGGGCCCCCCTCCATTCCCTACCTATTAGTGAAGATCCATTTGGCAGAGTAGCTGTTGAAATTATAGGTCCCCTAGCCAAGCCTAGTCCCTCTGGGAAGAAGTACATTCTGACCATCGTGGACTACGCGACTCGGTACCCTGAGCAGTATTCAGACAGAGACTGTGGCTGAAACCATGATGCGAGTGTTCTCCCGGATGGGTTTTAACCGGGAGATTCTCTCAGACCAGGACACCCAGTTTACTGCCGAAATGACCCACCAACTATGGAGATGGGGAACATTAAACCAATCCTTACCACCCCCAGACCAATGGCCTGTGTGAGCGCTTCAACAGTACGTTGAAGCAAATGCTCCATACTTTTGCGGTGACAAGGATTGAGAGAGATTCCTGCCCCATCTCCTGTTTGCCTATCGGGAGGTGCCACAGGAATCGTCTGGGTTCTCCTCGCCACGCCAGGGAACTCCTTGGAGCTGGCTTTGGTGTGCTCAGTCCCTGGGTGCGGTGGGCAGTAGCAGGCGTACTGTCTAGGGGATGGCTGCTCCGCTTTTGCACCCTGCTCTAGGTGGAGGAGGTGGATGTGGAGTAGGAGGTTGAAGAGGTGTTGACCGTGGCGGCGACGACGCATTTTGGATGTCTGCCCTATCAACTTTTGATGTTACTTTCTGCACCTACCATGGTGACCACGGGTAACGTGGGAATCAGGGTTCGATTCCAGAGTGGGAGCCTGAGATGTGGCTACCACATCCAAGGAATGCAGCAGGCGCACAAATTACCCACTCCCGACACGGGGAGGTAGTGACGATAAATAACAATACAGGACTCTTTCCAGGCCCTGTAATTGGAATGAGTACACTTTAAATCCTTTAACGAGGATCTATTGGAGGGCAAGTCTGGTGCAGAGTGACTGACCCGTGCGTGCTGCAGCTGAAACTCCACTATCGCCTGCTGCTGCTCGCACAGTCTCTCCAACATGTTCAAGGTGGAGTTCCACCTTGTGGGCAGGTCGCATATTAGGCGGTGATCGGGAAGGCCGAAGTTACGCTGCAGCGTAGACAGGCGAGCAGCAGCAGGGTGAGAACGCCGAAAGCGCGCCCAGCCGCTACAGTGAAACTGCGACTGGCTTATTAAATCAGTTATGGTTCCTTTGATCGCTCTATCTGTTACTTGGATAACTGTGGTAATTTTAGAGCTAATACATGCCGATGAGCGCTAGGGGACGGCTGCTCCGCTTTTGCACCCTGCTCCCTCTTATGCTGTGCTGGTGCCTCTGTGTGACCACCGCCTCTTCCTCCAAAACTGCACACGTTACTCGCATGACCTTCATTCCATGTGGGGTCTAGGACCTCATCATCCTCCACATCATCTTCCACCCACTCCTCAACCCTGCCCTCCTTGCCGGTCTGCACACTGCAGAAAGCCACAGCAGTTGGCACCTGTGTTTTTCCAGCATGTAAAGTCTGCAAAGGACATATGGAAATTGTTTTAGAATTGTATCCAGGCAACAGTTTTCCCTATAAACTGACCTCTCAGTTTGACTTGTGAGGGTATTGCCCCAGAATTACAATATTGTTTAAGTACCTCTTAGCTATTGATAACTGGTTTAAATATAGCAGCTTGTTATCTGGTAGTTTCTAGTGTAGAAAATATCAATCTGTTTTCTATCACTTAGATCTGTGTAACAAGTGTTGTAGGTGTGAAACAATATTACAAGTGACCGATGTAGTAAATTCGAATCAAAGTTCCATTTGCAAAAGAAAATTCTCGCCCATCTTCTGTGGGTTATTGCATTTTTAAGATGTAGACTTATTGTATCACACTAGCCATGCACAGGTAGATTGTCTGGCATGTTGTTTTGGTGTTTGGTTTTTAACTTTGTAGTTGTGTCTTTACACAATATAGAAATGTATATTAATGCTTCTGTATATGAAGCGATCACAATAACACTTATTTTTCACTTTTTAAAAAGTCTTTAGACTTTCTTGAGAAGCGGTAACTAGCCAGTGTTGCACACATACACCAGATATGAAGTGCACACCCCAAATGTACTATTTAGCACCAAAACAATTTGAATGTTTAAAAATGCGCTGTAACCACAGTATTTGATGGTTCTATTTGACTCTCAGATATGAAGTGCACACACCAAATGTACTATTTAGCACCTAAAAAATTTGAATTTTTAAAACTGCTATGTCACAGCAGTATTTGACGGTTCTATTTGACTCTCAGATATGAAGTGCAGGCCCCAAATGTACTATTTAGCACCAAAACAATTTGAATGTTTAAAAATGCGCTGTAACCACAGTATTTGACGGTTCTATTTGACTCTCAGATATGAAGTGCACACCCAAATGTATTATTTAGCACCTAAAGAATTTGAATTTTTAAAACTGCTATGTCACAGCAGTATTTGACGGTTCTATTTGACTCTCAGATATGAAGTGCAGGCCCCAAATGTGCTATTTAGCACCAAAACAATTTGAATGTTTAAAAATGCACTGTAACCACAGTATTTGACGGTTCTATTTGACTCTCAGATATGAAGTGCACACACCAAATGTACTATTTAGCACCAAAAATTTGAATTTTTAAAACTGCATGTACAGCAGTATTTGACGGTTCTATTTGACTCCCAGATATGAAGTGCACACACCAAATGCACTATTTAGCACCAAAAAAATTGCAGTATTTAAAAATGCCTTGCCCACTGAGCTACCAGAACAGGATTAAAGTAATGTGCCTGGCACACATGCAGTTGCAAGTGCACTGCACTCTCTGTGGCACTGGGCTCAGGGCCGGGTACAAAAATTTTGTATTATAGCACCCACAAAAATAATCGCTGTAGTTTGCAGATTCAACACCAGAATTTTTTCCTAATCTGTCCCTCACAGCTGCAGCATCCTCTCCCTACACTAATAAAAGCTCATGTGCGTGCGGCACTACGCGACTCCAACTTATATATAGAGGCTGGGTCACATGCTGCACTGGCCATTCACAGCCATGCCATTAGTAACCAACTAATGATATGTCTGTGTTCGGGTCCGGGGTCCAAAAACCTTAATGTTCGGTACGAACCCGAACTTTACAGTCCGTGTTCGCTCAACTCTAGTAATAATCTAAAGTAGTACAGATAAAGTAAAATAAAGTAGAGAAAGCCTCTCTCCTTGTTAAACTAAATAGGCATAAATAGTCATTTTTACCTCCAGTCAGCATTAAATTCAGTTTGTGAATTTATGCTTTTTTGTTTCTGTTGCTGTAGAATCAAGGATGGGACATATGTGGTGTCATGACATGTCCGAGTCATGTGGCTAGGACATTTTGATGTCACTACATGGGGGGGAGGGAGTGGGGGCATCAAATAATTGTTTTGCCTAGGGTGGCAAAAATCCTTGCACCGGCCCTGTAAGCACAAGAGGCGCGCAGGTCTTGATAACAGTGAAAATTAATCAGGGATGAGCAATCAAGAGTATCACAGATATACAATGCATTTCACCAAGCCCCCTCTGTACTGCTTTACTCTGATTCATTAATAAAGTCAGTTTCGGTGGGAGGTTTAGAAAACCCCTTTGGCATAAAAGCAACAGTAACTTTTAACGACGGTAACAGTCGCACTTATGAAAAATGCCTAGTTTACCAAAATATTTTGCGCAGGAGAGGGGAGGGCAAAAATAAATGAAATTATATATATATTCTTCCCACTGTTCTCCCTTTCTTCAACCTTCATCTTCAACCTGTAAATGGAAAGTTGTGAGCAACCTTGAAATATCATCATTTCGATCTTGAGACCTTGCACAAGAACTTTGGTACCATTCATTCTCTCCATGCTAGAGTATGTCTGGTCTTTGGTCATGTAACACAAATAGACAATTACCTCTTGAAAGTCACAATGATAGAATAAAATTATAGAGATTTACTCTAGACCAGGGGATCTTAAGCCCTGGGCTTATACCCAAAATTGCATCCATATCCCACATAATTTGGTACTCAATATTTGCATAAGACACAGGCATTTTCCCACAATAAACTGGTTACAGTAGAAGCCCTGCCTCGAATTCTTCCCTGGCACAATGAATTTGTTGTGCAGAATTAGTTTTGTTATAAATTACATAACAAATGAAATTGAGGTCAATGAGGTAAATTTAAAACTGAAATCTTGGTTGCAAAGTAAATGCCATGTATGCAATTGGACATAAGATGTTAAGAACATCCGTGCCAGGTAGTCCTGCTTTGTATCTGTGGAATCGCTATTTAATACAGCCATTCTCTAACAAGCAGTATTTAAACAAGAACTGTAATGCTAGTATATGCCAGCAGGAGGTGTCATGATCAAGCTAATACAGATTAAAGATGAATTTGCTGTGGTATTTTCTTTGGCGCTGGTATTTCTGCATGCTTGAAACAACTTCAAAATTTCTTGATAACAATCACACACTAATGGAGAAATATAGTAATAATTTGCTTGTCGAGAAGAAATATAATCCTGGAAGGCCAATTTTTATTTTTAAATAGTTTTTTTTTTTTTCTTTTAAAGTTTCCTTGATTAAATTTAAATTCACTTAAAAATAACATATTTTCCTTGAGGGAGTTTGAAAATATAAAATCGATACATTTTTTAAGGTGTAATTTTTCATTCATCTACAGTGAGACCTTGGTGGGTGTAGTAAAATGAACTTGAAGGCTGAGGATAACCTGTGAAATTAAAATCTCATGCAAAAGGTTTTATTAGGCCTTGAAATTATTTGATAATGTTATTTAATAAATTGTGATTGTTATTAAAAGATTAGCACTAATAGTATATTTTTTCTTTACTGCAGAAGACTGCAACAGTGCTAATTAAATATTTGGATTAGCATTATTTCTCCTACTCATGTGAGCACACCAGAGGTAGGCAACCTACGGCACGTGTGCCATGCACGGCACTTGAAGTATCTTTGCACGGCACTCAATCCTGCTAGAGCCAAACAGGCTTTGGCCTATCAGGAGTCCTAGGGAAGCTTCAGATATCTGCTAATTCGAAGAGGTGGTGAAGGACAATCCTCAATTTATGCATTGCAGCATGAGAAGAAGTGATCACAGATCACTTCATTCCAACACTTGTGAATGGGAATCCACACTGTAGTAGAGCAGCCCGCAGCTGCTGTTGCAGCTCCTGTCCTTGACATGTACCTGGCCAGCCTGGTCCCCACTGGAACCCAGGAAAACCACCCACACTACTAGATATACACAGAGCTGCAGTATAACCCTCCCCTCATACAAATAATACGAACACCCCACACACAAACACAACACACAATCCGCACAATCTCAACACCAGTGACAATCCACATACATGCACACAACCCCACATGCAGCCTCTCACATCCAATACCCCAAACAGCTCCACACATACACACACTACCAAACACACAATGTGACATTTCCATCCACACACAATTCTACAAGCAGCCAGCCCCATACACAGCCCAAATTCATAGGTATCATACATGATATCACAAACTGCTCATGAACATATACAATATAATAGCTCATATACACACAAATACAATGATACAAAGCAACTACAGTATAAATAGCACCAGCACAATACGGCATACACACCTCAATTGAAAAAAATAGGACTAGCACACTACGGGACATCACAATCCTATTTCGGCACAGTACTGCAAAAAGGTTGCCTACCCCTGGAGTACACTATCAATATATAGCTGCTCCAATGACGAGTTTTCGTACTCAGTGAGATTTATGTTTTGCTTGTATCTTTCTGTGTTTTCTCATTTTCAGATTGTATATTTGTGTAAGAGATTAGGGATATAGACTGGAAGAGGAAGAATGGTTCACAAAAGGGGTTACTTTGTCTATATAATTTTTTTTTAAAAAAAACAACAACAATTTGTATATAATTTTGTTGCTAAACTATTTCATCTCACTAAAATGTAAACAGTTGTCTGTGTTGATTATTTGCATTGCTTGGCTTTGTAAAATCTTTACAATTTGTCATTCAGAAATACATTGATGTTATGCATATTTGCATTTATACGTAGCCTGATTTATCTTTAATAAATGCTGTATCACTGAAGAATATTTAGGGGGAAAGATGACCATGCCCATAATGCCCATAATTAGCAAACACTTCTTAAATAACACTGAATATTGAGTAAACCACTGGACTTCTAATACTTGTTAGGACTGTTATCGTAAATTTTTCATAAAATCACATTCTAAACATATTCGCTTTAAACCATCACAATTATGGTCCAAATTAACCCTTTTTAGTATCTTGCTTTAAGTTTCTAGTGTTCAGCCTTCGCCTTGATAAATGAGTGCCCATATTTCTTTTAAACCAAGAATACTATATTAACCTGTAGCTGACAGTCTTTTATTGACAGTCTGTAGTTGTCAATGTTTCTTTCTCACAGAGCAGTGGCTATTTGTCTGTACCTACAGGGATTTCTTGTGAAACTAAAAGCCTTTCAAATGAATGGACACTTTTTCAGAAGTAAGGAAATAATACAATGTTAGAGATTGTTTGCCATGTGCATCCGCTGGAGGGGGCAAGGATTTTTCAGCTTGTGCCTGTATTTTTATTTTCAGGTTGAGAATACACTGCCAGCCAGTAGGTGGCGCTGTGCGTGGGAAGAGGCAGAGATAGGAAACTACATCTTATCCCTTCTTCTCTCTCCTGACTGAATCTGCAGTGGAGAGCACAGAGTGCAGCCAACAACTCCCAGACTGAAGAGAAAACCTACAGATCAGGTAAGTGAGGAGAGATGGGTGTGGGGGTGCAGCCTACAGATCAGGTAAGTGATAGATGGGGTGGGAGGCAGCAGGAATGCACAGCAAGGAGCAGAAAGGGCAGCAAGGAGCAGAAAGGGTCAGGAAGGAGCTGGAAATGTCAGCAAGGAGCAGGAAGGGACAAAAGGAGCACAAATGAAAAGTAGGAGAAGGAGCAGAAAGAAGAAGGAAAAGAAATGAGCAAGAAGAGACATCAAGGAGCAGAAAAGGTCAGCAATGAGCTGGAAGGGGCAGAAGGAGCACAAACATTAAGTAGGAGAAGGAGCATAAATGAGCAGGAAGGGGCAGCAAGGAGCAGGAAGGAGCAGGTAGAGTTTGCAAGGAGAAGGCAGGGTCTGCAAGGAGCAGAAAGAGTCAGCAAAGAGCAGAAAGGGACAGAAGGAGCACAAAGGTAAAGGAGCAGAAAAAATCAGAAGGAGCATAAAGGTAAAGTAGGAGAAGGAACAGCAAGGAGCAGAAAGGGGCAGCAAGGAGCTGAAAGGGGCAGCAAGGAGTGCAAAGGTAAAGTAGGAGAAGGAGCAGAAAGGAATAGAAATGAGCAGAAATGGTCAGCAAGAAGCAGAAAGGGGCAGCAGGAGCAGAAAAAGACAGAAGGAGCACAAAGGTGAAGGAGCGGAAAGAATCAGAAGGAGCAGAAAGAAACAGGAAGGGACAGCAAGGAGCAGAAAGTAGAAAGAACAGAAATGAGCAGGAAGGGGAAGAAGGAGCACAAAGGTAAAGTAGGATAAGGAGCTGAAATTAGCAGGAAGGGTCAGCAAGGGCCAGGAAGGGTCAGCAAGAAGCGGAAACGGCAACAAGAAGGAGGAAGGGGCAGCAAGGAGCAGGAAGGGTCTGCAAGGAGAAGGAAGAGTCTGCAAGGAGCAGAAAGGGGCAGCAAGGAGCAGGAAGAGACAGCAAGGAGCAGAAAGGGGCAGCAAGGAGCTGGAAAGGGCAGCAAGGAGCAAGTAGTGACAAAAGGAGCACAAAGGTAAAGTAGGAAAAGGAGCAGAAATGAGCAGGAAGGGTCAGCAAGGAGCAGGAAGGGTCAGCAAGAAGCAGAAATGGACAGCAAGAAGAAGGAAGGGGTGGCAAGGAGCAGGAAGGGGTGGCAAGGAGCAGGAAGGGTCTGCAAGGAGCAGAAAGGGACAGAAGGAGCACAAAGGTAAAGGAGCAGAAAGAATCAGAAGGAGTACAAAGGTAAAGTAGTAATAGGAGCAGAAAAGGGTAGCTTCTAGTAGCCATTTTGAGTGAACATTGAATAATACTGATTATAGTTATGCAGAGTAAATAGGCATTTTACTAATTCTAATATTATGTCCATAACAGAAGTGAACCCTCCATTTTATTCTGGAAACCACATCATAAGGCTTTGGTACCTGGGACTGGCAGGGAAACTTTGGACCTTCTCATCTCCCCAGGTAAAAAAAAAAATCAATGTTAATGTGTTCATTAACACTAGCTAGTGGCTTAGAGCATCAGCTGACCACTTTAGCCATTCTGCGGCACCCATGCCTGACGTCAATCTGCACTTCCTGAAACTCCGTTTCAAAAACCAAATACCACTGAGCGACCTGGAGATCTGGAGGAAGCCTTTGGGGTTAAACCATTTGAGAGCGGTTTAACCCCTTAAAGGAAAGAGAGCGCCCAGGGGCCTCCTGACATCTTAGCATTTTCATTTAGATTAAGTTGTTATGGTGACCAGAATGTTCCTTTAATTTGCTTAAAGGAACACTATAGTGTCAGGAATACAAACAATGCCACCTGTGACACCAGTGAATTGTGAAAAAATAATGTTGGTATGTTGGCCCTATAGGTCTAACCCCTTAGAGGATGAGGCTTTTCCCTATCCATGAATTATAGCCTGAACCCGTTTTGACACTTTTGTAATGCAGTTAATGCACGTATGATGTCCCAACGTAAGTTCACACGCATTCACTAACTTCGTAGGTATTATATATTGTGTTAAAATATTGCATATATTGTTTTAAAAATTGTTTTGCTTTTGATGCCCTATATTTTTATATCAGAGCTCAACATTTCTGCTAGCCTACTAGCCATTTTACCTGGAAATGTAGTCATGATGAATAGAAATTCATGGACCCCCCTCTTCAAGCAGCAGCTTATTGTAAAATTGTCTGTACACCTGATTTCCGCAGGCTTTAGAAGAGTCTCCTGCACTGAATATAGATGTCTGACAGGCATTTGGAAAGCTGCATACACACAACCCATTATTAACAGCTATTTACAAACTATAAAGTTTGCTTTAATTTCTTTATTTTTACTGTGCTGTCAATGTATTAGAAAACACAAACACAAACAAACACACACACACACACACATATACACACATACGCTGTCAATTTCTAAAATTCAACTGCTAGTGAACTGACTGCAAAGTTAATTCAAAGTACATGTTAGTAATTCTCTTGAGTTCATGCAAATTGTATTCTCTTCTATTTGTTTTTCCTCAGTAATATTCTTTGGGTAATGCCGATCAATGTACGTTACTATAAAGATAGCAAGGTGAACCTAGGACTTTTGTTCCTCTTGCTCAACCAATGGAATTTTAATCATGACTTATAAAGCTTCCCAATGTTTTAAAGAACGTGATATGTACAGGGAATTATTTGTGTGTCCGGACTGTAGGAAGGTGAAAATGACAGTATCTTTACAGAGCACAGGATCATTAAACAATGGAAAAACACAGCTATATTCAGACATCTACAGACAGAATAAAGGGGAATTGAGGGCACACCTGGAGTATGCATTTCTAATGTGGAGCTGCCGTAAAGACCAATATATATATATATACAAAATACAGATTAGGGAACAGTGGACGCACACAAAAATACAATTTTACATTTTTACATGATGGGTGCAATACTTACTCCTTAAACTGCTTATTGGGGAGAGTCTCTGGAAGCAGTTTAAGCAGTAAGTATAGGTGATTTTAAATAGCCTTGTAAAATTGAAAACTATATATTTTTTTGTGTGTGTGCTCTATTTCCTAATCTATATTAACTATAGATAGAATGGTCAGTTAGTTATTTTTTTTTTTTTTAAAAGCCAAATGTGTCTAAACAATACATTTATTATATGTAGGGCCCCAACACTCAGCAGCATGCTGGTATACTAATCTGTGGATTAGTTGTCTTCAAAGTTGTCTTGGAGTTCCACAAATGTACAGCCTAGAACCTGAATGTATGTCACACAGGACACAACAGGAATATATTAGAGCAGGAGGCAGTATAAGACTTGATATGGAAAGATGCCTAGATGTCAAAAGTCTTGAATTTGCCAGCAGTCCCTCATTTTGGGGTACTGTCCCAGCAAAAATAGGTCCTGCTGATCTGTCTTGCATTTTGAAATCTGGTAGCAGATTTCAAGATGTAGGAAGGACATGGACACTAGGACCATGTACGGAGCACTTCAGCAATGCTTTGTGCATAGTCTGTCCTGAGACAGCAGGCTATTAGTCAGACTGTCCACCCTCTTTAGTGGCGAACCAGCTGCTTTCATGGGTGGACCCAGCCCTTTCCACAAATCCACTTCAATGTGTCTTGTACAGCCTGCTCTCTGCGAGAAGGAGGTGGGCAGGTAAGGTTAGCAGATATGAAGGTGGTGTAAAAAAGGTAATAGTAAGAAACTGTATAAGAAACACCACTCAGTGGAACAAGGAATTCAGGATAACTCAATAAGTGGAGAGAAAGAATTGTAAGAGACTAAAAGTCTTGTATTTAACAGGCTGTTGAGAGATGGGAACTCATAAAATACAAGGGGGATAGAAAACAAAAACAAAAAATGCACAAATGTAAGAGCGACTGAAACACACAAATGCAGGCCTATCATATATTCTGATTTTGGTGTGACAGTCCTTATGTTAGGGTCCTGTCTGATTATAATCTCTGTTGTCCCACATTTGGGGACACCAGGAAAGTATCCCAGAGAGGCAGCAAAGAGTGAACGTACCATTAGATGCACTATCTGGTGGGAACTAGAACTAGGACTTCAACAGCACTCTCTGCATAGTCTTCTATGTTGGCGGCCTGCCATTCAGCCTAGTGTGCTTATCATATCATAGCAACTTTTTGGTTAAAGCTGGTATCACTAAATTAACATCATAACTCGAGAATATAATGTCCTAGAGACTTCTCACCTAATTGATCAGGTGAAATGTATTTATTTAGAAAACTGACAATAGAGTGTCCTTTTCAGTAAGGACTGGACAGGATAAGATAGGAGAAAAATACTAAGAATAAGATTGAAAAGGTCTGGAAGCAGAGTAACAAGTGCCCCATACTGTACATATGGTGGTATCCACATCTGCATTATTCATTTCCTATAGGGAACAGGAAAACAGAAAACAAAGAGATAAATTTTATGGCAGGACAGGAGGCTTCATATTTGCTTTACCTTCTTTACTGAAACCTCCAGCAGCAAAGAAACAGTTAACAGAACTTTTCAAAACAACCAATCAGAACAAAGCAACAGTAGTATAAAACCCCTAAGCAGGCTCTTCCACTTCCTCTTTCTTTGCTGCTGCCTCCAGGTGAGCACTCACCAACTCAGAGTTGTCTCTGCTCTTGGTTGTTGTTTTATCCTACATGCTGCTTGTTTATTTAAACAGTCTATTTAATCAGTCTATTTGCTAGGTTTGTTTAGGCAGCTTAATTGCTGGTTTTATTTAGGCAGGGTTCTTGCTGGATTTAGCTAGGCAGTCTATGGCTGTGTTTAGCTAGGCAGTCTATTGCTGGATTTATCTAGGCAGTCTATTGCTGTGTTTATCTAGGCAGTCTATTGCTGTGTTTATCTAGGCAGTCTATTGCTGTGTTTAGCTAGGCAGTCTATTGCTGTGTTTAGCTAGGCAGTTTATTTTGTGTTATTTCCTATACCACTTCATGCTATGTAGCTGCTGTATCACTTGTTAACATCTGTTGCTGTATTGAGGCTATTTATCTGATAGATTCTGTATACTGCTCATTGATTTATTGTTATTCTGGGTTACTTTATTCTGTTTTCTCACTCTGCTGTATGGGGAATGGGTGCCCCTGCTATGATGCTTTGGCTCTGCCTGTAATCTGTTCCCCCTCCCCTCCCCGGGTTCCCCTGCTGGGCTCTGTCGCCCATACCCTTCTCCCTTATTCCCCACCTGCTCCCCATGGCCCCTGGCCGCTTGCAGTGCTGCACGATCACCACGCGGTAGGCCGCGCTCTGTTTTTGCAGCCACGGCAGCCATTTTGTTGGAGCCGTGGCGGCCATTTTTCAGAGCCACATGGGCTCTGTGCGTTGCGAACAGCCAGGTCTCACCCAAGAACTGGCCTGCTGGCCATGTGGCCACCCTCCTCTCTCCCTATATCAAGGGAGATAGCCAAGTTTTTCAGCTATCCCTCTACTTACTGTGCCTGTCTCACATGCTGCATATGTAACAGATCCTGGATAGCAGGATCTGTCCCAGGCACGCTCACAACTGCAGCTTACTATGTCTGATGCAATGTGACTAGGTTCTCTATCTTAGCAGTAGACTTGTCACACTTTTTTTACTATTACATGTGAATCTCAGATTTAAAGGGACATGTTACTGCTCAAATAAAAATCTTTGTTTAACAAGAATGTGCCACATGTGTTATATGCTAATCAAGTCTTCCTCTAAGGTTCAGTCTTTTTCTCATAAAAATTAAATGGCCTGTTTTTCAGCACCTAGCTCCCCTGCCTAGGATTTGCTGCCCTTCATGCAAGGGACTTAAATTTTCCACTACACATACACTTCAAAAGTGTATCCTAATATAATACCTGAGTGGTCTGTGAGTCAGCTTCTCGCTATATGGACCCTCCTACACCTCAGCTGGGCTACTGGCCCCACATTCAGACCTGTTATTACTGGGGGGTGAACCCCCCCCCCCCATCCATATTTCAGGGGCTCTACCTGCTACTGGACCATAATAATGGACGTGTGACACCATTGTGGGCTGGGTAACCCCCTCCCTCTGGCAACATGGCTACCTATGAGTACCCTGCTGGCTGTACAGCGTCCTGTAAGATTAATGCTGAGGGTGACCCCCTCCTGCTTCCTATACTAATGCTCCGGCAATGTCCTGCTATTATCATACCGAGGGGGTACCCATCCTGCAGTCTGCACTGCTGGACCTGCAGCGTCCGGGTATTCCCATAAAAGAGGGTACCCCTCCCACTGATTGAGCTTCTGTTCTTACAGTGCCCTGCAATACGCAGATACTGAGGGTGACCCCCTCCTGTGGACTACTCTGGGTCCCGTTATAACCATAACGAGGGTGACCCCCCCTCGCTGACTACACTGCTGGGTGTACAGACCTCTATGATACCACACTGAGGGTGACCCCCTCTTACCTACAGCACTGCTGGATCTGCAATGCCCGGTTCTGGTTATATGAGGGTGACCCCCTCCTGCCGTCTACACTGCTGGACCGGCAATGTTTGGTTACTTTATTATACGGCTAACCACTTCGGCACTACTGTACCTACAGTGTCCGATTATGTTCAGACTGAGGGTGACCCCCTCCCCTGCTGGCCTAAACTGCAATGTTATGCTTGTGCTTGTTGGGTGACCCCCTCTTGCACGCTGGGTGACCCCCAGCTGGCCACACCACTGTACCTACAGTGTCCGATTATGTTCAGACTGAGGGTGACCCCCTCCCCTGCTGGCCTATACTGCATGGTATGCTTGTGCTTGTTGGGTGACCCCCTCTTGCACACTGGGTGACCCCCAGCTGGCCGCACCAGGTATCATTTGTGCAATCACGGCTGAAGGACAAATATCCCGTACCCAGAAGGTCACTTGGCCTGTCCTCTTGCCGCCCCGCTGACCTCACTGCCAGAAACCATCGGTGCCCTACGGGGACACTCCACCGGCCATCCTAGACGCTACACCAAGCACCCCTGGTACTCGTTGGCTAACGGATGGATTCATCAAGAGGATCAGTCTTCATGACGGAGTCCGGAAAGGACACCGCAAACACCTGACACGGGGTTTGCACTCTATCTGGGACTAACCAGTGGATGTCGGTGACACGCGGACACAGATGTTTCCTTGGGACGAACGGCACGTTACCGCTTGGAAAGCGGAGAAGACTAAATTCCCACTGGGAATGGACCGATATGACTTATAGGTATCGCCTAGTTGGTTTCTACCCCTGAGAACCGCAAAACGGCCCCTGTCCAAGCTGGACATCAAACTGATGGATTTAGCATCCAAGTGCTGGGTCTGCTCTCCGGAGTTACCCTCGTGTACAAATTGAGCCGACATGTCTCTATTCATAGGGTTCCCCCTTAACTAGCCCCAGAGGTCTCTCTGGCCGTGCCCGGACTCCAGATCAAGGTTGCGGAACCTTGGACCGTTCCATGAGCGATACGCATGACCAAAAGAGGCATCCATTCCGACTCATTCCGCAGTTGCCCTGCTGGGCAAAGGGTGCGGTGGAGTGGACTCCCGCCCCATCCCCACGCTACATGCTCCCAGTGCATGTCGTCTGTTGACACATTTTGAGACGGAGGGCACTCATCCCCTCTGAGAGCTGCTCGGCATTGACGATTGGTTCTCTCCCTCAAATGCACATGAGAGAAACCCGCATGGATTTTGCCATCAACATGGACATATTGAATCTGACTCACTCTAAGTCAACCCAGTTTCCGGTCTTTCATGGAATATTCGGTCCAGGCGGTGCTCCGCCTCCCGAGGACCAAGATGTCCGTCTTCAATGAAAATACCAGGTATATGCTTCGCAACCTGCGGGTTACACTTAGGGGCCCAACCCGGTTAATTGACCGGTGCCTATTCGCCATGGAAGCCATACCTCAAGGATCCGGTACTATCAGCCGCTCCAACATGGCGCTTTCTCGGGTCTTTGGCCTGGTATGACCAAATCATGTGACCTTCGGATGAAGCTCATCTAAGACTTAATTGATGACTCCGGAGGAGGGACTCCTTTACGCCAACTGCATGGAACTACCTGCAGGTTTGTTCAACATTCACAGTATTGCTCGCTACCTTCCGGCATGGACTTCTCACCGGTTGCCCACTACGGACTGCAGTCGGATCTCACATAGGATCGCTATCTATAGCTTCTGGACAAGTATTCGTCATTTGTGACAGAATGTATGCGGGACGAGACACTTGTGTGGCGGACGGCTTCACCCGGCCATGGAGAGACCCCAATGATTGGTTGCCTCACCCTCCAGGGTCTCGAGTACTGGCATGATTACATTCGGTGCGAACCGCCATATGGAGTGGTTCTCCAACTGGCTGCCGGACCCTCAGCGAGGCGAGGGACGAGTTTTCCAAGCTTGGTCTCCTTCGGGGCGTACGCATCCCGTTTACCTACAGGATACTTTGGGTTTTGCTTCAGACCGAATTCCTGGAAGTGTCGTTTCGCCTGGCCAAACCACTTCGGAGGAGTCCTGCGTGCTTTCCCCTTTTTGCTGGAGTTTGCCATGGGAAGGCAATCTACGACTCCCTGTCTCTTAATGTCCCACGTGGGATCCACAGGGGTAGCCTGCCACGACTTGTGTTTGGGTCCCAATGGCGGTCCTTATCATGGCTGTCCCCATTGTCTGGCTGAGTTGCCCTCTCAGGGTAGGATCGTATGGGGCCATTCACGTCCTATGTCAGCTAGTGGACGACTCATGTGCGTTTTCTCAAGATTCTGGCATTGCTAAGGATCTCTTGGTCTGCAGTCTACCAAGAGGAGTATACCGTACGGGAGCCCTATCTCTCGACAGTTTTTTCCGCTTACGGTTTCCCCCCAGTACATCTTGTATTTCATCGCGTTCTGACGTCATGGTATCGACGTGTCTTTTTCCTTCTTGCCGTTCAGTACATCGGCTTCTGCACAACACATATTTCATTTTTATTCGTCCTCTGTGTCGTACCCCTATTCTCCGGATAGGCCACAGCTCTGTTGACAGATTGTACATGACCATGTAGATCCAGGATCTGGTTCTTTCGTCCGTCTACTCATGGACAGCTGCTTATTTCTGCGTACGGCCGTTTTGGACTGTTTCTGCATCTTCGCTCGCCCGTTGGATTTGGTGGATCCTCTCATTGACTGACCTTGAGTTCCTCTGGGACACTTTTTGGTTCGGGGTGCTGTCACCTCAACAATTTTGGAAGCCGTTGGGTCCCTTCTGCATTTTCTCTACACCGCTGCTTGGTTTAGGGAATCAGTTTTTCCATTCTCCTTTATTTCAGTCCTCTATCTCATATTGCTTCTGGTTCTACTATTTGGGCGTTAAAATTGCAAATATGAAGCCTCCTGTCCTGCCATAAAATTAGGGATTATTCTAGCCTCGGTGAGGGAATAATCTAAATTTTATTAAAGACAGGAGGCGAATATTTCCCCCCCTTTTTTTACGTTCCCTCCCTGGATCTGGGTTTTATTCTATTATAAATAATTGGGGATATTGTTATGTTTTGTGAATGCATGGTTTTACATAATAAAGGTTATTTCTAATATTCAGTGATGGTTGTCCGTGTGCGTTTTATTCATCATGTTTGTGTTGTAATTATGTTTTGTCAATGCCTTTTAGCTTAGGTACATACTAGGTCTTCATAAGATCTGTAGACTTTGTTTATTCATCAGGTATTATGATGTGAAAGTGATATTGTATGGATATGACATCTTGCCTTGACAGTTTACTTTCACAATGTTTTCTGTTTTCTTGCAGTGTAATCTGTTTTCTCTCTGGGCTTGACGATTGTTTCTCTGGATGTGTCTGCTACAAGGTGGATTCGTTGGTTTCCTTGCTCTCCTGCTCGACCTCATCAAAGAAAGAGGAAGTGGAAGAGCCTGCTTAGGGGTTTTATACTACTGTTGCTTTGTTCTGATTGGTTGTTTTGAAAAGTTCTGTTAACTGTTTCTTTGCTGCTGGAGGTTTCAGTAAAGAAGGTAAAGCAAATATTCGCCTCCTGTCTTTAATAAAATTTAGATTATTCCCTCACCGAGGCTAGAATAATCCCTAATTATATTCAGGCACAATTTCTCAATTAGATGGGTTTAAATTATTGGGTCTATTGCTAATGGTCATGTCGTACAAGCTCTCTTTGTATGACCTTATCACCTAACCAATCATTAAGAGAAAAGAGTTTTACAAATATATTGCTTCCTCACAGCATTTCAGAACTTTAATTAAGGCTAGAGCAAACAGTCTTAATTTATTCCCTATTTTTATTGACGGTTTTAAAGAATGTGTCAATAAAGAGATAATGTAATTTAATTCGTTGACTGTTCCTTTTTGCATTGAGAAGACTTTTAAACAAACAAAACAAACATCTTGTTCAGCACATTACACATATTTGCTTACAGCTTTCCAAACACAATTTTATAGATTTAACACAGATCATTGAAAACACTGAGTATGCATTACTTCCAAATGGGTCGGCGCTATGTACCAGTTCCCTGTTTGGAGCTCCTGGGAGCTGATTACAGGAAAATGCTCGAAATTATATTTCATTCCCACACATGCTCAGCAATTATTAACATAAACTGCAAAAAGGGAGACTATTTAAAAATAAGAATAATCTTTTCAATTAAGATTATTTGCTCTGGTTAATTCAGAGTTAGAAATCATTAAAACATTCTTCAGCAGCCTCTGGAATGAAGAATGTGAGGACTGAGCAGATTCTACAAGTCAGTGTAAATACATAATTAGTGTATAGATGTTTTTTGGAAACTAAGATCAGCCAAAATGTAGTCTTAATTCTTGAGCAAAAAGAGTTGCTTATTCAGTAAACAATTCGAAAAAACAAAATGTAAAATGTGGACCAAAATAGTTGGTTATCAAATAATAGATTAGGGACTGACATCTTGATGAAGAAGCTATAATCATGAACATTGATATAACATGTAACAATGAAACATTTCTCACATTTATTGATCTCTAATCCAGTTCTGCAAGGTGGGAAATGCGTCAGAATGTCTTCATAACAAGGGTTGAATGTGGTGTCTCCAATTGTCTATGCAAACTGATACAAAGTAAAGCCTTTTCATTTACTACTGACGTTTTTGTGTCTTTCCATTATTTGTCATTATAGCACCATCACCACCAAGAATATATGAGCTCAATTACCCAAATTCTGGGAATCAACATCCAGGATGGATACTTTAGCACAGACTGTGCAAAAAGTTGTATTTAAAGCAACCGGACCTCCAAAACCTTAGTTACAAACTACCATGCCAGGAATTACTAATTATCGGAGTCTTCAATCCCTTTACCAAACAAGTTTAACAGAGAGAGGACTAAATGTAGAACCTTTGTAAGGAGTGTCAATTGATGTTTAACCTCAAAGTCACAACCTATTATTATGATTCTACTCATGTTAAAACATTAATTGCTCTACTACAAGGTTACCCTGCAAACTGGGCCAATGAGCTTTCTCAAGACCCCGTGACAAATTGCCTGGAATTATTCATGCAAGAATCATCTTTATGGTGAATCAGATAAACCTTCCACTATTAAAACCTCTCTTTCAGTTCTATATATGTTTTGTTTATATTTTATAAGGTCCAATGATGCAGCATATGACACCAGTTGAGTAGGTTAAATAACAAAAGTTACTTTTATAGGACAAAACAGTATAAAATGTATAATCAAAAGTTATCAGGGATAATTTAGTATAATCTTTGTAATTACAAAAATGTTAAAAGAATAAAGTAATACATCACAGATTAATGCGCATAATCCTGGTCCGCACTCTAGGCTGGGAGCCTTTCCAGGAGACTTACTCGGGAAAACACTTGCACTGCACGTCTGCTTACAGGTGAGCTTCTGACAAAACTTCAAAAAACATCAGCTATTATAATCATACAAAAAGGGGTTTACCTAACTAATTTATGCAAGCAACATGTGCATTTCATGTATGCGAGCAATCAGTTTCTCACGCACACAAGATGTCAACCCACTCCAAAGTGTTGGCCAAACGCCCAGATAGTCCAAGTCATGTGATGAGACACCTGCACTTTGTTTGGAAGATTCTGAAACTCTGGGTAGTGTGTGCAGAATATTGCAAATCATAGGATAGTGTGTGTGTGTTTTTTTTTTTTAACTGACTTTAGAAATCGATTATCTATATATATATCCATATGGTTAGCAATACAACATCAAGGAAAACAAGTAGAGGAATATTTTGCCTCTTTCAGATGCTGATCTGGTAAAACCATGCGACATGAACGTGCATTAAAATTCCAGTTTTGTATGGGTCTCTCTGATCACTTACGTGATGGACTTACCAGGACAGGAATTCCGGAAAGACTCAATGACCTTATGGATCCAACAGTACAATTTGATAGACGACAACGAGAAAGGAGAATAGAAAAGATGGTTCATTCTTCTACATCAGGGAATCTTATGTCCATAGATATACAACAATCTGAACCTTTGGAAATAGCTTTTATATGTTCTCATCTTTTTGCTTAAATAAAATAAAGGAGCACAGTCCAATATATATACATTTATTGCACTTCTCCAGAACATTTGCTCTCCAATTGTTTAAATTCAATATGAAATAAACCTGGTAAGAACCTTCTTAGTATATTCAAAACATAAAGATAAAAGCTCTAGTAGGTAATTTTTAATCAAACTTAAACTTCATATCTTGAATTCTGGAGCAAGTGGCTGCTTTATTGATGTACATTTTATTTAAAATTCTCTGTTCCAACTCAACCTGGGAAATTATTAACAATATTATTTTGTTTGATGGTACAACAACTCAATCTGGTCCATCTGTTCCCAAACCATCCCTCTATTAGTATATATTCAGGAAGAGATCATTTTTGGTATTATTCCATCTCCTTTTTTTTGCAAATAGTATCAGGTTTTCCATGGTTACATGAGCATAATCATTCTATTGATTAGAAAACCCATACTGTTTCTTTAATGCAATGTTTTGTGGACCCAGGACGTACTTGAAAACGAGAGAAATCTCAATGCATCTTTCCTGGGAATATATCTTATAAATATAAATAAATGTAAAAAATTGTACTTTAAATTGTCTGTTTCTGAAATTGTTGCCTCTTGCTCTGAATCTGAGAAGTAGTTACCTCTTAAAATGATTCATGATAGTCTTTAGCAGGCTATCCTGGTATTTTGAAAACCTCTTCCATTTTATAAATATATTTTTGGTAGCCATACTTCCTTAGTTATGTTATTAATTGTACAAAGTCACATGATCTATGTCAAATAAAAAAGACGTCTACTGCAAAAATGTTTGTATCATTACAAAATGTCTAATTCCAAATAAACATTGGGCATCCACCTCTAAGTATTTAATTGCAGAACTGTCTCCCTCTGATGGAAACTCTACCATTCTAGTTAAAGTTTAATTTTGCTACCTGGCCCTTCAATTCCTCATGCTTCAACCACCGCTAAAGTCTTTTGTCTCTGATTATTTTAATTGTAACAGCATTCCCAAATAAATTGTTATCGATAGAGGTACCCACTTTATCTCTAAATTTTGGTCCTCTTCCTGTGAAGGCTTTAAAATCGATCATAATTGGACTTCTTCTTCCCATCCACAATCTAATGGGCGCACAGAAATAATAAAATTTTGGAACAATATTTGAGACTCTACTGCTGCTGTCTATTGCCCTTTGCGGAGTTTTCAGACAATAACTCCACTCACTCCTCCACTTCTTTCTTTTCAAATTATAGTTATTATCCAACATTTCTGTCAACTGATATAACAAAATCTAATTTCCCAAGAGTCCAAATATTTCTATTTCTTTGACCTTGTCTCATACTGTGAGTCAATATGAAAAAATGCTGATTTACATTAAAACCCAATCTCAAATATAAAATGGTAAACAAAAACAAAATAAAACTTTCATATCCAAATAAAATATCAGGTAACACTTTTAAAAATTGAGTCTCAACCCAATCCTGTTTGTTATCGTTTGACTTGACCAAGTACCTATAGAATACATTCAGTCTTTAAAGTTTCTCTTCTGAAGCCATATTTTACTGATATGTCTAACCCATCCAGATTCCCTACCAAACCCCCTCCAACCGTAATTAAGGATAATTAGGATGAAGAAGAATATGAAATTGAGAAAATTCTTGACTCCAAAGTCAAATTCAAAAAGGTTGAATATTTAGCTAAATGGAAGGGATTTGGACCAGAGGAAAATTATTGGATGTCTTGCAAGGATGTTAATTTCTGTCCGGCTGGAAACTTACCACTGGTATTGCCGTCTCACGCTCACCTCAGAAAAGCTTCTCACTAAAAGAAGCATGTAGGAAAATGGTGTTGCGGCAGGCACCGCTTCCCGCCGACAAACAAACCAACGTGACTACACCAGGTTGCGACGGAGGCGCGGCGAGAGTCACAGCCAGTCCTCTCCAAGCCTCAGATCAACCCGAAATACAAGATGAGCCGGCAAGCCTACCCACGCGGCACCTGAACACCATGGGCAAGATATCGACAGGCCACAAGCAGCAGGTCACATCCCGATTGCTCACCAGCATCCCAGCACACATGTGAACAGACAAGCCCGACATCAGGGACCTCAAGTTGGGGATGGGTGATAGCTGAGTTACAACCCAGAAGGTCACCCACTGTTCCGAGCCGAGGCATTGGCTGACATGGACATGCCACCCCAAGACCACCACCCGCATGCCCCAAGTACACAACCCTTTCTGTCACAACTCGCATCGGAGTGCTCCGCTGGGCCCTTCTATACCCATGCAGCAATCGCATTTTATGTTCTAACTTATGTTCCTCTACTTTATTAGTTGCCTACCTACAGCTGTGCATACATTACACTACATCGAGGCACTCCAGGGCTTAATCTCAGCGGCGACACTACACAGGCTCACCTAAACAGCCTCCCCCAGAACACACACACCCCGCAAATGACTCCACATGCTAATGTGGTAATCATTTTGTCCACACCACAGAAGTGCCAACATGTTACTACAAATATCAGCCTGTACGGAGCCTGATTTAAATGGTACTGTTTGCCAGCACCACAAGCATACTTCGCATACACACTAGGGCTCACTGTAGAGACCCACCAGCTACGTTTAGCTTGCATTTATAGGCAAAAAGAACCAGAATTCACGTTACTATATAGTCTGAATACGTCTATATATATATATATATATATATATATATATATATATATATACACGAGTATCAGTTTGAATAGCCTGTTTACCTCCTATTTTCTTTTTTCATTAATATTGATGCTTTAATGACAAGTATATCTACGCCTGTTTATATTAAAATTAAAATGTGCATGTTAATCATTTGCTCCGCATGTAAAGCAAGATGAACGCCTGAGGACTGCTGCTGGGGCACCTCAAGCATGTCTGTACCGATCTTTTGCACAGCAAAAAATAAAATAAAAAATTTGCTAAAAATACACTGCTAAGCCTTAACTTCGGATTTCTCAATTCCTTTTTCAAACTAGGCTGTACTTCCTTTATGTGACCTTGTACTCAATTTGCTGAGGTGGTTATAGTGTATCTGCTAAACCTTCTCATTGCTGAACATTGTTCATATTAAACCTCCGCATTATTGAACCAAGTTTAAGGAGGATTCCTGTAATTCCTACCTATCCATCAAAACAAAATCAAATAGCACACTCACCGCAGTCCACTCTTTCAAATACCTGGGTATGTTGTTAGACCCCAATCTGTCTTTTGGCCTCCACATAGAAAAACTTGCATCTAAACTTTATCCAAAACTAAGAAATATTGGTGTAGCGCTTTATAATAGTGGATATATGGAAATAAATAAAAGGAGACCTTGCTATACCTTGATGGGTTGTATATACTTATAGATAGTCCCAATATTTCCAGGTTTACCTTAAATAAAGAACACAAATATACAGAACATAGTGTAACCTGTATACAAAATGTGAATAGAAATAAAGTGCATAGGTATCTGACTCACACTTTTTTGAGCTGATATACTAGCTCAAGTATATGCGCCTTAGGGTCCGTAAAGGCGACCCTTCCCCTCCTTTTCGTCCAAAATTTTCTCCAGGTACGATGTCCTAGGTAATAGGTATAGGAGGGAAAAAATAGCGTAGTACTGTCTGATGTATATAGGGTATATAAAATAAATAATACCAATATACTCACAAACCCTGTATATCGGCTCGCTTCATAAGATGTATGTGGTTAAGGACCACATTCCTTCTTTAAAATAGCAGGTAGGAATAAAAGCCGTAAGTGTAATAAAAATATATGTATAATTTATTATAAAAAATGAAACATAAGTATAAAATATATGTAAATAAAATCAACACTTGTGGCTATAGTCCAAAAGACAATTTAGTCTGCTCACTGTTCATCCAGGACGCGTTTCACCAAATTGGCTTCCTCAGCTGGAAAAAATGTTCATGGGACTTCAAGGACTCCTTCCTGCTTTTATATCCAATTAATTGGGGCTTGTAGCTTGTGTTTTTCGCAGGCAATCTCCATGGTAACGGAGATGCCCTGTGTTTCAAGCCTCTTTTTCGTCCGGTTACAACAATGATATTGATAAACATTATGAGAAAAGAGGTATAATAGAATCAGAAGGGAGAACAATAGCGAATAAAAATGTTGAAAGACAAGAACGAAAAGAGACTAATTTTGATCACACACAGACATCCAATAAGCAGTACCCAAAACCAAGAGAAAATGGATATGACCAGTATAAGAACTACACCACCAGACAGTATTACAACAGACGACCATATAACGATTGGGAAAGAGTGAGAGTCCCATACTGGCAACAAAAAGAGCAAAGGAGAAGGGATTGGCATACTAGAGACAGACAAGAGAATGAAAGAAAATATAGGGATGAAAGACAAGAGAGGAGACAAGAGTATAGACAAGAAAAAAGAGAGTATAGACCATACAATACTTATAAATCATATAAAAAAGAGGAACCGATCCAAACTAGCAATAGATTTCAAGTACTAGATGAAGTGGAGGATGAGGATTTTTGGAGGAGCCAGGGCAAAGAAAGACACAAGAGAGAAGAAGAACATATAGACACAACATACTCCAAGAGGAGAAGGGATTTAAGTATAGAGGAACAAGAGGAGGAAAACACACCAAAAAAAGAGAGACGAGAGAGGCCATACAGGAACTAACATCTATGAGAGGGATACATAATCTTAGTAATAAAATTCTAACAGAAGACCATAAAAAGGTTCTGAGTAAAGGATTAAAATTTGCCCCAAACCAACCTCTAAATAAATTTGAATTCTATGTAGACCTCAACAGATTTAAGAGAAACCTATGTTTAAAAAAATTCTTTATGAAAAATCATATAGAACTCCAAATAGAAGCGGAAAATAAGTCTCATACAGATTTGAAACCAAAATCGCAATTTTATCCTAGACATATGATTTCGAAAAAAATGACCACTTTGGAAACGATGGTCATGACAGACGTTAAAAAACTAGAGAAAATAAAAACGTTCAATCAAAACTTAAGTTTACAGGAAAAGAAGGCACTTAAAGACTTGAAAGAGGATGCAGACCTCATAATAAAACCAGCAGATAAAGGAGGAAGTATAGTCTTAATGTCTAAGGATTTTTATTGTAGGGAGGCTGAAAGAATTTTAAATGACGTAGAAACATATAAAAAATTAAGTAAGAATCCGAGTAATGAAATTAATGAAATATTTTTAAATTTTTTTTAATAAAGGGTTGGATTTGGAAATTTTAAATCAAAAGGAATTTCAATTTTTAAACAATTTATATCCTAAAATCCCCGTCTTCTACTTCTTACCTAAAGTCCACAAAGACCTAGAAAACCCCCCAGGAAGACCCATTGTGACAGGAATAGATTCGATATCAAGTAGGTTATCTCAATATGTTGATATACATCTGCAACCTATAGTTAAAAAAACAAAATCATATATTAAAGATACCATGATGATGTTAAAACTCTTAAGTGAATGCAGATGGAACAACAACTGTTTTTTAGTAACCTGTGATGTAGCTGCTTTGTATAGTAATATACCACATGAGTATGGTTGTGAAGCAACGAAACATTTTATGGAAAATCACTCAGATCTTACCCCTACAAAATCACAATTTATATTGGAAGCCATAGAACTTATTTTAAAGAATAATTATTTTTGGTATAATGAATTTTTTTTTCTTCAGATTAAAGGAACGGCCATGGGAACCAAGTTCGCCCCCAGTTACGCCAATCTGTTTATGGCTTTTTGGGAAGATCATTTTATTTACGGACAACAGGACTGGGTGGAGAACTTGGTTACCTATGGCCGCTATATAGATGATATATTTTTTATTTGGGAAGGACAAGAAGAAGATTTATCCATCTTTCTAAATACTCTAAACTCTAACATATGGGGGATTCAACTCACGAGTAATTGGAGCAAAAAAGAAGTCATTTTCCTAGACCTACATATATATATAGAAAATAATCTCATTAAGACTAAAAATCATTTTAAAACTGTGGAGGCCAATAGCTTTATAGGTAGGGACAGTTGTCATTTTCTACCATGGTTGGAGAATGCCCCAAAGGGACAATTCCTTAGAATAAGAAGGAACTGTACGGATATAGAGATGTTTGAAATTCAGTCTAATAAAATTAAATCAGATTTTATGGAAAAGGGGTATGAAGAATTTAAATTAGAGGCGTCGAGACAGGAGATCAAAGAAATAGAGAGAACTGGTATTTTACAATATAAGGAAAAAAAGAACAATGCTAGTAATGAAATTCCGTTTATATGTACATATAGTTCTAATAACTATAAAGTGAGAAATATTGTGTCCAAATATTGGCACATCCTCCTCCAAGACCCTGCTTTAAAAAGTTGCCTTCCAGAAAAACCTCGCTTTATACATAGAGCAATAAATAACTTAAGGAAGTCCCTAACCTCCAGTTTTATAAAAGAAAAACCAAATACTAATATGACCTTTTTGAACACAGAAAAAGGTTTTTTTGGATGTGGGATGTGCCTAGCTTGTAAAAGAACGGAAAATAAAAAAAGACATATAAAGAAATTTAAATGTAATGAAGGACATGAATATTCGATAAAGGAATTTATAACTTGTTATTCAAAAAACCTTATTTACCTCATAAAATGCCCATGTGGGCTAAATTATATAGGGAAGACAACAAGAGCCTTACACTTAAGAATAGAAGAACATGGTAGAAACATTAGTAAAGGTTTTGAAAAACATAGCGTGTCTTTACACTATAAAATTCATCATAATTGTGAGATAAAAGGTACAACTTTTTGGGGAATTAATAAGATTTCTAAAGATTGGAGAGGAGGTAATTTTAACTCAAAATTAAGTAAAGTGGAAATGGAATGGATTTTTAAATTTAACAGTCTTATTCCCAATGGTTTAAATTCTGATTTCGAAATGTGCCATTTTTTAGCAGATTAATTTTTACTTTATTTTATTCTTCTCCCTTTGTGTTAATCTATAAGCTTTTATAGTTGAATACTGCCCTTTACTAGTCTTTTGAAGCTCTCTCTTTTATATATAAAATTGTCAATATCTTTCCTAGATCCCATCTTTTTAGAATCTGTGGGGTAGATTTATTCTAGGAAGAGTTTTTTATATTTGGGTACAAATTGTCTTTCCCTTATCACCAAATATATATTTATATCCTCTTAAACTTTCCCTGTGCATCTACCTATTAGGTTTTTTTTATATATTTTTTCTATACTCTCTGGATATGCCTGTCACATTATTTGCATGCTACCAAAGGAAATGGTGTTTTGCACATTGATTTTACATATTCCATTTGCTGTATATAATGGATAAACACATACTGTGATACTTTTGTATGAAAATGTAGTCACCATTTTGATATTTATAATAAAACTGTGCCCTTTTGATTTACTGTGAACTATTCTTCCGAGGCATATATTACAAAATAAGGCATGGGAGACTTGAATTTCAATCGCACGGTGAAATACACGGTGGAACGCACCGTGGAACGCACCGTGGAATGCATGACGCAAGATCGGCCGAAACCAGAAGTGACAAAACCCGGAAGTAACCGGATGAAAAAGAGGCTTGAAACACAGGGCATCTCCGTTACCATGGAGATTGCCCACAAAAAACACAAGCTACAAGCCCCAATTAATTGGATATAAAAGCAGGAAGGAGTCCTTGAAGTCTCATGAACATTTTTTCCAGCTGAGGAAGCCAATTTGGTGAAACGCGTCCTGGATGAACAGTGAGCAGACTAAATTGTCTTTTGGACTATAGCCACAAGTGTTGATTTTATTTACATATATTTTATACTTATGTTTCATTTTTTATAATAAATTATACATATATTTTTATTACACTTACGGCTTTTATTCCTACCTGCTATTTTAAAGAAGGAATGTGGTCCTTAACCACATACATCTTATGAAGCGAGCCGATATACAGGCTCAGGGTTTGTGAGTATATTGGTATTATTTATTTTATATACCCTATATACATCAGACGGTACTACGCTATTTTTTCCCTCCTATACCTATTACCTAGGACATCGTACCTGGAGAAAATTTTGGACGAAAAGGAGGGGAAGGGTCGCCTTTACGGACCCTAAGGCGCATATACTTGAGCTAGTATATCAGCTCAAAAAAGTGTGAGTCAGATACCTATGCACTTTATTTCTATTCACATTTTGTATACAGGTTACACTATGTTCTGTATATTTGTGTTCTTTATTTAAGGTAAACCTGGAAATATTGGGACTATCTATAAGTATATACAACCCATCAAGGTATAGCAAGGTCTCCTTTTATTTATTTCCGTATATCCACTATTATAGAGCGCTACACCGATATTTCTCACTTTTTCACCATTTCACGATTGAAAGATAAGCACGGTGATATAGCAGCTCAATTATATTTGTTTGGTATAATCTGAATTCAAAATCATACATAGAAGCGCTTGTACTCCCTATCTACATTTATCCAAAACTAGGTTCCCTGTACAGGAATAAATCCTGCCTAAGCCCTACAGTAAAATAAAAGATTGTACAGCAAAATGCTGATGCCAATAATTGAATATGGGGATGTAGTATATGCACCCGCACCGCAATCTCACATTAATAAACTCAACACATTGTATAACTCGTTCTGCCGACTTGTGCAGGACCCACCATTGTGACATGTTAAAAGAACTAAACTGGTTGTCACTGGAATCCAGACATCTTTCCAGCCTTGTGTTTAAGAGCTTTTCTGGGAAGCTCCCACCCTACCTGAGCAGAAAGCTCTCCTTGGCTGTTCCCACCTCCTATAACCTCCGATCCAGTGTCAGCACTTTATTTAGTCTACCTCAAAAAAAAAAAAAAGCAGCCCGATCCTCCTTCTCCTACAGAGCGCCGCAATTATGGAAAGACCTCCTGCACACTTTGAAATCTTCCCCAAGCCTAAAGTCCTTTAAGAGATCCCTCTCTACACACCTCAAAACAGAATGCACCTGTCATGGTTGATTATATATTTTCTAACTGTTCTATGTTAACTTTTGTATTTATTGTGTATTAAGATTGTTTTGTATTTTATTGTACCCTATTGTAACAATGCAATTTTTTGTGGACCCGTGAAATACTTAAAAACGAGAGAAATCTCAAAGTATCTTTCCTGGTAAAAATAGTTTATAAATAAATTTAAAAAATAAATACATAATATATTGTGTATAGTTATCGTATTCTGCCTTCCTTATCTTTTGTGACAGTGATATTCTTTGTTTACTCTACTGATTTTCTTGAGTTTGTACCTCCCAAAATTTGCTCCATTGTTTATGGGTTTAAGTGACTCAGCCTTTGAAAACTACTACAGAGTAATGTCTTTTAAATTACTACTTATTGTGTCTTTCCATTATTGCTAATTATAACATGAACCCCACCAAGAAATGTGACTGACAGAGGCCTGAGATTAATATTTATAAAATAAAAAAAGATGGACACCTGACTAAAAATGCTACAGGGAATTTCAAGCTCCTCACTGGAAGCTCAAAGAAGAATCAAGACAAAATGGTATTAAACAAAAAAAGTGAAAAAGGCAATAGGTGAACTATTCCTGGACACTGGACTTTGCATACAAAAAAAAGCCTCCTCAATCAAACTTATACATCATTGGTGCACCAAGGATATACATAATTTCTATGATCTTCAGAAAATTAACCTTAAAGGGTCACTCC
Organism: Pelobates cultripes; assembly: GCA_933207985.1. Lineage (NCBI taxonomy): Eukaryota > Metazoa > Chordata > Amphibia > Anura > Pelobatidae > Pelobates > Pelobates cultripes. The sequence continues at coordinate 252,153,061 of OW240916.1, forward strand.
AGACCCCTAAAACACTTTAGCTTGCTGAAAAGCTTTATGTGTGAGGAGTGTGTCCTCTTTTTTTCATTTTGGAAGTAGTGCATATTTCAATAGAAATTTACACATTTATAAATTATACTGGTTACACACCCTGGCTTTTCAAATAGACAACAGGTCCTGTTAACTTTCTGGTTTGGTTAGAGGCAGCAATTGCCCAGACCACCTAACTTACCAAGACTTCCCATTGCTCTGCATTGGGAAGTCTGTGATTGGACAGCCACAAAAAGGCTGGGCGGGGTTAGAAAGGGAGGGCTTACAAAGGCAGCTGACATGAGATCTGCAGGTCTTGTAAGCTGTTTTTAGATTTAACTCCAATGAAAAAGGCATAATTAAATGCATGCAAGTTTTCATTTTGGTTATGTATACTAAACAGTGATTTTTATTCATTTTGTATTTTGGGCAGTGGAGTGTCCCTTTAATAAAGGTTGTATGCAAGTGAAAGTTATGTAAGGCACAAGCTGAGAGGACAGAAAAGGGACTGTGGGATCCTGTTAATTATCTTCAATATAGAGGCTCGGGTTCTATCACCCGAGAAGGAGGAACTAGCCAACTGACATGGATAGCAAGAAAATGATTTCACTTATTTTTTTGCTACCTGTTTAATTCAATGTTTTTTCAGTGTTCAGTTTCCCATGTGCTACACCTCTCTAGGAAAAGAGCTATTCTAAACATTATGTTCTTTTATTGTATAACATAAACAAATACAACCCAGCTAATTTAATTCAGATATATCTTGTATTGTACATTGATTTATTTAGTACCATTAACAACATCATGCAGAATGCTCATTCCTGTATAAAGAAAGCAGCAGCAATTAATCATTTGTATCATGCTCACATTAGAAATGTGTTTTCATTGAGATGTGTTCTTTTTTTCACAAGATGATTATGTCTCGACTACTGATCTTTTTTATGCTCTCTTACAGTGGCTGTGTACACCTAAAGCATCTCTCAGTATATCAACCATATGTGTTCTTCATAGCTAATCTTTATTGCACGGCTTACCTTAAACAAGCATCTTTATTTTTCTACAGAAGAAGTTTGTGTTTAGAACAAAATACAGTCCGTAATTTGCTCTAGATAATATTAACACATTTGATCAGGGATTCATAAAGCTGGATGTACTACTCAGGAACCACTATCACATATAATGAGCCATTAATGTTTTTCATTAAAACAAAAACAATAATTTATTAAATGTAAAATTCCATAAGACTCCCAGGTAAAGATCTACAGGATGGAGAAGATACCTTTGGACTTATGTTGGAGGGCATTTATAGATATGCGGTGGGACTAGTTCCAGGTTTTCTGAATACAACCATTTGATGGACAAACGTACCTGTTTTATTCATAACTCCCAATATTCACTAAAGTTTGGTTGATTATGTTTCTTGATGTGTACTCTTGATGCCATTTACCTTCTCATCTCATAGTGAGTCCCGCGGTGATTTCCTTTCTCCTCTATTATGTTTTTTATTTTGCTCTTTTCTCCCGGACATGTAGAGCCTTTAGTTATAAATTTATTCTATTTTTTAATGTAAACCTACTGTCTAAATGCTTTTGGTACCTCTTGTTATCACTTCAAAAAACACTACCCATGTATTTTTTTAACTGCTTACTTATACCTGATATTAAATAATATATATTTTTTTAGAAACTCCCTAGAAACCCACCACATTCAAAAGACATAAATATGTAAACCCTTTCTCAGAAGATCCCAAAGCATGTCTATAGTGAGCATTAGTTACGCTGTCTTGCAATGGTGACAGGGATTCCGAGTCTCCCCTCTGGTTGGTAGATTGGAACAACTTGCTTTGATGCAGTGCCAATTAGTGTAACTACTGTACTAGGTAAAGAAGCAAATAGATAGACTGCATTCTAGTGCATTGTCCAACAATGCTTTTTAGGAAGCTAAGGATTTCTCATGATGGCCGAATTTCAGCAAAATGGCATTTTGGCTCATCGGAAAAATGAATCACACAAACCAAATATATATATATGTTTGTTAAATATATGAATATAGATTTTTTTTTCTTCCCCCCTATATTGGTCACGTTTCACTTGAACTGTGAATAAAATAAAAAAAAACACTTAGTATCTGTCCCCTAACTATCAATCATCTTTTTTCCCATTAATTATTTCCTTTTTTGGTGTTTATGAACATGCTTGTCCATTGCGCGTTTGGTTTGATTTGTGATGTGGCTACATTTCGTCTTGGAGTTCGGGAATTCGAGTGATCACCCAACTGGCCAAATTCAGATGAATTGCAGTTCATAACAAAATGAATGTCCAAGTCTTGTACACACCAATTAATAACCATTTATGGAGATGCAAAAGGGCATGTTTCATAGTTCTCTTCAGAGCTGCATAATGATATAGGTTGAAACAAAAACCTAGTCCCTCAATTTCAGCTTTTCACAGATGTCAGTTCGGCTGTTAATCCAAAAGAAGGCAAATTACTAGTTTCCCACTGTGCCACAAATACAAATCCTATTTGACTCCTTTACTCAGTGGATAACCCTAATAAAACATTTTTGGAGAATCTGGACTTCCTGCCAATATTGCACAGTTTACCCCAACTACAAGTTTATCTATTCATCTAAGGGATGTTGTATTTCTAAATTAGGCAACCCAAACAAGGACAAATCTATGGCCCTGCCAGCCTCACTGTCTGATGTTTCACCTTGCTTGTCACTCCCTAGACCTCACAAGGCATTGTACAAATCTCATAATTGCTTTATAATGCCTATCCATTTACTACAACGCTGTTGAATTTTCAGAGAAATCAGAAATGTCTTCATATGCCCCAGTGGGAGATGGAAACCTCTGTTTCATTACCATAGTCTAGGTGGATCAAGCTGACAACTGCTCTAAAAGGTGTTACTTGTTGTTACACATGTATAGAGCCCCATAGGAAGCTAATGTACAGACGGTACCTAACCAGGATAGTCTTAATAAAATCTATGCATCTGCACTTTCTACATGTTGGCGCTATAAAGGTATTATGGTACATATTTGCTGGGCTTTTCCTGATCTACAGCCTTTCTGGTCGCTCCTCACCCACCTCATTTGCTAACAGGGCTTAAAGTCAACCTGTTATGGAAACATTTACTTGAAAAGCACTCCAATATACATTGAATACACCATATATCACGCAGATACATGTAAAATATAAAGATTTACTCACTTTTCCTGCATTACAGTACTTTGTGTAACATCCACCTGCTGCCCGTCCTTGCTGCATCCTTGCTCCTTCTGCAATCTTCTTTAATTTGACCCTGCTTGGAACACATACATTTGTTAGTGACACTGGTTTAGTTGCAAGCGTGCCGACATCGAAATAGAGTGACGTCACCTCACACCATTCCTACATTCCTTAGACGCCACTAGAAGTGCCAGCTAGAGTGTTTACATAGCAACCACAGCACATGCGCTGTGATTGCTAAGAGTTGAGAGCAGAGGCACCTACTGAGACCTCCGCTCTCCCTTGTGAGTCAATGCCTCGGCATGCCGAGCCTATTTTTAAATAGGTTTTTCTCATAATATATATATTTGCTAGCAAAACTGCTATGAGCATAAGTTGTTTGGGGCAAGAAAGGTGCCCTTTAACAAATCTTCATTTTACCTCTGCCTCTTATTAGTTTCATGAAAGGACTTTAGCATCACATATTTTAGTGTCTGTTTAATATCTCATTGGCCTTAATTGGAGTTCTATGAGACTGTGTCTGAACTGCTCAGAAGCAAAGGTACTAAAAATGTGAGATCCATGGCAACTGAATAAATAGAGATGGGGCACTTTGATAACCACTCCTGGTATGTTATCTATGTTACTTTATTTTACAAGGATGTACAGAGGCTATTTCTTTATCACTCCTGCTATATTATTTATTTTGTATTTGTTGTGTATGATGAATATAATTGTACCTCCTATTGCACATTGTAAATCTTATTATTCTGGGTTTTTGTAAAAAATCTTAACAAAAGTTATAAAAGAAAAATAAAATGTATACAGATTCTGATAAAACTGCCTACTCAGACACAGATTTTTTTTGGTTTCACTGCAATATTTTCACACTACATTTTGATATTTTGAATCTAGCAATCAACTACAACAATATTGAATTCCCTTTCTCGTACATAAACCTGGACATCTTGATTTTCCCTTCATCTTGTTAATACATTCGCTCACTATGTCCTCATGTACAAGAAATAGTAAAACACTGTCAGGATTACAGTTTAAACCAGCACATAGAACTGTATAGCACGGATGACAAATAAGTAACGTATTACCGGTCTTTAGAATGGCCGGATTTCACATACATAGAATAGTCAAAAATACTAGCCGAGGTCAGGGAACACAGAAAGGGACGCAGCGATGAGGAAAGCCAGGAGTCAGGATACCAGAATATAGAGAAGTCAATAAACAAAGCCAAAGTCAAAAACCAGGTAGAAAACTATAAACAGGAACGCGCTCTCGGACAACCACAAGGGAAACCACGACAGGGCACTGAGCAGGATAAGAACTGGGCCTAAATACCCCTCCTCTGGATCTGATAGGCTGTAACCGGCCTTTGACCCCACAGTCAGTTACCAGGTTTCATTTGCATAATTGCTGCTCAGCATTAATCCTTCTGTGGATTAGGTTGCTGCTCGGCACAACTTTTCCTGTGTGGACAGTAAATGTCATTAACCACATTTTTATACGCGGATGAATACATGACAAACACTAACTTTGATTTTGACTTTTAATTAATCAAGATTGTAAAATGCATGAAGAATTATATCTTGGGTTTGCATTTCAGTGGCTCTGGCTGTTTCACAGGAGTTTTCCGTTGGGACCAACTTTAATTATAGGAAAAAAAGAGCCTGAGTCCAGTATGTGAGAACTTGTTAAGCTTGTTAACTACAGAGAATGCACGAGGAACCAACTTGGATAATAGGAGAAGACCCATGGGTCCAACAATCCTCTTTAGGATGTACTGCAAAACATTCCTGAAAATACTGTCTAGCGCGTCTCATTCTTCTCACCTATGCATGAAGAAAAAAATATAATTAACCCTTTTTGTTCTGATGCTTTGATTAAAAACACACTATTTCAATCTATCTATCACCATGCTGCTTTAGGGATTGGAGATTTGCTCAGGATACCGAACCCATAATTCCAGGATTTATTCAGCACTTCATAGCATGGGATGTAATCCAAAAAGGATGCATTTTAAGCCTTACTCTAATTTCAATTATCCAATGACTTTGACAAATAATACCAACCTTACAACATTTCTGTCTACAAATTCCAATATACTGGGTGACACTGGGTAACAGACCATACATAATGTCCCAGTTTAGAAGGAACACTGCTAAAGATAGGTGAATAGAAATCATTCTGAACACAAAGATCCATTGGCCAGGGCTCCCCCCTTGTGCAATATTGCCTACCACATAGTAAAAATGCTTGGAAGCCCCCATTAAATACTTTACTTATGTTTTTTGCACGCTTCTGTCTCCTCACACACCACTGTGCATCATTCCATTGTCCTCAGCTACTCAGAGTCTTCACCGTACATAGTTAATAGTGGAAAGGCAGGGGCAATGCATGCATGTGACTTATGTGACGAAGGTAGGGGCAATGCAGGCATGTGACTCATGTGATGAAGGTAGGGGCAATGCAGGCATGTGGCTGACATTGTAACATGACCTCAAAATTCTTTCAGGGCCTCCTCTGGTCACACAATATTGACATGTAGAGGTCCTTGCATGGTCCCCAGGTTAAATGGTGGGCCGGGTTCTTATTTCCTGCCTTAATGTTCTGCTGGGCCCCATAGTAGACAGCATCAGCTCTTACCCCCTGATGGCAGCCTGCATATGCTGCAGTAAGATGGCACAGTGTTCTGGTTCCTCTTTTTCTCCTCTGACTTTCCTGTGTGCTAGAATGAATTTCTCTGATGTCACTTCCAGCTAAACCCTGCTACAAAGTGGAAGGGGGTCAGAGATGCTCCCAAGTAAGGGGCCCAGTCAACAGAGTATCTTCAATATGTCCGGATTGAGGGAATATACTTTCTCTTCAACTAGGCCTTGACGTCCCCTCAGCTTGAGCAGACCCCTTTCCTGTACCCCTCTGATGGCGGATTTGACCTTGTGCTAGTAAAGCTATAAGCAAATATGCTGAATAAAATGTTTTGTCAACGGTAAATTTAATTTTCTCCTGGTTTTAGGCTTATCCTTCAAATATGTACTTCCAACCGAATTTCCCAATCCTATTTTTCTGACGTTTAAAGTGGACTCTGAATCTGTGAATCCTTGAGCTGATACAGTTAACCTCAATGGCAAAGGTGCTTCATATAAAAAGTAATTATAAATCAAGCCTAGTGTGCTTGTAAGATTGTAAGTAACATTAATGGATGCTAGATTCCTTATGCAACTAGTGGCAGGAATTATAAAAAGTGAAATGTACTCAACATATTGAATTACATTTTTTTCACCTGGCGCTTTAGTTTGTATCTCTTGTAATATACCATAGCACGCCATGTATAAGAATATATATATTTATTATCAGAATTTAATAAAAGCAGATATGTGTACAATTTAGTGTGCATGACAAGATTGCAATCACAATTACATCGTCCGTGTAAGCGCCATTTGTGTGTGATATATGCAATAAAAATCACTTTCAGTGACGATATCATCGTTGTAATAAATTTTACTGTTTTGAAACTCTAATATTTGTGTTCAATGAAGTCTTCCGAGTAAAACAGTACCCCCCCATGTACAGGTTTTATGGTGTCTTGGAAAGTTACAGGGTTAAATATAGTGCTAGCAAATTTAATTCCCTGGACGTTTGGTGGTAATAATAGACCAGTATGTAGCATCATTCGTTGATATAAATCTGAACAAGGCCCTATTCACTATACAGGGCAAACTACTCACCACAGCCAAGTTCATCTCATACCTCAGAACTCTCTTAACTAGGTTGGGTCTTAACCCAAATATTTTTACAGGACACTCATTCAGAATAGGGGCAGCCTCCACCGCATCAAGACAAAACGTACCAGCTCACATCATCAAAAGATTAGGACGTTGGAAATCCGCAGTGTATTCCACATACATACCACAACCAGAGTTAGAATTAATACAAGCCTTTAAGTATCTTGCTATATAAAGATGTATAATAAAGTGAATTTCATTCAACCTTTTTGCCCTCTTTTATTACAGGCCTACCCGATACGTCGGTTTCGGCACACCACAATCGACTTGTTCATATATCTAACCTATTATAAGTACGGCTTATTGTCCCTGACTACAAATGTATATATTTGTGTTAGGTGCTTAAGATAGTACAGTGTGAAATACCATGAATAAGCGTAGGATGATAAAAGGAGCAAGTCGGTTGTGGTGTGCCGAAACCGACGATGAGGTAGGCCTGAGAAAGAAGAGGGCCCACCCAGGAAAAGAAATAGAAAGGAAATAAATGTTAAAAGTGGTGTGGTGGGAGGGTCATTCAACGCTGACCTCGAACAGTAAGGAGCAAGGTAAGGGGAGTGCCTTAAGTAGGCTAGGGGTAGCAAACCAGCACCTCCCACAAATGCAGGCAAATTGCCTTAATACTTGTGTTAGGTGCTTAAGATAGTACAGTGTGAAATACCATGAATAAGCGTAGGATGATAAAAGGAGCAAGTCGGTTGTGGTGTGCCGAAACCGACGATGAGGTAGGCCTGAGAAAGAAGAGGGCAAAAATTAAGTAATCAAATTTATTAACAGACAACCAATACATATGCATTTATCAACCAGACATGTTTATGAAAGCATCCCTTAATTCTTGTACTGGGTTCGGTATGTACCGTGAGTAAGCGGATGACTTCCAGCGCCCCAGTGTTTTGATAACATGAATTGGGATGTTGACACTGGAGGCTGTGGACGCGGCTCCTATACGAAAGGAGTGTCCTGAGTATTTGTTTGCGTTGAGGCCCAGTTGTGTGAGCAAGGACCTGACATAAGTCATGAAAGTTGTAGTGGTGAGTACTGCACCTTGTAGTTGTAATAACGGTTGCGAGGGCAGTAAGTGATGGTGCTGTATGTAGGCATCAAGAACCTTGACGGGACACCATCTGTTGTGCGTGGGATAGTACGGAATGTTTACAGGTATGTGCTGGCTGGTTTTGGAGTGAGGTAAAGACAGGATGTAATGATCCATATGTTTTGTCAAGTGGGAATAGAGGAGGAATGGAGTGGTTTGGGTCGTGGAGGTCGTAGTGAATTCTCTGGGTTGTAGAAATCCATAGAAAGCGATGTATATGTCTGTTTTGATGATAGAATTCGTATTAGTGTCAAACGGTTTTAGGTCAAGTAGGTTAGATAATGCTTTGAAGATATGGTTATCTATGGGTAGCCTCTGGGCCAAATGTGTGGGTTCTGATTTTTGAATACCTCTGAGTATGGTCTTAATTTGGTGAGAGGCCATGAAACTGTGTTATTTGGGTGTAAGATGAGCATGTGGTGTTGAATGCCAGTGAGATAGAGTTTGATGGTGTTGTATGACATTTTGAGTTTAAGGTGGCAAAAGGAAGCAAACCCCAAAAAAGATGTCATAACAAACGGTTGTATGATGTTATGTTCCAGAAGGAATCGTTTGAATAGTGTGAAAGCCCTGCTGTATGTTTTGTTTGTATTGTTTGAAAGTGCCAACTGGGACAATGTCCTGCTATGCTGCATGATGACGTCTAGTCCAGTATGAGTTGTTGAAATGTTGGAGTGATGGTGGCTGTGGTTGCTGCTGATTGGAGTGCTTGATGGAACTCCTGAAATTTAAACCGAGACAAATTGTCAGCAGCTGTGTTATATACACCTGGCACATGGAAACAACATAGGAAGAAATTATAACAAGCTGCCAACCAAGTGAGTTTCCTCAGAAATCTCATGATCGAAAGAGATTTGGAACGACCTTTGTTGATGATGTGACAGGTTGCCTGGTTGTCTGAGTAACAACGCACTGGCGTATTAGCCCATAAATGACCCCACGCTACGGCAGCCGCCACTATGGGGTAGATCTCAAAAAGAGCTGAGGTAGTGGAAAAACCTTCCAAATCCAGAACTGCTGAAGGCCAGCTGCCCCAAAGCCATTCGTTCCCAAAAATTGCTGCAAAACCAGTGGTAGATGCCGCATCTGACCAAATGGTAGGAGATGATTCAGTCAATTGAGGGAGGAACATACTTTTACCATTCCAAGTGGTTAAAAACCTCTTCCACATGTTTAGATCTGCCGTAGCTTGGGCATCTAAGGACAACCTGTGCGTGTCATGTAGAAAAAGTGGGAAAAGATGCAATAGTCGTGAAATAAAGGAGCGGCCTTGAGGTATGATGCGCATTGCAAAATTTAGTGACCCTAGCAGGGACTGTAGCTCTTTGCGGTTGCAAGTGCCGAGCTGTAGGTAGTTGTTTATGTAAGTGAGAATATTCTCTATCTTATCGTATGGTAGGCTTGCTTGCATTGTGGCAGAGTCTAATTGGATACCCAGAAAAGTGATAACCGTGTCTGGCCCTTCTGTTTTCTTTGGGGAGATGGGTACACCTAGTTGCTCAAACAGCTTAGTGGTAGCTTTGAGGCTAGTGGGAGGTGCAGTATTCTCCTCGACCAGTAGGAAATCGTCCAAGTAATGTAATACTGTAGGGCATCCGGCTATGTTCAATAGTAACCAGCATAATGCTTCAGCAAATGTGTCGAAAATAGCTGGGCTACTTTTGGACCCAAAAGTTAACCGGGAGAAAAAATAGTAGTTCCCGGACCACTTGATGCCATGCAGGTGCCACAGTGTGGGGTGGATAGGGAGTAATTTGAAGGCGTTAGTAATGTCGGTCTTACTGAGCCAGGCTCCAACCCCTGCTTGTATGATAGCTGTAATGGCGTGATCTATGGTGGTGTATTGCAGAGAGAATTCCTCAGAGGGTATGAGGGAATTAAGACTGGGGTTGGCCGATGAGTGGGGAGCCGATAAGTCAATGATGAGTCTCTGTTTTTGGGAAGATTTCCCTGTGACAATACCAATAGGGTTGGTGCGCCATTCTGTGAATGGAGGAGTTCTAAAAGGCCCCAATACAAAGCCCTCATCCACTTCTTGGGCTATGAGGGTGTCAACCACTGTGGGGTTGTGTTGGGCGGATTGTAGGTTAGGGCATTCCAGAGTTCCAGCTGGTATGTGTAGGATACCTGTGTGGAAGCCTTCTGTTAAACCAGAAATAAGAAAGTCTACCAGGTGTCTAGATGGGTGCTGAGACATCAATGCTGTGAATACTGGCATATAATGGACGTAAGGTAAGGCTTGGAATACATTTTATTTGGACACATGGTCTTTGCATGTGCCCTAAAACATTTTGAACAGACATGCAATAGTCTACATCCACTGTAATTACAAGACCCAACATTGAAATTATTACATATCTGGGACTTGCCCAGAAACTTGATTGGGCGTCCCAATTTGTCTTTGGATAGTTTCCCTGGATCCCCAGAGGAACTAGTTCCTTGTGTGGAGGCATGTCCGTCTGCCGTGTTGGGACAAAAATTAGTAGTATGGGCTGTGGAGGAGCAGTATGCACAAGCTGGTGTTCTTAGACCTGCAAAGTGTCTGCAAAATAAGACGGTATCAATCCTTCCCCAGTTGGATCGTGTACCGTACTGGGAGAAGGCTCCAGCCACTTTTGCAGAAAAAGACCTATGGTAGTCATAGAATGCTGAACCACCATATTTGTTGCCCAGGTCTACCAGCTTGTGCATATAGAGATCAAACTCCTCTCTTCTGTTGGGATAAACCGCACAGATGACATCCCTGTAAATACCAAACGCTAGTACAAATTCTGGGATAGTCAGTTTCCTGTTCAGGCGGGCATCCCTAGATCTGACAATAACAGAAACATCATCATAAGCATACGTCTTATGTTCCACAATGTCCTGGGAGGCAATCAACAGGGAAGCCAGGTTGACGTCTTTACCTTCCAGGATATCCCTTTTGATATGCTCAGGTATCATGTGGGCCGGGCTAACTTCCTGGTCATCCAGGGTGCTGGCTGGAGCGACTAATGGCAAGGCTGGTGTTTGTACCGCAGCCGCGGGTGGCCCTGCTAGAGTGAGGGCCGTGGTGACCGACTCAAGTTTCTCCAGCCTGGAGTTGACCTTGCCCATGGATGCCATGAGTGAGGATAACATGGCATGTATGTCCCCTGGGTTGGACTGGCTAGATCCTTCCCCGGCCTCCATGTTATTAGTTGATGTGCGTAGCAGTTTGAAAAGTTCTGCCTTCCTTGCTGTAGCGGGGTAGGGGATTTGTCGTCTCCTTAATTCCGTGGTTATGCGCGGGATTGTCCAGGATCTAATTGATGCTGGACTAGCTAGCTCTCCTCCTTGTGTGGGAGTGACAGCTCTAGCCGGGGTGCTAGGCAGGGAGAAATCCTCTACCCCTTCCTGAGACATACTATAAATAAAACAATAATTAGTATATAGAACCACCAAATTGTACTGGCAGGCTAGCTAGGCCGGATGGTGAAAGTATTATACTTGTTTGGTGACAGGTGAGGCCCTGCTAATTGCCAAGCGGCTTGAGAGGCTCTATCTATGCGTTGGCGCGAGGGGTTATTGAGGCCACTTGACGTAGTGGCAGGAGTTTTAGGCCTCTCGGTGACTGTACGACAGAAAACAGGGGAAGGGAGTGACAGGTGAGGCCCTCTCTTTGCAACATGCGAGGCGGCTAGCTAACGTGTGGCCCGATGGGTGTTTGCCTCTGGAACGTTTGAGGCGGGGTGTTGGCCTCGCGGGACCACTAACTGATGGCGACAGCCAAGACGGGGTAAATACCTATTGGGAATCCTGTGACCCTATTGCCAGTACTCTAAACTAGGGGGATGAAATGAAATGTATGGTAGAATACCATATGAACAGGTGTACGTACCTGGTAGTATGACAAATCACAGGAATAAACCGTGTGGAGCAATTTTATAAGCTTGACAGCCTAAAAATGGGTAAAAGAGAGTAGTATGATGAGTGTGGAGTGTGAAAGGAAACAGACTTATAGTCTGTAGCAGCAATGTAATAAAATTATGTTGATACCATGGGAATAGCTATGAGTGGCTCAGAAATATTTGCATGCTTGAATAAGACATCTGAGGGAGGCCGTGGCCTATGTACAAACAATCTATGTGTTACGTGATAATGGTGTGTAAAGGAAAACATGAAACGTAGGTTATATACATATGTATATGACTGTGCAGGGAACGTATGATTGGTTGGATCAGTACGTGTGATTCAACCCGAGTATGCATAAAAAGGATTTAAGCCTTATGTGTCATCGTCATGACAGAGAAATGAGGCCTGTAATATAGGCTGAGTGAATTGAAATGAAATGGATAGTTATAAAACTCCTGGCGTGGGAGTTCAATGATCTGTACAGAAATGTAACTGGTTTTATAGAAAGGGACATGGATGAGGTCATGGCCTATTTTACACAGCGTTATGTATGATATGTAGCAGAATAACCAAAGGCAGGGATACCCCAAAATGATTTAAAATGATGTAAAGTGATGTATATCTATATGATATATTTGTATAGAAAAGACGTATCAACCCGAGAATTATTGCCTAAATGAACCTATATCCTTTGTATGTGTTGTAGTAATAACCCAGAAGTGAGGGCTGTAACATAGGCTGAGTCCATTTGTATAAATGGATAAGTAATGCAGACCCCTGAAAGCGTGGGAGTCAAATGGTATATACAGAGAAGTGGACTTGATTTGTGGACGTAATACAATACTGACAATATTTAAAAGTAATCAAAATAATCTATTTAAACAAGCAATTCTTAACCGAACGTTATGTACACATGATATGGTGAATATAATTCATGAAAGGATTATACGTGAACACACAGAAAAGCCAAAAGCAAATGTGAGGGAAACACAGAAGTTAGAATAGTTTAACCGTATGACTTATGCGAACCGAAAGCGTGTTTGAGCGTAAGTGAATATTTGCCGAACGGCAAAACAACCGAATGATAATTCGTTTCAATATTACATGAAATAGGATATGCGAAATGACTATTGAACGATTAACTATGTTCAGCCGAATGACCGTACGAATGAAAAAGCCCGCGAATGGCTTGAAACATTCGTGTCATAACCAGGGAAAAAGCCGTAAAGCGAGGACCCGTGCTGTACCGTACGCCGTGGGAACCGGTCCTGGCGTGACAGGAAGGTCTGACTTACGGTTTAGGAGTCCCTGGGACGCGATCTACTACGGAGGCCGGAGTCAGAAGAAGCTGGACGGGCGGAAGGCCTGAACAGGATTCCTGGACACAGCTAACGTGGTGAAAACATCGTGGATACTGGAACCAAGATGTCGTCTGAGAGAACCCGGAAGTGGATCCTCATTTAACGCTGACCTCGAATGGTAAGGAGCAAGGTAAGGGGAGTGCCTTAAGTAGGCTAGGGGTAGCAAACCAGCACCTCCCACAAATGCAGGCAAATTGCCTTAATACATATATATATATATATATATATATATATATATATATAGTTAATACAATGCTAAACAAAAATCTGCACACCAGTCAAGCCATAAGACTTGCTTTTCCCACAGAAATCCCAAATCAGCAGTGATGTTACAACCGCAAAGGATTCTGGGTGGGCATATGCAAATTAGTTTAACAAAGAATCACATTTTTGCCTCATTCCATTTTAAACATGGATTCCTTTTAATTTGTGTTTGCAGTATACAACTGCTTGGAACACAATTTAGGATAAGATGCAAAACCAGTGAACCACTCATGGACAGCTGTTTCGTTGTTAATGCAACTCTTCAGCATGAGGTTGGTTACTGGTTTGCTTAGTGAGGCTTGGTAGTGCTTGGGAAGCAAAATCCAAATAGGTTATGGTGGGGAAAAATTGTGAAAAGATGAATTTACACATATATTTCTTATTTATTTATTTTTTAATGTTATTTTTTAACGCATTTACATATTTATTTATTTTATATTATATAATGATATATGATATTTATATATTTAATCCATATCATTCTACGTGTATTTTGATATTAATATATATATATATATATATATATAAAATCATATATATATATATATTAATATGAAAATACACTTAGACTATGTATGTGGATTTATGTGTATGTATGTATATGTGTATATATATATACTTAGATCATATATATAATAAATATATATATATATATATATATATATATATATATATGATCTAAGTATATATAATTTGATTTTACACTGATTTAAACTTTAATTATTTTTTTTCACGCAGCAGGGGGAGTACCTGTCACTTCAGGCACTCCCCTTGCTGGTACAGCCTTGGACGGCTATGCCGTCTATGTGATCGCGAGGTCCTCGCAAGGGGGTCCAAAGCAGACAGAGGGGGACTGGTTTGCTTAGTGAGGCTTGGTAGTGCTTGGGAAGCAAAATCCAAATAGGTTATGGTGGGGAAAAATTGTGATTGAAAACCCCTTCCACCTGAAGTATGTGGATAGTTAATAACTATCCACATACTTCAGGTGGAAGGGGTTTTCAATCACAATTTTTCCCCACCATAACCTATTTGGATAACTATCCACATACTTCAGGTGGAAGGGGTTTTCAATCACAATTTTTCCCCACCATAACCTATTTGGATTTTGCTTCCCAAGCACTACCAAGCCTCACTAAGCAAACCAGTAACCAACCTCATGCTGAAGAGTTGCATTAACAACGAAACAGCTGTCCATGAGTGGTTCACTGGTTTTGCATCTTATCCTAAATTGTGTTCCAAGCAGTTGTATACTGCAAACACAAATTAAAAGGAATCCATGTTTAAAATGGAATGAGGCAAAAATGTGATTCTTTGTTAAACTAATTTGCATATGCCCACCCAGAATCCTTTGCGGTTGTAACATCACTGCTGATTTGGGATTTCTGTGGGAAAAGCAAGTCTTATGGCTTGACTGGTGTGCAGATTTTTGTTTAGCATTGTATTAACTATCCACATACTTCAGGTGGAAGGGGTTTTCAATCACAATTTTCCCCCACCATAATCTATTTGGATCTTGATATATATATATATATATATATATATATATATATATATATATATATATATATATATATATATATATATATATATATATATATATATATATATATATAATTTTGTTCTACATGTATTTTGATATCTATATATATATATATATATATATATATATTAATTTTAAAATACAGTTAGAATGAATTTACACATATATTTCTTATTTATTTATTTTTTAATGTTATTTTTTAACGCATTTACATATTTATTTATTTTATATTATATAATGATATATGATATTTAGATATTTAATCCATATCATTCTACGTGTATTTTGATATTAATATATATATATATATATATAAAATCATATATATATATATATATTAATATGAAAATACACTTAGACTATGTATGTGGATTTATGTGTATGTATGTATGTATATGTGTATATATATATACTTAGATCATATATATAATAAATATATATATATATATGATCTAAGTATATATAATTTGATTTTACACTGATTTAAACTTTAATTATTTTTTTTCACGCAGCAGGGGGAGTACCTGTCACTTCAGGCACTCCCCTTGCTGGCACAGCCTTGGACGGCTATGCCGTCTATGTGATCGCGAGGTCCTCGCAAGGGGGTCCAAAGCAGACAGAGGGGGACTCCCTGGGTTGCCAAGTGAGTCCCCACACCACGATCGCCGGTGTGGGATCGCCGGCAACCAGGTAAGCAAATAGGACGGCGGGGACGTGCTATGCCGCCCCCCCGGCGTTAAGAGCTGGGTCCCCAAGGACAGCATAGCACGTCCGCTGCCCTTAACGGGTTAAGCTATAATTGTTCTGGTGACAGTGTCCTTTTATGTGAGCATCATGACATGGTACAGGTTCAGTGAGCGCTTATGACACAATATGCAAAGCTTGGGGGATTTACAGCAATATGAGTATCGTTTCTTTCTTTTTTTAAACATTTAAAAAGTAAAACAGGAGTGTAGACTGTAGCATTGAACAAAATGTATCGAACAATCCTATAACCACGTTAAGCTGGTCCAAATCTACTTGTCAAAGAAAAAAATATATATATTTTGATTGCAAACTACAGCATATTGATTAATGATACAAAATGATAATTTTATGTTATTTACAGAAGTCCTTAAATCAAGGTAGGATTTTGTCTGTTGACAATTGTAACGATTATTTTTTAAAATTAGGATCAAAATATGACATTGATTCTATTCATAAATAAATTTACACTAAAAAGTCAAGCCATGGATTAATAATCTGATTTAAATTGCTGTGAATAACACTATGTTCACTAAAATAGGAACAGCAGTTAACTCCAGATTTAACATACTAATTATATGTATAAATAATTCAATTAATTAGAAAGCAATTAACAGGAAGAATGCATTTAGAATAAGTAATTTATAATTAGAACATATGTAACCACTGTGTTTACATGTAAAGCAATGTTAATTGGCGACAATTTCAGAATGTCCTGTTTTTCATAATTCTTTTTGCTTCCAGAACATATTAATGATGAATCATATGTTATCCTATTTATTATATGGATAACTCATTATTATGAAGGGCTGGTCTTTTATCTACTGTTTAATGTTCTTTGTGGGTGAATTGCATGTATAATATTAGTGAATATTTTTACAGAAAATTTTTCTTTTGAAAATAATTACCCTGAAGATTGTCCATTATTTTAATTAAGTACACATTTACAGTGACTATACTATGAATTACAGCCTACATTTTAAAAAGTCCTACTTACTGTATCTAGAGGGAGGTAGAATGAGTTTAAAGGAAACATCCATCTTAACACGCTTTAAAATGAAAGGCTCTTTTTTATGCCTAGGTAAGCAATCTCTTCTGAGGTCTTAAAGGAACACTGTAGTGTTAGAAATACATATCTGTATTCCTAACGCTACAGCCCTGATGCCCCTAATCAATAAGGTTCCCTCAATTTATAAATAAAAATAAATAAATAAAAATGAAACAATTTACCTTGTGGCGCTGATGGGACCTCCTCCTCGTGTTGCATCTCCAGGCTGACGTGCCAATCCAATGCACCTTATAGAGGAGCATTGGGGAAAGACGCACCTACAACTCCTTCATAGAAATTGATTAAATACAATGATTCTCTATGGCTGACCCTGACAACACTACGCATGTGCACGTGATGTCAAGGTATGCTAAAGTATGAAAGTTGGGAAGTAAGATACCTAGCTCTCATACCTAGAGGACGTGAAGGCACTGAGATGTTCTCATAAAAACAAACAAAAAAACAAAAACTTCAGGATGCAATCTGGGAACATTTCCTTCTCATCACCATGCTTGTAACTACACTATCATCTAATATCTGCAAACCAGACTTAGTTACGTATTTTGGGCCAAACTGCAATTTGGCCAAAATAGTCTCGATTGAGTAAACGGATGAAATTCTGAACATATTTAGTTTGGTTGTTGATTCAAAGTGCCATCTCTGGCGCCAGAAAAAAAGGTGGAGCAAGGAGGAACAAATATCAGCTTAGTTTCCCATGATGGACAATGTGTCTACCAAATCATGCAGGCTATATCTTCTGTCTTATCAAACAATATCTTTTGTTATTCATTCATAATGCAGTATTTTATACTTCTCTTTTTAAATTTTTTTTAGCATCTTTCTATCTCTTTCTATAATTCAGTAAACTCAGGGTTATATTAGTGTTTTTGTTTGCTTGTGTGTTCATGCAAATGTTTTTTGCATGCTACAAGCACTCATTGTTTATTGAACAGTTCACATGTGAGTGTATGTCATGTTTAAACTATGGAACACAGGAATGGTACACAATGGCGCCACATACTTTTTATCACAGCAGGGTTAACCACAAGACCCCATAGGTGTTATGTTGCTCTCCAGGTTGAGAAAGAGAAGTTCTGACTGGGGAGCACTATACAGACCCTGCCCCGACAATGAAAGTAATTCGATGATGGAATATTCAACAAATCCAGAATTAAATTATGCTAGTGACATATTCTAGTAGATATATCAAAATACTAGGTCATTATAACATACCTTAATCTAAATAGAAAAATCCAGCACATACATAAAGTATATTTTAGATACAAACACCTACACCTCAACAACTCCACAAATCATGCCCTATGTTTTATCCATTAGATGTCTTTTTGGAAAAAAGAATACGACACAGAAGAGCTGTTACATATTAGTGCAAAGAAAAATATAATAACATATGAGATATAATGAGAATAGATTCCTTTACTTTTTAACTATTTATATCTCTTAGTAGTTGATTCTGTTTGGATTTTGACTCTAAGGAGGTTACCCATAGGAGACTTGCAAGTTTGTCCTAATTGGTTTACACAATGTGGAATGTGGCTTTCAGCTTAAACAGCATTGGGCCAATTTAGAGCTTTTGACCAAAGCTAA
This sequence comes from Pelobates cultripes, assembly GCA_933207985.1. NCBI lineage: Eukaryota > Metazoa > Chordata > Amphibia > Anura > Pelobatidae > Pelobates > Pelobates cultripes. Next base: position 252,171,608 of record OW240916.1, read on the forward strand.
CAAATTTGAAGGTTTACATGTAAAACTCATAAGTTTGGGTATAAAACCTCGAGTGATGGCGGCGCCTGGCCGGGAACCAAGATGGCTGCGTAAGCCGATAGCTCCCGAGACCCAGGCACATAAGAGCAACTCAAAGCGCACTGGCAGGGCGGCAATCCCCACCAACCAACCACTCACCCACTGGGTACCGGAAAAACCGGGACACACAGCCGTCGGTCGCCTCACACTTCCGAGCGCAAGGAGACCCGGCGCCATCTTACCCACATGGCGCCAAAAATTCTGACTCGGAGCACAGCGAGCCCCCAGCTCCGGAGTCAGCACCGCTGACAAAGTCCGACCTCCAGTGGCTGCTTAAAGAGGCAGCAGCCGACATAAAACACCACATGGCTGCAGAATTGGAGAAACAGCTCCAGAGCTTAAAGACAGATATTACAGAACTGGGAGAGCGGACAGGGCAAGTGGAGCACAGAGTGGACGACATTATGGACACAGTGACCGCCCAGGCAGACACCATTTCAACTCTGCAATCACGCATAGAAACACTGGAAAACGGACTGGAAGACCTCAGCAATAGATCCAGACGAAACAACATCAGGATCAGAGGCCTCCCAGAAACCATCACTGGAGAGATACTACACTCCACGCTGCAAGAGGTATTTCTGACCCTCTTACCTGACAAAACCCCACAAGAGCTAACCATGGACAGAGCCCACAGAGCCCTGAAGCCCCCCAGCCAAGACCACACAGCCCCCAGAGATGTGATAGTGAGGCTTCACTACTACTCCGTCAAGGAAGCACTTATGGAGGCTACCAGAAAAAGCCCGCCAAAACTGGACGCCACCACGCTGGCATTCTACCAAGACCTAGCACCCACCACGCTAGCCAAACGTCGAGAGCTGAAACCGCTCACAATGGCACTAACCCAAGCAGGCATCGCCTACAGGTGGGGGCACCCCTTCAAACTCCTCGTCCGCAGAGACAACATGACCCACATCCTCACAGACCCCTCCAAACAGCAAGCTTTTGCCTCCAAACTGGGCCTACATCTACCAACGACAAGACCAGACACCACTACCACCACCGCACGGAGGCGACCCCCACCACTACAACCACTGTGGGAAAAACCATTGCCGCAAAGACACCGTCACGCGGGGAACAGCCCAAAAACAACGCCAGGCACCGGAACAAGGATGACCTGACTCCACCGCACCGACTCTGAACCCAGACATCCCAGGAGCAGACCTACAAGGCTCTCCGAAACGACGGCTTCAATAAAGAGCAAGGCGAAACACAGAGACTGCACCTATTCAACAACCCATCATATATCCTTTATATTCTTTAAATGTAGAGACACTGGTCATACATGCCACTAATGTTTATTTGTCTACTTGTATGCATGCTAACAGTAAGAGAGCTTTGCAAATGTGCACGGCTCATATTAGAAAAGAGGTAACACACCCACAACCAAGGGGACTAGACAGCGGGGGGGTGGGGAGCAGGGGGAACGCCAAACCAACTCCGCGGGCAAAACCAGGGGGAGACGGGAGGAGGGAGGAAGTAAGCGGGAACGAGCGGGGACGATAGGAAAAACCCACACTGAACCACCTGACCCCCAGACAACAAGCCACACACCACCCCACCGGAACAACTTGGGGAAGACGGGTGGGAGGGCATCCAATGACAAAACACCAGGGACACAGGACAGCCGGGACCGCATTGACCCCGACATTGACATCAGGAACCCCAGCCCGAGGGACCATACAGACACCTCTCCCCCAGAAGGGACCCCCAACCCACGGGAGCCACCAATCCCCCCAGATAGAACTGTAACCAGCTGACCCAAGGACACCACCCCCCACCCCCAACTTACAATTGCCCAGTGGAAATTCTCACACACCTGGATCAGGACGCATCTCAGGACTTACCCCCACCATGCCCCAAGTTAACACCAGGGCACCGGGGTCCCAAATAAGGGACATACCCAACACGCCGTTAGACTCGAACCTGGCACAGACAATAAGTCCAGGAAGTTGTAAATATGTTCACTGTTATTTTTCTTTGTACCCACAGTTTACCCCCGAAGAGTACCATGGCGGGACACAAGACCTTAGAACCACATCCAAATCGGGAAGATACCTGACGCAAAAACCCCAAGCCTCCACCCACAACACAGGGGGCAGGACCAAGGCACAATCAACACCGCAGTACCCCTCACACCACAATGCCAGCTAAGGTAACATGCATATCCATTAACTGCAAGGGGCTCAACCACCCCTCGAAACGCCACCAGGTCATGCGCTGGGCCAACAGGTCAGGGGCAGACGTGGTCTTCCTCCAAGAAACACACTACGCTCACTCACGCCCGTTCCCTCTCCTAAGCCGTCACTACCAAACCTGTCACCTCGCCAACTCACATACAGGCAAACATAACGGGGTGGCAATCTTACTGAAAAAAAACTGCCCTATACACCTTAAAGACGTCCACAAAGACCCACAAGGGCGATATATAACAGCAACAGGCACAATTGGGCCCACAAAAATAGCTCTGACCTCCATATATGCACCGACGACTCCAGACCCACAATTTTGGCAGACAATACAAGCTCACCTCAGCCAACATCCTAGCCACCAAACAATAATAGGGGGGGGACTTCAACGCCACAATCTCCCCATCCATAGACAGACAACGCTACTCCCCCCACACCCAGCAACCCATCCATCCCTCCAGAGCGGACAAAATGTTGGCCGACTTCATAACCCAAACGGGCCTCATAGACATATGGAGATCTCAACACCCAACAGACCGCGACTACACGTTCTACTCGCACCCCCACCACACCTACTCCCGCATTGACCTCTTTCTCAGACCACGCAGACATCACACTACAACTCCAACCACCACAAATCTCAAGACCTTGGACCTGGAGGCTCAACCCCATACTACTCCACGACCCCCAAATAGTTGCCCAACTGAAGACAGAACTCACCCAATACTTCGACACCAACAAAGACTCGGTGCAATCACATGCTGTACTTTGGGGAGCCCAAAAAACAGTGCTCAGAGGATCCCTGATCAGCATAGCCACGGCGCAGAAAAAGAAACACATAGCCCACATAACATCCCTACTGGACCAGATCAGACAACTCGAAGCACAACACAAACTAACCCCCACACAAGACCTCACAACGCAACTGCACCACCAGCGCCAGGCCCTTAAACAGGCCATGGCGAAAGACGCAACTAAAGCTTTACAATGGACAAAACAAATGTTATATGAAAAATCAAACAAAGCAGACACACTACTGGCCCGAAGGCTACGCAAACGCCAGCAAGCCAAGCAAATTACCACCATCCATACCCCCACAGGCCAACCAACCGACATCCCCAGTAAAATAGTCGAGACCTTCCAGAAGTATTTCACTGACCTATACGACCACTCCCCTCAACACCGCCAAGATGACGGCCCCCTACACGACAATATACAAACCCTCCTAGCAAAGGCCCACTTACTGACACTCACGACGGAAGCCCAAACATACCTCTCGACAGAAATCACAGAGGAGGAGGTGAGGAGAGTAATAGGCACCACGAAACCCAACAAAAGCCCAGGCCCAGACGGATACTCGGGCATCTACTACAAAACATTCACAGACAACCTGCTACCCTACATGACAAAGCTATATAACTCGCTCATGACTGGAGATCAGATGCCCGAGGACATGCTGGAGGCAAACATTTGCCTACTACCCAAGCCCGGCAAACCGCACACGGAACCAGGTCACTACAGACCCATCTCCCTACTAAACGTAGACATTAAAATCTTCACCAAAATCCTCGCCAACAGACTGCTCCCCTACATCCCATCGACAATCCACCCCGACCAAGTCGGATTCGTCCCAACAAGACAAGCGAGCGACAACACCAGACGGACCTTAGACCTCATATGGGTAGCCAATCACCGTAACATCCCCACCCTCCTACTATCCCTTGACGCCGAGAAGGCATTTGACAGACTACTATGGCCCTTCCTCTTCGCCACCTTAGAGAAACTCCAATTCCCAACACCATTCACGACAGCCCTCAAAACGATCTACTCTATCCCAAAAGCAAAATTACTCATCCCAAACGCACAACCCCCCCTCTTCCCTATACACAACGGAATGAGATAGGGCTGTCCACTGTCCCCAATCCTTTTTGCCCTCTCATTGGAACCACTACTACACCTCATACGCACCACCGCCACTATCATGGGCATTACAGTACACTCCCAAACCTACAAGGTGGCTGCGTACGCCGATGACCTGCTCCTAACGCTAACTGAACCCCTCACCTCCCTCCCACCACTCCTACAATTGGTGAAAGAATACTCAGCAGCCTCAGGATATAAACTAAACCTGGACAAGACAGAGGCACTTAGCATAAATATCGACCAAGACACGAAGGAGACACTACTAGAAACATATAGGTTTCGCTACAACACATCCCACATCCCATACCTAGGTATACAGCTACCAGCAGCACTACACCGCACATACGCCCTGAACTACACCCCAATGATACAGAAAGCAACGTACGATCTCAAAAGATGGCAAGACCTATCACTATCATGGCTAGGCCGCATTGCATCAGTAAAGATGAACCTCCTACCCCGCTTCCTCTACTTATTCCAAACCCTCCCCATTCCACTCCCCACAACAGACGCAAAATATGTCCAAAAACTAATTGATAACTTTATCTGGGCAAACAAAAGACCCAGAATTAAAAGGAGCACCATGTACATCCCCAATAGGACGGGAGGACTGGGACTACCCCATTTCCAAAACTACTACTACGCCGCACAGCTCACACAGATCCAACACTGGCACACCCCACAGGGGATCAAACGATGGGCGGACTTGGAACATGACCTATTTGGACGCGACCTTCCATCCCTCTACATATGGGTACCAAAGAAATCACGCCCCCTACCACCACCACTGCCCCCATCAATCACCAACTCAATAGACATGTGGGACAAAACTACCAGGAAATTCCCCATCATAAACAACCCGACACCACTGATGCCAATACTACGCAATAGAGCATTCCCCCCAGGGTTAACACCCAAAGACTTTGCACACTACGAACAAAACGACCTGTCCAGACTGCACCACTTCTACACGGGAACTCAAATAACCCCATACAATGACCTTCCTAACTCGCAGGCAACATATACCACCCACGATTTCTTTCGCTACATACAACTGCGAAGCTTCCTAGAGCAACCCGACAACGCCAAAGCTGCCACCACCACACTCACACGGTTTGAGAGGACATGCCTACATAACCCACTTCACAAAGGTCAAATTACGGAAAATTACACACTCCTTATCACCAACCAACCCAAGGGGGCATTGGCATATGTGGCGGCTTGGGAGAGGGACTTGGGGCCCCCGGGAGATGACACCGACTGGTGGGATATCTGGCAGGCAACGGCCTCCATATCCATATGCGTTAACCATAAGGAGCAAGCGTACAAAACACTGCTCCGATGGTACCTAACCCCGGTACGTTTGTACCATATGGGCAAGGCAGACGCGGACCTATGCTGGAAAAACTGTGGGCAGAGGGGCACATACATACACACATGGTGGCATTGCCCTAAATTGGCCCCACTGTGGGCGGAAGTGGCTACCCTAGTCTCAACACTCCTCCAGACCACCATACCATTAGACCCCTGGACTTGGCTCCTCTCCAGACCACGAGAGGACCCGACCAGAGCCCAAAACAAAATGACAAACAGGATAGCCTTAGCGACTAGACGGGCAATAGCCGAAGTATGGGGAACGCCAAACACCCCCACACTGCAAACAATCATACGCAAAACCAGGGAAGCAATAGACATGGATAGGATATCAGCCCTAATTCATGAGATCTCCAAGCACTTCCACAGAATCTGGGACCCCTGGCTATCTGAACCCCACCTACAATAAGGGCACACGGACAGCCTCCATCTCACCAATCAGGCCGCTATTCTAACATAGCAATCAAAATACCAATGCACTGATACTCAAAGTACAAAATACTACCCCAACCCGAACTACTGGATGACTACCAGTCACCCGAAACTGAATCCCGCCATGGTACCCCCACCCTTGTACATAGGTCCTCAACCCCCCCCCCCAACCCACCACCCAGACACATGGGCGCCCATCAGTATGCAACGAGGACGATAAAAACAGTCAAAAAGAGGGCAACCCACCCTACCACAAAAACCGTTAACGAGACAAATCGCAAACTTCAAACGGCCACCAACACAGGTTTGACCAAACAAACCGTGCAAAGGGAAAAAGACCAAGACAGAGTTCCCTCAACCCCACACCACTGCACGTTAAACGCCTAACCAACAGACCACACCACGACACAGTTACTTGTTCACAACACCTTGAGACGCAAAGACACATGTGTGGAAATTACTGTGCACCTGTACCATTTTGGCTGTACCACCCCCACCCTCCTTCAATTCTGTACCCTAATGTTTACTTTTTCCACACCGGAAAACAACAAATAAAGAATGTTTTAAAAAAAAAAAACCTCGAGTGATATCTCCCTCCACACTACACTTTGAAACCATATAGGTTTAACAAGCCTCTTCATTTTCTAAACAGTTCTAACAGATTTGTGCTTTCTAGTGGTCTATTATTGTTTTAATGTGTTTTGTGTCCATTCATCTTTCAGCATTTTGTGAACCATTAAATTACGTGAGTTTTAGTTTCTAAAGGATATAATATTGTGTGAGGAAATGCTAATATTGAATCATAAACCAATAAACACAGAGATTGGCGAGTACAACGTGACTCCATGATTATACAATATAATTCCTTTTCACTTTTTTTTATTTTATAGTATATTTTATTAATCACAACTGTATTTATAAGCAGAGGCCAACTGTGTTTCATTGTCTTTGTATGTACACTGTACTGAGATAATAAATTGAATCTGATCTGATCTGAATGGATACACTTTTAATTAGGACAGTTTTGCAGGTAGCATATGTGTACTTTGTTTTTATAAGCTGGCAAGCCAGACGTACATAGGAAGAACATATAGTCCACCAGCCTAGCTACCATAAAAGTGAAGTACTCGTGAAGCCAGGTGTTAGAAAAGTGACCATGAAATGTGAATAATTGGATGGATACTTAGTGAATTCTACGTATAATGTATATTTTATTTAGAAACCAAATTATGCTAATTTATTTTAAAGGGGCAGTCTAAGCATCATAGCTTGAAGTGGTTATGGTGCTATCAATCTGTTCTTACTCACTCATGAGTGCTCAGGAACTCTCAATTTTAGCCCAAATGCTTGAAAACAGTTTGACACAGAACCGAGGATGGAGCCTGCAGGTTAACTGTGCAAAAACCCCTACAATGGCATGCAGTGGCTATGGTGCTTACACTGCTTCTTTCAGTTGATGCTGTATGACCATACAATCTAGCAATGCTCTTGTATAAATGAGAGGTATAGGTTAAATCAAACAAGTTAAATTACCTCAAAAGATCCTACGTGTTTCGTTCCATAGAAAGAACTTCCGCAGGGACCATATCATTAAAAACAAACAATCAATGCCAAAAATAGCCTGTTAGGGAACACATGGAGTGGTTATAACATGACTCTGTAATAAAAAAGCAAATACAAATGCACAAAAATAAGTCCTGCGCTCAAACTCCCACTACTCATGAATGGCAGTAACCAGCACAGTACACACAGTCCCAACACACAATTAAAACCAAAGAAAAGGTATGCTTGGGATCAGGGGCGTACCTAGAGCATTTGGCACCTGGGGCGGACCCTGTGCTTGGCACCCCCTTGTCCCCCGTAAAATTTTTAAAGGTTTTCTTTTTTTTTTTACAATTTGTAAACTTTGCAAAACCGCTGTCAGCCCCTCCTACAAAACCCTTGTCCTGCCCCGCCATCTCCTACAAAACCCCTGTCCTGCCCCTTCTACAAATCCTGTACTGCCCCAGTCTACAAAACCCCCGCAATCCCCTTCCACAAATCCCCTGCTTATTCACCCTTATAAAGACTCCTGTACCTATACAAAACCCCTGCCCCCTTCTACAAAATCCCTGCAGCCCCACACACACATTTACAGGCAGACAGTCACACACTCAGTTACAGACAGACAGTCACACACTCAGTTACAGGCAGACAGTCAGACACAGTTACAGACAGTCACATGCACACAGTCACACATGCAGTCAGAGACAGTCATGCACACAGTTATAGGCAGACAGTCACACACAGTTACAGGCAGACAGTCACACGCACACACACACAGTCACACATGCAGTCACAGACAGTCATGCACACAGTTACAGGCAGACAGTCACATATACATTGACACACACACATGACAGCAGCAGACAGTCACATGCACACAGTCACAGACAGTCACACACGGTTACAGGCAACATCAAACAGTCACAGGCAGACAGTCACACATACATAGTCACATGCAGTCACACACAGTTATAGGCAGACAGTAACACAAACAGTAAGTTACAGGTAGTCACACACAGTCATAGCCAGACAGTCACGCACACAGTTACAGACAGACAGTCACATATACAGTCACTCACACACACAGTCACAGGCAGAGAGTTACACACACACACACACACACAGTTACAGGCACACAGTCACATGCAGACAGTCACACATACAGTCACAGACAGTCATGCACACAGTTACAGGCAGACAGTCACATATACATTGACAAACACACACACACGACAGCAGCAGACAGTCACATGCACACAGTCACAGACAGATATTCACACACGGTTACAGGCAACTTTAAACAGTCACAGGCAGACAGTCAGGCAGACAATCACACACAGTCAGTTACAGGTAGTCACACACAGTCATAGCCAGACAGTCATGCACACAGTTACAGACATACAGTTGCAATCAAAATTATATATAGTCACATATATAGTCACTCACAGTCACAGGCAGATAGTTACACACACACACACACACACTTACAGACAGACACACACACACAGTTACAGGCAGACAGTCACACACACACACACAAAGTTACAGGCAGACAGTTACACACACAGTTACAGGCAGACAGTCTCACACACACACACACATACACATACACACAGTTACAGGCATAGAGTTACACACACACACACACACACACACACACACACAGTTACAGCCAGACAGTTACACACAGTCATAGCCAGACAGTCATGCACACAGTTACAGATAGACAGTCACATATATAGTCACTCACAGTCACAGGCAGAGAGTTACACACACACACACACACACTTACAGACAGACAGACAGACACACACACACACACACACACACACACAGTTACAGGCAGACAGTCTCACACACACACATACACATACACACAGTTACCGGCATACAGTTACACACACACACACACAGACACACAGTCACAGACACACACTCTTACTTACAGACAGTGGGCTGGATGAGGACTGGATTCCCTGAAGTCCTTATGTGAAGCCTGTGGAAAAGCAGAGATTCCATCTTGCTGCACCTCCTAACAGCAGCGGGTAAGGGCCATATTAAGCCGGTTTGGCTCCGCACCCAATTTTGCTTAACTCCGCCCCCACTTTTCCTCCGTGCAGCCAGTTCAGCTGCTCCTTGCGTATGTGAGCTGTTCTGGCCGCATGGCACCCTAAGTACCATGGGGCACTGTGCGGCCATACAGCTCACACAGCCCCCTCCAGCACCCAGACCAGGGTAATGGCACCCCCCACCCAGTGGCACCCGGGGCGGACCGCCCCCTCCGCCCCCCCTTAGTATGCCACTGCTTGGGATCATTGTCTTGTTGGAAGGTCCAATGATGCCCATGCTTCAGCTTCCTCAGAGACCGCATGAGGTTTTCTATTAGGATTTCCTGATACTTCAATGAATCCATCTTGCCTTCCACACGCCGCAGGTTTCCAGTGCCAGAGGATGCAAAGCAGCCCCAGAGCTTTACTGAGCCACCACCATGCTTAACTGTAGACAGAGTGTTCTTTTCCGTGTATGCTTTGTTATTCTTCCTTCACACATACTTGTCTATTGCGCTGAAAAGTTCCAGTTTTGTTTAAACGCTCCACAGTACAAAATCCTAAAAATTCTGTGGCTTATTTGTGTGATTTTGAGCATATTGGAGATTACTTTTCTTGTATTTTTGGGTCAGTAGTGATGTACGTCTTGGAGTTCAGGCATGGAAACCTGCGTTTAGTACCTCTGTGCCTGTTGTCATAAGTCTTGCTGCTGATCTTTTGCAATCACTCAAAGTTTTCACAACCTGCCTTTTCAGAAATCTGGTTGCAGTCATTGATAGCTTCCTTTTTCTGCCCTGTCCAGGTAGTGTAACCACTGTTCCTTCACCTTTGAACTTGAAAACTATGCTTGTCTATGCTTCTCTAGGAACATTCAGTGCTGTCACTATCCTTTTGTATCCTTTTTCTTATTTGTGAGCCTATTTTGTATGATCTCTTCTCTTAACTTTGTGGACCATTCTTTTGACCGTATTACTAACATGCGTAACACTCAACATACTCTTAGCCATTTCAGGTATTTTAAGATTTCCAGCTCAAGCACACCTGGTGAAACTAATGAAGCCCTTGATTAGTTGCATCAGGTGTGCTTGAGACAACACCTGTTTTCATACTTGTGCTGTTGTGAGGAATTCAGGGGGTTGTATAATTTTGAGACTGGAGAATTCATTGTAAGTTGCATTTTCAGTAGAGGTTTGGTAAACCACCATGCGTTGCTTTGAACTATTTAAATTCGATTTGTTTATTGCTAGCAGCTGAATTCTGTACATTTTGACACTAAACCTGATTTTCAATGGGGGTTGAATAATTTTGATTGCAACTGTATGTCTTAAAGGAAAACTATAGCATGAGGAATAAAAAACTGTAGTGCTAACGCTATTGTGTCCCTCTCCCCTAAAGTTATTGTCCAGCCTTCCTCACCCCCCACCCCCCTTGCCTAGTGAAAGGTTAAAAGCCATTTAAACACCTTTTTAAAAACATTAAATCATTTTTTAAGTTTATCTAAAAATATTACATTGAGGCCTATAGTTAGAGGGTAACTATACAGACTCAATGTGGTACTGCATCGTACAAGTCACAATCTTGAAAGCAATGCCCTTAAACAAAACTATGTTTGTATTACTATCAGCACACCCATGAAACTCAGCTGGAAGACTTTGATAGCAAAATAGGATTACACATATATATTGCCAACCCTTTGAATGAGAATTAGAAGGTAGACATTTTCATAAAATCTACAGTATGTTAATTTGCTGGACTTCATAGCAATAAGAGAAAATGTAACCAACATTAAATATTGATATGAAAATCTGAAGAAAAAATAGGTAAGCAAATTTTTGCTTGGAGTTAAGATTGTTAGAAAAGTCCAAATGCTTTATTTGCAAAATGCTAAATGTAGATTCTTCAATAACGAATTCAAGTCGATGCCAGAAAAAAAGCACGTCTGTGTTTTGGATGAAACAGGATTCTTGCACTGAAGGAGTTAATACAATGACATATTAACCACTTCTACTGATTAGGCTTGGTAATTAATCAGGAAACCTTACAAAGCGGAATTTATTGAACACTGAATTCATGCTTATATGTATATAGCCTACTATCTTGATATTCAAGTAAATATATATAATGTTTGTTCACGATTTGTTAATGTGGAAAGGAATGCACAATACTAATTAATAGTACACTTGCCTGCATGGTTAGCAATAGTAATGTTGAAAAGGTTCATTATAACCAGGCCTCCCATTTTTGGGGTCCTTTACCACAATCCGCTTCAGTTCATTTCCCAGAGCAGTACAATGTGAGTGCATCATTAGACACGCTCACACTGGGAAGCGAGTACTAGGACCATGTAGGGAGCGCTTTAGCAGTATTTCCTGCATGTGCCATGAAAGCTTGGGGCCGATCAAGGAGCCTGTCAGCTGAGGAGCCCATCTCTTTTCCAGATGTAAAGTCAATTTGGAATATACTACATAACAATTATATTACCACAGCCAGTAGATTAAGCGCTCCCTCACAGGTCAGAGAATTAACGAGAGTGCTGCTGCCAGGTTAACGAGGCAAGACTCTGACTCATTCAATGAGTGTTGAACCAGAAGAATGCTTAATGTAGTCTGCACTGGCAGGAGGTGCAGACCACATACTCCTGAAGAAACGGGACAGCAACTCCCTATAACACTAAGGATCATATCCCTGCAGGAAGGCCAAGTATTATTTGCCCCTCCCTGCAGAAACATAAGCAGGAGGGGGATATAAAAATGCTAGTTTTTTTTTTTTAAATTCAATTTAATATTACACATACACAAACCCCCCACAATCACACTGGAACACTCATCCTACTCCACACACAATCACACTCATCCTACACACTTAGCCAACCCAACACAAAATCACATTTAGACAACTCCATACATAATCGTACTCAGCCATATCTCACACATAATCACATTCAATCAGCTCACAAACAATCACACTGCATACATATATCACACCTCTACACACGCATACACAGCCACCACATACATCCCACTCAGGTGTATTGCTTATTGCTTAGGGGGGAGAAACAAAGGAGACCTTATTTAATTCTTGTTTAATTCCTGTACTGAGAGCCCAGGGATTCCTAGTTACTCCCCATGTCTGTTGGAATAGACGAGGCATATGGATTTAAGAAATTACAATTACTAAGAGAGACAACAGAGTTGTCTGAAGAGATGAGCCTTAAAGCTGTACTGTCATGCCAAATTTACCTTTGTTCTATTGTTTCCTCCTTTCTTCCTCTCTCAGAATCTGCTCTTATTTTCTTTATTTCTGATCTAGTTTTCTTTACAACATAAGACAAAGTTGGGACTACTTAGTCCTATGTATTTTACCTACACTTGACTTTCTTTGACCAATGGAGGAGCTTAAGTACTCCCTACTGTGTCTTATGTTTTAAAGAAAACTAGATCAGAAATAAGGAAAAGAAGAACAAATTCCAAAAGAGGAAGAAAGGAGGAAGCAACAGGAGAAATGTAAGTTTGGCGTAACAGTGCTGCTTTAAAGGACCACTATAGGCACCCAGACCACTTCAGCTTAATGAAGTAGTCTGGGTGCCTGGTCCAGCTAGGGTTAACCCTTTTTGCTGTAAACATAGCAGTTTCAGAGAAACTGCTCTGTTTATAATAGGGTTAATCCAGCCTCTCGTTGCTGTCTCATTGACAGCCGCTAGAGGCGCTTCCGCGCTTCTCACTGTGATTTTCACAGTGAGAAGACGCCAGCGTCCATATGAAAGCATTGAGAATGCTTTCCTATGAGACTGGCTGAATGCGCGCACGGCTCTTGCCGCTCATGCGCATTCAGCCAGGGACGTCAGAAGAGGGAGGAGAGTCCCAGTGCTGAGGGAGCCCGGCACTGGGAAAAAGGTAAGGGATTAACCCCTTCCTCCCCCTTTAGCGCCATGGGAGTGGGACCCTGAGGATGGGGGCACCCTTAGGACACTATAGTGCCAGGAAAACGAGTATGTTTTCCTGGCACTACAGTGGTCCTTTAAAGAAAACTCTTTTTTTTTTGTAAGAGTATTTTTTTCAAGGATTAAAGAGAAGACAAACGTCTAATGGGAGGAGGTAGGACTGGCCCACCGGGATACCGGAAAATTTCCCGGTGGGCCGTCGGCACCTGGGGCCGGGGAGACACCTGGGTCTGCTGGCGGCCGCAGGGGTCAGTCTGCTGGCGGCCGCTGGGGGAGCTGTTCTGTCTCTGCTCCCAGCGTGCAGCTTAATGAGACCGGGGCCGCCAGCAGACCTCCCCCTGCGGCCGCCAGCAAACCTCCCCCAGCGGCCGCCAGCAAACCTCCCCCAGCGGCCGCCAGCAGACCTCCCTATGCAGCCATGAGACCTCCCCATGCAGCCATAAGACCTCCTCAGCGGCCACTAGCACACCCAGCCAGTCACCCACAGGTAATATGTGTCATTCTGTCAGTGTGTGTGTGTGTCTGTGTCGTGGTGTGTGTGTCTGTGTCATGGTGTCTGTGTCATGATGTGTCTGTGTCTGTCATGGTGTGTGTCTGTGTCATGGTGTGTGTGTGTGTGTCTGTATCATGGTGTGTGTCTGTGTCATGGTGTGTCTGGGGCAGCACAAAACCAGGATACACCACTGTGTGTGTGTGTGTGTGCCTGCTAGTGAGTGAGTGAGCTTGTGTTTTTATGCCAATGAGCTTATGTATATCAGTGACATTGTTTATCTATGAGGCTGTGTATCAATGAGCTTGTGTGTGTCAGTGAGATTGTCTGTGTCTGCATGTGAGTATGCTTACTGTATAATTAAACGTTTTACTCTGAAAGGACCAATATTATATATTAGAAAAAGCAATATATATTTGAGATATATATCGCGAATATATATTGCTTTTTCTAATATATAATATTGGTCCTTTCAGAGTAAAATGTTTAATATATATATACTACTCAACCATCTGGGGTGGCAAGACATTGCCTTACATATTAAATACGGCAATATATGGCGCAATGACTTATGGGGCTGGCATAGATTTTTTTTTTTCCAGGGCTGCTTTGTATCCCCAGTCCGGCCCTGGAGGTAGACTGTTCCATAACTGAGAATTAGCAGTCTATGTACGAACAGAGGACAAGAGAAAGTCAATGGTGGCATTGTTGTTATTATACTATTTGAATCTATACAGTAACTTCCAGGACTTTTGGAAAACATTGCAGCTATTCTGTGTGATTTTGTCTCAAAGCATCAAGTGCACAGATGGTGTCTTTAAAGTTGCATGACTTCTCATCAGGGAGTTCTCATTTCATTCTTACTTATGCCTCTTCTCCCCTACAACTAGTTTCTTGATGGTAACCTCACAAATGTTCTCTATCAACCCATATCATCAATGACCTTTCTGGAATTTTCTAAAGTGTTCATTCAGCCAACTGTAATAGGTCGTTTTCCTTTGTAACTGCTACTTTACAGATATTCGTGACTCTTACAAAGGCATTTTACATCTTGTGAGATACCTTACGCACATACTAAGTTTTAAAGGAGCATCTGGACTGCCAAGAAACAGAGTTAAAATTCAATAAGCCCATACATTCCCTTAAATAATTTACTGTGGGTCCCTAAAATGTGAGGGACCTGGAACAAGTGCCCTGCTTCCTTGATTTGACACAGGACAAATCATGGTGATATTCTGGTATGTAAGACAATTTCACATAACTAATAGGAAAATGTCCACCTCCTTTTCTCCTCCTCTGACATCAGCCGGCGGGGGGGGACCTAATGCTCATGCGCGGCAAGAATCAATGGTTTCCTATGGTGTTTTAGCTGACGCTAAATACCCTCATGCAAAGCGTGAAGTCATCAAGTGTCAGACCAATTAAATTAGCGGTGTAACAGAACTATGATTGTGCCTATACTTTTGCCTGGACTTTAATAACAATGCTCCTGGATGTGTCAAACAAAAACCGAATGGCTAGTTTTCGTGTAAATATTTCTACTGTAACATACAGCCCAAAATATGCCGTTCATACGAATTCCTTTGTGCTCAGGTTAGATGGCCGCCATTTCAAGACTTTACACGTGTTCGCGGCCATCTTACGCACGAACGGCGGTGTTTGCCTGTGAACGCATGGAACTAAAAACGGATACGCAAACAGGCAAACACCGCTGAGACCTCCAGGAGCTTGTAAGTTCGTGCTGGAACTACCGAACGACCGGCCGTTCGGTAGGTTTGTTTAAGTCTGCATAGGGATTCCAGCGAACACCAGGATGACTGTGGATGGCAAGGGGTTCGTGGGGTTTTAATGCACGAACGGAGACCGACCGCAAGGCCAAAACTTATGGAACTCTTTTCGGCTAGAAAACCTGTGCGGTCGGTCAAAACCTCAAAGATCCATAACTCCCGAACCCCTCAACCGAATGGGCTGAAATTTGGATATATTGTTCCCCTGAGTGAGAGCTATTAAGCGGTGCTGACTTAAAGGTGTACCCCCTGTTTTTGGGGTACATCCAGAATGTGGTTAAAATTGTGTCTGTTTTAATTATGTTATATGTTATTTGAGGGGAGGAGACGTGGGGGTTGAACCATGTATCTAATTGGCTGTTGTGATAATTATGTGGGTGTAGCCTTTCAGAGGGCACTATTGCATAAAAGGAGACCCCTGTCAATAAACATCAGTTCTACTTGACCCTTCAAAACGTAGCCTTGTCTCGTTCTTGGAGGGGATTTATGGTACCGTTACTCTGCCTCATTTTACAGCACTGCCGGATTATACCCTGGGATATCGTGGATGGGAATAAGAACTCCATTACTGCACAGCAGCTTGCCTAGAAAAGGACGTCTCCAACGGCAGGTACCCCCTTACAGCAGGGTAGCCGTTACAAGCGGAATAGCCTAGAAATACTAAATTGCATTCCTAACAATGTAGTGTGCCTCTGCCCTAATGTTATTGTCAAGTTCCCCCCCTATAGTGCCCTTTTAAAAATTATGCCAATTGCCAAGTTTAGTGATTTTATACACACTTTTTCTTCATATCTTCTAAGCCCTTATAAAGGCATAATCTTTACTGTGATTAGCATACTATAAAACATCACTACTTAGAATATGACATTTATATTTTTCTTATGGCTATTCTAATCTCTTTGACAAGTTTGTTTATCTTTCTCTTCAGGCCGAGACACTAGCCACGCAGTTGGGATATCGCATCTCAAAATAAATGCTAGAAACAGCTTTATTCGGCAGACCACCTCGGTGAGTTTGCGAAAATATTCATTCCACATTGATTATGTACAAGACGAGCCACGGAAAGTTAGAGGCTACATTGTGGAACTTTCTAAATCAAGCTAGAGTTTTTGGAATGTTGGTGCATGTAATAATGAACAGCTATGTTATTATATTTCTAGTGCTTTATTATAGGACTCTATTAGTATGGGAATAACAACTTCAACAACAACAAAATAAACCTCATTATACATAATGGTGATGGTGGCAATGCATGCCAAATGGTTCCATCTAATGTAGCATACAGTTTCATTAAGGCACTACGAAATGAATCTATCCTTTCCCAGCAGGAGGTTTAAACAAAACCAACAGGGGAGAAGAGACATGCAAAAAACAGCAATTCATTAATGAAATGAAGACATGTAAAATAATTAGGCTTATAACAATATATTCCGAGAATTAATTAACTCCTTATGGTAACGTTTCCTTTGGGTTATTTTAAATTTAAATGCAACTCAATAAAAAACAGATAAAAATATAAGAAATACATATTCAGTGATATTACATGAAATTATATTTCGTGGACAGATATAGCATAACCCAATTAAAGATTATATTTCATATGAGATAAATTGATAAAGGAAATAAATGTGTCATTTTTTTCTTCTGTGTTAACATTCGGTATAGGCAAACAGCATCTACTTTTTTTTAATGTTTTGTTATATTATTCTATTTTTTTTATTACCAACTTTAGAATAAGAAATCTGTGAAAATAGCAACTCTGGATTGGTTAATGGTTAATCAAACTTTGTTGATAATGTTAAGAGTTAAATACACCAGCCTCTGAAATAATGTTAACAATGATAATATAAAACCTAAAACAGGTAAAAGGACTCTACAGACCCCTAAAGCATTTTAGCCTGCTGAAAAGCTGTATGTTTGAAGACTGTGTCCTCTTTTTTTCATTTTGCAAAAAGTGCAGATTTCAATAGAAACGGACACTTTTATAAATTAACCTGGTTACCCCTGGATTTCAAACAACAGGTCCTGTTACTTCCTGTTTTGGTAAGCTCATTGGAACTAAACTCAAGAGGCAGAAATTGCTCAGAGCACCTGCCTTGCAAAGACTTCTCACTGAACTGCATTGGGAAGTCACTGATTGGACAGACAGAGAAGGTCTGGGCTGGGGAAGAAGAGGAGGTCTTGCAAAGGGTTTAGACAAGAGATAGGCCGCTTTTGGCAGCTGTTTTTAGATATACCACAATGAAAAAGCACACAAATAGATGCATGCATGTCATTGGGGGTAAATTATTAATATTTTCTTTTTGTATTTGAACAGTGGAGTGTCCTTTTAATTATGGAAAATGGATAAGGAATATCTAATGCACTTTGGTATCTTCATGTTGCCCACAGCCAGGGCCGCTATCAGGGCATGACAACCATAATGGTTGTCATGGGCCCGGCGGTCCTGGGGGGCCTGGATTGCTCTGGGAGTACCGGGCACCACATTCCATTTGTGCACATATATATAGCGAATATCACTATATATATGTGCACCTTAGGGCCCCTGCCATGGCTACTTGTATAATGTAGACAGGACCCTGCCAGCACGAGCTTAACTTTCCAGCAGCATCTGTGTCTGTAACTCTTGCGAGCCCTGCTGCCGGCAGAGCGTTGCCACGGGTTACCATGGCAACCCTCCACGCAGCACGCAGGCAAATCTCGGGAGAGTTAAAGACACAGGAGCTGTTGGAAAGTTAAGCTAGTGCTGGCAGGGTCCCTTCTATACTATACAGAGGCTGTCTCCCTCCACCATACCACCGGACCAACAGGGATGCAATCTCCCCTCTCCTTGGTAAGGTAAGAAGAAGGGAGGGGGGATAAAATAGTTTGGTAAATACCACCAAAAAGGCTTCCCTGCCCCCCTCCCCCCCAAAATGCAGCCCCTATTTTACACATTTACACACACTCAAATCACAACACAAAAACACACTGCATCCACCATACACACTATATCCACTACACAAACAGACACTGCATCCACCATACACACACCACATCAGCACACACTGCGTCCACCATACACACACTACATCCACTACACAAACACACACTGCATCCACCATACACACACTACATCCACTACACAAGCACACGCTGCATCAACCATACACACACTACGTCCACTACACAAACACACACTGCATCCACCATACACACACTGCATCCACTACACAAGCACACACTGCATCCACCATACACACACTGCAACCACCATACACACACTACATCCACTACACAAGCACACACTGCATCCACCATACACACACTGCATCCACCATACAGACACTACATCCACTACACAAACACACACTGCATCCACCATGCACACACTACATCCACTATGCAAACACACACTGCATCCACCACACACACATCCACTACACAAACACACACTGCATCCACCATACACACACCACATCAGCACACACTGCATCCACATACACACACTATATCCACCACACAAGCACACACTGCAACCACCATACACACCACATCCACCACACAAGCACACACTGCATCCACCATACACACACTGCATCCACCATACAGATACTACATCCACTACACAAACACACACTGCATCCACCATGCACACACTACATCCACTATGCAAACACACACTGCATCCACCATACATACACTACATCCACTACACAAACACACACTGCATCCACCATACACACACCACATCAGCACACACTGCATCCACCATACACACATACCACTACACAAACACACACTGCATCCACCATACACACACTACATCCACTACACAAGCACACACTGCATCAACCATACACACACTATGTCCACTACACAAACACACACTGCATCCACCATACACACACTGCATCCACTACACAAGCACACACTGCATCCACCATACACACACTGCAACCACCATACACACACTACATCCACTACACAAGCACACACTGCATCCACCATACACACACTGCATCCACAATACAGACACTACATGCACTACACAAACACACACTGCATCCACCATGCACACACTACATCCACTATGCAAACACACACTGCATCCATCATACATACACTACATCCACTACACAAACACACACTGCATTCATTGTGCACACACTACATCCACTACACAAACACACACTGCATCCACCATACACACACTACATCAACTACACAAACACACACTGCATCCACCATACACTCTACATCAACTACACAAGTGCACACTGCATCCACCAAACACACGCTAGATCCACTATGCAAACACACACTGCATCCACCATACACACACTACATACACTATACAAACACAAACACACACTGCATTCATCATACACACACTACATCAACTACACAAACACACACTGCATCCACCATACACACACTACATACACTACACAAACACACACTGCATTCATCATACACACACTACATACACTAGACAAACACACACGTCATTCTCCATACACACACTACATCCACTACACAAACACACACTCCTCATCTAATATACAGAAACACTGCATCCCCTAAACAAACACACACTCTGCATGCACTACACAAACACACACTCTATCTAAATCACACAAAGACTACATTCATTACACAAACGTGCAATCTAAAATCTGTATCCACTATACACACCACATCCACTACACACATGGCATCCTTGTGGGCGGACTCAGAATAGGCCCTGCGGGCAGATGTTTTTGTTTTTCTATACCATTCATACTGTTTTTTTTACCAAGTTATCTTTTTTTCTCAATGTATATTTTCCTTTAGGATGGAAGATATTTATTTAATAGTTTCTGAATACACAGTGAACAAAGGCATGGAAAAAAAGGTGTACATAGCGTCTATATCATTACATTTAATTTGTATGTGGGTAAAAAATAAAACTTCATGCTAAATTTTGCAGAAACTGGTGATGAAATGCTTATGTGAAAAGATTCAAAATACCATATTGAATAGCCCATGTTGTCTGCTTCTGCAAATGGTATGTCATAATGGGGTAAAGTGCAGTTTGGAAATTCTATTTTGTCAAGTAAATTAATCAAGGATTGTTGTGAACTTGAAAATGAAAGTAGCATGTCTGCGATTTCTGTAAGCACTATCTGTCCCTTAAAGAATGATATATAACATGCGTGGGTGCACTTAATGGAAAAGTACAGTGGAATAAACAGATAGCTAAAGAGCTTAAAAGGGCTACAAAGACAAAGCATTGTGAAAAAGTCAGGTTAAGTTAGGGCTTTACCATTAAGACACATTTCCTTTGCATCTAGGAGCCAACTGGAAACGTTAGGAGCCAGGATTATTTTTTTAACTAACAAAGCTTTATTTTCAATGACAAAAACTCAATTCTTAAAAGGACACAATAGTCACTAGCACACCTATAGCTTAATGTACTGGTTCTGATGTCTAACACAATGTAAACTCTGCCCTTTTATAGAAGGCTTCAGCCAGCCACCTTGAGTGCTGAACGATCTGACAAAAACCCAGGCACTAGGAAAAAGTTCCTAGTCACCATGGCGACCTGATGGCTGGGATTGTTGAGACCAGGGCTAGGTAAAGTTTAGAAAGTAATTTTCTCTGGATGTATATCATAATGCAATATGCTGCATATGCCTATGATCAGGGCCGTCTATAATATGATTAGGACCCTGGGCAATGCATTTTCTTGGGCCCCATGGGCCCTGTCCCTGCCTCACCCCCCAATTACGTCCAACCCGCAATCACACTGACAGACGTACTGGCACATACACACACAGACAGACATTAAAACATTCACAGATACATACTGACACACACAGTCACTACACACAAATATATACTGGCAGACATACTGACACACACACAGACATACATACATACACAGACACATACATTAACAGATATACTGACACACACACAAACACATACACTGACAGATATACTAAAACACACAGACACATACACTGACAGACACATTGACACACACATACAGGCATACTGACATACACACTGACACACACACACACACACACGCATACTGACATATACACAGACAGATGTAATGGCTGATACAGACAGACATTAAAACATTCACAGATATATACTGACACACACATACACTGACATACAAATATATCCTGGCAGACATAAGGACACACACACACACAGACATACATACATACATACACACACAGACACATACACTGACAGACATACTGACTGACACACACATACACACACAGACATACTTACATACACACACAGACATACTGACACACAAAGACATGCTGACACACACACACAGACATACTGACATACACACAGACAGACGTACTGGCACATACACACAGACAGACATTAAAACATTCACAGATACATACTGACACACACATACACTGACACACAAATATATCCTGGCAGACATACTGACACACACGTACACACACACACACACACACAGAGACATACCTACATACACACACACAGACATACTAGCGCATACACAGAAACATACACTGACACACACACACACACAGGCATACCCCGGCACACACACAGACACACACACACACACTGGCACACACACAGACATACCCCAGTGACACACACCGCACACACCAGGTATATACACACACACAGACATACTGAGCATACACACAGACATACTGACATACACACGAACATACTGACACACACACACACGGGCAACTACTGATACACACACACACAGACATATACACACACAGACATATACACACCCGCACGAGACGCCCACCGGCACACACACACACAGGAACCATGCTGGGACACACACACACACACACACACACACTGACATACTGGCATACACACAGACATACTGACACACACACAGACATATACACACACACAGACATACTGACACACACACACTGACATACTGGCATACACACACACACACACACACACACACACAGACCTACATTTAGCCACCCTCCAGGTTCTTACCTTTTCCTGGAGGGTGGTTTCCCTGGTCCAGTGGCAGGCTGAGGCAGATGGGAGTTCTCCTCTGGAACTCCCCTCCTCCCTGCCTTCCTCCTCCCGCGCGGCCATTATCTCCGGTGGGAGGAAGTGACGTCACTTCCTCCCAGCCGGCTGCAGAACCGGAAGAGGGGCCCGGTCGCGCTGTTTAAGCGCCACAGCGCCCGACCGGGCCCCTGCTGACACATGCTCCCCGCGTGGCCCTTAGTCCATGGGCCACCCGGGGAGCCTCCCGGTCCATAGGGGCTGCGCAAATCGCGGGGCCCACAGAGCAGCTGCTCTGGGCCCCCAGGAGCAACTGGGCCCGGGGCAGCTGCCCCGTTTGCCCCGCGTTAAAGACGGCCCTGCCTATGATAGTAATGCAGTGAAAAGTTAAACTAACCCTGTTTGAGCACAGAGATAATAAATAGACATGTGCAATTCTTTTCGTTCTAAACTTAAATCCGGACAAATTTTGGCAATTCGGACATTCGAATGCCTCCGAATGTCTGAATTGCTGAATTTCCAAACCGAAACGAATTGCCGAAGTGCCGAATTGCTAAATTGCTGAAGTGCCGAATTTCGGAAGTGCCTAACCTGACCGAAGGGTTAGGGGTAGGATTAGGGGTTGGGATGAGATTAGGGGTAGGGGTAGGAATTGGGATTTAGGTAGGGTTAGGGAATTGCCGATGTCCGAATTGCTGAAGTCCCGAAGTGCCAAAGTCCCGAAGGGCCGGATTGCCGAAGTCCCGAATTTCGGAAGTGCCGAAGTCCTGAATTTTGGAAGTGCCGAACCGAATATTTTGCCCATGCACATCCCTGCTTTGGGCATCTTAGCACTTAGCTGTGAAGCCGGAGGCATATACCTGGGATATTCCTAATGCTGTCCCCTGGGGAAAGCTCCTTATTTCCTCTGCCAGGGGAAGAATAGAAATGACAAAGGAAAATAAAAGTGGTCCTGCCCATTAAAGACCACCAATCAGATTCAATGCATCTCTATGAGGAGGTGCTGATTGGCCAAAACTGTATTTGGCCCCACCCCCTTGCAGATTTTAGCCAACCCAATGCTTTCACCATGGGAAAGCATTGGATTGGCTAAAAAATCAGCAATTTTGATGATGTCACTGGGGGGGGGGGGTGAGGGCAGCGCTGGCGGACCTGTGGAGAGCTGAAAATAAGGTGAGTTTTACTGTAGGAGTGGTTTTACCTATTAAAACTTTCTTTACAGTTTGTAAAGGTATTAGTAGCTAACATTTTTATTAAATGAGTGGCCAGTGGCCCCTGGCAGGTAAATGTGTTCCTTTGCAAGTCGGTAATAATCTCTCGAGCATTAATGAGGTTGAGAGATGCTTTCTGGATTTAATTTTGATTTAGAAAGTAAATACAAGTTAAAACCTTTATAAATAATTTTTGAAGTGAAGGAGTTAAACTACAAATCCAATTATCCTGGTGTTAAGCATAACAGTAAAAGGAACGTTTAAAAAAACATCTGTGATGTCAAAGTTAGTCATCACTACCTGAACATATTAATGGAGAAGAGTATAAGTGGCTCAGCTTCTTCGTGTCCACTTAGTTTTCAGGAGGACACCTCAGATTTATTGATTCATTTTTGTACTGTTGCAAACATTCTGACAAACACTAAACAGCACTATAATAATTGAATTTAAATTGATACTTAGCCTGATCATACTCTCTTTAATGCTATTTTGGCCACCTGTTACTGCTTTTTTCAATGAAATTTTAACCCCATAAGTACCTATAAGATATTCAAAGCAGTGCTTCTGGTAAGCAGTAAACACTGTACCAGAACTTACAGAGTTAACATTTTAAAGTATTTCTTATTCATATTCAGGCTTTGTATTAGTCGAAGCCATGACCATGGCTGACATGTGCTTTGAGGTTCACTGAAGCAAAAAATAACTTCCCAGAATGGTTAAAAGTTTTAGATATAGAGAAAAATAGGCATAAATGTGTCAAACTTCATAAGATTATTCTGCACTTTTCAGAATTAAAGGATCTTTTTCACTACAGTGCGGTTCCTTTTGTAAAATGCCAAACCGGATGGCATCATTAATTATAAAATCTGATTTGTCATATCAGTGCAAAAGAATTTAGGTATTTGACCAGTTCTCTTGTTGTACTGTGTGATTCTTAATCTGAAGACTTTTAAACTCACAAATATTAATGATTAGTGATATGATGAAAAATATATATAAAAAAATAATCTAAAAAGCAACTTTACATAATTTCCTTTAAATGTATTTCCTGTTTGCATGCTATGGTCACTATAAAGATATTGTGAGTTTGTTGTATGTTAGGCTTGAGTATGAAAGCTGAAATGCTGCTTGTATTTCTAAAATCTGTGAATAAAGTACCCTTTTCTATTTGCAATGGAGATGGAAAAGCAGTATACAGTAGTAAGAGATAGCATACTCAAATTTCATCACTTAAAGGGTTACTATAACCCGTTTTGAAAGGGGGACGTTTCCAGTGTACTATGCACTATTGGGCCCTGTGGACAAGGTCACCCTCTCAATTTGTAGTAGAACGTGCAAAAAAAGGTTTTACATAACTAGAAACCAGCACCAGGCGATGCTGACCTTCCTAAAATCACAGGGGCCGAGTGTGGTCTGCCAGAGAAGCCTGTGATTGGACCCTTTTTGTCAGCTCAGAGTGCATGTGGGAGGTCTGGGGCTACCACAAGAAGGAGGGAGTGGGAAGGAGAAAGGGCTTTTAAACAAACAAAATAAAACAATTTTAAAAGGAGGGAGGCTGAAGGGAGTGCCGAGTGAGTGGGAGGTGGGAGAGGAGAACTAACTTTCTACATCTGTTGTCAGTGTGCAATGCGTGTTGACAACAGATGTACTTTATGCACAGAATTAACATTGCCAACCTGGAATTGAGTTCTGGGCTACCAATGTCACATGTGCTGGGCATGCAACTAGCCCCAGCACACAAATACAAATATCTCTGTATGAATCACTGCACATACTGACTCCTACCACCATGACCACTTAAAATTACTGAAGTGGTCATGGTGGTTGGAGTAACCATGTAAGAAAATGTTGCAAAGTGTTTGGAATTTCCAGTTAGCACAGTTTAATCAATAATTTAAAAGCGGAGGCTACATTATACCATTCACAAAAAGTTGTCATTTAAACTAAAAAAAGGAAGTAGGAAGACTAGTTAGGAAAACAAAGAAGAGGCCAACAGTCAAAGAAGTTACAGTGGTTTAAATTGGAGTAAATGTGCACCAGTTAACAAAACAAATGGGCCTGTGTGGGCCTGGTAAGAAAGAAGCCATTACTCAGATCAAGCCATATAAAAGCACATCTGGAGTTACTTATGAGAAACATTTTTTGGTCAGATGAGATCAAAATAGAATTTTTGGACCGCAATTCAAACGACTATGTGTGGCGCAAATGAAGCACTGCCTATATTTCAACAAATAGTATCCCACACTAAGTATGGTGTTAGCAACATCATTCATTGGTGGTGCTTTTTTCATCAGCAGGGCCTACGAACGCGTGAGAACTGGAAGGAAGAATGGATAGAACACATTAGAGGGCAACACTGCAGGAAACTCTTTTTGATTTTGCTAGAAATTGAAGCTTGGGAGAAGATTCCCATTTTCAGCGAGGCAATGATCCTAAAGAAAAAGCAACTTTGCAAATGGCTCAAGAATAAAAACATGAATATATAAATGTATCCCAGTCAAATTCTTGATCTCAACCCTATTACAAACCTGCAGCACTATTTGGAAAACTGCAGTCTAAAAGTGCGACCCAACCAACCTGAACCTGAAGAAAATCTGCCAAAAAAGAATGAGCAAAAATTACTCCAAGCCAATGGCAGAGCTAGTGAATCCGTACCTCAAACGTTTTATCACCCCAGCATTATAAATAGATACATTTATTCATAACTCGGATGTGTTCTACAGTTGACTTAGATTCCGGGACCATGTACCTGATACAATAAAAAGAGAAAAAAAAGCTAGTATGTACCTTTTAATGCACTACAAGAGAGTCTTCTCACCAGCTCTGCTTTGCCACCCAGGCACTATAGATGATCTACTGGGGAAACCAATGCTTCTCATAGAAAGGCATTGGGAAGCATGCTGTGCAAGCAATGCTTCTCACAGAGAAAGACTGAATTCATTGTTTCTCTATAAGAAGCATCACATGCGCTTTGAGTGAGCTTTCAAAGCATACAGGGAAGAGCCTCCTCCTGGCATTAGGAAGGAGCTTTATAAAACAGTTAAGTGTTTCTCAAAATAGGTACTTTTATACAGTAAGACAACAGTGACACGGATAACCACTAAAGCTAATTTATTACAGCAAAATGTTGCCTGACTAAAAATGATCATCTGTAATTTAAATACTTAATGCAAGCAGCATATTTCATACCCACTAAAAATACCTAATTTTGGCTTTACAGGTTTATTCACTAAAGTCCAAATGCATAAGGGGCGAATTGGACTGCAAAATCTGGACATTGTTCACAGTGCTTAGAGGGACACTCCAGGCACCAAAACAACGTCAGTTAAATTAATTTGTTATGGTGCTAGGAGGCCCTTAGGGTCACTTTTACCTTAAGAGGCATAACCATTCTCGAACGTACCTTTTCCAAGCCAGTTTTGTGAATGGGGAGTCACTGATTGGCTGAGAGCGTCAGCTGACCGCTCTCCGCCAATCAGCAGGGCCTCGGCCTGGCGGCACCCTTTGCTTCCTGAAAATGACATTTCAGAAGCTGGATGCTGCCTGTTTGAGAGCAGTTTAGCCCCTGAGGTAAGAGTGCACGTGGGGGCCTCCTGGCACCATAGCAACTTCATTTAGATGAGGTGGTTTTAGTGCCTGGAGTGTCCCTTTAATAAACAAGTCTGATTTTGGTCCAGAACACAAGATGATGGATGTGTTGGACAGTTAACTGTGTATTTATTATGCAAGCTAAAAGAAAACTCAGACACAAAGGCAAAAATAAGATAAAAAGGAAAATAGGGAAACATTAAAATGGTACTGATTATCCATGGCTGGACTGTCAGAATGCAACAGGGTAACCCAGTGTCTAGGCTTAGGGAGTGTTTATGGATAGGGTATTGGGCTTATGGTTAAAATGGAATTAGTGTTTAGGGCTACTAAGTTCAAAGTTGTGCTGACTGAGCAGCAACATTATTCACATTGTAACACATTGTAATGTTGGGATGTTTGTTTCCCACATGCAATGCAGTTAGCCGAGTGTAAATTAGCTTATTGAAGTCTTTGTGTAGGGATTTTTTCACAAGTATGGCAAAAAAGACAGAAATATAAACATGAAAAACATCTAGTAAATCTGAAATTAGGTTTCAAGACTCATCTGTAGCTGTTAACATTATTACAATTCCTCCTCCTATTAGCCTAATGCAGAAAATGAAAGAAGGAGTGTAGTTTTGAACAAAATTCCCAGTAAAATGTGTAACATCTCACAGAAAAAATGTCAGCTGCACCTAGATCCCCATACTGTATTTGGGACATGTCATTAATTCATCAAAAAATGTTATCACTGTCAAGAGAAAGAAAATGTCGATTAAAATGTATAGACACTTTCCAGAAAAACATTCAACTATTGTTATATTGCTACTATTTACATATTATTATTATTATTATTATTATTATTATTATTATTTTAATATTTATATAGCGCCATCAGACTCCGTAGCGCTGTACAATGGGTGGACTAACAGACATGTAATTGTAACCAGACAACAGGACGTACAGAACAGAGAGGTGGAGAGTCCTGCTCCATGAGCTTACACTCTAGAGGGAGTGGGGTATAGTGACACAAAAGGGTAAAAGTAGGGGTATGAAGTAGGTTGTTAGAAAAATATTACTTGAGGGCTTAATAGGTAATTTTTGACAGTTGCAGGAGAGGAGTCATGGAGGGTGGGGGATAAAAACCTGCTAACAGTTTAATTGATATGCTTTCTTGAAGAAGTGAGTTTTCAATGCTTTTTTGAATGAGTGGAGACTGGGTGAAATTCTAATTTTATATGCATGCCTTTCTTCTTTTTAATGGGAAATTGTCACGTCTCTAGAATCTAAACCATCGATTAAAACATTGACTATCACTTATAACTTGTGTAATGCTGATGATATGTTTTCTTGATAAAGTTATATTAATAATTCAGCAAATTACATTACAATTAATGAAGATAAATGTACTAAGTGGTGATACTACCACTAGTGCATACAGTGGAGCGCTATACAATATTTGTAAAATGCAACACACTTACACTTATACAATGAGGGATATCATGTATGGTAAGAACTGTAATATAAAGGAAAGCACACTATGGTGCAATAAAGTCTTATATAAAAAGGTGTGACAAGACAATAAATAGTTGGTTCACTCACAAGTGTAGAGCCAAACAGGACAGGCTCAAATCACTCTGGCAATTGTGTTCTATGGTGACACTGGCCCTCTTCTGTCTTTATGTTGAACACACTCAAGAAGGGAGACAATAAAACACAGGGAAGCCACAGCTTCCGGTGAAGTACATGAACTATAAAGTGACTTAAAACAATCACAAACACCTGCTCAATCACTGATCACTGCTGTCTAGATAATGGATAATCGAGGTAGCAAGTGTGATCAAGTGATATACCTTAGGTAAGGGATAAATAAGCGAACAGGAATGGGAGTAGGATAAAATCCAATGAATGTACAAACAACCTGAGACGTGTTTCGCTGCAATCCGTGGCTTTCTCAATCAGTTGAAGCTACTTCGTGGGGTTGGGTGGTTATATACCACCCAAACGTGATCCCATTGGTCCATTCTGCTTCTTGTTATCCTATCATAGGAGTCCGGTCGTGTGGGAGTGTGTTTCACCAGCTGATTTCATTTTTCAATTGCCGGATGTACTGCGGTGTAGATTCAGCCGCATCATTCATCTATAGGCTCCATTATAATTGTGGGCAGTGGTCCATGGAAACCAAATGGCTGTTGAAATAAACAGAAGTGACTCGACTGGTCCAGCGTCGTGTCACTTCCGGTTTCGTGTCCATATTTCAAAGCGTCCATATTCATAAATGGCAATATAATGGCAAAGTTCAAGGGTAGGAAGGGTAAAAAGGGAGGAAAAATGTAATATCAATTAAACAACTATGCAAACAATTCAATAAGGTTATACAAAACATATATGTATGATTAGAATCTGGATGAGCAATATTTGTGCTTATCAGACACTGACAAGTACATAGAGAATACAATTTAATATTAATAAAAGAAATGTGTAAATTAAAAATCTAATAAAAACATATTTAAATATATATAGAAAAAAGAGAGATAAAAAGAAGGGAGTATAATCATGTCTCATCCAGTTTATTTACAATCCCAGCTGATGTGGTGTCCAATTATATCAGATAGAATTCCTAATGAAAATGGCAGAGTTCAAAGTCATTATTAAGGCCATGAGGTGTTGGAGATGACATGGATCTTCAATCTGAATACTCTATTTGGCCAATTTTTCTAATCATGTCTTCGCCTCTCCAACTAGTTTCCACTTTCTGTATCTCCATGAATATTAGATTACTGGGGTCTCTATTATGTTTCGGTGTATAATGTAAGGATAGGCTGTGTTTGTCGTACATGTTCTTGTATTCTTACATTCAACATGTGTGTGGTACGACCTACATATACTTACCCCCATGGATATTTGATAAGGTATATCACCCCCTTAGAGTAACAGGGGATTATTTGTTTTATTGAGAATGATTCCGTTTATTTACAAGGATGATTAAACCCTCTTATACAGCGTTTTTTATTATGTGTATTTTTACATGCTTCACATCCGCCTCCATAAAATGTTTTTGTTTATTTAGTCTAGTCTGCTTTTTTCTTAGATTTAGGGCCCCTCTGTATATGATTAAGGGTTTATCTGGAAGTATCTTATTAAGTACTTTATCACCTTTCAGAATTGGACAATATTTTTGAATTATCCTTTTAAAATTATGACTGCGACAATTAAAATCACATAAAAGTGCTACTTGATCACTATTATATTATTATTATATTGCCTTTCATTTTAGTTTTGTATTGAAACAATGAGTTCCTATCTCTAAATTCTACTTCTTGATGTGCTTTCTTTAATAATTCATCACTGTAGCCTTTTTCTTTAAAATCCCACACAATTTTAAATGCTTGTTCTTGAAATTTTGTCTAGTCAGTGCATTGATAAAGGCAAATCCTTAGGTACACTAAATAAAAAAAGAAGCTGAATTTCTTAATATGCCACACGCCAGAATTCCTGTTTTCTATCACTTGCCTAAAATGCACAAGAATAAAGAAAACCCCCCAGGAAGACCGATTATTTTGGGCATAGGATTTATATCAAGTAGGCTGTCTCAATATATTGATCGGTGTCTACAACCCACAGTGTAGAAAGGTGTGAGCTACCTTGAAAACACCATCAATGTCTTGCAGAGTCTTAAAGATATTAAATGGGAGGAGGGCTACTTTCTGGTGACGGTGGATGTACGTTCACTATATACCAATTATTACACATGAAAAAGGCTGTTCAGTGACCAGACACTTTTTACAACTTTCTGAAGAGTTTCCTGAGTCTCAAATAGAATTCATTGTTGAAGGGATCCAATGGATCCTAAATAACAATTATTTCTGGTTTGAGGGACTATTTTACCTCCAGATATGTGGGATGGCGATCGGGACCAGGTTTGCACCCAGCTACAATAACGTGTTAATGGCTATGTGGGAGCATGATTTATTTTTCAAAGATCGTAGATCGGAGGCAAACCTGGTTACCTATCGCTGTTACATTGATGATATCTTTTTTTATCTGCAAGGGTGATGAATCTTTACTAGTTTAATTTTTATCTTTTCTTAATTTTAATGACTGGGAAGTTATACTCTCTAGTGATTTTAGTAAATCGAAGGTTGATTTTCTTGATCTCAGTGTCTATGTCGAGGATGGAATTTTAAAGACCAGTAAGTTTTTTAAGACGGTAGATGTGTACAGCTACATCGAAGAAAGTAGCTGTCACTTCTCACCATGACTTTTAAATGCTCCTAAGGATCCTACCACCCAAACCCACGAGGTAGATTCAACTGATTGAGAAAGCCATGTATAGTGGCAAACAGGTCTCAGGAGGATCCAACACCCTAGACTCTTTTATTATTGATTGCTTTTTAATATAGTTTATGTATTAATAAATATCTACTTATCTGCTAACATTGTCTGGTGCCATCTTCAGAATCTACTTCTACAGTAAAGAAAGGGTAGTGTCCCCTTTAAGGGACACCAGGCTATTTTACTCGGAACCAAGTTTTGAGGCTCCTTGAGAAGGTGAGCAGTTCATTTATAAGATTGTGCACTAAGTCACTTTATATTTGACGTACTTCACCAGAAGCTGTGGCTTCCCTGTGTTTTATTGTCTACCCTCTTGAGTGTGTTCAACATCATAGGCATGCGCAGCCTATTGCATTAGGGTGTGCACCCTAAAGCACAAGCACACGCCATGTGTATATGTATGTGTGTATATATATATATATATATATCACACACACATATATATTTATATATACACACACACATACTTACACTGCTGTGTGTGCTGTGTGAGGGTACTGGTAGTGTGACTTGTGTGTGAGGGTGCTGGTAGTGTGCTATGTGGGTGAGGGTGTTTGTGTGTGTGTGTGTTTGTGTGTGTATGTGTTTGTGAGGGTGATGTTAGTGTACTGTGTGTGAGGTTGCTGTTTGTGTGTGAGGGTGCTGGTAGTGTGCTGTGTGTGTGTTTGTTAGGGTCCTGTTAGTGTGCTGTGTGTGGGTGTCGTGTGCTGTGTGAGGGTGCAGTTTGTGTGCTGTGTGTGGGTGTTGTGTGTTTGTGAGGGTACTGTTATTGTGCTGTGTGTGGGTGTTGTGTGTTTGTGTGGGTACTGTTAGTGTGCTGTGTGTGAGGGTGCTGTTTGTGTGTGAGTGTGCTGTTTGTGTGATGTGTGTGTGAGGGTGCTGTTAGTGTACTGTATGTGTGTGGGTGCTGTGTGTGTGTGCTGTGTGAGTGCTGTTTGTGTGCTGTATGTGTGTGTGGGTGCTGTGTGTGTGCTGTGTGTAAGGGTACTGGTAGTGTGCTGTGTGTGTTAGGGTCCTGTTAGTGTGCTGTGTGTGGGTGTCATATGCTGTGTGAGGGTGCTGTTTGTGTGCTGTGTGTGGGTGTTGTGTGTTTGTAAGGGTACTGTTTGTGTGCTGTGTGTGGGTATTGTGTGTTTGTGAGGGTACTGTTAGTGTACTGTGTGTGAGGGTGCTGTTTGTGTGTGAGTGTGCTGTTTGTGTGCTGTGTGTGAAGGTGCTGTTAGTGTACTGGGTGCTGTATGTGTGTGGGTGCTGTGTGTGTGGGTGCTGTATGTGTGTGTGCTCTGTGTGTGTGCTGTATGTATGTATGTGTGTGTGGGTGCTGTGTGTGTAAGGGTGCTGTGTGGGGGGGGGGTGCTGTATGTGTGTGCTGTTTGTGTGATGTGTGTGTGTGCTGTATGTTTGGGTGATTTGTGGGGGTGGAGGTGTTATTAGTTAATAAAGATCCCCCCTGCCTTCTTACCTTATGTAGGGAGGGGGGACTTTGCTGCTGCTGCCTTCCCTGGTGGTCCAGTGGAGGTGGGGGCAGATTACTTAATATCCCCCCTCCCTTCTTACCTTATGTAGGGAGGCGGGATCCATGTTGCTGCTGCCTTCCCTTGTGGTCCAGTGGTGAGTGAACTTTAGCCTGCGGGGCTAGAGGTCACTCTTGCGAGATCTGAGCGTTGCCGGATCTGCTGGCAAGAGCTCCCCGGGTCCTCTCCTGCCTCCCTCACTGCCTATCCGAGCCGGCACTCAGATAGCACTGGCTCTGCATGAGCAGACAGGGGAGATCCTGAGATCTCACTCCATAGGACAGAAGAGGGCCAGTGTCACCATAGAACACAATTGCCAGTGAGTGAATCACTATTTATTATATTGTCACACCTTTTTATATAAGACTATAGTGTGCTTTCTTTTATATTACAGATCTAACCATGCATTGTATAAGGGTAAGTGTGTTGCATTTTACAAATATTGAATAGCGCTCCGCTGTATGCACTAGTGGTAGTATCACCACATCGTACATTTATCTTTATTACCCTACTCTGTGTGCAGATGGGGAGGAACTCACAGAAGTGTGGTAGCGGCTTTGTTTATCTAAAGAGTTTTTTATTGGCTGTAAGCACAATTTTCTTACATAGATTTTTCTTCTTTTTTGATACATTACAATTATGTTTAGACAAGGAAAATTCAGGACAAACATTGCAAATGAAGAGGAAAAATACAAACATTGTATCATTTCTCCTCTTTTCTGTATGATTTCTATTTGCTGACTGCCAGATGCAAAGAACAGAGCTTATTAGAATGATTGACAGAGCTAAGATGGAGACACCCTGCTGCAGGATAAAGTTGGGTGAATTTCTACATTTCTTTTTCACTCTCAAATATATGTATGCAACATATAGGGATTAGTAAACATAATGTTAAAAATCATTAGTAGTGACAATTTTCCTTTAACTGTTTCATTTAATTTAAAGGAACACTATAGGGTCAGGAACACAAACATGTATTCCCAACCCTATAGTGTTAAAAACAGTATCCAATCCCCATGGCCCCCCTTTGTCCTCCTAAATATAGTAAACTCTTACCTTTACTCCAGTCTGCTGGCACTGTCTCCACCAAAATTCCACCTCTTTGGCTGACATCATCAGAAGTAATTGTCAGGGTCCCGCGGGCGGCTGCGAGGGGAGGCTGCAGTCCGCTCACGGTACTCACCCTCCAGCCGTCCGCGGTCCCCCTTCAGCCGTGTGCTCGGAGGGCGGCACCCTCTCTCCCACGGGTGCCGTCCGCCTCTTCCTCTGTGTCTCCCAGCGGCAGCATGCATGACGCTGCACGCTGGGAGACCGCCCACTTTAACCAACGCCGGGGTCAGTCACCTGACCCGGTGTTAAAGGCACAGTGCCTCAATCACAGTGGGAGGTTTAGATATCTCCCACGTGTGATTGTTAATTCTGATTGGAAATTATCCAATCAGAATTAACCTTTGGATTTATATACTTACCTTTCCTGTTCCTCTTCGCCCTGTTGTGGTCTTTGCTTGTTAGTATTGATTCTGAACTTGTGCTTCTGGTTACGTACTCTCTGGCTTGTTATCCGACTTTGTGACTTTCTCCTACCCTTTGACCTCGGCTTGTCTATCGTTATTCTGTCTTCTGGTTCCCCTTACTCGGCTTGTTTCCTGACTATTCTTTGTGTGCTTAGCCCGGCCACTCTAAGGTCCGGTACGGCACTTTGTGTGTGTGTGTGTGGCGTGTTTGGTTCCCCGAATCGTGACATTACAACAGGGCCATAATGGAACCTGCTGACATACCACAGCTCCTAGTTAATCAGGAGGCTAGAATGGATGGCTTGGACCACCGTATGGACCAGTTTGCCCAAGCTTTACAAACCATACTGGCTCGTACTGCACACTTGCAACCTGCCGTCCAGGAGGCTGCTGCTGCTGTGCCCGAACCCATTCCCACTCCGGTACCCGTTCCTGCTCATGTTGTTCACATGACACCGCCACAACGCTACAGCGGTGACCCAGCATTGTGTCGTGGTTTCCTTAACCAAATTGACATCCATTTGGTGATGAATCCACGTTCCTATCCCACTGACAGATCCAAAATTGCCTTTTTGATTAACCACCTGTCCGGGAAAGCTTTAGCATGGGCTAACCCCATGTGGGAGAATACATCTCCTATGTCCTTTGTAGATTTCTTGACAGCTTTCAAACGTACGTTTGATCAACCCGGTAGGGTTGCCTCTGCTGGCAAAGCTCTGCTTAGGGTACGACAGGGTAATAGATCTGTAGCGGATTATACTATCGAATTCCGCACGCTAGCAGCTGAAGTGGTTTGGAATAATGATGCCCTCGTAACAGCCTTTCAGGAGGGTTTGGCCGCCTACATACTGGATGAAATAGCATCCAGGGAATTGCCTGTTCTTCTAGATGATGTCATAGATTATGTCATTCTTATTGATAACCGTATTAGAGAGAGGCGTAGTCAAAGACGGATGGATACACGGGCATTACCTGCTCCCCCCTCTACTGCTTTACTAGCACTACCCGCTCCTAGTCAACCAACCCCCGAACCCATGCAATTGGGTGCTACGGGGCTAACTGAGGCTGAAAGAGCATATCGTAGAAGGGAGGGGTTATGCCTTTATTGTGGAAAGAGGGGGCACCACTGTAATGCCTGCCCTAAGTTACAGGGAAACTACAGCACCTAAGGCCTAGAGAGGGGTCGGCCTCGGGTGTTATGACTTTGTCCCCTCATGTGTCCATCTCCAGACCGTTTATTACGGTTTCTCTTTTGGTCAATAAAACCACCATAACCACCAAAGCCTTGATCGATTCAGGTGCGGCAGACAACCTTATGGATGAGAACTTTGCTAAAACCGCAGCCTTAACTTTGATCCAAAAGGCCACACCCTTGGTCGTTGAGGCCATAGATGGTAGACCACTTGAGAAACCTCTGGTGACCCATGAGACCCAAGAAATAGTGATGTCTGTAGGTGTTTTGCATAAGGAAAGGTTAACCTTCCAAATAATTGACTCCCCTACTGCTTCCATCGTTCTGGGATTTCCCTGGTTAGTGAAACACAACCCTGTTCTTGATTGGGGTTGCTTGGATATACTATCCTGGGGGGAATCCTGTCAACGTGACTGTATGGCTCATGTACGTCCTGTTTGTTTACTCAACGTGCCCACGGCTAAACCACTCTCTGTTTCTGTCCCTTCTGTATATGCAGACCTTGCATTGGTTTTTGAAAAGAGGGAGGCAGATAAGCTACCTCCACATCGTGACTATGACTGTGCCATAAACCTATTACCGGGCATTATGCCCCCTAGGGGTAAGGTCTACCCTCTTTCTGAGAAAGAAAACCAGGTCATGGAGGAGTACATACGAGAATCCTTAAGGAAAGGTTTTATTAGAAGGTCCTCCTCTCCTGCTGGTTTCTTTTTTGTGGCAAAGAAGGAGGGCGATTTGAGGCCGTGTATAGACTACAGGGGTCTGAACAATATAACGGTTAAAAACGCCTACCCTATCCCCCTCATCACTGAGTTGTTTGATCGCGTTAAAGGTTCTAAGTACTTTACTAAACTAGACCTCAGGGGGGCTTATAACCTTATCCGTATAAAGGAGAATGATGAGTGGAAGACAGCGTTCAATACGCGTAGTGGGCATTATGAATACCTGGTCATGCCTTTTGGACTGTGTAATGCTCCTGCTGTGTTTCAGGATCTCATAAACGATGTCCTTAGGGATCTATTGCATGTCTGTGCCATGGTGTACCTTGACGACATACTTGTATATTCTCCTGATTTGAAGTCACATCATAAACATGTTAGGATGGTGCTTAAAAAATTATTACAGAACGGACTTTATTGTAAGTTAGAAAAATGTCTGTTCGATCAGACCTCTGTGCAATTCCTGGGATATATAATTTCTGAACAGGGTTTTAGTATGGATCCTGCTAAATTGGAAGCTATACTGTCCTGGCCACTTCCCCAAGGACTTAAGGCTATCCAGCGTTTTATAGGTTTTGCTAACTATTATAGAAAATTTATAAAAAACTTCTCACCACTTATCTCCCCTATCACAAAGCTGACTAAAAAAGGTCTACACCCTAGGGTTTGGACTCCTGAAGCCCTTAAAGCCTTTGAAACTCTCAAGAAAGCATTTGCCTCTGCTCCAGTACTACACCACCCTAATCCTTCTCTTCCCTTTGTTATGGAAGTAGACGCTTCTGAATCGGGGGTGGGAGCAGTACTATCACAAAGGTTATCGTATGACGAACCCCTCCATCCCTGTTGTTTCTTTTCTAAAAGGTTGTCTGATCCAGAAAAGAATTACGATGTTGGGAACAGAGAACTATTAGCTATTGTGTTAGCTTTTAAGGAATGGAGGTACTTATTAGAGGGTTCTAGACACAAAATTATGGTTCTAACAGATCATAAGAACCTCTCCTATATAGCCGATGCTAGAAGGTTGTCCGCCCGACAGGCTAGATGGTCTCTATTCCTTTCGCGATTCCAATACATTATTACCTATAGACCTGGTTGCCGTAATGCCAAAGCTGACGCTATCTCTCGACAGTATGAACCTTTAGAATTTGTTAACCCAACCCCTGAACCTATTGTACCAGCTTCTCAGATCATAGCTGCTACCCGTTTGGTTGTTTCATCTCCCTTCCTTGAGAATATTAAGACATACCAAACCCAAGCGCCTCAGGAGACGCCTGTTGGTAAACTATACGTGAAAGTAAGTGACAGAAAAAAGTTGTTAACATTATTTCACACCGCCAAAACTGCTGGTCATCCGGGGGTTACCAAGACTTATAAGAGCCTCCTTCAACAGTTCTGGTGGCCTTCACTCAAGCGAGACGTAGTGGATTTTGTTCAGGCTTGTCGGGTCTGTACGCAGTGTAAGTCTCCTAATATGAGACCCCAAGGCCTACTGATGCCTCTATCTATACCCAAGAAACCATGGACCCACTTGTCCATGGATTTTATTGTAGACCTTCCTCCTTCTGATGGTCAGACGGTGATATTAACTGTGACGGATAGGTTCTCTAAGATGGCCCACTTTATTCCACTTAAGAAACTACCCTCTGCGATTCAGCTTGCCCAGGTGTTTGCCAAGGAAGTGTTCCGCTTGCATGGGGTACCTCAGGATATTGTTTCTGACAGGGGCCCGCAATTTGTCTCTCGGTTTTGGAGGGGCTTTTGTGCTGAGATGGGGGTCTCCTTGTCGTTCACTTCCTCCTATCACCCGCAATCTAATGGTGCAGCCGAACGTGCTAATCAGTCTGTGGAATTGTATTTGCGCTGCTTCACTAATGCGCACCAGGACGACTGGTCTCGCCTTCTTCCGTGGGCTGAATTTGCCAGGAATGCGGTGTCTCATTCGTCTACTGGCTTAAGTCCTTTTGAGGTTGCTTATGGGTTCCGGCCTTCTGTCCTTCCCGGAGCGTTCTCTGACAAGGGAATGCCCGCCTTGGACCAGCACCTCGCCTCTTTACGGAAGACGTGGGATCAGGTCCATATTGCGCTGTCTCGTTCAGCAGCTGCTCAGAAGAAGTTCGCTGATCGCCATAGGGGTGCGACCCCTTCTTATGCTCCGGGTGATAGGGTGTGGTTGTCCTCCAAGAACCTCCGTCTCAGGGTCCCCTCCATGAAGTTTGCTCCCAGGTTTCTTGGTCCCTACAAAGTGTTACGTAGGATTAACCCCGTTTCCTACTCCCTGGACTTGCCTCCTTCCATGCGTATTCCGCACACGTTTCACGTTTCGCTTTTGAAGCCCTTGCTGTGTAACCGGTTCTCTCGTCCTCTCGGACGGCCCGTTTCCCCTCATACTGTCTCTAGTGACGTGTTCGATGTAGCTGCCCTTCTCGACTCTCGTGTTTCTAGGGGTCGGCTGCAATACCTGGTGGATTGGAAGGGTTATGGCCCTGAGGAGCGGTCTTGGGTTTCGAGCTCTGATTTGCACGCCCCCTCTTTAGTCCACTCCTTTCATGCCCGGTTTCCTTTGAAGCCTTCTGCTTCCCGCCCTCCGGGCGGTCTTCGAGGGGGGGGTACTGTCAGGGTCCCGCGGGCGGCTGCGAGGGGAGGCTGCAGTCCGCTCGCGGCACTCACCCTCCAGCCGTCCGCGGTCCCCCTTCAGCCCACGGGTGCCGTCCGCCTCTTCCTCTGTGTCTCCCAGCGGCAGCATGCATGACGCTGCACGCTGGGAGACCGCCCACTTTAACCAACCCCGGGGTCAGTCACCTGACCCGGCGTTAAAGGCACAGTGCCTCAATCACAGTGGGAGGTTTAGATATCTCCCACGTGTGATTGTTAATTCTGATTGGAAATTATCCAATCAGAATTAACCTTTGGATTTATATACTTACCTTTCCTGTTCCTCTTCGCCCTGTTGTGGTCTTTGCTTGTTAGTATTGATTCTGAACTTGTGCTTCTGGTTACGTACTCTCTGGCTTGTTATCCGACTTTGTGACTTTCTCCTACCCTTTGACCTCGGCTTGTCTATCGTTATTCTGTCTTCTGGTTCCCCTTACTCGGCTTGTTTCCTGACTATTCTTTGTGTGCTTAGCCCGGCCACTCTAAGGTCCGGTACGGCACTTTGTGTGTGTGTGTGTTGGCGTGTTTGGTTCCCCGAATCGTGACAGTAATGATCT
Organism: Pelobates cultripes; assembly: GCA_933207985.1. Taxonomy (NCBI): domain Eukaryota; kingdom Metazoa; phylum Chordata; class Amphibia; order Anura; family Pelobatidae; genus Pelobates; species Pelobates cultripes. Next base: position 252,211,707 of record OW240916.1, read on the forward strand.
CAGCCAATCACAATGATTTCTCATACGAATGCATGAGTTTACAAAAAAAGGTCTATAGGGACAGAGTATACTCACCAGAACAACTACATTAAGCTGTAGTTGTTCTGGTTAATATAGTGCCTCTTTAATGTAAAACATATCTATAGATAATACATAATGGTGAACATTGTATTATGACTGCCAGACTACATAAAGATGATCAATCCATTATTCCTGGTAAAATATGGGGAATCATTGCACATATGAATTGACTATTTTACAGTACAGAGTTTACACTAAGGGGAAGAGCAACATTCACTGTGTGTGTGCCAGTGAAACTTAGTGTCAGAGAGAGTCAGTATGTATGTGGGCATATGTGAGCGTGTGCTAAAGATTGCATCTGTCCTTTGAACATATCCTTTGAGATATATATATATATATATATATATATATATATATATGTACATTTTTCCATAAAAGGTCAACATTCAATTAAAACAAATTGTATTTAATTATTATATGTTATTTCTGATAGTGTAATGAATATCTATACATATATATTAACATGTGTATTACATTAATATATGTGTATATATTGTGTGCATTATATGGGTTATAATAGTTGCGTGAGCCAATTATATCCCTTAACAGAGAGGTCAATAGCATGCCTCCACTCATGGGCAGCTGGCTCTGCTGTTCAAATAGAAACTCAATCGGAGGCCCCCAAATTCAATGTTAAAGTAGACCAGGCATGTCAAAATCTGCTAAAACGTGACAGAAAAATCTGTCCCATTTTTTTGACATGTCTAGTTGCTCTTAAGAAAGATTCTCCAGCCACCTGTCACATAGGAAGGGGTTTGCGATACTAAAACCTATTACAGCATTAAAGAGACACATCTTTTTTTTTTTTCATTTTGAAATACACATTGGCATAAGTACCCCTTTGGACAAGTTTCCACTGCTGGTATTAGGGCTGGATTTCCAACAAGGCCATGGGGCGACAGTCTGGAGAGGGGTGACACAGCCAGTGGGGAGATCAAAGAGTGTTTAGCTGACACAAGATATATCCAACACTCTAAATAAATAATTTGATGGAAAAAACACTTATCTTATTAGATAGTGGTAGGCCTATCCAGGAATATCTGTCACGGTAGTTTACCCCTACACGCAAGATTTAGTCCAACAATCGACAGATAGAGCAGATACGACTTACCGGACCTTAGAATGGCCGGACTCGCCGTAAATCAGAGAATAGATAGAGTCAAGAACAAGCCGAGGTCAAGGGAACAAAGAGACTGCGAGAACAAAAACTAGCCAAGGTCTGGTACACAGTAGTCAAAACAGGGATAGAGAGAAAAACGGAGTCAGATACAAAGCCAAGGTCAAGCACGAAAATCACAACAGAACACAACAAGCACTAAAAGAGAACTGAAACAGAAACCACAATAGGGCAGGGAGTTAAGGGAGAGGTAAGTATAAATACCCTAAACTTTACTTGAATTGGCCCCTGTCATATCCACACCACCAAAATGTGAGTGTCTGGGGAATGTGGGATGACAGGGGCCAATAGGAGCACATTTCATTTTTTGGCTCCCACTGCCCCTTTAAGAGCGTGCCCGCGACATGCGGCATGCTCTTAGAGCTAGGCGGGACACGTGACCGCATCTCACGGTCCGTACCCGCCTTCATTTGAGAGCCGCGCGCGGCGGGAAGAGTGTACCTTGGCCGGCCCCCGGGTAAGGTAAGTACCGCTACAATACCCCCCCGAAGACACGCCCACCGGACGGGGAGGACCAGGCCTGGCAGGAAAACAAGAATGGAAGGAACGCACAAGGCGAGGAGCATGAAGAGCGTCAGCGGAAAGCCAACTGCGTTCCTCAGGCCCATAACCCTTCCAATGCACCAGGAACTGGAGTCGACCCCTGAGAAAACAAGAGTCAAGTACAGCAGCTACTTCGAATTCCTCATGACCCTCCACAGAAACAGGAGGAGGAACATGCTGGGTATAGCGGTTACACAGGAGGGGTTTCAACAAAGAGGTGTGAAAGACGTTAGGAATACACAGGTTCTTAGGAAGATCCAAGGCATATGAAACAGGATTAACTCTATGCAAAATACGGAAAGGACCTATAAAGCGGGGGGCCAACTTCATAGAAGGCACCCTAAGGCGGATATTGCGAGTGGAAAGCCAAACCCTGTCCCCCACAACATAGGACGGAGCCGCCCTGCGATGTTTGTCAGCTTGAACCTTTTGGCGAGCAGCGGATTCCACCAAAGAACGCTGAACCTGCTCCCAAGTAGTACGTAAACCAGCCAAATGTTCATCCAGAGCTGGCATGCCCTGTAAGGAGAATGCAGCTGGAATAACAACAGGATGCCGGCCATAAACAACGTAGAAAGGGCTTTTACCGGAAGATTCATGAGCAGCATTATTACGAGCAAATTCAGCTCAAGGAAGCAGGTCAGCCCAATTGTTCTGATGGTGGGATACGAAACAACGCAGATACTGCTCTCGGGACTGGTTGGCACGTTCAGCAGCTCCATTAGACTGGGGGTGGTAAGAGGAGGAAAACGAGAGAGAAATACCCATCTCTGAACAAAAAGCTCTCCAGAATCTGGAAATAAATTGGCTACCCTTATCAGATACAATTGATACAGGAATGCCATGCAACCGAAACACCTCCCTGGCGAAGATAGAAGCAAGTTCCTTGGATGAGGGCAATTTGACAAGAGACACAAAATGAGCCATCTTAGAAAATCGATCCGCTATCATCAGGATGACTGTTTTGCCATTCGAAGGAGGCAATTCAACAATGAAATCCATGGATAGATTGGACCAAGGCCTCTCGGGTATGGGCAACGGGTGCAACAACCCACAAGGAACTCTATGAGAAGACTTCATACAGGCACAAGTAGTACATGCCCGAACGTAATCGGAGATATCCTTGCGTAAGAAAGCCCACCAAAAATATCTAGAAACTGCTGTTAAGGTTTTAGAAACACCAGGATGTCCAGCAGTTTTGGTGTCATGATATAACGACATAATGTCCCGTCTTTCGGGAACATCAACAAACAGTTTATCAGTAGGTTTCTCACTGGGTGCCATGTTTTGTTTAGCATGTATAACTTGTAAGAGTGAAGAAGAAATAGATAGAACCGTAGTTGCTATTATTCTGTCCGGGGGAATGACAGGGGTATTATCAAACTCTTGTTTGTCAGTAGTTTCGAATTGTCTAGGCAAAGCATCAGCTTTAGTGTTACGATCTGGTCTGTAGGTGATGAAATAATTGAAATGAGATAAGAACAGTGACCACCTGGCCTGCCTAGAAGACAATCTTTTGGCTTCACTAAGGTTGGAAAGGTTTTTGTGATCCGTAAAAATGAGGATGGGGTCCTTAGTACCTTCTAAAAGATGTCTCCACTCCTTGAGTGCTAAAACAATAGCAAGGAGTTCTCGATTGCCTATGTCATAGTTCTTTTCGGCTTTGGATATCTGTTTGGAAAAGAAGCCACAAGGATGTAATGGCTTATCAGGTGATTCTCTTTGAGATAAGACAGCACCTACCCCAATATCCGAAGCATCAACTTCAAGAATATAAGGCAAAGAAGGGACAGGATGCTGTAAAATAGGAGCAGAGGCAAACGCGGTTTTAAGAAATTCAAAGGCCTCAAGCGCCTCTGGGGACCAGACACGAGTATTGCCATCCTTTTTAGTCATGCGTGTTATAGGCGCTACAATAAAAGTAAATCATTTAATAAAGCGTCTATAATAGTTAGAAAACCCAAGAAAACGCTGAATGGCTTTCAGACCCTGAGGTAAAGGCCATTCCATGACAGCAGAAAGCTTCTGGGGATCCATACGAAAACCTTTAGCAGAAACTACATAACCTACAAACTGTACTTCGGATTGGTCAAATAAACATTTTTCTAGTTTACAATAAAGACCATTAACAAGAAGGGTTTTCAAGACATGCATGAGTATGTAAATCTGTTGAATATATTAATATGTCGTCCAAGTACACTATCACAAATGAGTGAATGAACTCTCGTAAGACGTCATTAATAAATTCTTGAAACACTGCTGGGGCGTTACAAAGACCGAATGGCATCACAGTATACTCGTAATGACCACTCCTAGTATTGAATGCAGTTTTCCACTTGTTTAAGCCTGTCGAATAATTCTGTGATTAATGGTATAGGGTAAGCATTTTTTATAGTGATTTTATTTAGGCCCCTATAATCAATACAATGTCTTAAATCGCCCTCCTTCTTCGACACAAAGAAGAACCCTGCCCCTGCCGGAGAAGAGGATCTCCTTATAAATCCCTTTTGTAGAGATTCTTTAATATATTCCTCCATGACATTATTTTCTTTGGGAGGTATAGTGCCAGGCAATATATCAATAGCACAATCGTAGTGTCTATGAGGCGGTAATTTTTCAGCCTCCCTCTTATCGAAGACAGACTTAAGACACATGTACTGAGGAGGTATAACAGTAGACAAAGGAGGAGTAGTAGGAACATTAATAGAATTCAAAGGGGTGATTTTAATTATACAAAACTCTTGGCAGGTTTCACTCCAAGATACTATTTGTCCTGACTCCCAGTCAAAATTGGGATTGTGAGAACGTAACCATGGGTACCCTAACACAATGTGAGAGGAAGGAGAGGTGATGACCTGAAACCGAATGGTTTCTGAGTGTAACATCCCTGTATACATATGCAACGGTTCAGTTTCATGTGTGATAACTGGGGAGCATAATGGTCTACCATCTATGGCCTCAACGGCCATGGGTGTCTTCTTCTGTCTAATGGGTATTTTGTTTTTCCTAACAAATCTAGAGCCTATGAAATTCTCAGCTGCCCCGGAATCAACCAGGGCTAGTATGTTTCTTGCTATGCAATTATTCTCCAGATGCAGAGAAACAGGGAGAATAGTCGATTAAGAGGCAATTTTGGGGACTTAGATATCACACCCAAGGCCAGTCCCCTATATGGCCTTAGGTGCGATAGTTTTCCGGAAGTACGGGACATTCTTTTAGCATATGACCCTTCTTACCACAGTATAGGCAAAGTCCCTCCTTTCTCCTATACAATTTTTCAGCATCAGAGAGTTTGGCAACCCCTAATTGCATGGGTTACTCCTCTGATACCTTGAAACTCTCAGGATTAGCAACTCTAGGAGTATTTAATGTAACAAAACGTCTATTCCTATTCTTAGTATAGAGTCTGTCACGAATCCTATTGTCTATATCAATGAGATAGTCGATAAGGTCCTCTAATGGGATAGGAAGATCCCTAGCTGCTACCTCATCCAATATAGTATCAGATAGTCCTTCCATGAATGCTGTAGTTAACCCATTGTTGGTCCAATCTACCTGCGAAGCAAGGGTACGAAACTGAATAGCATAATCAGCAACAGACCTAGAACCCTGTTTAATTCTCATTAATGCCCTGGCGGCATTCTTTGACCTTTTAGTTGTGTCAAAGGTTCTACGAAAAGCCATAAGGAAGCTATCGAAATTATGCACCATAGGTCCATTAGCCTCCCAAATAGGATTTGCCCACTCAAATGCTTTATCAGTAAGTAGGTGCATAAAAAATCCATCTTTAGACCTGTCAGTGGGAAAGGAACGTGGATACATCTCAAAGTGGAATTCCACTTGAGTAATAAATCCCCTGCAAGACTTAGCATCCCCTCCATACCTGGGTGGAGGGGTTAAATGTGCAGAAGCATTAGGCATGGTGGATACATCTGGAACAAGGGGTGCAGGAGGAGTTGGTACTGTTACCGGAGTAGTTCTAGATAAGAGTGTCTGGAGGGCCTGAGCTATCTGATCCATACGGTGATCCTGCTCTGTAAATCTAGCCTCATGAGAAGCCAATTGCTGACTTAAATCTGCGGGGTCCATGGACCTATCGTAATGTCATGGTAGTTTACCCCTACACGCAAGATTTAGTCCAACAATCGACAGATAGAGCAGATACGACTTGCCGGACCGTAGAATGGCCGGACTCTCCGTAAAGCAGAGAATAGACAGAGTCAAGAACAAGCCGAGGTCAAGGGAACAAAGAGACTGTGAGAACAAAAACTAGCCAAGGTCTGGTACACAGTAGTCAGTAAGCCGGCAAACAAGAAAAAACAGGGATAGAGAGAAAAACGGAGTGAGATACAAAGCCAAGGTCAAGCACGAAAATCACAACTGAACACAACAAGCGCTAAAGGGAACTGAAACAGAAACCACGATAGGGCAGGGAGTTAAGGGAGAGGTAAATATAAATACCTTTACTTTGATTAGCCCCCAAAATGTGAGTGTCTGGGTAATGTGGGATGACAGGGGCCAATGGGAGCACATTAAATTTTTTGGCTCCCACTGCCCCTTTAAGAGCGTGCCCGAGCCGCGCGGCACGCTCTTAGAGCTAGGCGGAACACGTGACTGCATCTCGCGGTCCGTGCCCGCCTTCATTCGAGAGCCGCGTGTGGCGGGAATAGAGGACCTCGGCCGGCCCCCGGGTAAGGTAAGTACCGCTACAATATCCCAGACTATATTCCTTTGTATAGTACGAAAAAACAGCAAATATTTTGGACAATATGGCTGTAGATCTACAAATAAAATAAGGAAACACAAAAGGAAAAAATATAGCGTAACACTGTTACATGAAATAATAAAATGCGCAACTACGGATTGCACTCACAGGATGTTGTAGAATTATTCGCAGAAGGGTGCCTCTCCTGATAACACTGGGGGGCTGAACCAGGACGCCTCCTCCTGTAGCAATCCCCTTCAAGTATGGAGAGCCGGACTCAGAATACAGGTGGAAAAACTGCTATTTATTTAATCAGGTGTGTATAAAAAATTAATTAAAAATAAAGCTAAAAAGACTTTAGATAAAAATAAGTTGCTTAGTAGGGTTCCTACATATTTCACCCCAATAGGGCTTCCTCAGGGAATCTCCAAAGAAGTACAGCAACATTATACAAAGAAATGAATAAAATAAACAAGCAGAGTGGCAAGATAAAACACTATGCAATACAAAGCAGTATATAACCCTCCCCCCTGAGTCTCAAAGAGAGATAAAAGAGACCTGTAGTTTACCACAGCTTACTGCGAAAACGCTCTGATACATTTCCAGGCGCAGGCCAGAAGAAGGTATCTATTTCCACAGACATGCTGTGTCTCCTACCAGACCTCCAGGGATTAGGCATCCCCCTCCCTGGCCAAAGGTAAGCCTCAAGGAGGGGGGAATAAGCTTTAGTTTAATTTTGAAGTTTTTATTTATTTAGTTTTTTTAAACAAAAATGTTTTATTTAACTTTACAGACCGACACACATATAGATTCACACCCATACTGACACACACATATACACACACATACTGTGACGGTAGTCACCATCACCAGAAGCTTAAGATGGACAATTTAATTAGGTCTCTGGATGATTCCTTTGTTTAAGTCACCCTCTGTAGATAGTGGGTGCAGAGTGTGCGTGTGTAATGTGGTTGTTTGGGGTTAAATGTTCATGTTCTCTCCTGTCTTGCTAATGCTTGCAATCAACTAGGTGGATTTGGCTGTGGAGCCTGCACAGAGCCACCTGTTAGTTGCAGGGTTCTAGCAACGATTATATGCACTACCTGAATAGCAAGGCTTGCTTATTTGCATATTTGGGTAGATTTGTATTTTGCTAATTCTGCAGGCAGGAGAAATATTTTGTGTTCAATATTGTCTCCCCACCCCTTTATAAATATGTTATTATAATTCCAAGTATGGTTTTTGACATGTTTTGGTTATTTGTATTTTATGAAGTTTGTCACAGCAATTTTTATGTAATAATCATATGGGCTAGTCCCATGTTAAAAATAAAGCTTTGCATGCTTGTTCCTATTGGAACTGTGTCCTGAGTGAATTTTTAAGAGATGCCAGCCACAAAGTTGTTGTACCTGTTGGCTGTTTGAAATTCCTCTAATCCTGGGATAAATCAAGAGAGCTAGGCCACAGAGCCACAAATGCCTTTGTAAAGGCAATAAAAATTACATTGCAGGCAGAGGTGGATACCTACCTGGAAGAAGGGCTGAAGCGTAATAGTTAGAGGGCAACTGGAAGAAGGGCAACAGCAGAATAGGCAGAGAGGACAATACCTACCTGGAAGGAGAGCTGCAGTCTGGTCAGGTGGAAAAGCTCCATGAGAAGTCAAGCCACAGCGACTGTGGCAGAAGCGATTTCCGGTTCCAGCTAGGAAGCGATCCTGGCTGAGGTACCCAGCCAGGGTACAGGGAGCTCCGTCACACATACTACACAAATAACCAGACTGACACATATACAGTTATACATAAACACTGACACACACAGATACACACACATACTGATACAGATACACACACTGACACTCATACAGATATACATACACACTGACACACACAGAAACACTTGCATACTGATACAGATACACATACATACTGCCAAAGATACACACACTGATACATAAACAGAAACATACACACACACACACATACTGATACATACACATACCGACACAGATAGTGAGGTATGACTAGGGCTGCATACACACTGACACACATTCTTACACACTGACAGACATACAGATACACACCCTTTCTGACACAGATACACATACACACCAACATACACACACATACTGACACAGATACACATACACACTAACACACATACAGATACACACACATTCTGACACAGACACACACACACACACCGACATACAAACACATACTGAAGCAGAAACACATACACACTGACAGGTACACACATACAGACATACAAACATACCCACACATTATTATTTCCATATTTTTAGTTAACCTCCTGTTTCCCTACATTTTGGGTACAGGAGGGTGGCTTCCCTAAGGTTCAGTGGGCCCTGCTGGTTTAAGCTGATGAGAGTCTGGGGTTGCTGGAAGTCTGCTCAACTTTCCCCCCCATTCTTTCTGCATTCTCCCAGCCCTCCCCTCGTGGCCTCTATTGTAGCTGGGAGGGAGTGATCCCAGCACCATCTGACAGGGGCTCGCTCGTGCGGGCCCCTGAGTAGAGGTGCACTTTGAGTGTCCCTAAGTGTCAGGGACAACAGATGGGCCCTATCAGCATGCAGGCCCCAGTGCAGCCAGGGGATTACAAATTGGGGATTAATTGAGGAAACTGGCCTTGGTGCAGCAAGGAGGGTAAATCTGGATTCTGATTAGTAAACTGCAATTAACCTTATGGTGGGCATAATCTGACATGCACCTCTCTGCTTGTATGCATTTTTACAACTAAACATTTTCAAAGTTATTCTATGCAACTAATATTGTTATTTTTGGATAAACTTTTAAAATATATATATTTTTTAAATATTAGACTATAAAAACATATAGCATGCATACATATGTCAATATATATAATACTTTTTTTCATAATATTAACTTTTTTTGTAAATTTATTTTTATTCGAAATTTTGCGTCGGTACAGAAGAAAGACAAGTGGTTAGTAGTGATGTCCCGAATGGTTCGCCGAACGGTTCGCCACGAACGGTTCACTGCGGACTCATCATTGAGTAAACTTTGACCCTGTACCTCACAGTCAGCAGACACATTCCAGCCAATCAGCAGCAGACCCTCCCTCCCAGATCCTCCCACCTCCTGGACAGCTCCATTGAATGAAGCTTCACAATTGTAAAATGGATGCTGTCCAGGAGGTGGGAGGGTCTGGGAGGGAGGGTCTGCTGCTGATTGGCTGGAATGTGTCTGCTGACTGTGAGGTACAGGGTCAAAGTTTACTCAATGACGAGTCCGTGGCGAACCTTTCGTGGCGAACCGTTCGGGACATCACTAGTGGTTAGTTTAGAGAAACACGCAGGTTTCAGTCCTGTCATCCAGTGCAAGTTGACTCGAGATACGCAGATCTCGTATTGTGTTCTATTATCATAGCAGTTTAAGTCATCAGTAATGCATTTCTTGGTTCAGTTGGCATGTTTGTTGCATTCTGTTTCTGTTGGGGTTTATCCCCTCTAGCAGTTCCCTTTTCCTCTTTCTAATCCTAAGTAAACATTCCATAATATGACCCGTGTTGGGCAATTAACTCGGCTGTCTGACCTGCGGGGCCGCGGGGGTGTGGTGTGTGTGTGTGTGAATGGGGCGCTCATGTGTACTGTGCTTTGGTTAAGCTGTACTCAGTGGCGTACACATGACCCATGGGGCCCCGGTGCGAAAATTGATCCGTGTTCCCTTGCGGGCGGGCATAACACATGGCGGTGGGCACCTGGTCAGGGGTTACAGGGCTGCGACCCCTGCGACCGCGGTATGTACGCCAGTGCATGCAGATGCACACACACTTAAAGGACCACTCTAGGCACCCAGACCACTTCAGCTTAATGAAGTGGTCTGGGTGCCAGGTCCAGCTAGGGTTAACCCATTTTTTCATAAACATAGCAGTTTCAGAGAAACTGCTATGTTTTATGAATGGGTTAAGCCTTCCCCTATTTCCTCTAGCGGCTGTCTCATTGACAGCCGCTAGAGGCGCTTGCGTGCTTCTCACTGTGATTTTCACAGTGAGAGCACGCCAGCGTCCATAGGAAAGCATTATGAATGCTTTCCTATGTGACCGGCTGAATGCGCGTGCAGCTCTTGCCGCGCATGCGCATACAGCCACTGGGAGGAGGAGAGCTCTCCGCCCAGCGCTGGAAAAAGGTAAGTTTTACCCCTTTTCCCTTTCCAGAGCTGGGCGGGAGGGGACCCTGAGGGTGGGGGCACCCTCAGGGCACTATAGTGCCAGGAAAACGAGTATGTTTTCCTGGCACTATAGTGGTCCTTTAAAGGACCACTACAGACACCCAGATCACATCAGCTCAATTAAGTTGTCTGGTGTCAGGTCCCTCTAGTTTTAACCCTGCAGCTGAAAACATAGCAGTTTCAGAGAAACTGCTATGTTTCACTGAGGGTTAATCCAGCCTCTAGTGGCTGTCTCACTGACAGCCGCTAGAGGAGCACACTGAACGTCCATAGGAAAGCATTGAGTAATGCTTTCCTATGGGGAATGCGTCTTGTGATCGCATTGAGCTGAGAGGCTGAGGGATCCCCAGCGCCAAGGGAGTCCGGCGCTGGAGAAAGGTAAGTGCTGAAGATACACACACACTTACAGACGCATACACACTAGCTAACAGACACACACATTTACTGACAGAGACACACTCAGCGACAGACATACATACACACTCACTTACACAACATACACTCTCATTGACAAATACAAACTCACTAACATACATCAAACAGACTCACTAACACACACTCAGTAAGACACACACAGTAAGACACTCACTAGCAGACACACACACTAACACTCACACTAACACAGACACACACACTAACACTCACTAGCAGACACACACACTAACACTCACACTAACACTCACTAGCAGACACACACACTAGCACTCACTAGCAGACACACACAAACACTCACACTAACACACACTAGCAGACACACACACTAACACTCACACTAACACTCACTAGCAGACACACACACTAACACTGACACACACTAACACTCACTAGCAGACACACACACTAACACTCACTAGCAGACGCACACACTAACACTCACACACACTAACACTCACACTAACACTCACTAGCAGACACACACAATAACACTCTAACACTCACACACACTCAAACACTAACACTAGTTTTTTTTTTTTTAATTTAATCCCCCCAGCCTCCTTACCTTTTGGAGCTGGGGGGATTCCCTGGGGTCTAGTGGTGCTCCTGGGCGGGTGGCCGGTCGGGCAGGCGGGCGCGCGAGGGAGCACTCTCTGTGTGCTTCCTCTTCAGCTCCCTCGCGCGCCGCGTAGGGATGCCGGCGCCGGAAGATGATGTCATCTTCCGGCTCCGGCATCAGTGCGGTGCGCGAGGGAGCTGAAGCGGAAGCACACAGAGAGTGCTCCCTCGCGCGCCCGCCTGCCCGACCGGCCACCCGCCCGCCGGGGTCAGCAGGGCCAGCCTCGGGGGGCCCTGAGGTGGCCGGCTCCTGGGCCCCCCAGGGGAAGAGGCTGCCCTGTGGCGTACATACCGGGTCGCAGGGGCGGCCGGGCCCCCTGGTGGGCCGGGCCTGGTCGCAGCCGCGACCCCTGCGACCCTGGTATGTACGCCACTGGCTGTACTTTCCCCCTATGTGGCCGGTTGTCTCCCAAGATGTTACTACCTGTTGTTTGGTGTTCCCTCCCTTTCCCTCCCCGGTCCCCGTTTAGTTACGTCGGTCTTGCTCCCCTCGGTCCCTCCGGGTCCGTCCGGTGGTTTTGTATCTTGTTAGCTTGTGTCAGTCGTTGTCCTTGTCGTCTGGTCTGTTCGTCGTGTGTCTGAATGGCCGTTTCTTAGTCAGTGTATGAGTGTCTGGAAGTCGGGGTGTTTGGAAGTCAGAATCCAATGTGTCCAAGTTGTCATATACGTCTGTGATCTCCCCTCTGCCTGTAGGGAGAGCTGTTCTATCGCCCTGAGGTCCTCCATACGTTGGAACCATAGAGTTAGGGGGGGTGCAGTCTGTTTTTTCCAGTATAGGGTGATTAGGCTTTTGGCTACATTGAGTATGCTGATTGTCAATGATTTTTTGTACTCTGAACTGTGGGTAGTGGTGTGGAGTAGAAGGAAAGCTGCTGGGTTCATGTGCGGCGGGGCGTCTGAGAACCGTACGATGATTGTGTGTATTTTCTCCCAGTATGGTCTAATCTGGGGGCAGTCCCACCATAAGTGAGCGTGGACAGTTTCAATTGATTTTTATGCTGATTGATCCTTACCTATATGTAAGTAATAAATGCTTTTTATATTTTGCGCACATCTTTCTACTTTTCATTCTGGATGCATTTTATTTTCAATGTAATTAAGATCTAGAAGACCAGACATTGGAACTAGAAAACTGCCTGAGAGCTACATGGATTTTTGATATGCCCTGTTTTAACAGTCAAAGTGTGAGTGATCCATTGGCACATATCACTATTGTAATAGTATCATACGGAGTTGCACTATGTTTTTTTTTTTTTTTTCCTATGGTTGGATTGACCCAATATTTGTATCTATGTATCTGTGGAAGATTTGAGGAGATCTTCGGGTTTAAATCTACAACTTAGAGGGAAGTTTCTTAATTCATATTTTTCTATTCACTAGAGACACTTGGTGTTATATGTAACATTGGTGAAATTATAATATCACAAAGTGATATAGTGAAAGAGTTTGTACTTTTCTCCACCATAAGTGAATAAAGGTGCCCTGTTCTCTGCCACATCGCCAGCAAGTACCGTCTGTGGTGGGGTCATAGATGTGGGTGAGGTGTGGGGTGCAGTACCAATGCGCCAGTACTTTGTATGCCGTTTCCTGCGTCCCGCTCGATGTTGCACAGTGGAGTGAGAGGGTGCATATTTTATCCCATTGTGCCGGTGTGAATGTGGTACCCAAGTTTGCTTCCCATTTCCCCATAAAGCTCGGTTGCGGGAGCCTCCTCATCCTCATTAGTAGTCCATATAGTGTGGATAGGTCCCTTACCATTGGGTCTGGGTCTTGGCAGAGTGCCTCGAATTCCGTTAAAGGTCTGGAGGCAGGGCCAGATTAAGAGCCCAGTGGGCCTGGTGCTGACAATTATGAGGGGCCTAATTACAGAATCTTATCGACCAAAAACACTAAAACAGTCATACCTATCAAGCGTTATATATCTGGTGGAGATGGTGCCAGAGGGAAACTAAACTCATAGGATGCAGCTATAAGAAAACGCAGATTCTCTTAAAATATGCTAATCTCTCTCTAATTAATGCTTTAATCTTTCAAGTAAATCCATTCCCCCTAACAGCAGTGTCCAGTGAAGCAGGAAGTCAATGGGTGGTGTAAAAGGGTGGGCCACTGACACAAATCACGTGACTAGAACTGCCAAAAGGAGTGAAAATGCCCCAAAACAGGGCATGTCTGCCCAAAGAATTGGAAGGCCAGCCTGGCATCAGTGTCCCTATGTATCACAGTGTCAGTTGTAACTGATCACCTGGCACCCCGGCTGGGTACCTCCATTGAAGGATGCTCCTAGCGCTTCCTGAGGGACTAAAAATTGAGGGTGAAGTAGAACTGAAGCTTTTAATCAAACACTCTGCTTTTATGCACATTTTACACGCATAGTACTGCCCACAGGGTTTTGCAGAACAACCAATCAATACATACAATACACTCAGACACTCCCACACAAAATCCTCCCCTCTGCCTGTGATATAATTACTGAACACAATGGTCTAATGTAATTATCACAGGCAGGAAAATACACAGTTTTACACAATATTCATAACTCTAAAAGTATACATCACATTCACATAAACATTACAGAACCCCCACATTCAACTTATCTCCAGATAGCTTGGATCTGAGCCCTCATTATATCCGAACAGCGCTCAGATACCACAAACACAGTCAAATCGCCATGGGGTTAAACCATAGCAACAAGTTCCAATTGGTCTGGCGGTGTCCCTGGGACAACGCCCTGCTGGAGAACAATAGAAAGCAAACGGGGGAGGGGCACACCTTCTCATGTATTCAAAGGGGCAGAAAAAGTGTTTTAAAATCCAATAAGCCCAAATAATGTCTTTAAAGGGCAATACATCTCAGGGGCCATAGTCACATGGCAGGAGGCTGGCAATCAGTCTTCTCCAATGCCCAATGGCAAGGTCGGTTTCGCCACATCAGTGTCCCCATGTCACTCAGTCCACTAGTCTCCTAGTGTCTGTGTCCTCATTGCTCCAAGTGTCCCCATGTCTCAGTGTGGCACCGCATTTATTTGCGTTTGTGTAGAAGAAGGATTTAGAGTGTAGGTACGCTGTCTGGTAGTTTGCATTCAGGATAGAGGATAGTTCCCTACATAGGACAGTCAGCTGAGCCCAGTCATCGGGGAGTTTAGTCTGTTTGTGTCTGGTCTCTACCATCTGTATGTCTGAGATCAAGGTCTGGAGTCCCTATCCCTTTTCATAGCCATTCCATTCGCAATGAAGTAGCCCCTTATGACGCATTTGTGAGCCTCCCACAGGCAGAGGGGGGCCACGTCTGGTGTGTTGTTTTCTGTGAAGTATAGTGCGAGGCTATCTCGGGCTTTGGCAGTCACCAGTGGGTCATTGAGAAGGGATTTGTTCAGTCTCCAATTGCGGCATGTAGGTCTGTACAGTGGTGAAGTCAGTGTCATTATGACAGGGACGTGATCTGACCAGGTCGCAGTGCCTATGTGGGACCGCCTGATGTCAGTCAAGTAATAGTGTTGGATGAAGAAATAGTCTAGTCTAGAGTACGTCTTGTTTGGGCTGGAGTAGAAGGTGAAATCTCTGTCCTCTGGGTGCATAGCTCTCCAGCAGTCTACCAGGCGCTGGTCAGTGAGGGTCTTCATTATAGTGGTCAGTACATGTCGTGGTATTGTCAAGGATCTAGCGGATGTGTCCAGTGTTGGTTGCAGGGCCACGTTCAGGTCACCCCCTAGGATCAAGCACCCCTTTCTATCGCCTTTACCGCCTTTCTTATGAAGTGGTGTTGGCGGTTGTTAAGGGCGTAGAGGTTGGCGAGTGTGTAGGTGCTGTGGCAAACCTAGCCACTTGGACATTAATTCTGTACTGCCTCTTTAAGGGTTGCCAGTATGGGGTTCCTATTGTGTGTTCCAGCATGTACTGTAATGCAATGTTTATAATGTATTGCCTGCCTGGGTTATCTGCCGAACGCAGATAACTGATTCTCTTCGTTTCACGAACGGCACCTTTGCGGGCCGTTCGGGAACCAAACAAAATATAATTTAATAGCCCACACACTTAGAGGTGTGTGGCGCCTATTAACCGATTGCAACAATGTTGCAATCGGTAATTAGAGGCTCTCCTGGGTGGCCGTCGTTCGACTACTGACCATGCGGTGGTCGGCCATCTTGGATCCTTTGTTCCCTCAGCGGTGTTTGGTCGTCGAGCGCGTGGTACTAAAAATGGCTACTCGACGACGCGAACACTGCTGAGCCTCCAGACCGTTCGGGAGGTCTGGGACATTCGGTATTTTGTTTCCTTATATGTAATCGGTATTTTAAGGCTATGTGTTAGTGAATGTGTTTTTCATGCGGCGTTCGGTTGTTTTAGCTGGGATCTGAGCGGTAATCTCACGAATGATGCGCTACCGTCCATTCGTTTAAATGAACCAGATATTCATGGAGTTATTGAATTTAATGTGAATTGTGAGTTCTGCTGCACGGAGGGATAATCCACTTAACGGTATATTCCAGTGGGAGGATCCCTCTCGTGCAGCAGTGCCTGATGGGAGAAATGTCCTGTATTGTAAGTCCCCCATGTAGTCCCCTCTGGGAATGCCCCTGGGAGGGGACTCAGGAAACCCTTGCATGGGGACTTGTATAAATTGTGGAGCTGAATTAAAAGACCTCAGTTGACTCCCAGCCTATGTGTCGTCTAGTTCTTGGGAAGGAAGGGTTACTGCAGTGCTGTTTGGATTATTGTATGCTGATTCCCTGGATTATCCTTTGTTGTTCCTGTTACCCAGCGGAGATATCGTGGATTATACTGCCTCTCCGCTACAGGTGCGATTTGCAATCGCTCCCTTAACGCAGACATATCGGCCGTGGGCATCCCTTCAAAACTGCTGTGGGTGCAAAGTGTAGAGATTTGTGTATCAGAATGGCCGTGCCTTTGGATTTCACTTCTGGATTATTGCTGAGACATAACGCACAATGTTTCCTCAGCAATAATCCACTGGGAGGATGCCCCGAAGTCAAATTTGCCCCTCCGTGTGCTGTCCGGAAGGAGTGTAGGTTACCCCTATTTTTATGTGTGTGAAGCCATTAACGTGTCAGGTACAAACCTGTTGTTGTGGGGTGAGCATGTTGTTTTACGTTTTAGGGTGGTGTGGGGGTGTTAGGCTGAGCAATTAGTGTCTCTGGTGTCCAGGCGCTTCAGCAAGCCCAGGTGTAAGTGAGCCTGCGGGCCTGTGACCTGTGTCAGGGCCCCCGACTTTGGTTTGGTTATCCTATATATGGGGGTAAAGTGTAAAGAGGCTTCCCAGTTCCCGGTTACTCTCAAACAGTTAATCCAGTGATGTGTCCCTCCATCCCGAATGTCCCCATCTCCTCCTGCATCTGAGACCCTCGCAGGCCTATTTTCCCTCCCCCGCCCTCCCGCAGTTCCCAGTCCCCTTTGGCATACAGTCTGCTACCAGTGTGTAGCTGTAAATGTTCTTCTTTTAGGTGCCTACAGCGTGGGTCAAGTGGGTTCAGGTTGTGTCCCAGTGCCGTTCCCTTTCCCCCTCCCCATCCTCTCCCACTATCTTTGGTAAGGCCCTGGGTGTGTGGATTTCTATGGTGTGGAAGATCTGCCTAAGTGGGCCCTGCTAGGTGTATGGAGCATAGTCCCAGAATGTCCCAGGTTATAGTTACGTAGTAGTTGTTGCTGGGAAGCGTATGTGCTCGGTGTCCCTTATCGTGTGGCTCCCGCTGGCCTCACGGTCTCTAGCCTGGATCTGGTCCTGCTCTGCATTTGTGGCATTCCCATTTGCGGTAGGGCCGTTGTAAAAGTCTAGCGGGTCTAGCCAGGCCATGTTTAAAGGTGGTAGTTGTAATTCCTCCGATAGCTCCTGCAGGTCTTGTTGGGTGCGTATCTGCCAGGGCCCCCCTGGGGTGATGGCTGTCAGTCCTGTTGGGAAAGTCCATCTGTAGCTCACCTTCTGCGTCACCAATGCCCGGGTGAGGGGTTTCAGTGCTCTGCGGTATCCTAGCGTGGCTGGGCATAGGTCTTGGAACAGCTGAATGTGTTGCCCGTCGTTTATAATGTCTCCTTTGTTGCGTGCTTCGTGAAAAATGTCCTCTTTGAGGGAATATTGGGCCAGGCAGCAGATGATGTCTCTTGGTGGTGCCTCTATGGGGCCCCTAGGTCTCAGGGCCTGATGCGCCCTGACAAATTCTATTGGTGTTTCTCTGGGGCGGTTCAGGAGGCCATTACACCTTCGGGTAGACCTCTGATCCTCAGGTTTTGCCTGCGGCCCCTGTTGTCTAGATCTTCAATATGGCGCACCATGGCTTGAAGCTGGACTGTTTGGCGTTTCTGTGGCGTTTTTTACTCCCTGCTCGGCGAGCCCTTGCTCGGCGTCGAGGATTCAGAGTAGAGGTAGGCTTCAGATGACGCCTGGGAGGTCGGGTCCGGTTGTGCAGACAGGTATTGCCTCATGGAGGCATGGATCGCGGGCTGGCGGGTGCCCCCTGTCTTTGAGTGCTTCCCCATGTCGGTGGCTGAGGCTGCTTTCGTGTGATTGGCAGAGCGAGGTCGGAGGAGCTCAGCGCCCAAGCTGCCATTCCGTTCCACCGCTTGGCCACGCCCCCATATTAACTAATTTTAACATTTATTGAAACATATTAAATCATTTGAAAAGCTTATCCAACAATATTAAACTGACTGCCATTCTGGGGTCAAGAAGGAATTTTTTTCCTAGCTTGTTGCAAAATTGTGCTTCAAACTGGGTTTTTTTGCCTTCTTTTGGACCAACAGCAAAAAACAAATGTGAGGAAGGCTGAACTTGATGGACGCAAGTCTCTTTTCAGCTATGTAACTATGTAACTATGTAATTAAAGGAACACTATAATCACCAAAGCAACGTTAGCTTAATGAAGCAGTTTTGTTGTGAAGATCATGCCCCTGCAGTCTCACTACTCAATTTTCTGCCATTTAGGAGTTAAATCAGTTTGTTTATACAGCCCTAGTCACACCTCCCTGCATTTGACTTACACAGCTTTCCTAAACACTTCCTGTGAAGAATCATCCACTGTTTACACTTCCTTTATTACAAATTATGTTTAAGTTTGAATATCTTATTTCCTCGACTGCTAATAACTCGTAGGACTCTGAAAGAGCCTCCGGTTTGTAATTAAATCTCAATTTACAGAGCAGAAGATAATAACATTTAAAGTAAGTTACATCTGAAAAAAAAAAAAAAAACATGTTTTTCATGCAGGCTGTGTCATTTCCAGTTAGGGGAGGTGTGGCTAAGGATGTATAAACAGAAAAAAAAAAAAAAAAAACACAGTAGAGGAAGAGACTATTAAAAGAAGAAAAACTACCACAACAAGATGAAATAGTCCTAAATTAGAGGGGCAAAGGATTAAAAATAATATCAGGAAGTATTACTTTACTGATAGGGTAATGGATGCATGGAACAGCCTTCCAGCTGAAGTGGTAGAGGTTAACACAATGAGGGAGTTTTAAGCATGCGTGGGATAGGCATAAGGCTATCCTAGACTTAACAAAAGGCCAGGGACTAATGAAAGTATTTAGAAAATTGGGCAGACTAGATGGGCCGAATGGTTCTTATCTGCCGTCACATTCTATGTTTCTATGTTTAACTCCTAAATGGCAGTGAGTTGAGCAGTGAATCTAGAGGGGCATGATCCATACACTAAAACTGCTTTATGAAGCTAAATTTGTTTTGGTGACTATAGTGTCCCTTTAAATTGAGGCCATCATCCTATGGAAGAAAATAATATACATGCAACTTCAAACAGTGCATAATGCACAGTGCATAAAAATCATTACTGAAGGGAATCAGGCTGTTACTATTATTTATTTATTTATCATCATCATCATCATCATCTGTTACATATTTACCCTCTATCATATATTTTACATAACCATAATAACGTAGAGTACCCTCTGGAATTTCACTGGGGGTGGCATGGCATGTTTTATTGCAGGAGATACTTTCTTACATACTATAAATTTACAGTCTTAATTTTGCCTGGCAAATGGGTGGATAAAAAATGGCCCTTACAGTTGTTATAGACCCACAGACTGCCAAAGCATCATGGGACATTTCTTTAACAGCTGGGGATAATCTACTCCTAACCAGAGTTACATTTTGTCTATCTTTTGTAGTTTTATTGGTTTGCGTAGTATCAAGACTGCTCTACCTCTGCCTGCCTATTTACAGAAGGTGATCTTCAATAACACAATGATAACACACAATTTACTGGAAATTGTTTCAGAAGTTTTGCTGTAGCTTAGAAGAAATATTGTGAGATGCCTGTGAACTGCACTGAATAATATTGCATTAATGATATAATAATGATAAAGATGGTTAATCCAATAAATCTAGTCTCCTGGTCATTTTTCATGCAGATTCATACAATAAGGAAAATAGGAAACAATGAATATCTACTTATAAGCACTTATCCTCACTGTGTTCAAAACACTGCCAAAAAGCCAATATTTCTGTCTGATTGTAGATACTTTTAATCCACATTCTGTCACAACTATAACACTACCAATTTCATTCTCTGATGCTTTTAGTAGCCTTTGTCTTTCAACAATTAAATCAGTTGCCTACAAAAGATGAAAGTATCTAATTCCATGGGAACAAGGGACATTTTAAAATGATATCATGCCTCAGACAAAGCTCTTAGTGACAACACATTTTATTGTAGAAGCCACAGCTAGCTAATGTCTTTATTAAAAAATAATAATAATTTATTACACCAAGGACATCTTGTTTGAAAACATTTTGAAAGTGAGGCTAGAATTCCCAATTTTTCAATTATTTTCTAATTTGTCTAAAAAGAATAATTTATGGCACAAAGGGCATTTTATTTCTAGACATTTTGATATGGAGCTTAGAATTGCAATTCTTTTCTGCATTTGTTCAATTTTTTTTCTCATTTATCAGTTCGACTGCGAAAGAAACAGATACTCGTTTTCACATAACTTCATTTTTATTTTTGTTTATGAAATAATAATGCTTAATAAACACGCACGCCATCACGTGAATCTGGTAGAATGTAGCCTGTTATATTTGATGTTACATATTTTTTTTACAAATCTGCACTGTAATGTTTTAAATTTGGAATTGCGATTTGTTATTTATTAAAGAGCGCTGCAGGATCTTCCTATCTCGGTCACGCAGCCTAAGTGAGATTCAGTGTAATAAAACATGATGGTGTCATTAATCCTGTACCACTGGTGACACCCAACCCCCTCTGCTATTATTGATATCAGTACCATTGTCTCTGATTCTCCAACTCATCAGTATGCAAACTGAGTGTCACTATGATGTGTGGTGACTTGGTTGGATGCACTTTCCACATTTCTGGCAAATGAGTATAATTATTTTCAGAGCTGCGGGCAACTCATGCATGTTTTATCCTCCATCTGGACCAGCACAGTACACAATAGTGGTAAAAGATGATTTCCGTTCTTCGATGCCCGTGGACCGTCATCAACGGAACACTGATGAAATGGTCATGTATCCCCTAACACTTTTATATCTGCCGCAGCTTGACAACAATTTCATTTCCCCAAAGTGTAAAAAAAAAAAAGCACTTCCCATATTCCGGTCCTCTGTGCATGCATTCGTATTGTAAAAGCATTTACCATTAACATAATGTAGCAATTTGTAGATTTATGAAATAAGTATACAGAAATTTTTGCCAAACAAATGTGAGTTTCTCCAAAGCAGAAAAAAAAAAAATCCCCAGAAGCTTTTGCAATACCCTTTCCTCTATTGCACACATCATTGCCTCTATACCACCCCCATGCACATTTTCACTGCAAAATAATCAGGATCATTTGTTTTATTTCCATGTGTGTTTTAGAACCACTAAATGCAGATGTGTCCTTTCTCTTTTATTACGTTTTGTGCGACCAAGTATCTCATAAAATAAAAAATAGATCTTTATCATTGCGGTAGTTTTTATTTCCTTTTTTCAAAAATGATTCCGCTAGATAATAATAATAATAATAACAACAAAGTATTTAACCAGGAAAGGCACATTCAGATTACTCTGGTTTTCAAGTAATAGATAACCCATATATTCCGACATTAACAGTACTATAAATAAAATATAAATTCTGTAAAGGTATCTACATTAACCTGCATTTCAGATTTGCAGAATAGCATTTCATGTCTATCAAGCAATGCATTAAATGTTTTGGTAAAATAAAGGATGTTGGTAAAATACTTTGATGGACAGAAAATCCCAGAGTAAATAGTAATCTTTTTAAAAGTTCACAGTTTTTTTTGTGTTAATTTTGTATTTGTTCTCTAATGAAACTGCTACATTTCATTGGATCCAAATAAATGAGAGGGTTCGTTAATTTGTGATGATTTGTGTTTGCTATGTGAAACCGCTGGAGCTATGATGTAATTTGTGTATTTCCAGTTGTGAAACATGACATTGTTCACTATATTTATATCGGCTAACCTATTATAGAGCTTCCTTTCTTCCTGCACCCATGCGTGCAGCGCAATCCCACACACATATCCTTTCCTATTGAATGGATTGTACCATGCTACAGGGCCCTACCACACATCACACATTCTTTATCAGCAGTTGTGCCAGGGTCTCCATAGCAACAGTATAATAGATTTGCCCTTATACACTCCCAGAGGCCACATTGAAGTGCAATGCAAAATTTGCTGGAGCCTGAATTCCTTTCAACTCATAGCTCATGTGTCAGAGAATAAGTTAATGCATAGATAGCAGTAGGCTATTTGCTTGCAAAGAATCCTTTTGGTCTCCAGTATGCTTTTCTCTCTTTGACATTCAGAAGCTAGGAAACCTCCAAATGTCATTTTATTCTATGGGTATGCTTGTTATGATGAAGTCAGTTCTAAGGATATGGAGGCGAGGCTTAGGCAACCCCCCACTATACTTCCGCTCCGAGGGGCTCTGACCCCATTAGGACGAACCAAGCGAGAACTTATCATAATTTGTAGTTGCAAGTACAGCCGAAAGGATGGCTCATCATATTGGGAGTCCTGGTACCCACTGCTGAAGGTTGTCTATTCCTGCATTGAGGAATAGTGTGTGGGATGAAGGAGTTTCTGAATTGGCATAAGGATGAAAGAATGAGAGAGAGAGAAAGGGAGGGGTGGAAGTGAACACATTTGAGGTTTGCAAGCTGCTAAAGAGCAGTCTATTCTTGGTAAGGAACCACTAAGGTCACCTAGTCCACCTCACGAATTGGTGTGGGTGCAGTTGTCCTGTCAGTTTAAACCTGTAATGCAAAACATGTCAGTTTCGTACAAACTACAATGTTTATATTGCAAGGTTAAACACACCTTGAACGGTTGTCTTCCAAACTGCTGCTGCACTGGCCAACTAAAACGCGGTCACATGACTTTGCAGCTCTTAGGAAAACATTGATTCCTATGGGCATCAATGGTTGTGTGCGCGGTACTTATCACTCTGTACATCAGGTAACCGATGCTCCATTCGATTGTAACCGCGATGGAAGAAGCAATGCCTCAATGACATCATAGAAGGCAGAGAAATGAGCAACTCCGAGGGAGATTTGGTGCTGGGCGAAGGTAAGTAAAAATCTTATTTTGAGATATTTTTATGGTAAACGGAGGAGGTTGTATCTAAATAGTGACAGTGGCACTACATGGTTAAGAATGCAGGTTTGTATTCCTAGCGTCAGTGGCGTACACACAATCCATGGGGCCCCGATGCGAAAACTGATCTGTGGGCCCCCCCCCCGCGCGCTTACTCTACGCGGGCTGGGGCCGCAACACATTGTGACGGGCACCTGGTCGCAGGCCACGGCATGTACGCCAGTGCATGCAGATACACATACACTTAAAAGACCACTACAGACACCCAGATCACATCAGCTCAATGACGTGGTCTGGGTGCCAGTTCCCTCTAGTTTTAACTCTGCAGCTGAAAACTGCTATGTTTCACTGAGGGTTAGTCCAGCCTCTAGTGGCTGTCTCATTGAAAATCACAGTGAGAAGACGCTAAACGTCCATAGGAAAGCATTGAGTAATGCTTTCCTATGGGCAGTTTGAATGCGCGCACGGCTCACTAACAGACGCACACAAACTAACACACTCAGTAACAGACACACACAGAAACACACTCACTGACACACCCTAACACTAACACACACACTAACACACACTCACACACTAACACACTAACACTAACACACACACACTCTAACACTAACACACACACTCTAGCACTAACACACACACTCTAACACACACACTAACATACTCTAACACACACACTAACACACACACTAACACACACACACTAACATACTCTAACACACACACTAACACACACACACACTAACACTGACACACACACACACTCATGTTTTTTTTAAATTTATTTAATCCCCGAGCCTCCTTACCTTTGGGAGTGCTGAGGGGATTCCCTGGGGTCCAGTGCTGTCACCCAGTGGGCAGGCTGGCGGGTGCGCGAGGGAGCACTCTCCCATGAGTGCTTCCTGTTAAGCTCCTCCTGATGTCATCTTCCTGCTCCGGTATCAGTGAGATGCGCGAAGGAGCTGAAGAGGGAGCACACAGGGGAGAGTGCTCCCTCGCGCGCCAGCCAGCCTGCCCGCCTGGTGATACTAGGGCCGGCCTCGGGGTGGGGCCCTGAGGAGGCCGGCTCCTGGGCCCCCCAGGAGAAGAGGCTGGCCACAGTGGCATACATACCGGGTCGCAGGGCGGCTGGGCCCACTGGTGGGCCAGGCCCGGTCGCAGCTGCGACCCCTGCGACCCCGGTATGTACGCCACTGCCTAGCGTTACTGTGTTCCTTTAACGCTGGCATTGCAATTACCTGGAAAAACCTAAATTAAATTCTTATTTAATAGTGTTTAAGAGTGTTTAGTCACAAAAGCCTCTCTTAGCAAACAACAAGCAGGATTGTGTCTGTAGCAGACTGGACCAGTACCTGCACAAATTGCACCATAGGCTTACTACCAAATTCACTATATATTTATAATTTAGCCTGGAACGATAAATAATTGAACATTTTCTTAATCAGTAGTGCCAGAATTATGTGTCTGGTACTTAAAAATATAAATAAACTGAACAATGAAATGCATTTATAACAAAGTGAAGTATTGATAACATTTCTAAAGAGTTCCTTTCCCATTTTTTAAATACTAGACTCATATTTTTAGGTTTGGCTTTCCCCTATATAGTCAGATTGCTACTGTATCTGTGTTTATGCTTTTATTGTGAGTCCTAAAGGGACCAGTTAGAGCGCATATAGTGGTGATTAACGTCTGTCACCTGATCCCAACACCAGGAGTATTGCTGGCAACCAAATACAAATAATTAATGACTGATTATCCAAAACACAACATAATGAACATATTCTACTCTTGTAATGAATCTGACATCCTTTACACTGCCTGCCTTTGTGTAGTACAAGCAGACTGTAGTATAATCATCATCTGATGATGATCTTTGGCACCGAAAATTTTGGAATTGGGGGCACACCCAGAACATGCATTTCTAAGCAGTGGTGCTATCATAAAGACCAAAATCTATACAAAATACAGTTAAAGGAACAGCGCACACACAAAAACAAAAATACAGTTTTCCATTTTACAAGGCTACTTAAAATGTTAGAAAACAAATATGGGGATTGTCAGGACGAACCAGTGGGCCAACACACGCAGAATTAAGTAAAACACGTAACAAATACAAACAGTAACAACATATCACTGGGCCTTAGAATGGCCACAATTAACATAAGAGAATAAACAGTCACGAGCCGAGGTCAGGAATACAGAAAGGAACAAATACTGAAAGAACAAAGCCAAAGGGTCAGGGATTCCAGATATATGGGAAGTTACCCCAAGATCGAAAACCAAATATCAGATTTAGGAATGCGCTCTCCGATAACCAACAAGATGGAAACCACAAAACCACTAGTGACATCATTGTGGGTGGCGTTATTAATTAGCGCCATCTTGCAGAGTCCGGCGTCCCTCCCAACACTGGATACGGCTGCCGATCGACAAGCTGCATGGAGGGAGAGGCTCTGGGGGTGAGGTGAGTAAATTCTACCTCCTTTAGTGCGACCACACCAATCAGGCATGGCCACACTGTGGTGCAGATCGGGCACTGTGATAGTGTGACCGCGCCGATCAGGTACCGTCACACTGAAGTGCCGATCAGGCACCGTGACAGGGGTTCAGTTCCACCATACTGTCATATAGTGTTAAGCCCACCACTACATCACAGTACCCCAATATCTGTGGGTCCTATACTAAATTTAACATGGGAGATGTACATGCTAATTTGCAATACTTATAGCTTCAACTGCTTTCAGAGACTCCTCAACTTATTTCCTGTGGTCACTTCCAAAAGGGTACACACAGTGGATGGGTGGGGTACTCAGCCCAATAAAAATCTGGTCTGGATTCCAAATCTACACAGAAAATGGGAATTGGGTGCACACCCAGAACATGCATTTCTAAGACAGAGAGACAGACAGATAGATAGATAGATAGATAGAGCCTCCCGTATGTGATATAGACAGACAGATAGATAGTTAGATAGATAGATAGATAGAAAGATAGAGCCTCCCGTATGTGATATAGACAGATAGACAGATAGATAGATAGATAGATAGATAGAGCCTCCCGTATGTGATACAGACAGACAGACAGATAGATAGATAGATAGAGAAATAATAGATCATCTGTGTATGTTTTCTGACTTTTTATACAATACATTGTATTAACTATTTGTCATAATACAAAAAATAAAATAAAAAACAAGTATGTTCTTTGAAGGGTAAAATGCTTAGAAGGGGTTAAACCAAGCATTTTATGTTTTTTTGGTTCTTTAAGCACTATTTACTATTTATAGTAAGTTTCGTTGTTTGTGCCAAGCACAGTGTTACAAAAACATTTTAAAATGTTCAACACAGAGGTGCTTTTTATTTAAATTATAATAGTAATTTAGGTAGCAGTGTGCAATCATGCATTTGTTTTGGGTTCCATATGGCAATTGTGTAGAACTATTGACATCCTAAGTCCACGGTTCACATAAATTATAGAGAGAAAAAATGAAAATAATTTTACATCATTATTTTTTTTTTCTTGTTTTATTCTAAATATGTCATCTAATGTAGACATCTAAGTAAACATGATTGAAGAGAGCAAGAATATTTTGTTTATGTGAACTTCAGCTTACTTTCATTCTTTATTTCAATTGAATAGATTGTGTTTGCTATCATCAGTCAAAAAACCTCATCAAATAAGCAGTGAAAGCAGCCATTCCTCTCGTTTTGCTGCACAATGCCAGCTTTTTGTTGTTTTTTTAATATCACCAGAGATTAATCACTGCGGAAAGCAGAGAAAGTACAAGTAGCCATTGTTAATGTTCATGACATGTTTATTTACAATGTCTTAAATAGTTCCCTTATCCAAAGGGCTGAAATAGGTTCCTAATAGTATGTCATAGGCAGACATAATTATTTTATTATTAGTAACTGATTATTGGTATTTTAATATTTATTTATACTACTATATAGAGTGTGTTCATATAATTGATGTTAGAGTTGGGTGGAATCAAACTGGATGCTGTTTAAGTTGATAGTAGACTTGGAGATTTGTTTCAGTCCAAACACCAATTCGTCCAAATTTGGACTGATCCGGTTATTGGCCAAAATTCCAATTTACGAAATAGAATGCTGTTCCGTGAACCAGAAAAAAAGGGGATCTGCATAAACATCCTCGTTTTCCATGGTGATTTGCCTAATCATGTGGGCTGTATCTCCAGTAGAGTCAAGATGTATAAGAAAAAATGTGATTGATGGTTAGGGGACAGCCAGTAATGTTGAATTAATTTACAGGTCAAGTGACAATTAACCAATAGAAAAAAGGAAGGGCAGTAAAATAATCTATATTTTAAGCAGGATTCTTCCAGACACTCTGACAACATCTACTGAGGGAGGGAGGGAGGAAGACCATCAGGAGATAGAAGATTGCCATTGTGTTATTTATGCTAGAGTGAGACTACATCACCAATTTTTTTTTTTTTGGGGGGGAGTGCTGTCCAATAAAAGCATTCCTCTTGCCTAGCTTCTGTCACATTGGCACACAAATCTTGAGTGGTGGATAGCCTGCTTTACTCAACCAAGTGTGACACTGGTGGTTACTGTTAGTGCAGTGTTACACTGTCACTTAACACCAATTTGGTTAAGGTTTTAAAAAAAGTTTTTGTTAAGTGTTTGTAGAAAGAAAATCCTTTTTTGGGGGGAGTGTGTTGATCAGTTAAAAGGGGAAATAAAAATTCCTCTTGTCCACTACTGCTACATTGGCAGTATGTTGATACTGCCAATATCCTGAGGTTGAATACTGTTAATAGTGGTGGTGATGGAGGCAGTGGTAGCAAAGGTGTCAGCAATATGGCAATAAATGTGGGATATGAATGAATGTGTATTGTGTAAAGTAGCACAACTTTAGATAGCAGAAAGAAGTGATTCTGCATTATCTCGCCAGCATCCAAAGCATGTTTCATCTGCAGACGCTCAGATAATCCAGAGGGGTCAGGCTTTGTATGCTGGGGAGGTTTCTAATTTTTGTCAAACTGTTTTTAACAGTTTAACAGCCAGGGTATGGCACCCAAAGACGCACTGTACCATACATACACTGAACTATAATAGTTAATGTTCAAGTGTCCCATTACGTTTTATCCTTTCAATGACTACAGTAATTGGCTGGTAGTGATTTGGCTGCTTGGTAAGCTGACCCACACAATACACAGATGCAGACTATCTGATATTCTTCCCAGGATTAATCTGAACATTTTACCTTGAACTATCACCTCCTCTCTTCCCTTCCACTTCCTGCTCAGATTAATTTCTCAAGTCCCTATTATATCCTTTAGATTGTAAGCTCACTGGCTGTCTATCTAAGCACTTTGTATATAAAAAAAAGCTTCAATGGCTAGATCTTAGTTCACGGGCAGGGCTTTCTTTACCTTTTGTGTTGGTTTGTGCATATTTCATGCTCTACCCTTAATTGTACACCGCTCAAAATATGTTGGTGCTTTATAAATGCCAGTAGTAAATAAATACATATCTCACCTCTCCCAGGCTCAGTTATTGCAAGTGTCTACACTGTACTATCTTGTGTCTTGCCTTTCCATTACTATGGTGTATATTTGTTTATTGTCTAATAAGTCTGACTTTTACCTCCATGTCTGTGTTTGTTACATGTTGTTTCTTGCTATAATAATAGATTATGAATAAATATGTATTCATCTTCTTCCTATCAGTAAGTTACTTTCTGTCTGTCTGTCTGACTGTCTGTCTGTCTGTCTATCTATCTATCATGTTTGGCTTGCCTGTCTTATTTTGTTTACACACCTGCCATTCAAGATTTGGTGGTAAGATAAAGGATATGAAGCAGGACTCTGAAGAAGGATATCAAAGGGATGGCTTGGAGTGAATGAGATTTGCAGAATGGAAGAACTTGTGGAACCAATGGGTGAGTGCTAAAGGTCCAGACAAAGATGGCCCTGTACTGGAGAATAGTGATCACGAGCCAAGTGAAAATACATTTAAAATAAATGGTGGCATGACATTGTCAAAATGGTACCATCAATTGGATGAAACGGGTAAAAATATGATAGAAAGTAGAAGATTTATTTACCAAGGTCAATACAAGGCACCCAGATAAATTTTCAAGGTCAGAGTAACCATGACAATTAGACTTCACCAACAGCAGATATGCATTATTATAATTCCAAAGCATAACCTGGAATGAAATTTATTGCATAAAGTGTATAGCACAGTGATATTACAAATAGTTTGATTGTGTAAAGGTATTGACACATGAAATTGATCTGGACTTGTTTAAGATTCTATTTTGGCATGCTACTGGAAATTTATAATTTTATTGACCTACATCAAAAGTCTATCTAAAGGATAAATTGTTAAAATATTAATATTAAGTGAGTGTTACTATATTTGTCTGTTCGTGTAACGCATACAAAGGATAACCTGATTAAGTATAATATTCCTGGCATAAAAACGATAATCTATGGATATGTTTTTATATATATTATAACCATGTATCCTAATCATATTGTGGGTTATATTGCAGCAGAGGGAAGGCGGCACAATATATATGTATGCACACTTTAGATATGTGCTTCTTTAGGAAACACGCTAAGTACATTTCTAACATGACGACATCCAGCCTCAAGCACAACCCCATAAGAAAGCAAGGCTTCAGTGCTTTTCTATGGGGAAGGCCTAATGTACACATGGCACTCACAGACTATGCACATTAGGCACCCCATTGGCTGATGTTTTTGAGAGTAACACAATCTCCTAACGAAAACTCACATTATATTTTCAAGTGTTGTTCTTTGGTTCTTTCGTGTGAATTGTTATTATCTATATTTGCTGCCTATGTCTATTAAAACCTTTTCTCCCATCATCCCTATAGTCTCACAGTTACCACCTAAATTTCTGGCCTTGTGATATATTTACTAGAATCATCAAACATACACTGCTGTTTGTGATTAATGATACAGATGTGTCATTCTCATGCTTAGTGCGTCTCTTGACTCAGTAAAGGAATGGTCTGTCTCTGCTCTCAAAATCTCATTTTCGAAATTGCATGTTAGGCCTACAAATATGGTATTATTATATAGTACAATATTCAATTATTTCGCTTCTCTATCGCTGGACTTCTGAAAACAGTTCTGAAAACAAGTATTGAGTTAACTGAGCATTGAGAAAACCTGGCAATGACAAATTTGGAAAATAGCTAAGTTGGAATTCCATGTTTAATTTATAACTTAATTGTGTATTTATTAAAGCTGTTTTGCTTATAGTTTGTGCTTTCTGGGCTCCTATAAAACATGACTCGTGACAAAAGGACAAATAAAAGTTCATTGTGTTATTGCCCATCGCTGAACAGCCAGTGTTAAATCCGCAGATTAATAATTAATATAGTCTTAAATAAGCAATTAAAAAACCTGAAATGTTTTTTCACATTAGCTGAATAGTACAAAAAAAATGTAAACTCATTGCTTAGTGAATACATTCACATTTTATTCTGTTCATTACATTGACTTACTGCACTTAAACCAGTTATCAGGTATCATTGAATTTTACCATCAAAAGAAGAATCAGATTAAATGATTATCAATTTAATGACTTCAACATAGAAAGAGGAACATTAACAGGTGGAGTGATCCTGTCATTTTAACCCTGCAATGTAAAACATTGTAATCTTGTCTCCCTGACACCACTAGAGGAGTCAATCTCAATCCTGGAATTAAATGGTCCAGATAGCATCATTTGATTGGAGGAGCATGGCATTTTGCGGTGCATGCATATCTCCAATCCAATGCTTCTTTTGGAGAAGCACTGTACTGGAGTAGATAGCAGAAAACATCTTCAAAGCCAGAGCAGGCAGCTGCAGCGGAGGTGTACCGGTACTTGAATCGAGGTAAGCAGTATTTGATGGTAGTAGCATGGCATTTTGCAGCGCATGTGCATGTGTATTTCCAATTTTAATTCCTTCTCATTGTGAAGCACTTGATTGCAGGAGATTGTGGAAATGTCTTCAAAAGAGGACCGGGTAGCTGCTGCAGAGAAATCTCAGTGCTGGAATTCAGGTAAATATTGCACTTCATTTTTCTTAAAAGCAAAGGGGGGTGGGCAGAAAAAAACCTATAGTCCTAAAAAAGAAAGGTTCTATTTAAAATACATTTGCTACTTATAACTTATAGTCTTATTTACAGATATGGAAGAATTGTAGGCCCCATCCAACACTTTTGTAAGGTCTTTGCTGGGCTGCACTAATAAGGAGATTTGATGAAGAAGTACAGACTTTCCATCCCATTGGTAAAACTTATAAAAGACGTGAAAACTTGGCACTCAATGAAATGTACTACCCACCTGTACTACGGACGCGTATTGCTGGTTCTGCTGGTTCCCAGTAAGAGAGGGTCCCCTTCAAGCCTGACAGCCAGAAGTTCTCTCAGCCGAGTGCAGCAAGCCTCTCTTATGGTGATGTATACTTAAGCTGATATCTAGATAATGTTCCTTTAAGCTGAATGTGCACTATTATAAGTAATGTTATTACTTATTAATTAAGTCTCTATTAGTTAATAAGGTTTGTATTGATTATTTACAAGTACTTGGTGTCAGTGTTTTTCCCTTTCTCAAATACTCAATTCACACATCCCGAATAGGGTTTTGGTGCCCACCAATATCTTTAAAAACCTTAGGGTAATTGATTATTGCTTTTTTTGATATTGGCGCTTCATGAATTTAATGATTAGGTACAACAGAGGGGTGCAGGGTGTGCACTGTGTGTGTGAAGGATACAGTGTTTGTGTGAATGGTCCAGTGTGTGTGAGGGGGCAGTGTGTGTGTGTGTGAGGAGTGCATGTGTGGGGGGTGCACTGTGTGTGTGAAGATTGCACAGTGTGTGTGAATGGTGCACTGGGTGTGTGAAGAGTGCAGGGTGTGTGAGGCGTGCAGGGTGTATGTAAGTGGTGCACTGTGTGTGAAGGGTGCATTCTGTGGTGTTTGGGGTGCACTGTGTGTTTGGGGTGCTGTGTGGTGTTTGCGGTGGAGTGTATGTGTGGGGGGGTTCACTGTGTGTTTGGGGTGCTGTGTGGTGTTTGGGGTGGAGTGTGTGTGTGTGAGGGGTGCACTGTGTGTTTGAGCTCACCCTCAGCCCACCAGGCATTTGACCGGTATGCCCTATGGCCAGTCCGGGCCTGCAGCTAATGTTACATATCTGTCACAGTGTTTCATTGCTAGCTAATCAAAATAACCCCACAGCCCCCTCCAGAAATAATATACATATCTATAGATTAAGCCTATCTTTCTCCTCCAATTGACTAAACTTAATAGCACACTATCAAGCCAACTCTCAACCAAAAACAAAAGGCTTTGGTGGAAAGTTAAAGGCACACGCAGAAATGATTATTTTAACAAATGCAGAACTCTGTACCTTTAAATTGTGCTACATGGTTTTTGCTATATGTTCTAGGATTCAAATAAATGCTTTTCCTAAAGTGAATGTAAAAATTCTATATAAATAAGAAATGAGAAAGTGCTGTTTTGTAGTTGTTCTTATGGGACACAAAGCTTTCTTATAAAAGGCAGCAAACAGGCTTAATGGGCAGCAATAATATTATAAATGAACTTTCCATTATTATCATGTTTACACAGAACATAGCATATAAAGGCTATGGGAATAACAAAGCTAAGCTGAATAAAATGAAGTATATTTCTGCGATTCACTGAGCATTCTTTGTAAAGGATATAGAAATATGCTTGCAATATGGGATGCATTGTCTGGGGATAGAACTGATAGCGTATAGCGGTTTTACAGCATGCTAACGTGTTCCATATTTGGGGATGGTAACACAAACGTTTTGCGGGGAAATGGTTTTACTTTTTAATTAAATTTTTACATAGCTAGAGATTGCTTATATTAATGTTGGGTTGATTCACTAAACAGCTCACGGTGATCCAGATAGCCAACTTGTAAAAATATGATGAAAATAGCATAGTTTACGAAAAAAGCTCTCTGTTATCTATGCTGGACAAATACAGAGCAACATTTAACATCTGAAGTAGGCAGAACGCTTCCTGAATTGTGAGCAGGTATACAGTATATCTCTATCAGATCTGTATCAGTATCAGTATCAGAATTTGTACACAACTGGTTTAAACATAGAAACATAGAATGTGACGGCAGATAAGAACCATTCGGCCCATCTAGGTTGCCCAATCTTCTAAATATTCTCATTAGTCCATGGCCTTGTCTTATAGTTAGGATAGCCTTATGCCTATCCCACACATGCTTAAACTCCTTTACTATGTTAACCTCTACCACTTCAGCTGGAAGGCTATTCCATGCATCCACTACATTCTCAGTAAAATAATACTTCCTGAAATTATTTTTAAACCTCTGCCCCTCTAATTTAAGACTTTGTACTCTTGTTGTGGTAGTTTTTCTTCTTTTAAATATACTCTCCTCCTTTACTATGTTGGTGCAATTTATATATTTAAATATTTCTATCCTATCCCCCCTGTCGCATCTCTTCCTCCAAGCTATACATGTTAAGATCCTTTTTGTAGCCCTTATCTGAACTCTGAGGTCTCACCAGTGTTCTGTACAATGGTATGAGCACTTTCCTCTTTCTACTGCTAATACCTTTCCCTATACAACCAGGCATTCTGCTAGCATTTACTGCCACAGTTTACACAGACAATGTGATGTAACACTTAAAATGTACAAATGTAAATTGCTGCAAACTGTATACAAAATGGCTTATGATTTTCTAAAGAATGACCAGGGAATTTAAAATTTAAAATATTAATGTATAGCAATACTCCAATATATTTTGTTATTCCTTTTCATATTGTTAGACTTCTAACAATCCCCTGACTAATATTATTATAATGAAAGAATGAAATGAGCAGAACGGATTTGGGATTTTGGAGAGCCTCGCTGGACATACGAATTAAAAGACATTGTACTGCCAATATTACAGCTATTTGGTGCACAAACTGTTGTAAACCCATTTGGAATTATTCACATTATACATGTTTTAGTCTTAATTTGACCCCAGTAGACTCAGAAATAGCATTAATGTTCTGAATAGTATTTATCAAAATTAACTCTAAATTTGCAAATATTGTCAGGAGCAATCTAGGGCCTCTTAATGACTAATCGAATAATGAAACTTCCAAATTCAATACAAAACTTTTGGACATTTATAATAATCAAATTGGACTATATATGGACTTAATGTAAGATTCTGAAAGTATTACCCACCTAAATTTTATTGGAGAAATTACAGGAAAGTTCAGTGTTTGAATGCTGGAATACCAGCAGAGAGCAAAGGGTAATGAATGAAAAGAAATCAATAAAATTAGGGTCCAGTACCGTTAGAGGGCCATCTTCTACAGATCATTGAAGAATAGTACACAAATTACTTGTTACCTAATTCATTTGATAGTCTTACCATCTCAGAACTTTTTCATGGTATTAGACTCAATATGGTGCTCGTTCAGAGTGTTGTTAGAAAAATATGGTTTAGTGTATATGTTAGTAATTTATGTGAATAGCCTTCAAGTTACTGGAAATTTCTCATTTTTTCCCCCACACGTTTGGAAGAGTACTAGCATTTTCCTTATTTTTACATGTATGTTAGATTTCCTACATTGAGTGCATACAATCCCAGACTGACCAAAAATGCAAATCAGGCAAATGAGCAGTGGGCTGTGTTAACGAGTTGGGTAGAGTTTAATTTTAGTCGACTAAAGAGCCTCCGTCTCTTTGTGTCCCCCCAGCCCCTATGTGTGTCTCTCTCCCAAGCTCCGATCTGTCTTATTTGCCATTTCCACAGGCCCTCTGTGTCTTTTTGTGTCCCCCCAGCCTCTCTGGGTGTCTCTCCCACAAGCCCCTTTCTGTCTCATTTGCCCATTTCCCAGCCCCTCTGTTGCTCTTTGCTCCCCCACCCCTTTGTTTGTCTCTTTCTCTCCATAGCCCCATTTGTGGGTCTCTTTCCCCCAGCACCTTATCTCTTTCTCCCCCCCAGCCCCTCTATGATGCTTTGTGGGATCCCCTCAGCCCCTCCATGCATCTCATCTCCCACACGTCTCTCATTACCAAGCCGCCCATGTGTCTCAGTTCCTCCCCAGCCCCTCCACAGGTCTCATTCCCCCCAAGCCCATCCATGTGCACAATCCCCCCTAGGCCCTCCATGTGTCTCATTCTCCCAGCCCCTTATGTGTCTCATTCTCCCAGCCCCCTGATATGTTTCATTCTCCCAGCCCCCTCATGTGTCTCATTCTCCCAGACCCCTTATGTGTCTCATTCTCCCAGCCCCCTGATGTGTCTCATTCTCCCAGCCCCTTATGTGTCTCATTCTCCCAGCCTCCCCATGTGTCGCTTTCCCTTAGTTCCCCATTTGTCTCATTTCCTCTCCTCCTTCAACAACACCTTTTCTGCATTAAGAGGATCTCATGGAAGTTAGACTAGCTGCAAGTATAGAATTATTGGTTAATATCCCTCAAACATATGAGTTAAAGGAAGCAAAATGTAAAGACCACTTTTAACCAGTGCTAACAGTGGCTAGTGGACGTCATTGAATCAGGAGAGTACCATTTGCAATGATTTCTGCTGCCATGTTGAGTTCAATCTCCAACACGATTAGTGACTCTTACTAAAGTTGTTTTAATAATAACACATTTAAAAAAAAAGTGCTACCTCTTTTTTGTATGTCTTTGACAAATCGCTCCAATTTTCCTTTAACTATGGGAATTGCAAGACAGGACTTTTGCAAAAGAAAGAATCACAGCAATGTAAAGTTTTCAGTTGATTAATGGTAAGGTGGAATGATACTCAGTTGCAGGACATTATATTCTTATTTCATTGTATTAGTCCAGAGGGATGAGAGTTAATTGATTTGCAACGTGTTCAAACATATCCCAAACGGACGGAGCATGTGTAAGAAAATATCTTCGGGAAAATTTTTGTTATTCATTTAGTTTCCAGTGTGGTAGGCGACAAAGAATCACAGTCAGAGAGCTGAGGTTTATGTTGCAGTTGAAGTAATTATCCATAGAAGGCTATTGTCAATAATATAGATCAATGGGCAGATTTATGGAAGTGTGCTAATTTAAAGTTAATTTACATTAAATTGCTATGTTTAACACATGGGATTGCATTTTACTATCTGTGAAAAATTAGCTGTAAAACAGCAGTTAGTCTTCTTATCTAAAAAATGTATATTGCATTCTATGGGAGAATTCAGACCAGCAATATGTTAAAGAAGAAACAAAATCTAGCCAGTAATTAAAATCTGTGGGAATGATGATGTTATTACCATATTCATCTGTCGGAGGCATTAAATCATTATTTTCTTCAAAGAGAAAAAAATAAAATATTGTAGGTTTTTGTCAGCATCTGGCAACATTGACTCGATTGAACTTTGGTATCTTGTAGTCCAGCAAAATATTTTATGCTGTGTCTTTCTCAGATAAGACATGCCCTCTCCTAAAAATTACCTTATTTGAAATATCTCACTGGGATATTAATTAAGCTGGGACAGTGCCGATATGGGTTGTAACCCTGGAGCTCTCATTTACCTCCATGGGTAAATTACTTCAATTGAAATAATCTCAATTTAATGAATGCCCCCTACACCTTGTGTTGTAATCATTAAATATTTTAGTTACACATTTCATTTAACTCCAAGTTATGCATGTTATGTTATGCAAAAATATTTATACATAAGATATTACAATGCAGACATGATCTCAAATAATCTCATTTATCAACCTAATTCTTCAGGTTCATGAGAGGGCTGGAAAAGGGGCAACAGGGCAATTGCCCCCTCGGGCCATTAACATACAGGGATTACATTAGAAGAAGATAATGTAGGATGTCTGTTGCCATAGTGCTATACGGCATGCAAGAATTGTTCAGGGACTTTGCTAACCGAGCTCTCTGTGGGTTACTGCAAGGGCTGGTGGCCTTCAATCTCAATATTCTCCAATGCTGTACTGGAATATTTCCAGGGAGACCACAATATCTGTGAGTGACCAGATGGGGGAGATAATATCCACTCTGTAGTTCAATAACCTCTTAATGGTTTAATGTGTTTTGCACGCAATCAGCCCCAGGAGCTGAGCTTCCTATGCTGAATTCACAGCAAATATATCAAGAAAAGATTTATTTACCTAATAATTATTAATTTATTTACCTCTCTAATTAGCTTCATTTGAGACACAAAGAGGCTCTGGCTATAGCTCTTAAAGAAGTGGTGCACAATCTATAAGTAGATACATTGGAGGGGTGTATATATTTAATATTGTATCCATCACTTGAAGCATTTAACTTTGACACAAAATGCATTTAATTTTTTTCTTCCCTCACTCCCATGCCCCCTGATGCAGTTAAATTTACTTTTCTATGGAAGAATAAAAATGTATATTTTATTTTTATTTTCTTGGAGAGATGCTTGTTGTTCTGCTGTCACATTGCTTATACTATATTACATAAAGACCACCCCGATATTGGTGAACTGATGTTGCTACAACGAAGAAAATGTAAAATAAAATGTAACCTTCTCTATGATGTGAATGCTACAGCTTATTTAGTTCTTCTTGAGGAAGCACAAATTTGCCAATAACTGGTATGTGGTACTCATCAACCAACAATAACAACACCTAGATGCCATAATAAGATTACAGTTGAACCTGAATGTATATCATACTTTGCATTAGATATGGATGGTCTTCGGAGGTAATCTTCAGGGTAGAGACCATAACCTGTTAATCTCTTCAGGGTAGAAACCATAATGTCTGGGATATCTCCAGAGTAATCTGTACTGTTACAATTTTAAGATAAGTTGTTGTTTTTACCACGTTGTGCCCCTAGTACTGAGGGTGTGGGAATTGTGTTGATACATAACCTGTTAATATCTTGACCCGGTGAACATGTGCTCACTGTCTGACATTAGTCTCAGTGATGTGGGAATTTTGCACTTGCTAATAGTATTTAACCCCTTAAGGACACATGACATGTGTGACATGTCATGATTCCCTTTTATTCCAGAAGTTTGGTCCTTAAGGGGTTAAGAAACAAGAAACAAGAAACAAAAATCCAGGTTTACTGGAAGGGTTATATGGCTCTCTTGTGAGAACAGGAAAAGAGGTAACAGGGGGTGGAATACAAAGACTAAAAGAAGACTATTCCATTATGAAATATATACAATATCCTTATATTGCTTTACCTGTTTCCTGTAGGGCTCACAAGTATTGACCCTTTACTAGTTTAAGCTCCAGTAATCTTCTCCCATAAACAGAGATACATTGTGTTTTGCCTTTGCCAATGCCTGTCCTAGAGAAGTTCTCTGAGACATAGACTACTTGTTCATGATGTCCATCGCCTCATTTGTGTCTCCTCCGCAGAATGAAAGCCTCTCTATGTGTGAATTATGAAATAAAATTAATACCCATTCTTCTTCATGAAAGATTTTGTCTTTCAGCTGAAAGCAGCCAGGTGACTTAATAGTCAGGACTTGAATAACAACTTTGCCTTGGCATGGCAGGTGAGCTTATACTCTAATGGCCAATGCCATGATACTAAAAACCTGTTATTTAAATGTGAACTGGCATTTGGGACTGTTTGCAGGTATCAGGACCTTTTAATTGCCATGTTATTCATTTCAATGAAGATCTAAATGGTGGTAGGGATAAATAGGTAATTATGGGCACATGGTTAGAATTAATCCAGAATTCACACAGTGCCACTGAACCAGTGGGAACCAAAAAAAATAAATAAATAATAATCTTCATTGGTGTATTTAGTTGTATGTGATTTTACGTGTATGGGATTTTACGTGAATTAAAAGTGAATCTCATATTTAAGAAGAAAAAAGCCAAACTGAGAACAGTATTGACCTGCAGAACTTTTATGACTTTGTATTCCTGGCAATTCTCACTTTAGTGAGTAACTCTGATTGTGTATTGGAAGCCGAATGCTGAGGTCATGCTCTCAATGCATGGGACAGATATTCTGTTCTGCCACAGTGTAGACTCAAGATTCTGACTATATTCAACCTTGCTTAATGGACCCTAATAAATCCTCTTTGCAAAGGCTATTCTGGAAACATTGTGATAGGAATAGGAGAATGTGTGAGTGAATAGTGTGAAGGGCTAAACGTGACTATTTCAGGTGTCTCTACGTTCTGATATCTCTATTCTGACCTGCCATTATATCTGCATTAACAGTGCGATTTACCTATTTACATATGTCAGACTTGAATCTCGGACTGAATGAACTTGAATAGGGCCATGCTCCAGAGCACAGTCACATGACCTATATTGCTTTTGCCTCGTGTATAGAAAAGTCTGTGCATTAGGGACAATTTAGAGGTTTTTTTATGGAAGAAACAAAAATGTTCCCAATTATCCAATAGTGGGCAATAAATATGGATACAATGTCTTACTCTTTTAAAATTTAAATTTAGCAGCCTGCTAGAAGTCCTTACCAAAGTCAAATAGTTTTTACAATTATTTATTTATTTAATCATTAATTTATATAATTTAAAAGAACAAAAAACTGGTGGATGCCCACGCAAGTGCACCTAAGGACAGACTCCACTGAATGCATAGTTTTAAAGAACACAGGATATGAAAATCAGTAATGATTGTTCTGTATTGTGACATAAATCCATTAAACTACTTCCTATTCAGGATTGCACTGACTCCTTGGAATGCTGGATTGAATTTCTCAGCAGTAGTATTATATGGATTGTATCACTGCAGGGTAAGATCTGTTTATTGGTAGTACATAGTGGCTCTGTCCATGTGAGGAACTAGCAATTGTGCCTTCAATGTCCGAACTTTGCATTGGATGTTTTGTTCCCTTCCCCATACTTTTTGTTTGTGTGTATATGCTCTATATTCGAGTTTTGTAATAGATTACTGAACTGGTAAAAACAAACCAGGTTGATTAAGCATAATTTGATTAAGAAAATTTTGAGTAAATCAAAAATCAAGGGATACTGAAGAGGGAAAGGGGGACTGATTTCTTGCTTTCAGAACAAAGGAATCAGTTGTTTAGACACATTTAGGATACATATTATGAGTGATTTTTGATTGGGATAGTGGTATGGTACAAAAGCATGGGCACGGTGGAAAACAGTAGAGGTGCTTCTGAGAAACATCTCAGGATATTGTGAATTTTAGCCCAGAGGGGGAGTATAAATGGACATTCCAACCTAGTATGGTAGAGGTTTTATGAATGAACATTTTAGAGGTCAATTAGTTTTTTCAACTAATAGTATCTTAGTTGATGTCATTTAGACCTAACTAGTTTTTTTTTATTCTCTGGGTTTTTCTTTTAGAAAAGGTCCTCCCATGTTCCTCACTTACTATATGGATCTAGAAAATTGAAAACTTTGTGTAGCATTTTAAAACTGTTTCTTTGAAAACGCTTTGAACCTAACTGCGGCCTTAGTAGGACAAAACAATACAAACTCAGTATGGATACATTTGCTGAGCTGTGCTTTACATCATTCTCCTTTGTGCCGTTAAAGTGATATATCCAGTTAAATCTAATATAGCGGATGGATGTACATTGGACTCAGCAGAAAATAAAAAATCCACAAGTTTTTCCTACAGTCTATTAGTTTACAAGGTTCATTGCACTGTTATTATCCTTATGTGTGCAAACTTTAATACTGATAAGGGCAATGCAAACTAGCTTGTAATGCAATATAATGCAATATAAATTCCTCACTTTTGTCAGTTCTCATAACAATTAAATATTTAATGCCTATATAGCAATCTACTAAGAATATGCAAAGAGCTATTTGCTATTCTTGAAGGAGGTTCTGTGATATGTTAAGATAATTCACACTGTTTGCTCAGCACAGAGTGTTGAGGCACGATTAGACTGATACATGGGAAGAATAAATAAATAGGTTAAAATACTTCTATGCTTTATGGAAATCATTACGGAGGCTTAAATATATGTTATTTCAAGTCAATGAAAATTAGTCTAGTTTAATATTCTATAGTCATTATGTTTCCCTATGGTACATATTTATGATTAGATACGGCACTTCGTTAAGGCAATTATGACATTTGCATATGGCACACTTTGGGTGAATAGGCGACATAGGAAATAGTGTAGGCTGATGGGTGTATTATTTTTCTCAGAGTATCTATCTTCGTTTCATGTTTTATGTTTTTATATATTCAAATCTGCCTTTTTAAAGTTACATAGCTGAAAAGCGTCTATCAAGTTTAGCCTTTCTCTCATTTGTTTTTGCTGTTGATCCAAAGAAGGAAAAAAAAACAACAACGTTTTACAATTTTGCAACAAACTAGGAAAAAATTCCGTCTTGACCCCAAAATGGCAGTCAGATATCTCCTTGGATCTATTACCCCACCAATAAAAAATCACATCCCTAAATATTGTGTTTTTGCAATTAGTTATTCAGTAGCTGTTTAAACAACTGTACAAACTCTAATAGAAACCACCTCTTCAGGCAGAGCGTTTCACATTCTTATTATTCTTACTGTAAAAAAAAAAAAATTGCTTTGCCTTAGTCTAAATCTCCTTACATCCAGTCTAAATGCGTGTGTCCTATATATAGTCCTGTTTTAGAATAGATTTCCAGACAATGGTTTGCATTGGTGCCGAACATATTTCTTTTCTGCTTACATGTAAATCTATCTCTGAACATGCACAGATAAGGCAAATATTATCTTCATGCCATCCATTTATTTTACGACTTATCTTTTCCCAACTATGGTGAAGCCTCCTTATTGGTATGATGAAAGAATGCAATCCCTTATGTTTCTTTCCATTGAATGGAAAACTAAAGGGTTCCAGTGCCAACCTCTTTCCAAAGGCCCTGCCACATTTACCTTTCCTTTATCCCCTTTACGTCAGATATTAGGGAACAGGAATAATCAATTCTGTTGTTGGGTGCATGTAATTCCAATTTTAGTTTTTTTCGGTTCTTTCTTTAGCTCACTCACCTTCCTGATATGTCTTCTTACTGTGCCCCATAACAGCTTCCTGTCCACTGAAGTTAGTAAATACATCCTGTATAATAAACAGAAACAGAATATAACTTGTTGGAATAATATTCTGATGACACATGAAGTAGGAAGTAATGCATTTTGATATAAATACGTATATTACTTATATTACTTATGCATACTTATAAATGTAAGTATGCCTCACGCCCATGGATCCAAAATTACTTGAAATATGTGTTTTGGCAACTGGTGTAAATAATTAACAGTATGCTATAATCAAGGTCTCTACGATTACAACAAATGCTGTAGTTGTTGAATTTGTGGATAATAAGTAAATCTGGGAAACCCTATAGTTAAAAGATATATAAGTACTCTGTCTATAAGCAATATTTTGCAATTAGCTCAATAATGTTTATATTCTTAGATCAGTCTGGTGGGACCCGGGGTTGAAGTCGTTTAGCTCTGCTTAGTGGGTCCAAAGGCACAACAAGGGGCTCTTGGGATATGGCCTGTAGCATATATTCAATGCTGCCTATGCAGCCCTGTTAGAGCCAGATAATCCCCATATTTCTATTGCATCAGCACAAACATTTAATTTAAACAAAAGATGTTTGCATACAGAAACCGTAGGTGAGCTTACATGTATATGAGCTTACAATCTAATGCTCAGAATGTCAA
The DNA here is from genome assembly GCA_933207985.1 of Pelobates cultripes. Taxonomy (NCBI): domain Eukaryota; kingdom Metazoa; phylum Chordata; class Amphibia; order Anura; family Pelobatidae; genus Pelobates; species Pelobates cultripes. Next base: position 252,254,721 of record OW240916.1, read on the forward strand.
ACACATTGCTGTGGAGCTCCTAAGCCAGGGGTAGGAAACATTCTGCACTTCAGATGTCACAGACTACATTTCCCCTGATGCTTTGCCAGCATTATGGATGTAAGAGCGTTGTGGGAGATGTAGTCCAAACCATCTGGAGTGCTCCTGTCCTAGGCCATAATTATTGAAATGGCACAGCTTTGGGATTTGAATTTACTTCTGCTCTATCGGCCATTGCAAAGACCATTTAACTTGAATGAAACAGCGGTGTATACGTTTTTACAAAATGGGGGGATTTCTCATTTGAAAACAGTATTTAATTATCAATAACACATTGTTCATAGTCACATAATTTTCACTGGCTCACCCTCACTACCCTGCTTGTAACATGCACATAGCAACTAAAACCTACACAACAAATTAAACCTGGAAACATAATCTTCCAAAAAGAGTATCCAAAAATGTGTAAAGGGTAAATTCATGGCATTTACTCACTAAATGAATAATTTAAGATGGAAAAGTAAAATGCTGAAGAAATGGATTTCTTATAATCTAATATATTCAGTTACGTTATTATATCTTTACTAAACTATACACTTCGTAAGAAATACATCAAGCATGGTATTTTAAGCTCTTGTACGGGAGTGGAAACACAAACATACTCAATTCTGATGCTTCTGTTGATTTGTGGCATGGCCAGCTCATATCATTCCGCTTTGTGTAGCAAAAATGACATATCTTGTTAAATCTCACATAGCAGGTGATTTTAAATTGGAGTCCGCAGAGAGTGTAATATTGAATAATCTAGAATTTTTTTATCACATTCAAAATTCAATAGGTAACATTGAAGCAGAAACAAGCACTTCAAAGACAAACAAAAAAAAACTAAACCTATCACCCTACTCGGAGATTTAGCTTCTTTAAAGATGCTGTGAACTTAGAAAGAACTTGTGATGAAAATATCGGTATTGAAATTTATGTGTATTCCTTTGAATTATTCTATTAATCTCTTAGCATGCCCTTGTCAGTTAGACTGCCATTCAATAGCTGATACATTTAATGTTCCAATCACATGCATTAAAGAAAAATGCAGAGTATATTTTATGACGCTAGAGACAAGATAGTTAGGCAAGTGTCTGTGGTTTTTTTTTTTCTGTTGAGAAACAATCTTTGTGCATCTTCTTTATCAAGCTAATGGCTTTATCCACTGGACAATAAAGAGTGTTTAGCAACTGCTTAATCTGTCATCTCTGGATTCAAGGGTGAAAAAATAGGAAACCTAACAGAAATAAAATAAAGAAAATAAACGATAGGTACTTAGACATGGCAGTTTCATGCATAAAATTATTGGCAATGCTGCAGAGTTAGATAAAACAAAGCATGCTGAATTCCGACCCATGCTGTCTCTGTGTAGCAATGACACTCGACTAGAATAATTGGAACACACGAGAAAGCTCAGCACAGGCTATTGAACAAGATCATGCTGCAGAATCAATGGGTTCTTATTGTAATTAAAGTCATCTTAAGAATTGTCACAGGCAATTGTTTATTTATGATTTTTTGACCCTTTGCTTCTTCCTTCCTATTTTCATTTGCGTGAGTATCCATTCTACTCTATCCCAATCACATGTTCTTATTTTGTCTTTTGAAACAATACTGATTGTCATTAAACCAAGGTGTCAGATTGACCACCCCAGACATGTCAGCCAATAATTTTCTGTTTATTTGTAGACTGACTGACAGAGAGTAATGGGAGTTGTAGTCCCAAAACATCTTCTGGGTTCCAGCTCCAACACTATCTGACCTAAACTGCAGTTAGTGTTATCTTTCAATACTTGGTAATTCATTTGTTTAGCGTTTGTTTCTATACAAACTGCAGTTCTGTGATGTTTTCTACACAGACCTAGATACAGGGCCAGCATTTCCATAAGACCAACAAGGTGTATCCTCCCAGATGCACACACTATGGTAACTATCTGCTTTAACACACTCTACATTCCCTATGTTACATACACACACATACTACACCGCAAACAACCCCATCCACACACAACCGCAACCACACAAGCAGCATCTCCACCATGCACACAACCCCACAAGCAGCATCCCCAGAAACAAGCAACCTCACAAATGCAACACAACAAGCAGCCACCCCACACATACAACCCCACAAGCAGCAAATCGACAAACCTAGCATTAACACATCCAATATCGTACCCCAAACGTCTGCGTGTGTAATGTGTTATATATATATATATTTGAGGTGCAATGTGAAAACTGGCCTTGGAGTAGCAAGCATGGTAAATCTGGTCCTGCCTAGATATATGTGATGAACTTTTATTTATTTTAAAAGTCAAGCAATGAGCAGTTAATTATGTTTGTGGGTCATGTGAAAATTGTATTAGGACACTAGCAGACACTATGTTGCACAATCTGCATAATGTATTTATTATTGTATCTCACATGATTTCGTGCAATTTGCATGGAGTCCCAAGTATAAACAATGTTATATGCATCTGTTAATCCCATATAGGCAAAGATTAATAGTCAAGCAAATACTAAAATTATTTAGACCTTCGTTACATGCAGTAAAGAATCTAAATTTCTGATTCTCTCTGAATACAAATCAATTATACAAATATCATAATTATTCTATTAATATATCAGCACTTTATAGTAGGGTATAGAGAATACAACAGTCTCTAGATGTCATTGCTAATTTGTGCCTCATTGTAAATGTCAAATGGTGGGTTACAATTGTAACTTGCTTCTTACGTTACTTGGATGTAAAACATGTTTAATGTATTCTTATTATCAAACTATTGCACTAAAAATATTGCACTTCATATCAATCATTTATCATACCATCATAACATTTAAACCACACACAGCACCTGCATTTCACCAGCCATAGAGTCTTTGCAAACATATTTAAAATGTGTTATCTGGAGATGAAATGACAGGATCAGCAGAATAGTTCATGTCTGAGTAGATGGATTATTGTCAGAGACAAACTTTATGATGATAAAACTTACTTTCTTATCCATCAGAGACTGAACCCTTGGATCAAGTATGAATGAAATAACTAGAGGACAACTAATTTTCAGCTGAAAGATATACTCATCTAAATTATATAACTTAAATCCTAGCCAATAGCAATTATTAATAAACAATACACCTACTGCTATTAATAATAATTCTATTACAAATAAATAATAACCTAAATATGACATTCTTATTTGCTGAAATTATTGAATTAACTCTGATTCTACATTTCAACCTTAATGGTACTTTGTTAATATTTGAAATCAGATTTCTCCCTTTAGATGGGAGCCGTGGGGGAAGTCTTGCTGATATTACACAAATATTTGTTTGGACTTTTCAGAATATCTTACCACTCCCACAGAATGGTGGTTTAATTTTTCGGAGTTGATAATCTTATAGGTTATTATACTTAGTGACTGAGGCCAGGCATTAGATTAACATTTCAGGATGTATGAATAGAAATGAACACAAAGTTCATATACCATGGTTACATCCACGGTTACATCCTAGAACCCAAGTCTCAGAAAGTCAAAAATACTTTTCAGTACAACAAGCAGATGTAACCAGAAGCAAACCTTTCTACTTGAAAGACAATAGCTCTGATCATTAAACAAGAGTCATTGTCTCAAAGAAAATACTTCAAAGGGGAATTAGATAAGTGTGCTTTGTTTTATAAATGGTTCACACTTCGTAAAGTAGAGAGTAAAGACACATCAGGCATGCAAATGGCACTGGAAAAACAGCTAAGCTTGCTTTGGGGAAAACCAATCACAAAACCAGCGTTAATGATCACACACATTTGAATAACATTCGGTGGTACAAGCTCACTGGGCATGATTCTTCCTTTACTTTGATTTTCCTATCATCAAGGTTCAAATGTTTGAAAGTTTATGCCACTTCCAAACAATTCATTGTTGATGATGATCCAGTGCAGAACAAAGAACCAATTGTACAGCCTTGTCCTTATCCTGATTTCTATGTCACAACAGCTTTTATGGAAAATTACTTGCTACAGAAGGCAATTAATAGCTTCTTGCTCTCGTTCTGATAAAAGTAGTTATAAGAAACAGTTTCTAGAATTAGGTTACCAGAATCTTTAATCAGCTGCTTCATCTTCTATAACAGAACTGCGGCATTCGTCATTTCACAATGCACACACACGCGTAGTGGACACCTGATTAAGTATCCCAATCTAGTACACCTGTCTAGGAGCTACTGTTACTTTCAGAATTTAATAGACTATTGGCAAATCCAGCTGAATAGTGTCACAAAGTTCTTGCAAATGTTGCAGTCACATTCAGACAGCAAACCTTAAAGGCACTCTGTTGGACTGCGATCTTCTGACTTTGCAGACCATTGACGTAAACCAAAATCACCATCATGTTTTTGGAGCCAGTTTATGATGTCTGTTTTGTAAAATGGTACTTAATCCTCTTGTACAATGGTCCCCAACCCAGTCCTCATGGACCACAAACAGTCCGGGGTTTTCAGTATCTACATTTAATAAAAAAGGGAAATACATAAATCCTGGACTGTTTGTGGTCCATGAGAATTGGGTTGGGGACCAATACCCTTGGATGTATCCATTTACAAAATGAGTACAATGCAGTCGCAAAAGCAGGTCTGAGCAACAATATGTTGTTACATTTAAATCATGTTCCTTTGGTATTAATGTGTCTGTCTGTCCGTGTCTGTATTTGAATAGTTCATAAGCAATATAATAATTAGCATAGCTTGTGCCAATTAAGCATTCCCTAGAAATGGACAGTCCTTGCCATAAACTACTCTGATCTGTTTCTACTTGCCGAATGATGTTTTTGTTTATTGCACCATTCTCTGTCAGCTCTAAAGACTGTAGTGTGTGAAAAGCCAGCGATGTTAACTGTTTGACAGATTCGAGAATGACCTTGCCAACAACCATATCATAATCAAAGTCACTTAAAATCACTTCACTTTGTAATATTTTGTCCAATAACAACTAAACCTCTTGGCTGTGTCTACGTGCTGTATATAGTGCAATAATGCTGCATGACTCACTGTTAGGCTACTTGTCTCACTGTCATAAAGTTTAACCTTTTCGTTTAAGATTCTATCACTAATTAAAAAAGCTCTGCTTTCTAAAGTGAAATCTGTCTCTAAGGCCAATGTGCTTATAGTTTGCAATATGAGAGTATTTCCTACAGGTATAACATAAAGGTTAATGTTGATGTGAAAAAAGGCGTAGGTATATATGGACATGGAGTGAGGTGTCGTTAATAACTGTGACGGTAGTAAACTGTATCACCGTCAAGCATTCCCTTCTTCCCATAAAAGAAAATCACCAAGTACTCCACAGGAATAAATATCGCTGGTATCACCAAATAATCCACACATGAGCCAAAGCTTAATGCTGGAACAAGACTGACTTTTAATGACACACACTCTGCTTTTATGCAAGTCCCCATGCAAGGGGACATCCCACAGGGTGGGACACAGTACAACCAATCATTTACAGGAAAACCGTAAAACACACCTAGCCCCAACATACAATCCCTCCCCTCTGCCTGTGATATAATTACTGAACACAATGGGTTAATGTAATTATCACAGGCAGGAAAAATACACTTTTTATACATATACTGTAACTTTAAAAATATGCATCCAATCTTCATAAAAATTACATATTATTAATCAGCATACTTAGTCTCTGCAGCTGAAAACAGAGTGTAGAAGAAGGTAAGGGTCAGCGGTGTTCGTTGAAATGTGTAGCCGATTTCAGTTCCAGTTGGCTACACATAACGCTGACCTCGTTTGAATGAACAAAGATGGCCGCCGCCACGTGTTCATTTGTCAAATGGCGGCCACTTCGACTACTTCAGCACTTCGGCTGCATCCGAAGTGCCAATTTAAAGCTGCGGCAAGTCTTTTAAAATCCATTATGCCCAAATCTTGTATTTAAAGGGCCAAACCTCCCAGGGACCGTAATCACATGGCAAGAGGCTGGCAAGCCGTCCTCTCCACGCACAAGTGGCGAGGTTAATTTTGCCACAATAATGTTTTATGTAATGAGATGCTTTGTTTATTTTAAACCAAAAGTAGTGACGAGTACTTTAGCAAGTAATGGCTGGCCAGTAAAAAGGTAGTCTATGGAGTTATTCACCCATATGCCTACCTAGATAGAAATTGTAGCTTAAAGGAATACTATAGGGTCAGAAACACAGCCATGTATTCCTGACTCTATAGTGTTTAACCCCTTAAGGACCAAACTTCTGGAATAAAAGGGAATAAAAGGGAATCATGACATGACATGTCTACATAATGCTGCTCCCACCTATCTATCCTCCCTTATACACAAGTATGTCCCGTCTAGGCCCTTACGATCTGCTGAAGACTTACGTCTATCTTCAGCCCGTACTCCCACCTCTGATGCTCGCCTTCAAGATTTCTCGAGGGCTGCACCGTTCCTGTGGAATTTGCTTCCCTCCTCCGTTAGATGCTCACCCAGTCTCCACTCCACTCGTTAAAAACCCACTTCTTCATAAAAGCGTATCAATTAAACTGTTAATAGCTCCTGACTGATTCCTCTTCTGCAACTGTTACTAGTCTAATACTATCCTTACCTTTTTGTGTCATTTCACCCCACTCCCTCTAGCATGTAAGCTCATTGAGCAGGGCCCTCAACCCCTCTGTTCCTGTGTGTCCAACTTGTCTGGTTACAACTACATGTCTTTTCGTCCACCCATTGTAAAGCACTACGGAATTTGACGGCGCTCTATAAATATCATAATAATAATAATAATTTCACACATGTCATGTGTCCTTAAGGGGTTAACCCCCCCCCCCCCACTTAGCTCCCCTATAAAAGTTTAAAACTCACCTTAATTCCAGCGCCGGACGGATCTGCCAGCGCTGGCTCCACCCCCTTTGTGACATTATCAAAATTGACAATTTTTAGACAAACCAATGCATTCCTATAGGGAAAGAATTGGATTGGCTAAAATCTGCACAGGGGCGGGGCCAAATTCCATTTTGGCCAATCAGGACCTCCTCGTAGAGATGCATTTAATCAATGCATCTCTGTGAGGAAAAATCAGCATCTCCATGCAGAGCGTGGGGACGCTGAACAGCAGTGCTGATTTTTTGGCAGCACTGACCCAGGAAGCACCACTATTCTGGAACGGCTGCAAAGGCTATGAATGTGGTTTTCAGGAGAACATGGTGCTCATTGCCCTCATGAGATTATCCATACCAAATCACCTTCCCAGATAGTTTACCCAGTCACAACTCACATGAAAGAAGATCTGGCGATGTTTATTCGTCGTAAAATCTGTAGAATGTGCAGTTACAACAGGTAAAAGAACGATTCTTCCATACAAGTTAGGAGAGAAACAAGTCACATATGAAAGTACAGTATAGAAAACACTAGAACAGGAAAGGGGGAGGGGAGTACCTGAAGCAGCATGCAAACTATGGAGTGGCCCAAGAGACCAACTTAAGATGAACATTAAAGAAACAGTACATTATAATAAAACAATATCATGTAACATGACAACCACCAGTGTCCATCTAAGCAGTGGCCACTTGGAGGTGTCGCTAGAGGCAATGTAAATACTGCCTTTTCTCTGAAAAGACAGTGTTTACATGAAAATGCCTGAAGGGAACTATTATACTCACCAGAACAACATCATTAAGCTGTAGTTGTTCTGCTGACTATAGTGTCCCTTTAAGTATTTCCAGCTTGTAAATTACTTAGTCTCTCTAACAAGTACCATTACCTATCGCTGTTTCTGTGTATAGTTTATTAACGCAAGGGTGTTTTATACGGCAGTGTTATTATTTAGAAATGGACATTCATTATTGTAATTTTTACATAACTTTTACCCAGTGTTATAATATCAAACACTATCCTCTAATTATATATTGAGGAGCAAATGAATACCAATTGTATCGGCACATTTAGGATTATTCTCTGAACTGCACTCCACATAGCCTTTAGTAAATACCTAAATGGAAAATGTGATATGCTTTGAAGAACATATCTCAAAATTTTACATCTTGACCTAAATGTAGAGCTCAAGGAAAACTCAACCTTTTCCTAATTCCACATTGTTCCTGTGACTTACCAGGAAATTATACAGATTTTTTTTCTACCCACCTAAACGGAAAATAGGTAAACACACAAGCATAATTTGATAGGACAGTCTAAATTTTTGATGAACTGAATTTTTTTAGTGCAACATGAAATCATCTGAATTTTAAGTTCTACAATATTACCTTCACTACTTTCTTTACTACCCTGTAACCAAGTGAAAGCTAAGTGAATAATTTTTTCCATAATAAATTCTATGATCTTATTATATACACTGATTATGGATCATTCACGTTTTAATTCACCAATGGTTTAGGTACCAGTCAACTTGGATTCCTAGTTCATTTTCTGTTCTTCGGACATATCGGGGACTGAGTGTCATTACGTTCCACTGATTTCCAGTCTATGCACTTCAGGTATATATCTCTGATAACAAATGAAATTTTTTTGGCTACCACACCCAGTAATATCTACATCTAAATAGTTAAAACAAAATAAATGCTCTATTATGTAATAACATTCTCAATATACGTGCCATGAAGACCACAGTTAATGATAATCATGATTGTGAATGCTTTTGTTGCACATATGTAAATAATATGTTAAAATAAGCTTTGTAACTCTTAAAGTTATTTGAAGTAGTTATGGTGCTTAAAATCTGCATGTGCAGTGTTTCAGTTTGAAATGCTGCACATTCTGCATTCCTTTTGCAGCATCATTAGGCAACCGGGAACAAGAGTTCCTGGCTGGTTAATGTTAATTCTGTGTATATTTGTCCACCCACCCCTTCTTGCCACCATTCCTCACCTCAGGTCATGTTCCATGACATCCCTCCTCATGCAATGAGGTATCACCAGAGGAGGATACTGATACTGTTCGAAAATAGTCTTGGCATGAAATACAAGGTAGATTTATGCTTTATGTTTTATTCTTAATATTTGCTTTCCTTTTTTTGGGGTGAGGGTTAGGGGACCATGCCAGTAAGGGTTACTCTGACCAAAAAGCTATGTTTAATTAAAAAAAACTGTTTTGTTAATTGCAATAAACCTGTAAGTCAAGATGAACCTTTCATTTTTCTTGCATAGATCCTAACCACTTCCTCGAGAAGTCCTCTTCTCACTTCAGCTATCTCCAACACGTATGACCTTAAGTCCTTTTCCGAAAACTTACTTTTCATCTCGAATTTACAAATTTCACAAATGTGAAATAACCTTCCATTAAACATAAAATCAGCTATTACCTTAAACTCCCTGAAGACATCAGCCTCGATGTCTCTTCAATTTTAAAAAAAATGCTGCAATTATTGTTAGTGTTTAATTGCATTGTATATGCAGTATGTTAAATGCGTAATATTGTATTTGAACATTTCTCATTTGAACTCTCAAGGGAATAATTGAAAATGAGGGATTTTTTAATGTATTCTTTCTTTTACTCCCCTTTATAAATGCATAAATGTGTTTTTAAATCTATATTATCACCATAACATTAACACGCATTCTCTTTTCAATAAAATAGTTTCTATTTTCCACATCGAAATTCTGATTTTTTTTTTTTAATGTACAATAAAACCCAAGACAAAGCAATGAGATAACCGACAGCAGTAAAGACGTTCCTCTCACCACCTCTAATACATTTTCGCTGAGATGTAATTAAGGAAGACAGGCTGACATGGGCAACATATGCAGAGCAACCCTATCTCCATAGTGGGCTCTCTAGCAAAACATTTGCTAAAAGTTGCTATTTAATGCATGACGCATTTTTTTTTAAATCTTTTGATTCAAGTGAAAAAATATTTTAGATATGTTGTCTGTAATATTTATACATAGCACTTTGCCAAATAGTAATAGTTTTTGGTATTGGTAACACTTTTAATGCTATGTTTCTGAGTATTCTACAGACATCAATCAGCCTAACTGTATGGAATACCGGCAGTAGCCTGATACATACTGTTTAGAGCAGTGGTAGTCAACCTTTTTCTACCTACCGCCCACTAATGCATCTTTCTTGATGGAAACATTTCCTTACCGCCCACCAGTTTTCACGCAAGTGCAGAATATTTTTCAGAAAGGAGGGCGTTTTTAAAAAATTAAATGTACGTACATTTATCTTTTTATTTCTACTTTATGCATGTTTATAATGTTTTTAACTTTATAAAGTTTAATGAGAAAACAAAGTAAACTGAAATTACCTTTACTAGTGATTAATGACATCCTTGAGGTTGATGCTGCGAGACTAAATATTTGATATCTGGTTCGATTTTCGTAAGGAACAAACAAAGGTCTCCTCTTTCGGTTATATTCAGACGACTTCTCTGTTTGCTCATAATATGATTTCTCATCTGTGCATCAGCTCCCCTCCTCTCCCTCCTCAATTCCCCTCCCCTCCTTTTTTTCCCCTTTTTTCTATTTTTTAACCTTCCTTATAGCAATGCCCAGTAGGAAGGCTGAGCTAGATAGCCCACTTACTATTATTAGCCAACAACAATTCTCTCCTTTTCCTTCTTTCTCCTTTTTTACAAGTACTCTACTCCTTCTTTCTCCTATTCTACAAGTACTCTGCACCTTCTTTCTCCTTTTTTACAAGTACTTTACTCCTTCTTTCTCCCTTTTACAAGTACTCTGCTCTTTCTTTCTCCTATTCTACAAATACTCTGCTCCTTCTTTCTTCTATTCTACAAGTACTCTGTTCACAGACAAACACATACACACACTCACACATACATTTACAGACACACACACACTCACAGAGAAACACATACACACAGACAAACATACACACACTCACACATACATTTACAGACACTCACAAATACACTTACAGACACACAAATTATTAATATTAAATGTCCACCCAGCCTCCCTACCTGGAGAGTTGGTGTGGATCTGTCCCTGGGGTCCAGTGGGGCTTCACTTCGGCGGGCGGCAGAGTTCTAATCTGAGGCAGCGAGGGAGCTCTATGACGTCATATTCCGGCTCCCGCGGCATCAGCATACATCGTACGAGGGAGCAGAGCAGAGAGGTTAGAGCTCCCTCGCCACATTGGATTAGAACACTGCCACGCCGGGGGGGGTCCAAAAGGTGGCCTGGCAGGAGGGAGCGCTTCCCTCCTGCCAGTCACTGAAATCTTGCGCTCCCAAGCCGCTCGCGCCCGCCCACTCTAAAAAGGAGAAATCCTCTCAAAAAGAGGATTTAGCTGCCGAAATCCCTACCGCCCACATGGAATCCTGAAACACCCACTAGTGGGCGGTAGGGACCAGGTTGACGACCCATGGTTTAGAGCATGGGTCATCAACCTGGTCCCTACCGTCCAATAGTGGGCGTTTCAGGATTCCAGGTGGGCGGTAGGGATTTCCTCATTTGGAGAGATTGGGCGGGTGGGTGGGTGCGAGCTGGCGGTACCCCTGCGACCGGGTACCACCATCACCATTTGCAACCCTGGCCCGGGCGGCAAACCGATGGTGCCGCCCTCCAAGGGGTCCATCCGATGGATGTGGATTTAACAGCGCGACCGGGCCCCCTGTGATTACATCACAGAGCTGGGAGGAAGTGACTGCACATCACTCCTCCCAGCTAACACTGAGAGACGCACGGGAGGAAGACCAGGGAGTCAGAGTGGGAACTCTGACTCCCATCCACCTGAGCCACCACTGGACCCCAGGGAAAGTCACGCTCCTGCACCTTAGAGGTAGGAAACAGGAGGGTGACTTAAATATGTGTGTGTTTGTTTGTGTGTGTGTGTCTTTGTATGTATGTTGTGTGTGTGTCTGTATGTGTGTGTATGTGTCTTTGTATGTATGCGTGTCTTATGTATGTGTCTTTGTATGTATGTCTTGTGTGTGTATGTGTGTCTTGTCTTTGTATGTGTATGTTGTGTGTGTATGTGTCTTTGTATGTATGTGTGTCTTATGTATGTGTCTGTCTGTATGTGTGTCTTGTGTCTGTGTGTATGTGTGTGTGTCTTTGTATGTATGTCTTATGTGTGTGTCTGTGTGTATGTGTGCATGTCTCTGTGTGTGTGTGTCTGTATGTGTGCCTCTATGTTTAAATGTATGTGTCGTGTGTGTGTGTATGTGTGCCTGTCTGTGTGTCTGTATATATGTGTGTGCCTGTCTGTTTGTATGTATGTGTCTTTGTATGTGTGTATGTGTGTCTTGTGTGTGTGTCTGTATGTATGTGTGCCTGTCTGTTATAGTGGGCTATAGTAAGTGGGCTACCTAGCTCAGCCTTCCTACTGGGCATTGCTATAAGTAAGGTTAAAAAATAGAAAAAAGGAAGAAAAAAAAAGTGGGGAGGGGAATTGAGGAGGGAGAGGAGGGGAGCTGACGCAAAGATGAGAAATCATATTATGCGCAAACAGAGAAGTCGTCTGAAAATCACCGAAAGAGGAGACCTTCGTTTGTTCCTTACGAAAATCAAACCAGATATCAAATATTTAGTCTGTATGGGGTCATTAAATGAGAATCCACAGGTAAATCGGAGACCAACCAATTTGTTTGGACAAAAGGAATGGTTCAAAAGGAATTTGGTTTGTTCGTAGCAGCTCAAAAGAATTTGAGCGCAAGTCTACTATTTTTTTCACGAATTTCATCAAAAGAGACTGAAGGACTAAAAATATGTCTATATTTTAAAATAAATTACTATAATAATTAAAGGGACACTATAGATACCCAGAACACTTCATCTCATTGGGTGCACCATTCCTGTCCCCTTAACCCTGCAACTGAAAACATTGCAGTTTTAGAGAAACTGCAATGTTTTCATTGCTGTTATAACACTGGCTCTAAAAGATGTCTACCAGTCAGCCACTATAGGAGCCTCCTGCTGTTTCACGGAGGTTAACTCGGTGAAACTACGCTGGATGTCCTCACGCTTTGCACAAGGGTGTCCAACTTCTTCCAAATCCCCATAGAAAGCATTGACTCATGCTCATTAGGTTTCCCCTTGTGATGACGTTGAAGGAGGTGGAGGCAGAGCCAGTGCTGACTGACTTATTTAACGCTTTGAGTGTCGCGGTGATGGACGGACAACATAGTATTAGGAATACAACTTTTTATTCCTAATACTATAGTGTTCCTTTAATTACAGATTTGTAAAGTATAATTGACTAATGCACATCACTACAAGCACTTTTTTTTCATTTTTATTAAAAGGTTGCATAGTTATCCTGAGAGTATAAATGTATGTTATGTATAAATTGTATGTATAAATGCCAGCAAAGGGATGCACAAACAGCATTAAATTGTGCAGAAGCACCATCAAAACATTTCTCAATACTCTAGTTACAAGAATTTAATTGAATAAAACCAAATACTATATCTTCCCCATCTCATTCTGTTTAATTGCATTGCATTTTCTAAGTTATTTTATATGACAAAAGGAATTGTTCGTCGCATACTAATAACAGAATGGCTGCAGAAACAAATCCGCTGAAGTGTTTATGCAAGAATGAAGAACTATCACAACAATTAATAAGGATGCTGATTAATACGCATAAAGGTGTGCTGTGTGCTCTTAATTGTGCTATGTAAATTTAGTTCTTTCCCCTAGAAAACACTTACGTCTTTGCCTTTATGAAGTGCATTTGGATGGAGGAAATAATTAAAGGAATAAGACATTACTCGAACATTATTTCTGCCTTTAATTATCTTTATTCTAATGGGCATTTTCAACTCTTGTGTGACCAGCGCATTAATAATATTCATAAACACTGCAAATGTTGGGTAATAAGCACCATGGGTGAACATAGCAATCTACATTAAATGGACTTCAAGACTAACATTAGCAGGTTCCGTACAAAAAGTGTTCTGAGCAGTATATAATTAAATAACGAGGGAGCCATTTCGCACTGATCTTTCGAGGAAGCTTTCCGATGTGTATTTGGAAGTATCTATTTTATTTATTTATTTATTTATTGTATTAATGATTCTGTTTTTGAGGATAATTTAATTTGTTTTCTTGTGAACTACCTTAGTAGTCAGATAAAAGTAATAAATGGATGCGTATTAATCAATGTGACAATGCTATGAAGGGTTGGGGAGGCAGTGCCGGTGATAATATTAATTAGTATTTAATTAAAAACTCCAGAGCCATCAATAATAAGAAAGCTTTTTAGAACTGATGATTCCAGAAGACTTTAGTTTCCAGTAATAAACAGAGGAATAGGACTGTAGAGGGTTCAGGCACCTGGACAGCTGAATTGTTATAATAAAATACTTATGTTTGATCACTGGACATTTCCCTAGGAACGTTAAAATTCCTTTCCTGGAGTTAATTATTTGAAGCATCATGGTACTTTAATTTTGTTTACTAATGCATACAAAATATATATGTACATCCTCTATTTTTTGCATTTAATGCAAATCCTAAAACACTGCAAAGTAAATAAGAAAAAGTCCCAGATACAATAGATAGACCAAAGTATTGTATCTGGGACTTTTTCTTATTAACTCTGCTGTGTTTTATTTAGGCTTTGTGCCTAGTATATTTTACTATTTATACACTGCTTATTGTCCCTGTTTTAATTGTTTATTTGTTCAATAAATTTTGGATTCGGCACTTTGTATCCTGTGCTGCTCTCCTCAAGGATATCGTTTTAGCCTTTTTAGACACCCTCCTGCATATTATATAGAGCCTGGGACGGCTCTAAATCCTGTGAGTTTTACTCTACATAAAGGGTCTATCATTATATATATACCTTTTGCACTACATGTCTGTTCGTCCACCCATTGTAAAGCGCTGCGGAATTTGACGGCGCTCTGTAAATATCATAATAATAATAAATATCATAATAATAATACCTTACCATCAAGACCTTCTGCAAAATCACTAATAAAAATATTAATGAGAATGGTTCCACGTACGGATCCATGAGGTAATAATAATGATTTCAGCCTACAGCTTAGATTTTCGTAACAAGTCTTCATTTTAATGGACACATAAAAACCTACTACTTATACATGACACTTAAAATTTATACTAACGTGTGATTATTTTTTATATACAGATCTCTAGATCTCAATCAATCCATTCATCTATAGGAGACACTTTGGACTAGAGGTTTGTCCTTGATGCTTCTCTCTGAGAAGCATTTGATTGGACAACATGGTCACTAACAAAGAAGTAAGTGCTGGGAACAAAAATGCCAGGTGGTCTTCATTAGCTGCAGAGGCCAATTCTGCAGCTAATGAAAGATACAGTTATATGGCTTAGAAATGATTTCTGAAAATTGCACAACTACCTATTATTTTTATAAATGGTTATTTATATGCATTTTTAAACACAAAGTTCCCTTTAAAATCTTAAAATACAAAGATATGTTGGGTCATACACAAAATCAAGGAAATAAATAAGAGGAGTATGATTATTCAATCCAAAAGGGGAGTGGAATGGTGAGGGTTCTGACATCATTCAAAGCAATATCGTTACTGAAGCAGGTAAATAAAACACTGTGCAAATATCTGTATTTTACAAATATATGATTTAATTGTAGTCTCCACCCAAATATACAGTACGCATTGCCAATTTTAGTAAGCTGTATTGTTTCTGTGCAAATTGCCATAAGGAAAGTATCTAACCATTTTCTTTATGGGTTTTTTTTCCCGCAACTATAGTGTGTGATAAAAATTATATATATTTTTTTCTATGCCAAAATTTAACAACCTGTGATAAATATGTGATACCGTACAGCAGGGGTAGGCAACCTTCAGCATTTTGATATTGTGGACTACATCTCCCATAACGCTTTTACAGCCATTATACTGGCAAACCATCGGGGGGAGTTATATTCCTCAACATCTGGAGTGCTGAAGGTTGCATACCCTGCTGTATAGCTGCATCAAAAATCTTTTTACATCCCCTCTCCTAGTCCCACCAATATTTTTGTAAATAATAAAGAAACAAAATTAAAATTATGTAAAATCAAGCAAATATTTGAACCGCGATTAATACATACAATTGTTATTTGATATGTAAGCAATAGGTACACATCCCATGTTTTAAAAGAATGCTATGCTAAAAAAAATTAAAAGAGAAGAGTGTGGAAGTGAATGGGTTAAGTTAATGAATGAGATTCATATATTCTTATTTTTTATTTTTTTTAGACAAGAGAAGCATTTGTTTTTATTTTAAATTGGGAATGTGTTTGCACTCAGGGTTATGAAATAATTTCTTCTCTTTAGGCATGAAATGACGATAGATCGTGAGAATTGCTATGGTTTTATATATTTTGATATAAATGGGCCATTCATGACGATCATTAAAATGAGACTTGTTCCTATTAGGAGAGGATTGAGTTGTTGAACAGATAAACATTTAATAATATACTTACAAATGAGGAATAATAAATTTTAAGGTTATCCTAAAAACAACAAAATTAACAACTTTGTTTTTAATGTTTTTGCATTTAAATCACACTTACACATGAAAAACTACAATTCAAACAAATCTTATCCTGACACCATCCCTAATCATATTTACACTTTACATGTTGATAAATGGCTAACTATCATTCTTCTTATTGCTTTTTGAATTACACAGTTAACATCTTATCTAGTCTGTGAGATTAATAATTCCTTTCTCAGAATTCTGCAGTGAGAGACAGGAGAACAATCACAGACTTTGGATTCTGACATTTTATTCTCAATTGTTCTAGTTGTTAATATGATGATTGCATCATACGTTCCCATCATAAATATTTATGTTCCGGTTAGCCATTTATCTTTGTATATATTATTTCATAATTAATGTTTTGATGCAAGAAATGTCTAAAAATAAAATCAGGGAAAATAAAACTGTGTTTTTAAAAAACAAAAACAAAAAAAAAAAAACAATTTGATGGCTCTGTATCATTTATATATTATAGACGACTAAAATATATTTTAAAAATGTGTTTTCATTTTCTTATGCAGGTGGGTATTGGCTTATCTAAATAGTTTATTTAATTACTATGCATTAAGATTTACATAATTTTATAATATATTTGATGATACAAACTTTCCAGTTGTTATACGAGTGAAAAATAGTTTTTTTGTTCTTTTTGAGCTTTCATGTTTTCTATTTGTGAAATTTCTGTTTAAATAACAAATCTTTAGCATTAATACATTTATTAATAAGTTACTATTAAACAATGATTATTAGATATATGCTTTTGTTATATTGCAATGCATTTATAACATATCTGTATATGAGCAAAAAAAAAAAAAAAATATATATATATATAATGGCAAAGTTGGAACAAAAAAACATAAAAACATCACATCAGTGTTTTGTAGTCTACTTCAGCATCAGAAAATCGCAAGCAGATGTATTTTATATTTGTTTGTCATATGTGACATTAACCGTGGTATTTTTGTCTTCCAATTAGAATATTTAAATGATTATATTATTCTGTATACATATTAACATTTTCTTTAAAGCACATATCTAAACAGTTGTTGGAATGGCGCAAAAAATATTCACTGTCTTTAAGTTGTCTGCGGACATTATAAAAATTCTTTAAAATTACAGGCTCCAGTCTAACATGTAGTTTCTGTAGTCTCCTCTTCGTTTCAATACAATTAAAACATTATTTATTAGTTAGCACAAGACTTATGCACAATGGAAAAATTGGTCAGTCTGAATCACTTAGTCGCAAAAACTATTTTGTCCAATAGTCATCCATGTGGCAGTTCATCATGTCCGAATATCATGCAAAAAAAAAAGAATGTGGGAAGCCAAATAATTTGAACCAATAGGGTGTAAAAATTGGGAAAATTATGTATTGCAAAATATAAATATTTTGGATATATTTTCCAGTACACTGAATTGGTTCAAAGCTTCAGTGAGAAAAAGTAATCAATCAAGGGAAATCAAGAAGGCACTATAAAAAAAATATATATATATATATATTTATATGTTATATATTTACTAAAAATATAATAAATAGAGTAAATACATGAATATATATTTTTTCAATGCTCCTCCTTTCCCCCCTCTATTGGCGACTTCCACTTTGATCTGTGAACAAAATTGGCATTTTTGTGAAATATTAAATGAAATATGTTATGTATGTAATTTCCATGGAGTCATCTCATAAATCACTTTAAAACATTAACCTGTCTTGCTTAGATAATGTAATTGCTAGGAATTGTTCAAATGAGGTGAAATGGCACTTTAACATTTCATATTGACTTCTATTTAAATATCACAACCATACCAAATGACTCTGACACAATTTGTGTGGACTTATTGCATCAGTTCAAAAGGTCTAGGAAACTGTTTGATTTTGCCAACCTGTATTTCCAAGGTACAAAGATAACATATGAATGAGCTAGTCAGTGGATCAATCAATGGATAATGCATATCAAAGTACAGTAAAAAATATAATCAGATAACCATAATAGTCTCTGAAAATATATCTGTAAGAATTCAGGATGGTCTTGAAGCTATATACTAAAAATAAGAACAATAATAGGGAGAGACAAGCAATAGCAGAGTATTGTAAAAATCAGCGGTAATTTATTGAAATATACTAAAGAAAACAAACAATTGACTCTTTTTATCTTTGTGGCTTATATATATTAGTAGGTGTGAGGTTATTTCCCTTCATATAGGACTGTTTCCCCTAGAGGTTTAGAAAGGTTTACTATATCCCCTTTGAGATTTTATACTCTAGAGCAGGGGTTCCCAATTAATTTTTCCAGTGGAACCCTTTGACATAGTGTATCAACATCGTGGTTCTCCCCCCCCCCCCTGTTTTTTGTATGTGCCGGTGTGTCTCTGTGTCAAGGTGTGTGTATCTGTGTTTGTATGTGCCAGTGTGTGTATCTGTGTGTCAATGTGTTTCTGTGTGTGTGTGTGTGTGTATGTATCTGACACATAGTGGCACACAGATGCACACACTGACACCCTGATACACACACCTTGACACACAGTGTGTATCTGTGTGTGTGTGCATGTATCTGTGTGTAAAAGTGTGTGTATCTGTGTTTGTATGTGACGGTGTGTGTCAAGGTGTGTGTATCTGTGTTTGTATGTGCCAGTGTGTGTATCTGTGTGTCAATGTGTTTCTGTGTGTGTGTATGTATCTGACATACAGTGTATCTGTGTGTGTGTGTGTGTGTGTGTGTGTGCATGTATCTGTGTGTAAAAGTGTGTGTATCTGTGTGTGTGTGCATGTATCTGTGTGTAAAAATGTGGTTATTTGTGTTTGTATGTGTCAGTGTGTGTCAAGGTGTGTGTATCTGTGTTTGTATGTGCCAGTGTGTGTATCTGTGTGTCCCTTGTGAATCTGTGTGTGTGTGTGTGTGTGTGTGAGTGTGTGTGTGTGTGTGTGTATGTATCTGACACACAGATACACACAGTGACACACAGATACACACACTGGCACATGCAAACACAGATACACACACCTTGACACACACCAGCACATACAAACACAGATACACACACTTTGTCAAGATTGGCTCTGTATTACTGTCATATTTGCATTATTTCTTATTTTCAATTATTGTTGTCACTCAAAGCAGAGCTACAATTTTATGTTTATGACTTAAAACGTATTGTAATTTATTTGTCCTCATTAATTCATGTCACTTTTTTCTGTGGTGTTATTACTACACATAGACTTCTTTGGATTGATCAAAGCTAAAAATACAACTCAAAATCATCACCATCACATTACCCTAACCTTACCCAGTCACTGACTGCACAGAAGACAATGATAGCCATTAATAATACAATATACAAAAAATGTGGATGGTGAGAGCACACTATACAACTTTACCCTTATTAAACATAGAGTTACACTTCCATTCTTGAAAATCTAAAATCAGGAAGAAAATAATATATAGGGTAATAACGTAACTACTAAAACTATCAAATGCTGTAGATGGTCAGACTCACATGGTCATGAGCCACTTATAAAAGCTGGCTCAGACTAGCAGCATATCAAATCAACGTATGTAAAATCGAATTCCAAGCTGAATCTCCTCTGTGGTCCTTAGTCTTTATTGCTTCAATTACTTCAGGATGCAGGAAGTGATGAAACAAAAAACTTTTTATTTGGACACACTCTAGGTAGCTGGATACAAATAAAACATACAATAAATCATAAAAAAGTCCTCTTGGGTATAAAACTTAACGCGTTTCGGCACAAAGCCTTTATCAAAAGTTCATCCGCCTTCTTCTTTCCTGTTCATTTAAATACCTTTCATTTGGCGCTTTTTTTCTTCCCACCGAATGTAATTCCTTCCTTCTTCCGGTTTCCGGCGTCTGGCCGCATCCTCGCCGGTTTCCGGCGTCTGGCCGCATACTTGATTACAACGTCCCCTACGTATCACGTCATGACGTTCTCTTCATACTAACGTTGTGACGCGTACGTTAGGGGCGGGAATTATGCACTCCAAGGGTTTGCCCGTTTTAAAAATGGATCATCTAAATGCCCAAGTAGGGCAAAACATACAACACTTAAAACATAAAATATATACACATTTACCACATCAATCTTATCATATCCCCCTATATTCTAGTTTTATCATCTACTATACACCCTACTAAATTAAAACTGTACACAACATAAAAGACAAAATTGTCCAGATATGCTGAGGAGAAAAGAACAAAACATCTGTTATCACAACACATATATATTCTTAGTTGATTAATGCAAATGTAAATAGAAAGTGTTGTGATAACAGATGTTTTGTTCTTTTCTCATCAGCATATCTGGACAATTTTGTCTTTTATGTTGTGTACAGTTTTAATTTAGTAGGGTGTATAGTAGATGATAAAACTAGAATATAGGGGGATATGATAAGATTGATGTGGTAAATGTGTATATATTTTATGTTTTAAGTGTTGTATGTTTTGCCCTACTTGGGCGTTTAGACGATCCATTTTTAAAACGGGCAAACCCTTGGAGTGCATAAGGTCCCGCCCCTAACGTACGCGTCACGACGTTAGTATGAAGAGAACGTCATGACGCCATACGTAGGGGATGTTGTAATCAAGTATGCGGCCAGACGCAGGAAACCGGCGAGGATGCGGCCAGACGCCGGAAACCGGAAGAAGGAAGGAATTACATTCGGTGGGGAAAAAAAAAGCGCCAAATGAAAGGTATTTAAATGAACAGGAAAGAAGAAGGCGGATTAACTTTTGATAAAGGCTTTGTGCCGAAACGCGTCAAGTTTTATACCCAAGAGGACTTTTTTATGATTTATTGTATGTTTTATTTGTATCCAGCTATTAGAGTGTGTCCAAATAAAAAGTTTTTTGTTTCATCACTTCCTGCATCCTGAAGTAATTGAAGCAATAAAGACTAAGGACCACAGAGGAGATTCAGCTTGGAATTCGATTTTACATACGTTGATTTGATATGCTGCTAGTCTGAGCCAGCTTTTATAAGTGGCTCATGACCATGTGAGTTTGACCATCTACAGCATTTGATATTTTTAGTAGTTACGTTATTACCCTATATATTCTTTTCTTCCTGGTTTTAGATTTTCAAGAATGGAAGTGTAACTCTATGTTTAATAAGGGTAAAGTTGTATAGTGTGCTCTCACCATCCACATTTTTTGTATATTGTACTACTTAGTTCATGTGATAAGTGACTCACATTGGTGATTGGAGCACCTAAGTTCTGAACCTATTAACCTTAATCTTTTTTCATATTTCACTGTAGCCATTAATAATAGCTTTGTATTAGAAATTATGGCTGTGGATATTCTTAGTCTGCCAACTACTTGAAAAAAATACTCGCGGACCATCAGTCCAGGTTTTGTCAGTATCTCCATTTGAATAAAAAAGGGGAATACATAAATCCTAAACTGCTGGTGGTCCATGAGGACTGGGTTAGGGACCAGTGCTCTAGTTTATTGTGTATGTCAAGATTCTCCCACAATTCTTTTACGTCCATAGGAAATTAATTTGCAAACAAACAGACTTCATTAATGTATAGTGCTGGTAGGACTGTTGAGTCATCAGTTGCCAAGTAGTCCAGATCACAACCTCTTACCTGTATTTCATAGAAAGGACAGGCACCCAAGCTGGTAAGTAAAATTTGTGTTTTAAATCAAACCAGCAAGTGACTATAATGTGTACTAATGATATCTATTAAGATCAAATGAGGTCCCTGGCAAATTAGCAGAAGTCAAATGCACTACACTTATAGCATATATTGTATTGGTCAGCTAGTCACAATGTACAAACCACAAGGGAGACATCTACCACCCAATAAGGTGTCTTAGTAAAGGAATATATACAAACAGGAAATTGTTTTAAGGGAAACTCGCTTCCTGTCCTACCAGGTTGTTTCTGCTAATTGTTTCCTTTGGCCACTATAAACCTTGTGGTCTGGGAATGAAGTTGCATATAGGTGTATTTGTTTGTAAAGGTTATCGATTGTATTGATTAATACATTTGTTTCCCTTATATGTAAGCTTTAAAAAAAAATAATAGAAAAATGTCAGCTTCTAATCAGTCGAATACAACCTATTCCAAGGTATTCAAAAACTTTTTTTTCCTTTTTTTTTTTAAAAACAATTTCAGTTACAAATACACAACTGGCTTTATGTTTTCACATAGACCACGTTAGATGAATACACACGATCACCGAGTCTGGTGGAAGTCAGATTATAACATGGAATATGGAATAAAGCATTTCAGAAAAAAATTATATAAAAGTTTACTTTGCCTGTTTTGTGATTTATTTACAAATTGTTTCTCAATTTGTGGGAAAGAATTGCATGTTGTATAGGTGTTTATTGAAGAGATGATAGTCATTGTTTTTCTGAGCCACTCATTCACGTCTGTCAGACTTTATTTATGTGCAAACATGGCTGTTTCTAAGCAGAATTTTAACCAGCTGACAAGTGTCAGACTTCAAGTTCAATCACCACTGCTTTTCCTTATTGTCAAGGGCCTGTTTCTCCACTAGTGGGACAATACACTGGGAAGAGACAATCAGGATCAAATTGATCCAATGCTTTGTACATAACAAGAGTGCCGTCTTTTGAAATAAGA
>OW240916.1:252277906-252547444 GCA_933207985.1 Pelobates cultripes
AAAATCAATTATATTTAAAGTGATATGCCATTGAGATAAGAAAAGAGGGGAAAAAAAATTTAAAATCTAAAATATATAAATTATATAACATATGAAATATATAATATACATTAAAACAGTAATATAATAAAACAATATGAAAAAAACAATAAGATAAAAGGCAGGTGTGTAAACAGACATATTGGTTATAAAACAGTCTGAAGATCAAAGTCTGCATTGAGGCCATGGGGTGTAAGAGTCTTAGGGTTATACACCCACTCCATTTCTATCTTTCCAAGTAGTTTTTTTATGTCTCCTCCACGCCAGGGGGTAGAACATTTTTTTATGCCCATATATTTTAATAATTTTGGGTCTTTGTTGTGCTTAATAAAATGTTTGGATACAGTATGATTTGCGTATCCATTTTTAATATTTCTGCAATGTTCGCTCAATCTAATTTTTAGGCACCTTGTGGTCATCCCCACATATTGGAGACCACATGGGCACTCGAGCAGATAAATAAAAAATTTTGTGTTGCAGCCGATAAAATCATAGATATTGTACACTTTATTGGTTCTATTAGATATAAACTGAGTAACCTTAGATGGAATGGACGGATCTGTAGTTCTACACACTATACATTGTTTACATTTGTAAAAGCCCTTTGTCTGAGGGAAAAAAGAAAAATTATTAACGGGGGATACACGGGTAAAATTGGTAGTTAAAATGGATTAAAAATTAGGGTGTGAAGAAATGACTCCGTTCATCAGGATTTCTACCTTTGTTGCACAGTTAATTCACCCAATTCAGCTGGAATTCGGCATATAGCTATAATTTCTACCCTTCGGATGGATTCAGGCGAATTCCCCGTGTAAAATCTAGGTGGCCGCCATTTCGGCACTTTACACGTGGCCGCGGCCATTTTACGTGCGAACAGCGGTGTTTGCCCGTCAACGCGTGGAACTAAAATCGGATACGCAAACAGGCAAACACCGCTGAGACCTCCATACATCCAGAACTTCGCACGGGAAAAACCGAATCACCGGCCGTTCGGTAGTTACATGCAACTTCGTATGGGGATTTCAACGACCACGACGATGCGAACGGATGGCAGGACTTTCGTCTTTTTTATTCGCCTAAACGGAGACCGACCGCAGGGCCAAAACTTATGGAACTATTTTCGGCTAGATGATCCGTGCGGTCGGTCAAAACTTTAGTGCTCCATAACTCCCGAACCATTCATCCGAATGGACTGATTTTTTGACATATTGTCCCCACAAATGAGCACTATCCAGCGGTGCCCAATTTAAAGGTGTACCCCCTGTTTTTGGGGTACATCCAGAACTGGGGTAAAATAGTGCACGTTTTAATGAAGTTAACTGTTTATCAGAGGGGAGGGAGGTAGGGGCTGTAACCTATACCTGATTGGTGATTTAATGCCTCCCCCTGGGTGTGTATTTTTGTCTGTAACCCTTAATAAAAAGCAGGCTGGAGATTCCAGACCTCAGATCTACTTGTATCCTGATTCTGGACTCTGACTGTTATTTGGGAATTCGTATGCTTTACCAAGGGGATTATCTTGGGAAGCTGTTATATTTCTTATGGACTTCATTGCTTGGATCTACCCTAGACGCTGACATTGCAGGAGGAATTATCAAAGCGGTTCAGCTATACTTGATTTCCTTACAACTGGTGGCAAGCGGAGGGATTCGAATCCCAAATGGACATTTCAAAACAAGAAAAGGAATGAATGGCTCAGCAGTACCAGCTACTTAAAAGAACCACGCTAAAGGACTTACTGGAAGCTCGAGGCAGAGTGGCAAGTAACAAAACAAAAGCCACGATAATTGCGGAGTTAATGCAGAGCGATAATACCAGTAATATAGAGATGGACCAAGAGGAAGAAACCGTGATGCAAAAGGACATCCGATGGACACTCAGTTTATTGGGACCCAATCCATCCTCAGAGGCGATACTGCAGGTCATAGCACAAGCCAGACAAGCGCAAAAAGAGCGAGATGACCGGGACAGAGCGTCACAGGGGGATTTGCTACACCCCCCGAGAAGTATTGGGGAAATACCAAAGAAGGTAAATTATGCAGCGTTTAAATCATTTGTTGACAATGAAATGGAAATTGACAGTTATTTGCAAGACTTTGAACGTCAGTGTGCACTGGAGGGATTAGACTCCACCAAATGGGCTGCAGTCGTCAGCAGTAAATTGTCAGGTAGAGCAGCCGAGGCGCTGCGAGCAGTACCTGAGGGGGACATACATAATTATGAGAAAATAAAAGAAATTTTGTTGGCCAGATATGCGGTAACTCCGGAGGCATACCGGAAAAAGTTTAGAGACCTGAGAAAGACTGGGAGAGATTCCCATACGGAATGGGCTTTTCGCCTGCAGCGGGCAGCCCGCAATTGGATGAAGGGCTGCCAGGCAACCACCCTGGAAGAAGCTTTGCAACTAGTGATACTGGAGCAATTTTTTAATCATACTGCAGAGGACATAAAAGACTGGGTAAAAGATAGGAAACCAAAAACCGTGGAGGAGGCCGCTAGGCTAGCGGACGAGTACCAGGATAACAGGAGGAAGGAGCCAGGGGCGAGCAGACCACCATTTAAGCCTCAGTACACAGCTCCAACAAACCCGGCTCCACCTAGACCTGCCATAGGTAACCCCCTACCGAACCCAGCAAACACACCTCGACCTCCTGCAGTGTGTCACTACTGCAAGCAACCAGGACATTACAAGCATCAGTGCCCTCGCTTAAACCGGGGAAGCTGGGAACGGCCAGCCCCACAACAACCCAGGGCAGCTGCTCACTGTGTGCAACAGGAACACACAGGCCCTGCCCTTAACCACGAAGAACAGTGGAGCGTATTACATGAGGTCAATCCAGTACAAGCTGGGGGGACAACCGGGACCACCACCGCCAATGGATTACCGTCGATGGCGTGGGGGCCCGGGCGCTGAGAGACTCTGGGGCTACTTTGACTGTGGTACAGCCCCACACGGTCAGAGCACAAGCTCGCACCGGACGCACAGTCGCTGTAAGGGTGGCTGGGTGCGCTATTCACAAACTGCCCACCGCTAATATGTTTGTTGATTGGGGTTCCGGGTCTAAACAACTGGAGGTGGGGATTATGCAAGAACTGCCCGCCGAGGTTTTGTTGGGAAATGATGTGGGATGCCTAACCTCCCAACTAGCCCGAGACCCCCCTGCCGAGGCCTACCCGGTTACCACCCGAGCTCAAGCCAGACTGGAAGCTCCGCTGCACTCTGAGGAGAACCAGGTAAGAGGCGAAATACCCCCTTTACCCGATCCCCCCGTACCCTTCTGGGATACCCCCCAGGGGTTTGAACAGGAACAGCGTACTGACCCCACATTAGAAGGCTATAGGAAGGCCGCGGCCGCTACCCCCGAGAACAACCCGCACAAAAAATTTGAGTGGTATGAGGGGTTGCTATATAGGGTAACCGAGGGGGTGGGACAGGGGGCTACCCAGGTCATAAAAAGACAGTTAGTTGTGCCCCGTAAATTTCGGGCTGAGTTGTTAAAACTCAGTCATGACATTCCCCTAGCAGGACATTTAGGGGTCAAAAAGACCAAAGACAGGTTAACTCAAACCTTCTTCTGGCCCAGAGCCACCCAGGACCTCAAGTACTATTGCAGGACATGTGATGTATGCCAAAGGGTAGGGAAAAGGGGAGACCTTCGGAAGGCTAAGCTTCACCCCCTACCCATCATCGAACAGCCCTTCCACCGAGTAGCGGTGGATTTAATAGGTCCCCTCAGTCGCCCCAGTTCGTCGGGCAAAAAGTTTATCCTAACGGTGGTTGACTACGCCACTAGATACCCGGAGGCAGTCGCCCTCACCAATATAGAGGCCGAGACCGTGGCAGAGGCCCTTATTCAGATATTCACCCGAGTAGGTTTCCCGCAGGAGATACTCTCCGATCGGGGGACGCAGTTCACAGCTACCCTGACGCAACAACTGTGGCAGAGCTGTGGAGTGCAACCCCTGTTCAGCGCCCCGTATCATCCCCAGACTAACGGGCTCTGTGAACGTTTCAATGGCACTCTAAAACAGATGCTAAAAACTTTTACAGAGTCCCACAAGAATTGGGAAAAATTCCTTCCCCACCTTCTGTTTGCCTACCGTGAGGTGCCCCAGGCCTCCACTGGGTTTTCCCCCTTCGAACTCCTGTACGGGAGAAAAGTTCGGGGCCCACTGGAGCTCGTACGGGAACACTGGGAGGGCAATACAGATGAGGGGGGAGTCCCTATCGTCCAGTATGTCCTGGAGTTCCGGGACCGTCTGCGGGCCCTCACCGAATCGGTTCGGGAGAACCTGCAGGCGGCCCAGGAGGACCAGAAAAAGTGGTACGATAGGAGGGCCCAGGATAGAGTGCTGGACTTAGGGCAGAAGGTACTGGCTCTGAGGCCCGTTAAAAAGGACAAGCTGCAAGCAGCCTGGCAGGGACCCTTTAAGGTAGTGGAACAGGTTAGCGAGACTACCTACATCGTGAGCAAATGCTCAGATGAAAGGCTGACCAAAGCCTTCCATGTGAACATGCTCAAACCATATTTTGAAAGGACAGAGGAGGTGGGCGCCGTGTGCGCCCCCGCCACAGAGGATAGTGAAGGGCTTCCCCTGCCTGACTTACTGGAGACCACCCCCTGTACTATTGACCAAGTAAGCTTGGGGCAAAATTTAGACCTCCTGGAGAAAGGTGAGGCTACCCATCTGCTGCAGGGATACCGAGAGATGTTTTCCGCTACCCCCGGCTATACCTCCGCTGCGGTACACCGTGTGGAAACCCAGGGAGAGACGCCCCTACGGCAACAGCCATATCGGATCCCGGAAGCAGTACGTGAGAGTATGCTCACCGAGTTAAGGGATATGTTACGGCTAGGGGTAATAGAACCCTCCCAAAGTCCTTGGGCCTCCCCGGTGGTACTAGTACCGAAGCGCGACGGCACTACGCGCTTCTGTGTAGATTACCGGAGGCTTAACGACCGTACCATAACCGATGCCTACCCCATGCCTAGAATAGATGAGCTCTTAGATCGTATGGCGGGGGGGAACTACTTGACTACCCTGGACCTGTGCAAGGGTTATTGGCAGATCCCCCTGGAGCCTGCGGCCATCCCCAAGTCGGCGTTCGTCACCCCGTTTGGGCTATACCAATTCAAGGTTATGCCCTTTGGGATGAAGAACGCCCCGGCTACGTTTCAGCGGATGGCGGATAGGCTCCTGGAGGGGTTGCAGGACTTCGCATGTGCGTATCTAGATGATATTGCCATCTATAGCCGCACATGGGGAGACCATCTGGGTCATGTGTCCAGGGTACTCGAACGAATCCACCTCGCCGGGCTCACTTTGAAACCCGACAAGTGTCACGTAGGCCTAGCCGAGGTCCAGTATCTAGGCCACCGTGTCGGCTCCGGTAGACAACGCCCAGAGCCCGCTAAGGTAGAAGCCATAGCTAACTGGCCCCAACCTCGGACCAAAACCCAGGTACTGGCTTTCTTAGGGACGGCCGGGTATTATAGGAAGTTCGTCCCAGAATATAGCGCCCTGGCCAAGCCCCTCACGGACCTTACCAAAAAGGCCCTTCCCAAACAGGTCTCCTGGACCCCAGAGTGCACGGACGCTTTCCAGAAGCTCAAAACGGCCTTGAGTGAGGCCCCTGTGTTGGCAGCACCCGATTACACTAAACAATTTCTCGTCCACACAGATGCCTCCATGTTTGGGCTGGGAGCCGTGCTAAGCCAGGTGGGGGCGGATGGCATGGAACACCCGGTGGCATACCTCAGCCGTAAACTTTTGCCCCGAGAAGTCAGCTATGCCACCGTAGAAAAAGAGTGCTTGGCCCTCGTGTGGGCCCTCAAGAAACTTCAGCCCTATCTGTATGGGCGAGCGTTTACCCTTATGACCGACCACAACCCCCTGGTATGGCTCAACCGGGTAGCTGGTGACAACCCCAGGCTACTCCGGTGGAGCCTAGCTCTCCAACCATACAATTTTACCATGCAGTACCGTCCGGGTAAACAAAATGGGAATGCGGATGGACTGTCCCGCCAGACCGAACTGGACACCTAAAAACGTACTTTCATCGGACATCCCCAAGCCAACCCGACAGGGTCTAGGCGGGTATGCCGACCTATGGACTTATAGGGGAGCAGTGTGAAGAAATGACTCCGTTCATCAGGATTTCTACCTTTGTTGCACAGTTAATTCACCCAATTCAGCTGGAATTCGGCATATAGCTATAATTTCTACCCTTCGGATGGATTCAGGCGAATTCCCCGTGTAAAATCTAGGTGGCCGCCATTTCGGCACTTTACACGTGGTCGCGGCCATTTTACGTGCGAACAGCGGTGTTTGCCCGTCAACGCGTGGAACTAAAATCGGATACGCAAACAGGCGAACACCGCTGAGACCTCCATACATCCAGAACTTCGCACGGGAAAAACCGAATCACCGGCCGTTCGGTAGTTACATGCAACTTCGTATGGGGATTTCAACGACCACGAAGATGCGAACGGATGGCAGGACTTTCGTCTTTTTTTATTCGCCTAAACGGAGACCGACCGCAGGGCCAAAACTTATGGAACTATTTTCGGCTAGATGATCCGTGCGGTCGGTCAAAACTTTAGTGCTCCATAACTCCCGAACCATTCATCCGAATGGACTGATTTTTTGACATATTGTCCCCACAAGTGAGCACTATCCAGCGGTGCCCAATTTAAAGGTGTACCCCCTGTTTTTGGGGTACATCCAGAACTGGGGTAAAATAGTGCACGTTTTAATGAAGTTAACTGTTTATCAGAGGGGAGGGAGGTAGGGGCTGTAACCTGTACCTGATTGGTGATTTAATGCCTCCCCCTGGGTGTGTATTTTTTTGTCTGTAACCCTAATAAAAAGCAGGCTGGAGATTCCAGACCTCAGATCTACTTGTATCCTGATTCTGGACTCTGACTGTTATTTGGGAATTCGTATGCTTTACCAAGGGGATTATCTTGGGAAGCTGTTATATTTCTTATGGACTTCATTGCTTGGATCTACCCTAGACGCTGACATTGCAGGAGGAATTATCAAAGCGGTTCAGCTATACTTGATTTCCTTACAATTCCCTTTATGTATTTAAATGTTTCTATCATATCCCCTCTGTCTCGTCTTTCCTCTAAGCTATACATGTTAAGTTCCTTTAACCTTTCCTTGTAAGTTTTATCCTGCAATCTATTAACCAGTTTGGTAGCCTTTTATGAACTTTCTCTAAAGTATCAATATCCTTCTGAAGATACGGTCTCCAGTACTGTGTACTATACTCCAAGTGAGGTCTCACCAGTGTTGTGTACAATGGCATGAGCACTTCCCTCTTTCTACTGCTAATACCTCTCCCTGTACAACCAAGCATTCTGCTAGCATTTCCTGCTGCTCGATTACATTGTCTGCCTACCTTAAAGTCATCAAAAATAATCACCCCTAAATCCCTTTCCTCATATGTTGAGGTTAGGACTCTATCAAATATTCTGTACTCTGCCCTTGGGTTTTTACATCCAAGATGCATTATCTTGCACTTATCCACATTAAATGTCAGTTGCCACAATTCTGACCATTTTTCTAGTTTACATAAATCATTTGCCATTTGGCTTATCCCTCCTGGAACATCAACCCTGTTACATATCTTAGTATCATCAGCAAAAAGACACACCTTACCATCAAGACCTTCTGCAATATCACTAATAAAAATATTAAAGAGAATGGGTCCAAGTACAGATCCCTGAGGTACCCCACTGGTGACAAGTCCAAGCTTCGAATATATTCCATTAACTATAACCCTCTGTTGCCTGTCACTCAGCCACTGCCTTACCCATTCAACAATATTGGAATCCAAACTTAAAGATTGCAGTTTATTGATAAGCCTTCTATGTGCAACAGTGTCAAAAGCCTTACTGAAATCTAGGTAAGCAATATCTACTGCACCACCCTGATCTATAATTTTAGTTACCCAATCATAAAAATCAATAAGATTAGTTTGGCATGATCTCCCTGAAGTAAACCCATGTTGTCTCTGATCTTGAAATCCTTGTGTTTTTAGATGTTCATCAATCCTATCCTTTAACATGGTTTCCATCACTTTCCCCACTACTGAAGTAAGGCTTACTGGCCTATAGTTGCCCGACTCCTCCCTATTACCTTTCTTGTAAATGGGCACAACATTCGCTAACTTCCAATCTTCTGGGACTACTCCTGTTAACAATGATTGGTTAAATAAATCTGTTAATGGTTTTGCTAGTACACCACTAAGCTCTTTTAATAGCTTTGGGTGTATTCCATCAGGTCCCATTGACTTATTTGTCTTTACTTTTGACAGTTGAAATAGAACCTCTTCCTCAGTAAACTCACGTGTAATAAATGACTCATTTATCCTTTTTCTCAACTGAGGTCCCTTTCCTTCATTTTCATCTGTAAATACAGAACAAAAATATTCATTGAGGCAGTCAGCTAGACCTTTATCCTCTTCTACATACCTTCCTTCTTTTGTTTTTAATCTAACTAATCCTTGTTTTACTTTTCTTTTCTCATTTATGTATCTAAAAAATGTTTTAGCCCCCTTTTTTACTGACTGTGCTATTTTCTCTTTTGTGTGTGATTTGGAAGCTCTTATAACTTGCTTAGCCTCTTTCTGCCTAATCTTATAGATAATTTTGTCTTCCACACTCTGGGTTTTTTTATAATTCCTAATTGCTAACTTTTTGTTTTTAACTATTTTAGCCATATCTGTGGAGTACCACAGTGGTTTCTTGAATTTTTTGCTTTTACTGACAAGCCTAATGCCATTTTCTGTTGCCTTTAATAGTGCAACTTTTAAATAATCCCATTTCTCTTGGACTCCATTTAAATTGCTCCAGTCTGATAATGACTCCTCTACCCATATTCTAATTTTAGAAAAGTCTGTTTTTCTAAAGTCTAAAACTTTTGTTTTTGTGTGGTGTGACTCAGTCACTGTTCTTATATTAAACCACATTGACTGATGATCACTGGATCCTAAACTTTCACCTACAGTAATATCTGATACCAAATCTCCATTTGTTAACACTAAATCTAGTATGGCCTCTTTACGAGTTGGCTCCTCAACAACTTGTTTTAGAGACAATCCCAGTAGGGAGTTTAGAATATGTGTGCTCCTGGCACAAGCAAATCCAATTCTACTTTCTGCTTTGCTCGCTTAACAATATTACAAATACATTTCCTGTCTCTGTGAGCAGTAGCTCCAGGAAGACATCTCACAAGACCACTATTGTCCAGCTCCACACCTCTTATGATAGAACCCCCTAACAACAACTGCTTTCTATTAGGCCGCACCACAGTCTCCAAGCCTGTCTCCACAACACTACTACACTCAGTGCATGAGCCTGTCTCTACAACACCACTACACTCAGTGCCTGCGCCTGTCTCCACAACACCACTACC
This sequence comes from Pelobates cultripes, assembly GCA_933207985.1. Classification (NCBI taxonomy): domain Eukaryota; kingdom Metazoa; phylum Chordata; class Amphibia; order Anura; family Pelobatidae; genus Pelobates; species Pelobates cultripes. Next base: position 252,287,372 of record OW240916.1, read on the forward strand.
CTCAGTGCCTGAGCCTGTCTCCACAACACCACGTCCCTCAGTGCCTGAGCCTGTCTCTACAACACCACTACACTCAGTGCCTGAGCCTGTCTCCACAACACCACTACACTCAGTGCCTGAGCCTGTCTCCACAACACCACTACACTCTAAAAGTGCTGAAAATAAATTATGTAGAGCAACAGACTGTGCAATATGCCTTTTATCCACAACTCTAAGTGTATCAGATCTTACAGTAATCCATCTGCCATTCCTAGTGCATCACCTTTCCAAAAACTCCAATCTTGCCTTTATAAAGGAACACTCCAGAAAGCCTTAATTCATTTTATAACTTACTGAACAATTAGCTGATTTTTTGAATACCTAATTTTGAATAGTTTTTGTTAACAAATTAATGTTAATCATATTTCTGCATCTTAACCCCGCCTTCACTGCCAACCTCTTGAATTCTGAAATACTTTCTTCTTGATGTTTACTGTGTCTTCTTGCAGCTACTTTTCTACCTCGTTCTGTGGGATTTATCTAGTGTGTGGGCTAGTGGCTGACAAATTTATAATCTCTGAATATGTGACAACCACTGGTGGAACTACCGTGGTCGCAGGGGTCATAGCTGTGACTGGGCCCGTCACTCCAGGGGGCTCGGCCTCCCTGCAATCGCAGTAGTTCTGCCGGCATTTTGGTGCGGCCCACCACGGCCACATTGAAGGTGGCCCCAAAAACATTGGCTACCCAATGGCAAAGGATTTCCTGAGGCCCTGTCAGCACTGCGGAGCTTTAAGAGCGCGACCGGGCCACAGTGATGACGGCAGAACTGTGAGGAAGCCATCACTTCCTCCCAGCTAACAGAGCGCCCCATGGGAGGAGACCGCTGGGAAGGAGAGGAGGGAGTCAGAGTGGGAACTCTGACTCCCATCAGCATAAGGCAACCTTAGGACCCCAGGGAAGTCACCATCCTGCACCTAAAAGGTAGGAAACAGGAGGGTGACTAGATTTTTTTTAACAGTTTGTTTGTGTGTGAGAGAATGTCTGTTTCAGTATATCTGTGTCTGTGTGTGTGTTTGTCTGTATGTGCGTGTGTGTGTGTATGTGTGTGTGTGTGTGTATGTGTGTATGTCGGTGTATATGTCTGTGTGTGGGTGTCTGAATGTCTGCGTGTGGGTCTGTATGTGTATCTCTTAGTCTGCATGGGTATCTGTTTGTCTGTATGTGTATCTGAATGTTTGTCATTAAGTGTGTCTGTGCATCTGCATGCATGTCTATATGTGTATGTGTCTGTGTGTCTATATGTCTGTATGTGTATCTGTTTATCTGCATATGTGTCTGTATGTGTATCTGTATGTCTCTATGTATATGTGTCTGTATGTGTATCTGTTTGTCTGAATGTGTGTCAGTGTGCACCCCTATGTATCTGTATGTGTGTCACTGTTTTATCTGTATGAGTGTCATTCTGTGTATGTGCATCTGCATGTGTGTCTATATGTGTGTCTTTCTGTATGTGTGTCTGTGTTTCCGCATGTGTATCAGTGTGTGTCTGTGTATCTCTAGAAGTATCATTCTGTGTATCTGAATTAGCATGTGTGTCTGTGTATGTATCTGTATATGTATGTGTTATACAAATGGAGGGGCGGGGGAAGATGCATGGGGAGGGAGGGAAGGGCACTTTTCGCACCGGGCCCTGTGGTGTCTAGTTACCCCCCCTGGGGACAACTAGTGTTCAATATACAATATACAGTATTGGGTTAAGTATTAACAAGGTTTTGGGCTAACTAACACTTTAAACTACGTACAGTGGAATGAAAGGCTCCTGATGATTTGCAATACATCTCTCGGGAGTGGGTAAAACTCAAAGGTGATGATGTAAAGTGAGTGGATTTTGAAAAGAAAATTTTAAATGTATGTTTTTTTTTGTGTCGCTTATCATTCAGAGCTTTCTGCAAATGCATATTAAAATTGTAAAATTAATAAAAATCTCAAAAATAAAATCTCGATATTTGCAGCAAACAAATGTACATGATGAATGAAATGTCATTCTTTTCTTTTTTATTGGTATCAAAACCAGTGTTTCTTTAAATCCAATGCTTATGAAATAGAGGGTCTATGGTCCAGTACGAGATTATATCTGAAAACGCTCATGACATAGTAATTAAGCATTTAACTTTGTAAAGTACCACTGAGCTCACCCAATAAGCAGTGCTTCATATGCACACCAAAGGGTCTTGATGAGATGTGGTTAAATAGTCATAAAGCATTCAATATTTATAGTGCAATAAAGGGAAACTCTGCAGGTTGTGAAAGAGAGGCAGAAATGGGCTTCTCGAGCATTAAATAAATAAATAAAGTACATTATTAAAAACCAAACACACTAACCAACACACTGCACTTAAAGGACGACTGAAGCCACTCAGATTAGATAATCTTGATGATTGTCTGTAAAACATTGCCGTTTTGTAGAGACAGCAATGCTTAAATTGCTAATTTAAATATTCCTCTAGTGGCTATCTTCCTGACATCCACTAGAGGCACTTCTGCTGTGAGAACTAAGTCAAACTTGGTCCTCACAGCTAACCTCATTTTGATTGGAGGAGGGCACTGCAGGCTGCATATGAGCTGTCCTTCTCCAATACTCCTCTATTAGGAGCATTGAATTGGACGAGAGAGCAGAGTCAGCGAGACATTGCAGGAATTAGATCGAGTGACTGCAGGGACTGGATCTTGGCACTAGAAAAAAAGATTAGTGAAACTTCTTTTCCAAATTTCTGTTTAGATTTGGTAGATCACTTTTGTTTCTGTCCATGCAGTCATAGTCACCCATCCCCCTGGCTGCATGAAAAAAATTGTTTAATTTCAACCAGATGGTAACGTACTTTAGACATTTTTCTCTCCTGCTCTGCAAATTGAACTTTAATCACAAACAGGAGGCAAGGTTTAGCAAGCTGTTAACAGTGCAGGAGATAATAAATTCTAAATTAAACAGACTGTGTAGAAAAGCAAGTGTAAACTTTAGATCTCTCTTTACAGGAAGTGTTTAGGAAAGCTGTGTAATTCATATGCAGGGAGGTGTGACTAGGGATGTATGAGCAAAGTAATTTAACTCCTAAATGCCAGAGAATTGAGCAGTGAGACAGCAGGGTCATGATCTATACACCAAAACTGCTTCATTAAACTAAAGTTGTTTTGGTTCCAATAGTGTCCTTTTTAACTAAATGGAGTTGCTATTCCTAACTTTATGGTGTTCATTTAATGTGTGGGGGCTGGAATGGACTTCTAAGGTGATGCAAATGGCATAGGTGATATGTAATATAATCAGTATCTTGCGGTTGAAAGATCACAATTGAAGCCAAAAGTTTAAATCCTGTATTTAAGATAATTAGAGAATTTATTCTTACTGTCACATTTTAAAACTGTATAAATACCATTTTTGCCATATTGTTGTGCATCCGAGTATTAAAGATTTAATATATAGCAGCTCTCATGAGAACACAGAAAGCCACACTCAAAGAGACAATGAAGATCGAGTCAATTAAATATTCAAAACAATTAGAATGTTCTGAAGAATATTTACATACATTGTCAAAGAGATCCCTAAAGCGCTCTTTGGATTGTTTTCACTATTTACTGTCACCAGCTAATATACAGCTTGATTCACCACTGATGTTGTCTTCAATTTATTAGAAAAAAAACATTTAAAAAATATGCATTTAAATAATTTCAGAATACTCTGGATATTGCTATCTTGTTTAACGCACGCCATGTCATAAAATTCTTTCACGACAGTATGTTTTACTTACTTTCCACACATAGACACGATTGCCTAGCATGACTCCCACCATCTGATCTTACTATAATCCAAAAAATGCAGCACTCTCTACTTGTTAACCTAAATGCTCATCAACTTTCTTGCTTTAACCCATTGTCACTGCATGACAAAAATAAAGAATTAAAAAAATAATAATAATAATAATTTCAGAACATAATTTCTTCTCTAGTTTTATAGTCCTATCTGTTTGTATAACTATAACGTCTTTTCGGCATTTTGTTTAGCCAATTGTCATTCTACACAAGTGTCTGTCCTTTAATAAAACTCCTTAATTCAATGTTATATTCCTACCTGTTATTAACCCAAAGTAGTCCTACTCATATTAAATCTGCCCAGTCCTTTTCCTTACCAGCTATGTTTTGACGACATCTGTAACTCTTCGGATTAGACATTAGACAGATATCGACTGCTTAATGTCTTCATAGTCAGTTTTTTTTATATTACCACACTTATACAGCAGCAGTCTACTAGGGACCATTTATCCTACTTAGCTCCCCTTATCACCTAAGAATTATTTTTTAGGAACAAATAAAGTAAATATTCTTAATATTACATATATTACAGAAATAAAAATGTTAGAAATGAGTAGTGAATAAAACGAGGTGACCTAATAGAGTTTAATGAGGTTAACAGAGTTAGAATTAGAAACACTTTTTCAGAATTTAGTAAATTGAAGACTGCCAGGATTATTTACTAAAGTGAATTTCAAATTTAAGGCCAGAGTAGCCAAACTGAAAATGTATCTGACAGAGACTTTTTCCTGTTCGGCTGCTCTGAATTTAAATGTGAAATTCATATGGAATCCACCTTGATTTCTCACTTTTGTGAATAACTGTGTGATATTGTTTAAAAAAAAAACAGCAAGTCAGGAAAATGCTTATTATTTGCCTAATATACCTCTTCTCTCTTTATTATACGACTTATTATTTAGGATAAAATGTGACATTTACAGATATATCCACTGTCTCAGACACTATTTAGAAGATTTAGTAATTTGTCTACACTTTTTGTCCATCTTTAGGATCGTATCACCCAGTACATACATTACTCAATGTCCAAAAAGGCTTCTCGAACACAGCTTTACTTACCATATAATCTCATACGTAAGCAGTAAACTATATTAAATCCTCATGGCGTAGGTATTATTCCTGTTTAATCGAGAGGTTTCTTAGGGGTGCTGACAGTAACACTTTATAAAGAAATGGAAAGTTAAAGAATTACATCAACCCACTCGTGCTGAAGATGTCAATCACAAGCAAGTTGTGGGTGTTCAAAGACAGCAGCACAGAGATTGGCATTCTCTTCCTTTAGTTTCTCAAGTCTACTGTGAGCTCTGCAGGGTTATAGAGCGTGTACCATGATGATTTTGTACTATATCTATTCTGGGCAGCTCGGCATCCCAGCTGGACTGACATACAAAATATGTGGTAAAACAATATGTGTTTAAAACAGGCTTCCCCAAACTCTGGCCCTCCAGATGTTGCTGAACTACAACTCCCATGATTCTCAGCCTATCTAGTTCATAGAATCAGGGGAGTTGTAGTTCAGCAACATCTGGAGGGCCGGAGTTTGGGGAAGCCTGTTTTAAAATGTTCATTTGACTTGGAAAAGTTTCATCCTCCCTTCTACATCAATGGTTGTCCAAGCACATCAAACAGTATTGCAGTAATTGCAGAATATAATATTAAGTAACAAATGTGCAGTTACATAAATGTTTGAAATGACTGCTAGTTCAGAACTGTACTATAGTATACGTGTGAATACACCAGTATTTGAATGCTTGTGTACTATGTTTAGTGGGAAAAGTGTCCTGAATTTGTTTAATTGTATTGTGGGTTAGTTATCTAGTTGACGTGCCAGGAAATTGCCAGGAAATTGCTAGATTGTTCTGAACCTTGGCCGATGTCTGAATATGAACCCATAGAACTGCTGAAAGAACTCTTGCATTGAGCCTTGCATTCAGAATGGGTAATTGGAGATTATGTATATTGTGCCGAGAGGCACACTATTTTAATACTATATGAATGAGGATAGATTGAATTAAAAGCTACCCTACTTGTTTTTCATTTGTAGGCTAAATGAGTATTAGAGACTGCTGATGGGGTGAAAGCTTAGAAATGAACCAATTAGGAAATAGTTTTAGTATAGATTGTATTACTTTGGGATTACAGAGTACATGCTGTGCCTCTATTGAGTAAATGGATATCCTCTCATTAGCATTTGTTCTACTTTAATTACTGACTTAAATGAAGGCAGTCATTTGTCATTAGAATAATAATAAATTAATTCTCCATGCTCTTAATATTCCACAATTACTGGCTCCCTGGTACTTGAAACTTGGTTGGACTTTATGTACATGATACATGCTGCATGCCACGTGGATTATAAGGAGTTAACTGGTTTTCAGACACCCCAGGACTTTACTGGGAGAATTTTCTCCATAGAGATCTATACAGCTGGTGTCTATTCACAAAGATTACACACCCAACAGAAATCATTTGGAGGTCTTTATAATTGTCTTTTCCCAAACATAATAATCTAGACCTGGGGTACCCAAAAGGTAGATCCCCAGATATTTTAAAACTACAGAATCCATGATGCTTTGTCATTCTCAATGTATTCTAACGGCATGTAGAGCATCATGGGAGTTGTAGTTCTACCACAACTGGTGATCTACCTTTTGGGCACCCCTGGTCTATACATTTGAAAGGAAAGTTCCATCAGTGACTTTAAACATGGTAAAAAAAACAAAACAAAAAAACAGCAAGAATGGACCAAGATAGTTGAACACATAAATCAAAACATTCATGTAGACAGCTAAATTGAAAAATTCTGATGGACAAGGGGCTACTACATTTATGTATCAATTTATTAATGGAATACTGAAGTTCTTTTAAATATGGTTGCAATGATTCCTTGCAGTGTTACATTGGACACACTAATAACACTTCGGCATTCCAAAGTAAATTGTTGAAAATCCAAAGCTTCATTTGTTTCATTAATTGTATATCTTTCTTTTTTCTATATTACTATATTCAATTCCTAAAATAGATTTTGAAATGAAATATTAAATAAAAGGGAGAGAAAAGGAGTATAAAATAAAAATTACCACTATACTATTATGATCTGTGTGAAATAATGAATAAATGTGTAGAATCTGTATATCTACGAATTCAAACTAGAAAGGAAGATCTGTGATAGGACTCGTGTTGGAAGCTACGGTTACCAATCGTTTTCCATTGTTATAAAATGCTTATTTAATTTGAAACATGTTTATGTTTTCACCAATACTGTATATCTTTGCATTGCTGATAACAGTAACGTTATTTATAGTGTGTTTCAAAGAGTTTTGACATACTGTAACATACTGTAACTTCTACTAACACACTAGCTTTGCTTCTATCTGATTATTGATTCGAAGTTAACATTTGAACTTCACACATTTTTCCAAGTCTTCTTTCGCTGTGTATCTTCCCTGCCTGTCTCCCTTCATGCAATAGGCAATTCAATGGGACATAGAGCTCCTTGTTACTATGGTTACATTGACTCCCTAGTGATTTAACCATTCCATATCCCATGTGCATGCTAAACATTCATAGGTTCTGCTTTTTATTATATGAATGCATAGATCTATTTTCAGAATGCCTTAAATATTTGAGTGAGGAAAATATTCACATTGTCTGCTGTGTTCTGCCAGGTAATCACTAACGTTCATATCATTGGTGGAACTACCATCGATTTTTAGAGATAACCGGTTTTTGGATTGGAGAACTAGCAAAATATATATTTACTATATATAAATTTTAAAAAACAAGTAAGAGAAAAATTGAAAATATCTAATATATTCAAAGAAATCAAAACACAATACTGAAAAATTGAATGTTCTGGGTTTTCTTAACCTGACAAATGCCATCTCAGAGGCAGTTAAAATTAAGCCGCCAACCATAAAATGTGTGAATGCATTATGAAGGAGGTATAACTTTCTAATGTACTATCTGTAATGGCAACATCTTCACCTAGTCTTTAGAATTAACAGATATATTTACCTGAAGCCTGCTCCCTTTCCCTCTAAAATGAGTGCATTGTTAAATGGCATGAATGTTTAATGCAGCATTCCCAATTTTCCTGTGTACAGCCTCAGGCTAAACTGTGATTAGGATTATGGTAAAAAAAAAAATTTGGGTGCATTGGTTAGAGAGAATTTATTTGTACAGTTTGCATGGGGTTTTTTTTGACGGAAAACTGGTAAAGGAAAATATTTGAAAACAAAATAATGAAAATTTTCAGCTCAATTTTCACGTTACTGGAAAATTTACTTAAAAATGGGTTCCAGTTTAAAGCAAGGACATAAACTACCTCTTTCATCAGACTTTTATTTCCAGTGTAATTGCAGAGTATGCGCAGTACTGAAGAAAACAGAATAGCAAGGGACAGGTAAACACAGTGAAACCTTTTCACTGTTGCATCTATGAGACTGCCTGTCAGCCCTGTTAAAATATAATCTGGAGTTTATGAGACTCCATCATAGGCATTGTCAGGTGGCTTCCAGGGGTTGAAGCCCCAGACATGGGATGCTTCAGGCCCAGATCTCTACAGGTAGTGGAGAGGTCAGGAGGATATTTGTGGTTTTTGTTTTATGTTTTCCTAAAGCAGCCGCTCGATCTAAAAAGAAACATAAGATCTAGTAGAGCTTCCCCAAAGCTACTAAGTGAGAGGCGGTGGTGCCCCTAGTCAACTGTCAGGAGTGGGGAGCCGAAAGAACTCTATTAGATGGGTAGTTTTGTGGGATCTCTTTGAATACCTGACTGTTCAGCTAAGCTTTCAATTAGACCTTGTAGAGGAAGAAGCGGCACATTGTTCATGAGTAGAGAGGAGAGGACATAACATAGAGGACGGGAATATGTCATGATATATATTCCCACCTACTGATGATTAGTGTGTGGGTTATCAAGTTTTGCTTTGGTCTGGAGCTCCAGGTGTCATTAGAATCTAGTAATGCACCTGGACTTCATGTAAGAAAATAGAGATAGTCATCTCTTGTCATCTTGAGAAAAACACTATTGAAACTCTGAACTGATTATTTTTAAACAATAAAAAAAAAAAGCATTGGTTACCTAAACCCCAATATTTATCATGCAAGGCTTGGTGAATGGCAAAGAGTTAATAGGTCATGACGATCAATCCCCTTCTTCCCTCATTGTGTGGTGGTGGAGAGGGTAATAGTGGAGGCTAGGGTGTCACAAAGCTGAATAGCTCATTTTCTTCTGCTGTAGCAACACATAGACACTATCTAGAAAATATAATTTTGGCCTAAGCTTGTCATAATGTTATAAAAACAGCTGTTTTAGCTGTACATTTAATTAAAAATGCACTTGCATAATGTTTAAATATCAAGTGAGTATTAATGAAGAGATTCCACTTCATTTTTGAATAACTGATGAACATTTTTTTCAAAGTAGTGACATCATTATTCGTGGAAAATATAAGGTTACCAAAGACGTGTTTAGTTTCAGATTGGCAAAAAAAAACTTTATTAACAAGATTTCAGATACATACTTGCTGGCAATTTGATTACCATTTTGTACAAATAAAATCTCAGACTCCATAAAAAAAAATGTAATTTTGCCCCCATCGGAGCTGATGCCCTGGACAATAAAATCATTGATTGGTTTGGGTAGAGGTTATTGCTGTAGGATAGAGTGCAGAGAATTCATATGAAAATATCCTAAATCACACAGAGGATTTCCAGCAAATATAATATATAATTAAAACGCTACCACGGTATTATATGTGACACATCTTTTGCCGCAATGGAAAAATAGAAAAAAAGCCTTTTAAAGTGTGTTTTACTACATCGTAGATGTACTCTGAGATGTGCATTTCTAAGTGTGCAAATATATTATTAAAGGTTTTTGCATCACTGTTCATGTAAATGAGAATTCATAATTTTATGTTCAGGAAGAGTAACCCGCCATGTCCTTTTTACGCCTTACTAAATACGCACATTGACAGGTAACTCACAGAGCATGCTAATTTGCATTCCAATATCTGTCTCACAGGTTCTAAATCCTGCCCCTTATTAAATCTACACCATAATACTCAAGTACACAGTGTGTAATATGAATGGTGTAGTTAGCAATCTGCAGGCAATTACAGACAAACCTTCGGATGTTGAGTGGACAATATTTCAGATAGCCAAAGCAATGAAAAGGATATTAGGGTTCATTTATCAAAGTCTCATAGTCTCATCAGATTTACAAAGAAAAATCAGCCTCATTACAACTAATAGGGTCTCCTGGATTTATTCCAGTCGCAATCATTCTGTATCCATGTTTACCCTATTTTTGCACTTGTACAATATTGATGAATGACGCAGTTACATATGTGGGCACTTCAACTGTAACGTGATAAATACATTCTTGGGCAGGATACAAGATGTGCACAAACACAATGAGTGATATTTATAGAATTTATAGAACATGCATGGCATTTTTTTACCCTTTTTTGAAAATTAGGAATTGTGATGAACTGACACGGGAATTGGAAATTTTAAGCCAAAATTAGAAGAAGGTTTATCTATTGATTCAGACCTGATCTTTTAGTGTGAATTAGTACTTCTCTGAGCAATTCTACACAATCACTAGTTTTAATGAATAAGCTTACAAGGGATCAAGCACATGGAAGGAACTGTTGAAGGGCGCAAATATTTTCATTAAATATAATCCTTTTTGTAACAGAATTTAATGTAAACCTCTCTCTTAAATCTGCTGATTTACAGAGTTGTTTATTTGTAAAGAAAATCATTTGTTAAAGAACATTAAGATTTTTGTATCTCAGTAAAAATGTATTAAAGGGACATTATAGTCACCCAGACATCTTTATCTTAATGAAGTGGTCTGCGTACAGTAGTCCTGCCCATTTCAATGTTTACATTGCAGGGTTAAAGGATCACTATAGTGTCTGGAAACCAAAGCGGTTTTCCTGACACTATAGTGCCCTGAGGGTGCCCCCACCCTCCGGGTCCCCTCCCTTGGTGCTGAAGGGGTTAAAGCCCCTTCAGCAGCTTACCTTAATCCAGTGCCGGGCTCCCTCGGCGCTGGCGACCTCTCCTCCCCCGCCGACGTCAGCTCCCCTGTCTGATGTCAGCGAAGCCGAATGCGCATGCGCGGCAAATGCCGTGCGCGCATTCAAAGTGTCCATAGGAAAGCATTTCTCAATGCTTTCCTATTGCCGCTCTGCGCGATGGAGGTGAAATGTGCCTCCAGCGTCACAGATGCGCTGGCTTGACCTCAAATTTAAACATAGCAGTTTCACTGAAACTGCTATGTTTACATCTGAAGGGTTAAAACCTGAGGGACCTGGCACCCAGACCGCTTCGTTGAGCTGAAGTGGTCTGGGTGACTATAGTGTCCCTTTAAGTCACCCTATAGCTGGTGTTGTTCTTACAACAGTTAGAGGCATTTCTGCTGCGTTCATTTTTTAAAAGTAATTTAAATAACATCATGTTATATTACAGACAAACCTGTAATGATTGACTCAGATGTGCATCTTGTTTCAGCTTTTGATAACAGCAGATTGTTGGTATGTTTTGGGGCACTGTATTGTGTCAAAAATAAATGCATTGTCCCTCTTAGCACACATGTCAATTTCTAAGTCAACCACAATGTCACCAAGGAACCAAAAGGAGAACTGGGGTTTAGAACTAGGCTTAACCCGTGCATATTGTTTGCCCATTGTGTTTGGAATTCACCACAATTCAGAGTTTAGTAAATAAACCCTAGTCTAATTAGACTTAGACACAGCTTCCCTACCATCCACTATACAAGATATCTCTGAGCTTCATTAAATAAGGTGCAAATGATGTATTAAGGAGAATTATGCATTAAGGGAAGGCCGCTTAGATGCCTGCATTTAAAGCAGGTTATTTTTACACCTCCTTTATGTAAAAAGGACTGCTGATTACTGATTGATCTACAATCAGATGTGCAATTGCTGACTGCTAAGAGGAAAATCACTTTGAACGTTTTCTCCATGGGTCTCTCACACATCATATTTTTCTGGTTTTTCCTTGCAGAGTCGGTTTATGGACTTAATACATCCTAGCTATTGTATGAATCTTTTGTTGCGTTTGAATGTTTGGTCACCTCATCGGGTCCCTGTTTTTTCTTGTTGACGTGTTTTGTTGTAGTTGCTTGATGCTGCATTTATACTCTCAGCATTCGTGAACATTTTGACATTTTATTAATACAAATAATACCAGTATTTGTTTTCTTACTTAATTATGTTTTTTTTTAATTTGTATTATTTCATTTAAAAGGGAATGTTTTTGAACAGAAAGGAATTGTTACCTAAGCCGATAACTGATGGAATTTAGGATAATGGAATGCTTATATTTTCAGTTTCAAAAAGACTCCTATCATTTGTATTTCAACAATTGCAACATGGGTATGATCTATTGCCCTATCACATAGAGTAAGAAATGGATAAATGAATGGGGTGACTCCAAGGGAGAATTCTTAAAACTGTATCCAGGGATATTCCAAAGAAGAATGCATTTATTGCCTCGAAGAAACTTGTTTTCATTCACATATAAAATATGTGGACCAAAAAATAAAATTGAGCAATAATACAGATTTTTCATGGTGTGTTGTGTTCTAAGCAAAAATCAAATTAATGTCTTTACAATAACATGTCTATGGCAATATAATTTTTTTTTTTTTATAATACAATTGCTCCCAAATCATGCATTTTGTCTGGAAGTTATGTTGGCATTAAAAGTGTTTCTACTTATTAGAAGTGCATATGCTCTACACCAGGGATGATCAAACGGTAGATCACCAGATGTTGTAGAACTACAACTCCCATGATGCTTTGCATACCTTTAGAATGACAAAGCATCAATGAGGCTGTCGTTTTAAAGCATCTTGGAATTTAATTTTTTGGCACCCCTGCTCTACACCCACAATCCTTTCCATAGGTTTTCCTGACTTTTTCTTTAATTTATTAAACAATTCTCATGTTTTTTCAGGTTTAATTTTTTTCACACAAATTATTTTATGAATATAGAAGCTGATTTTGAAACTATTTCAAACTATTTGTTTATTTATTCTGATATTAATATTGTTAAAATGTTTAATTTAACATGTATATGCCTTTTAGTGACTTGTGTATAAACGTTTTCTTTCCAATCGTTTCTATATCTCAGGATGTTTGCAACTTAAAGTGCATTATTTCCTTTTTATGATTATAAACCATTTTTTTAAGTTGTCACTAAATGTCAAAAGTATTACTGTAAAATTTAATTGTCCTCTCTAGAGTCAGTGGAAAGGGCACTGAATGAATATATTGTATAATGTATTACAACCTTCATAAATAGAGAAACATTAAATGTTCTGTTTTAAATTGCAAAATATATGAACATTGCCACTCAAAATTAATTTAAAGCAACAGATATAATGGAAAATGCAAATAGAACAATTCAGAATAATTATTCAGATCTCTTTTTTCAACCTCAGGTGCAGATTCAGGACAGGTGGGGCTCTCAATTAACAGAAGCTTTTATGGATTACTCCTGCCTAATAAAATATTAATTTATGCTTGCCATACTTACTGAAATAATAAACATTTGATATTTATAAACCAGAGATTTTTATTATTGTTTTAAAGGTCAGCTTCAAGCACCATAACCACTACAGCCAACTGTTGTGCATGTGAAGGTAAGTAGTCAAAACAAATGTAAATGGTTTGACAACTCACATTACATAGGGTCCACCAGGTGCCCCTGAGTGCACTCCACTGAGCCAAGGTTGGGAATACAGAGAGGCTCTAATTATTAATATTATTATTATTATTATTATTATTATATTTATATAGCACCAACAAATTCTGTAGCGCTTTACAATGGGCGGACGAACAGACATGTAGTTGTAACCAGACAAGTTTGACGCACAGAAACAGAGGGGTTGAGGGCCCTGCTCAATGAGCTTACATACTAGAAGGAGTGGGGTAAAGTGACACAAAAGGTCAAAGGGGTCAAAAGGGAAGTAGATTGGTAGAATAGTATTTAATGCAGACTTAGTGTTAATTTTTCTGGAGCCATTAACAGTTTAATTGATTTGCTTTTGTGAAAAAGTGAGTTTTTAATGATTTTTTTTGAAAGAGTGGAGACTAAGTGAGCATCTAACGGAAAAGGGAAGGGAGTTCCACAGGAACGGTGCAGCCCTAGAAAAGTCTTGAAGGCGAGCATCAGAGGTGGGAGCACGAACAAAGGATAGATGCAGGTCTTTGGCAGAGCGTAGGGGCCTAGACGGAACATGTTTGTGTATTAGGGAGTATAGATTGGTGGGAGTAACATTACGTAGAGATTTGAAAGCAAAAAACAGAATTTTATATTGAGTCCTATATCTTACAGGAAGCCAATGCAGGGACTGAGGCGTGAGGCGTGGAAGGTGCGGGCGGACAGGAAGATGAGCCTTGCCGCCGCATTCATTATAGACTGCAGTGGGGCAAGTTGGAAACATGTAAGACCACTGCGAAGCGGATTGCAGTAGTCAAGGCGAGAGAGGACAGTGGCATGGACCAGCACCTTAGCCACATCTGGTGTTAAGTACGGGTGAATGCGCACAATGTTTTTAAGATGGAAGCGGTAGTATTTGGCGATCGACTGGACATGAGGGGTGAAGGAGAGGTCAGAGTCAAAGAGAACACTTAGGCAGCGAGCCTGCGTGGTGGAGCTGATGGTAGCACCATTAATGTGGAGGGAGACAGAAACAGGGGTAGCAACACTTGAGGGGGGAAGGTCCAGAAGTTCTGTTTTGGACAGGTTGAGCTTAAGGAAGTTGGCAGCAATCCAGTTAGGAGAGAGGCAGACAGAGACACAAGTCAAGAGGGGCTGGGAGAGATCAGGGGAGGACAGATAGATTTGTGAGTAATCTGCAATTGGCTTATAGCACTCAGCTGTTGCACTAAACCAATGTTCCCTCTTTACACTCTATTAGTCTTCTTCCTTTTGTCTACTGTAGATTATTTTTACTTTTATTATAGGTTTCTTTATTAATTGCAAATGTATACTACAACAGTAAATACTCAAATAATTGGTGACATATATTTAGACAGATTGATAAAGGAGCGTTTCAATGAAAAGAGCTGGCATTGCAGCCAAGGTGGGAGCTAGTAAAAAGAAAATCATAGTGATATATAAAGGTCATGATGCACTTGCATGTTAAGAAGGGTATATGATGAACAAATGGCATTCAACTAAAACATGACAAGGTTCTTGGATTAGATGGATAAAGAGTTAGTAATATGATAGTCCTGCATTTATATTACAAAAGAAGATTTTTCCTAATATCTGAAGATTAACCATATGTTCTACATTACATTACAATGATCATAATAACCCCATTCCATTACCTTTCAAGAGAACTTTTAAGACTATCAGAGAACTTTTACGAACTTTACCACTTTTGCCCAATCCTTTATGGTAAGCAGTAAAGTTTCAGTCTACACAGTTCTTCCAAAGATGAGTTATCAACACAGAACCATTGTACACTTTTCTAAGAATTAACCAATGCCAAAAAATATTTTTAATTTTTGGGTATTAGCAGAGTAAACACGACAAACTCCCTTGACGTGATAATGTGTACAACTAACAATTCTCTAATTGTTAACTTATTAGTCCAATTAAAGGACATATCTGCATGTAAGCAAAGTATAACACGGCAGAATCAAATACATAAAAAACACCTGTGCATAGTACCTGAAAAGTCTGTGTTCACACCTTAGAGAAAAGTACACAAAACAAAATGTAATACAGTATGGAACATAATGGGTCAATTACATACTTGTCACCTATTAGCATCGTAAATTCACTATAAAAAGGTCTCTAACAGGAAGGGATGCCAACATGGACCGAACCTGGATGATTATATTACTGAAAAAGGACTACAAGCAGTAGCCCTAACACAAGCAGCAGCACCAGAGATCTGAGGTACATGGGAGACGTGATCAGACTGTGAGGGGGCTGATCAGATAAAATCATGACCAAGATATCCACAAAACCCCATTTTAACTGTGAAAAATGAGAGTCCCGATGAAAATAAGCCTGATAGTTTACTTCAGGAGTTGAGGGATGTAGAAATACATGCATGTATTGTTTGATGCTACAAGTATTCTTGATTTAAATGATCAAATCAAAGATGATTTGGAACCACCATCTCAGCCTTATACAGCAGTACCCCAGTTATCACAAATGTTAAGCTACCTTTATTTTATGGCCTTTGCAGCTTCCAAAAAAACATGGTCCTTCTTGTGGGATGTTACAATTCACCTGTTCAAAGGTATAGCTCCTTCATCCTGGCTGCTAGGAGGACCCAGAGCTGGCAGTTTAATTGATTTACCTCAACACATTAAGGCTGGTGCAGTATTAAAATTGTCCAGTTCCTGGGAGCCATTGATTGCACTGAGTTATCACTCGTGCCTGCCCATGATGAAGAGCACTTATATAGAACTAAACAATTCCACTCAATCACTATGCAAGTTGTCTGTAATCATTTAAATTCAATCATAGAAGGTCAGTGTAGTATGTCCTGGAAGGGCATGTTAAACAGATATTTACATCACTAATTCATTTTTGAAAAGTTGTGGCATTTCCCACAGTGGTGGTTGTTTGTTGCCATGTGTTAACATAACCCCATATGTAACCCCCTCCCCACCATTGAATGTGACCATATCTATACCTTGTGTCCAGAACACCTTCTCTACCTGGCATCTGATAACTCACATTCTTTGCTTCCTCAATGCCATTTACAAATGGCAATGCTGAGTACCAAGATCTTGAGCCTATGTGTGCTATTTCATTTTTTGACATGCACCGATGCAATCAGAGGTACCATAGGGATTCACCTTCTGCTTCCTTGAAGTTGACACAAAATATGGGTGCAGGGCCTAAATGTGTTCACCTATCACAAGAAATCCATGTCTAACAAAGAGGTCCCACAAAAGTGGAGCTTACCATGCACACATATCTTATATCCTAAAAATACAAATATGGTGTTATAAACATTTAGCAAAAGTTTGGTTAATTCAACATTTCTTTTCATATCTCACATAGATGCAGAGTGACACAGCTTCATGGATGTATAAAAAAAAAAAAGAACCTTGATCATTAGGTGTATTTTTAATACTCCCAGAGTGATGTTAAATATCCTCTTGAGATACCCTACAGCTACTGGATATTTTGAGGCTGTAGTTGATCCACCACCTCCATTCTCATTCTAACAACTTCAGCTGTAATGGATGTATAACCTCTATCTATTCTGTTTTCATGTGTCTTAGAAGCTTGTAACATCTGTTAATATATTTCATAGGAATTAATAATCATGGCATTTGGCTATCTCATTTCTCATTTCCAGTATGGAGATGATGTTTGTGCTTATATTCAGTTATAAATCTTCAACAATCACAGACAGTTGGTCTAGAGACAGTTGGTTGAGCAGCATTTTCCTCATGCATATATCTTGACTGCTGGCGTATTTTAGTTGTTCCAAGGACACTCGTAACATATTTAAATATTCAGAATCCTGTTCTGATTGTGATGGGGCATGTTTGGACTTGTTACCACTAAACATAGCGAACGAGGATCTGGCATAAGGAAATTTTGCTCTGACTATTTGGTAGCCCTGCAAGAAGAAAAAGAAAACTGTTCCGCAGAGCGACTGGCCTGTGCGTGCAGCATCTGAAACTCCACTATCGCCTGCTGCTGCTTGCACAATCTCATGAGCGGGATGGCCGAAGTTACGCTGCTGCGCAGACAGGTGAGCAGCAGCAGGGTGAGAACGCTGAAAGCGCGCACAGACAGACGGCCCGCACTTTCTGCAGCAGCTCTGATATATCTGGTTATACACCGTGGCGGTGTAGGTGGAAGCGGCGGTGGAGAGGAGGAGGCAATAGGAGGCAAAGCTGTGTACCCAAATAAAGATTGTCAAACGTTGTATCCTGGAACTGTGTCCCATCCAGTTACTGGGGAAATGGGTCTGACCTATTCTAATCAAAGGGGATAACCATCAGTTACCCAGGTCTCGCTTCAATTGGTGGCAAGCGGCGGGATCCCATGTCCCTGCCAATAGACCCATGGACTACAGTGCTCTAAAGCGACCTACTCTTCAGGACTTGTGTGGAGCCAGAGGAATAACGCCTGGTGGGCGTAACAAGGCCAAACTGACTGCTGCGCTCATGGAGGATGACCAGGCACGCAGTGAGGCAACGAACCCCAGCCAGGGGCCGGAGATGGGAAGGAAGTGCGCAAAGAGGTGGAACGGCGCCTGGCATATTACCGAGAGCCACCCTCAGAGGAGATTGTCAGCAGGACCTTTTTGGAGGTGCAAGCCTATGTCCTTACCAATAGACAGAGGGCGACCTCCATGAACCCAGATGAAGGAAGAAGGGAGCAGAGGGCGCCGGGAAGCAGAACCACCATGGCCCACAAGCTACCATACAATGCCTTCAAAGACTTTAAGGAAGCAGAAAAAGGCATCGATTACTTTTTACAAGACTTTGAGTGCCAGTGCCTACTCCAAGACGTGGACCCCAGCGACTGGGTCACCATCCTGGCAGGCAAACTAGTGGGGAAGGCAGCGGATATTTACCAGGCTGTGCCAGAAAAGCAGATCAGAGACTATCCCTTTATTACACAAATCCTCCTGGCCCGGTATGTGGTCACCCCCGAGCAATACCGCTGAAAGTTTAGGGAGACCCAGAAAGGAGAGAAGGACTCCCGTGCGGAGTGGGCATGCTGCATAACAAGGGCCACCCAGAACTGGCTCAACTCCCATCAAGCCAAGTTCCCGGAAGAGATCACCCAGCTCGCCATGCTAGAGCACTTTTTCAATGTGCTCCCCAACGACAAGGCGACGACGCATTCGTATGTCAATTCATATCAACTTTCGATGCCATTTACTGTGCCTACCATGGTGACCACTGGTAACGGGGAATCAGGGTTCGATTCTGTACGGGGACCCTGACAAACGGCTACCAGATGCAAGGAAGGCAGCAGGCGCGCAAATGACCCACTCCCGGCGCGGGGAGGTAGTGGCGACAAATAACAATACAGGACTCTTTAGAGGCCCTGTAATTGTAATGAGTCCACTTGAAATCCTTTAACTCTGATCAATTGGAGGGCAAGTCTGGTGCAGAGCGACTGACCCGTGCGTGCTGCAGCTGAAACTCCACTATCGCCTGCTGCTGCTCGCACAGTCTCTCCAGCATGTGCAAGGTGGAGCTCCACCTTGTGGGCACGTCGCATATGAGGCAGTGAGCGGGAAGGCCAAAGTTATGCTGCAGCGCAGACAGGCGAGCAACAGCAGTGTGAGAATGCAGAAAGCGCGCACAGCCGCTACAGTGAATGTCACATCCTGTTCCAAGTGGCGGATCAGTCTAGTGATGGCTTCTGGTATCCAGTACTCTTTTTACTGAAGCTGCATCAGGGTCCTGGTATGTGGCCGCACAAATGCTGGTGCTCAACACCAGGGGGCTGCAGTTACCCTGCACCAGACCCTGCACTGTGACTCCAAACTTCAACATCTGGTCACTGGACTGCGAAACTGCGAATGGCTCGTTAAATCTGTTATGATTCCTTTTATCGCTCCATCTCTTACTTGGATAACTGTGGGAATTCTAAAGATAATACATGCCGACGAGTGCTAGGGGACGGCGGCTCCGCTTTTGCACCCTGCTCCCTCTTATGCTGTGCTGGTGCCTCTGTGAGACCAGCGCCTCTTCCTCCAAACTGCACATGTCACTAGCATGACCTTGATTCCATGTGGGGTCTAGGACCTCATCATCCTCCCCTTCATCTTCCATCCACTCCTCAACCCTGCCCTCATTGCCGGTCTGCCCACTGCAGAAAACCACAGCAGTTGGTACCTGTGTTTTTCCAGCATGTAAAGTCTGCAAAGGACATATGGAAATTGTTTTAGAATTGTATCCAGGCAACAGTTTTCCCTATAAACTGACCTCTCAGTTAGACTTGTGAGGGTATTGCCCCAGAATTACAATATTGTTATATTGGTATTTGACGCTTCTATTTGACTCTCAGATATGAAGAGCACGCCCAAAATGTACTATTTAGCAGTAAAACAATTAGAATGTTTACAACTGCGCTGTAAGCGCACTATTTGACGCTTCTATTTGACTCTCAGATATGAAGTGCACCCCACTAATGTACATTTTAGCACTCAAAAAAATGTACTTTTTAAAACTCTGATGTAACCGCAGTATTTGACGCTTCTATTTGACTCTCAGATGGTGCACCCTACTAATGTACTAGTTTGCAGAATTCTTTCCTAATCTGTCCCTGAAAGCGGCAGCATCCTGTCCCTACACTAATAAGAGCTAATGTGACGTGCGGCGCTACGTTACTCCAGCTTACATATAGAGGCTGGATCACATGCTGCATTGGCCAATCACAGCCATGCCATTAGTAGGCATGGCTGTGATGGCTTCTAAGGGCACACGAGTCAAACGCTTGTTAATTGGCTGCCTGCAGCCTTTCAAAACTCGCCATTAAATCGCCAAACACCGAACTCCAACCTGAGAATACAGTGATATGTCCGTGTTCGGGTTGGAGTCCGGGTTCGCTCAACTCTATTCAGAACTCTGTAATCACTGGGATTCTGTGGTAGGGAGTCTGGTCTCTGCATTGCCCCCCTTCATTCAGACTGAACACAGCCATCTCCAGCATAGAGAAGAAGGGGGGATGTATTCAGCATGACACACACACACACACACTACTACATACAATCCTACAAGTATTGCTACCCACATTACACACACAATCACCAATACGAATTGCTACACATACATCTACCCACACCCACACTGTTAATCACATTCACAGCTATACACACCCACACTGTTACAAAAACACACTGACACACATATATATTCATATAAAGCCACAACATTAAAACCACCTGATATCGTGTAGATCCCCCTGTTGCTGCCAAAACAGCTCTGATGCATTGAGGGCATGAACTCCAGGACACCTCTAAACATTTCCTGCAGGATCTGGCACTAAGACATTAGCAGCAGATCCTTTAAGTTCTGCAAGTAGCAAGGTGGGGCAGATTTGTTGCTACATCACATGCCACAGATGCTCAATCAGATTGAGATCTGGAGAATTTGGAGACCAAGGCAACACCTTGAACTCTTTGTCATGTTCCTCAAACGATTCCTGAACATCCAGGAACACCAAAGCCAAGAAGGGGCGTACATGGTCTGCAATGATCTCTAGGTAAGTGGTACGTCCACCAAAAACTCAACGTTGCCCAACTGAACATTGCCTAGAGCATAACATTGCCTTTGCGACCCTGCCTTCTTCCAACATGCTGCCATTTCTTACCTATGTAAATGGCTCACACACATGGCCATTCACCTAATCTAAAAGAAAACATGATTCATCAGACCAGGCAACCTTCTTCAATTGCTCCTTGGTTCAGTTCTGATGCTCATGTACCCATGGAAGGCACTTTCAGCAGTGGACAGCTGTCATTATGGGCACTTTGATTGGTCTGCAGCTATGCTGTCACATACACAGCAATCTGTGATGCCCTGTGTGCCCCGACACCTTTCTATCATGGCCAGCATTAAGACTTGCTGTTATGAAGATGCTCTGACCGCTTCGACTAGCCATGACTATTTGGTCCTTGTCAAAGTCACTTGACAAAGAACTTTTCACTTGTCCACTATTCCTGCTTCCAACACATAAAATATAAGAACTGACTGTTCACTTGCTGCCTAATATATCCCACTCATTGACAGGTGCTATTGTAACAATATAATAAATGTTATTCACTTTTAATGTTTTTTAATGTTGTGGCTGGTCAATATACATACAAATTCATACACTAACACACACCCTATAACTGAGCTTATGTAATTTTTTTAAATCATATTTAAATCAAATGTTTTGTCAAGGTTTTCTTTTTTTAGTTTGGAAGAGTGAGTGGGAATTGCTTAAAAAATCTGTGCCTACTCACAAAGTAAATCAAGGCCATGTTTACATCAGATCCTCCTATCATTTCATTGAATATGCCAAAGCATTTTAAGCAACTAATACAGATGTAAGAATTCAATGAACACACCTTTTCATTTAAATAAAATAAATAAATCACCATGGCTCAGCTGCATCTCCAGCTCATTTAATCAGTTTGATAAGTTGAATATACAATAAGTGTGTCCCCTTCAGATCCAGAGAGTCCATTCAGCTGCAACTTTGGCCTTTGAGAGTCTTTGGAGGAGTAGTTTGAAGAGCTTTCACAATCCTAGTGTGGCATTCACAAATGTTCTGCTTGCCGACAAGACGACTCAAAAACATTGCATCAGGCAATTTTAAGAGAAAGGTGTGCTTGAGATCAGACTAGAGACATCAGAAACGGGTTGCTACTTACAAAAAAGCTCAATTTTATGCCACTCACTGACTATGATCATTTTTTGAAAGAAATCAAGTATGTGTGGAATATGCTCTTACGCCTTCAATCATTGTTAAGGCATCGTTCTGCACTAAAGACAATAACAGGAGTGTCACTAAGAGATTCGTATTTAGAGAATGAAAAATAAATAGCAATGTATTTATTTAGTTCATGTTTAATAAAAGTACATTAGATGAAAAAATATATCTTTAGACAACTTTTGATATAGGTTTGTAAATATACTGGTTGCCTTGCTTTGATTTTGCCTCAAAATGGACTTTCTTTTTTTTATTAAGGAAAGTCAGGAAGAGTTCATGTACTTTAGATTCCCTCTAACACACACAAACACTTTCTAATCTAATCCAATACCTGCTCCCAGTATATATTCTAGGTTATTGGATTAGTGCCTGCCATTCTCATTAAGTAAAATGTCATCTGTTTATTAAGATCAGGTAACTAATTCATTAATTATTTGAATGCAGTAAAATGAATATACATACAGCATCACATAGCATTTACCTTGCACTGTTTATATAATGCGTGAGAAACACAATGTTCCAAAATAAAGATGGTAAGAAGACATGCCATTATTTAAAATGAAGTCACTGAATGAATTGTTGATGTTTTTGACACACTGTATTCTAGTCTATCTGTTTCTAAAAATCTAAATTCTTTAAAAAGGGAACTTTCACTTCTCGGGATTTTATATAATTCAATAAAACATTGAAAACAACCGTATCCTTTGTTTTCACCTTTTTTTCATGAAATGCTTTCTTTTTAAGTTTAAAGGAACACTAACGTGTATTCCTGACCCTATAGGTTTTTCTTTTTAAAAACACTATGTAGCCTCCTGGCCCTCCCTACACCCCTTATGTAGTGTAAAAACTCATCTTATTTACAGCATAGCGTGGGTACGCTGGCATTGGCTCCATCCCCGATCTGCCTCCTTGGCTGACATAATCAGAACTGATGATCTCAGCCAATCACAATGCTTTCCTATAGCAAATCAATGCATCTTTATGGGGAAAGTTCAGCATCTCCATGAAGCACCTCTAGTGGCTGTCTGAGGAGTGGCCACTGGTGTTGTTTCTAGGCTGTAATGTAAACACTGCCTTTTCTCTGAAAATACAGGGTTTACATTAAAAAGTCTGCAGGTACAGGCAGCAAACACCATAACAATTTAATTAAGCTGCAGTTGTTCTAGTGCAGGGGTAGGCAACCTATGGCACTAGTGCCATGCACGGCACTCGAGGTGCCTTTGCACGGCACTCAAGGCTGCTAGAGCCAAACATGCTCTGGCCTATCAGGAGTCCCAGTAAAACTTTGGATATCTGCTAATACGAAGAGGTGGTGAAGGACAATCCTCAATTTATGCATTGCAGCACGTAGAGGAAGTGATCTCAGAGCACTTCATTCCAGCACTTGTGAATGGGAATCCACACAGTAATAGAGCAGCTCGCAGTTGCTGTTGCAGCTCCTGTCCTTGACCTGTATCTGGCCGGCCTGGTCCCCACTGGAACCCAGGGAAGCCACCCACACTGCTTGATATACACAGAAATGCAGAATAACCCTCCCCTCATACAAATAATACGCACAGCCCACACACAAACATACACACAATCCGCTTAAACGCAACACCACTAACAATCCACATACATGCACACAACCCCACATGCAGCCTCTCACATGCAATACCCCAAACAGCCCCCACACACTACCAAACACACAATGTGATATATCCATCCACACACACAATTCCACAAGCAGCCCCCACACACAGCCCACATTCATATGTATCATACACAATACCATAAACTACTCCTGAACATATACAATATAATAGCTCAAATACAACGATACAAATCAATTACAGTAAAAATAACACAAGCAGAATACGGCAGCAAACAATTTTAAAAATATAGGACTGGCACGCTACGGGACATCACAATCCTATATCGGCACAGTGCTGCTAAAAGGTTGCCTACCCCTGGCTATAATGTCCCTTTAAAGTAGAGCTTTACAAATCATAATCCAGTTCAGACAAGGCAAAGCCAGTGCAAACACTGCAGACGGGGAAGAGAAACAGAAATATATTGTTTATATTATCCTCTTCTCTGTATGGTGTCTCTAGTGGACACTCATCCGTACCCCGACAGTTGTTATGTGGAGGAAAATTTATTTTCAGTCGTTTAAAATGTTATTCTTCTGGAGGGGAGGGTAAGTTAAAAAATATGGGAATTATTAAAGTATTAATGTAATAGATTTCAGTTCTGCAGAGCCCTTACCCCATCATTGATAGCTGTTTAGAGAAACCTACTGGAGAGCATCTAGGCTTATCCAAACAAATGGGCTTGTTTTAAATCTGCCCTATTTCAACAGGTTTTACACATGCCTAATGTCCTATAAGTAGGAATTTCCACTGAGTTGCCATTTGGGCAGCAGAGCCAGCTGACCATGAGTGGAGGCATGCTATTGGCCTCTCTATGCAGGGGCTATCATTGATAACCAATGGGGTCGGTTTACAGTGCCCACACGAAAGAGATGCGAGAAGCTGTCTTGGAAGTAGCCCAGAGAGAGCACAGCAGCAGCTCCTGGCCCCTACCAAATGCAAGTGTTTAATATTATCTTTTTCTCTACCCCAATAGCCCCAGTGACTGCCTGAGGGCTGATTAAACAAGGCAATTTACTCAAATACATCATTAATATATATAAAAAAAGGAAAGCATATCTCCTTATCATACCAAGCTCTGCGTGTTATTTCTATGTAATCAGCTCTACTTTTAGTATGGGTATCTCTGTAGTCTACCCAGCTCGGTGTATTGTATAGTTATCTTTGTGTGTGTTGTGCTCAGCTCTGTGTATTACATCTCTACATTTTCTCAACTCTGTTTTGTACTCAGTTATTTGCATTTTATAGATATCTTTATGTTGTGCCCAGCTTGCTTTATTGTATATATAACTCTGCATATGCTCAACTCTCTGTATTGTATAAGTAACTCTGTACCGCAGGGCTGCCATCAGAAATGTTGGGGCCCCTTACACAGCTTGAGGTCTGGGCCCCCAGTATTCAGTGTGTGTGGAGTGGATGCATTGTGTGTGTTATGAATTTGGTGTGTGTGTGTGTGGGGTGGATGCAGTGTATTTATAGTGGATGTAGAGATTGTGTGTAATGGATGAGGAGGGTGTGTATAGTGGATGCAGTGTGTAGAGTGAATGCAGATTGTACGTTTGTGTAATAGAAGTCTGTGTAGGGAATAACTTTAACTGTGTTAAAATTAATGTAAAAATGAAACAAAATGCCTTCCCTTGTGGTCTGGTGGTATTGTGCAGGATGCAAGGGGCTGTATACTGTAGAGGGGGTCCGGCGCATGCCATCTTCACTTTACAGCAGCTCCTCTAGCTCTCGCGAGCCGCGTGGAGTGTTTCAATGGTAACCCGTGGCAACGCTCTGACAGCCAAGAAGCTCCTGTGTGAATTAGAGAGAGAAAAGCTGCTGTAAAGTGAAGATGGCGTCGGCTGGGCTCTCTCTGCAGTATACAGGCAGCCGAGGTAATCACTATATATGTGCACATTGGGAATGTGAAAACCGAACTAGAGTCTCCCTGCGCAGTCCGGGGTCCCCCAGGACCACTGGGCCTGTGTCACCCCTGATGGCGGCACTGCTGTACTGTATAGGGAGAAGTAAAATTCTGCGGAAGGAGTTTGGCACCCCACCATCTTAAAACTTCACCTGCCACCACTGGGATTCTCTATACAGACTGCCAGCTGTCAGTTGCAGGATAAAGAGGTGTATATTTCTATTTTATTTTAATATAAATTCTTTATTAATAGTTTTTCAAATTGTGATTAATCAGAAATAGGGTTTACAGAATAAAGAAAAGGGGATGGGTAAATAGCAGTAAAAGCACAGTCGCTTCGATATCAGAAAAGGAGTATCTTTTGATTGTACATCATAAAACATAGGTTTAGTTACTACTAACAGCAAGAGATACCAATGATATATATGGAGTTGGGTACATATAGGTATTTTGAGTGCATTGGGATACACCATTAGTTAGTTCCCTGGAGCAAAGTAACAAAGAGAATAAGAAAATAAAGAATAAGGCATTACATGATAAAGGAAGGGAAGAGGGGTTACCTCTTTGCCAGATAGAAGAAAAACAAGCTCAGAGGGATTAAGGATATATCTAGAGTCAAACCCATGATGAGGTTATTGTATGGAAGTGTAATAGGTCCCCATGGTGGTGTTTCTTAAAGGGTAGTTTGAGTCGTGGGGCCTTTTTAAACTAGTGAACCAGTGGGCCAATCCTGTTGGTAGGGTTCGTGTCAAGTGAGGTCTGAGGGAGGCTGCTCCTCAGACTAAGTGAAGGAGGGGATAGAGAGGTTAAGTGGGAGGGGGCCGTTGAGGGGAATAAGAATTGCTAAATGAAATTTCATTTTTCAAACCTCACAAATATCTATTAGTTAAAACTATGGATAAGTAAACATGATTTTAAAATTCATGAGAAGTGACAAATACCCTTCAGGCCACATAGATAAAGCAAAAAATGTTTGCTTTATCCTCAAATTGCAGTCTATGGCCTGAGACAAGTCTAGGAAGTGAATAGAAGGTCTATGGAGAAATTTCTATTCAACAAACACAGATACATGTACCTCTGGTCATATAAACCCCCCTCTGCTAAGTATTTTAGATCGATACAATTAAGTAGATTAATAGGTTTACACCTATTCCATGGGTATTTATATAGTAACTGTACCTGTGTTTTTTTTATCAATTAAGTAGAGTTTAGATAAATGTCTTCTAAATTGTTACATTTCTTTCTTATTGGCATGACATGACCACAGGACATTTCTAGTGCAGCAAGTGTCTGTTAGTTTTTATAGGATGAGTGGTCTTGGAGATACCCAGAATTCCAGTATACCAGTCTTTAGAGCCAATTACTGTTTGCCATTATTCTTGCCCATTTTTAAACACATGGGGTACAACCTTTATTATGTAAGACCCAGTTAACCTTAAAACAGTAGTAAAGGGTCAGCGCTGATAGAACAAACTGAGAAAAGTGAAATTAAGGCAGCTTTCCTCCAAAAGGAATGGAATCCCTCTATCCCCATGGTAGTAAGGCAAGTACAAAATAGAGATCTAAAATACACATAAATATAAAATAAATTATAAATTATTGAATATATGTTCAAGATAGAGAGTCCAATAAAAGATGATGGTATATACTTTCCAGAGGAGCAATCACGAAGGAAAATTATCTCAACAAGAAAATTTTCCTTGAACAAGTTCAGCGGGAAGGGGGCCCTGAGGTTGGGGGGGACCTAATAACCATATAGAGCCAGTAAAATTAGTTTGTTTTCCTGGCTCTATAGTGCTCCTTTAAGAACTAATGTGAACAATTTTCCCTTTGACTTTAAAAGTAATCTTGTAATTCAATGCATGAAAATCTACCTTGATTATAAGAGGCGTACCTCGGTCAAAGAACTACACATTCATCCCAAAGGCATTCAAACTAATCATCACCCTTCCCCCTGTGTGAGAGAGAACAGATCAGGAGAAGACAAAGAGTAAATCACAAAAAGGACATATGCGAGATAGCAGGAATGTGCATGTATACTGTCATTTTTTTAGTTTTATATATAATTTTGAATATAATTTAGGGGGAGGTTGCATTATTTTAAATGTATCTAAATTTGTAATTTGAAAATGTTTGTTTTACACATTTTTATATATTGTAATTGTAAATGTTTGTTTTGCATATTTGAATGTGTCTAATTAACTGCTTTGTGCAACACCTTGCTGTTCAATAAGTGGAACCTTGATCTAGAAAATAAACAATTAATTCAGTTCTAAATAAAAGTGGTATTTATTATTTCTTTCTTATAAAGCATAAATGGTAAAAAAAATAAAATAATAATAAAAAAAAATTCCAACTTGTAGCTGGCCTATTCTTCATTCCAAGCTCTTGCATAAGCTGACCTTCTGTGATTGCTTTAAAAGTTTCTGGATATTTTTAAATCAAGTCTTTTCATTTTTTCCTATCTCATCTGTACTCTAATGTAACAGCCTACAGGGAACGCTGCTCTAAGTTTTAAATCATACCGAGCCTCTTGAAAGGTTATACACAATCTTTCATCCATAGGAAAAGGTCAGAAAAGCTGTAAATGTTTATTCCATTTAGATATGGCCAGGTGTTGGGGATGTTTGCTCCAATGTTCTTTCTGAATACCCAGCAAAATGTTATAGGTAAAAAAAAAAATAGAAAAGTTCCCATCTAGAAAAATCAATAACATGCATTTATTGAAAGGTAGTGTACATTGCACCCTAACACAATATGTTATTGGTCCATTTAGCTAATGGTTTTTTTTTTTTTTTTTCATTTTTCATCATTCACCGTTCCTGCGGAAGTTAGTCTGGAAACAAAATGTAATCTGTTTTCAAAAACATCATTATGCATTTGTCATCTACAAGGTAATACATTCTGGAAGGCTTGTATATCAATCTATAAAAACAGTTTCCCATTAAATTAACAATTGTAGAACTCATACTATCAATGCAAGCCTCATTGTGCAGACATTGTGATTTGGACTTACATGTGTGGAACTTCAAGCACTGGAAAATATCTTAGAGAAGGCTGATCATAGTAATATATTGAGATTTGTAATAATATTGCAGCATTCTATAGAATCTGTTCTTTATAATCAAAGTTACCTTTTTTGCTGAAATTAATTTTTACCTAGACTTAGTTTTACTGAAGCCTTGCAAGATTCAATAATGGCATGCGCCCCAATTTTTCAAAGACAGTGTCTTGTTAAGGGAAGTATACGGACAGAATTCACTACAGACAAGACCAGTGTTCTCAAAAAGAAACGTTAATATTGTTGCATAGCTACCACCTAACCTCTAAAGAAAGTATTGCAATAGGGAATGTGGAAGCTATTCCAGGGTGAGCGTCCTGTGCCCTCCATACTGGAGATGGGATGTTTATAGAGGGAACTGTCTCATCATAACTGTGGTTCTACAAGAGGGACTAGACGTACTTCAATAACATTTACATTTACAAAATAATAATGGGCACTTGGTAAATTAAAGTTTGAATTTAGAGGAACTGGAAAAAATAGATAAAATTAATTTGTACTGATGGAGATTTTATATTCCTAGTTAAGAGCTATGGTAGATCCTGTCCTAATTTGTTTTATACCCCACCTCCTATAGACTGTAAGCTTGTTTGAGCAGGGTCCTCTTCAACCTATCGTTCCTGTAAGTTATCTTGTAATTGTCCTATTTATAGATAAATCCCCCCTCTTATAATATTGTAAAGCGCTACGGAATCTGTTGGCACTATATAAATGGCAATAATAATAATAATAATAATAATAGATTATATTTCTCACACAGAAAGCATAGAGTTGGACTCCACCGTACAATAAAATAAAATGCCCGTACAGACTGAGTAACCAGCTCTACAACATAAAGGAGGGTGCATAATGCTGTAAGGAACATAGATAGCACAAATACACTTTGAATTTTCCTGTTAACCAAGACTTCAATGATGGATGGGGATTAACAAATCTGCTATGCTGAACCTGCAGATCATCCTTTCGTAATCAGGATTGTGCAATAGCCTGTGAAGATGATTCACCCATAAAGGTATGAGTTGAAGTCAAGTTGTGTTTCTTCTACAGAGGGAAAGGAAAATGCTCTGAATGAATTTGACTACTTACCCAAAGGCTGTATGATTTCAAGCATTGACATATACAATACGATTTCAGGTTAAAGGAACTGCAACTTAATTAATCTGGAAAAGATGTGCATCTAGATAACCAGTTCCCCTATTTTATCTACAGCTTGCTATCTAGCAAGCCTAGCACCCTTGAAGAAATTATTGTTTCATAGAACCTTGTATTTACAAAAATGTGGAAAACGAGCAACTTAGGCCTCGATTTAATAAGCTTTTCCAAATGATACAAAACTACTAGAATAACTCTCCAAATGATTTATCTACAGAAGTCACCATTGAAGTATATGGGAATTTTTATAGATAAATCATTTGGAAATATTTTCTAACAGTATTAAATCATTTGGAAAGCTTTTTTTTTTTTTTTTTTTTAATTCTTTATTTTATTGTGCAGGTTCAACATTAATGTCCACATTGCCACAACAGCTTATGCAGTCATACATTTTATATATTAATTATATAGTTGTGGTGTCGTCTAGCGTTTCGGGCATGTCCAAGACCTGGTGGAGTCTGTGAGTATGCCTACTTAGAGATTGTCTTGGGCATGTGTTGTGTTGTATGGGCCTGTGTCGAGACCAGCTATGGAGGCGTATTTTTGTATTTGTGGTATGAAGTCCGCGAGATCCCCCAGTGTGGGTGTTCGTTAAATCCCCAGTGTGCGAGGGTGAGTCTTTTCATGGATGGGGTGCCCTAGGTTGGTGTATGCCCTACCTCGGAGATACCCTCCTGTCACATTGGATATGTTGTTAACCATGTCTTCTATGTTCGTGTGAGGAGGTGAGTCAGGTGCAGGTGCGGTCAGTAGTGCGTCTGGTTGTGAGTTCTTGCGTCCCCGGTATAGGGTACAGTGAGTGCAGCTGCCAGTGTGCCTCGGGTGCGTGAAGTCTGCTCCTGGGAGACCTCTACGGACTTTTGTGAACTAGTAAAGAGTCAATTTTGAAAAACCAAAAATATATGGGAAGGAGGAACTTGAGTGTTAACCATGTGTAAATTCGCAAGAGAGCGGTGCGGGTTCATCTTGGGCAGAAGGCCATATCCTGGAGAGTGCTTTATCGGCAGTCTCTGGGGTATTGGGGAGGAACCTCTCTGTTGCAATGTCCCTCAGGGTGTCTTTTGTTGGTGCGGTGGTTGGGTGGGTGCCCCTGGGATGAAGTCAGCGACCGCAGCTGGGTCCAGTCGGGGTCTGAGCTTTCCCTGCATGGGGGCGACAGTAGGCCTGCCGTGCGCCGTTGTGAGTCCATTTCAGGGTAGCTCCGAGCTCGGTAAGTGGTATCCTGATACGTGAAGGTGATCATGTTCGGTGTCCTCAATTTATACTTGTTCCTGAGGTGTTGTAAGAGGGGCTGCATGGTCTTGCGCCAACCCATGGTGCTTTTAGTTAGGTCCTGAAAGAGGGACAACGTGGCTCCCTCGAATGTCAGAGGGGTTTCCCCCCCGCACGGCCGCCAACAGCTGGGCTCTGTCTTGCAGATTTTGAAAGCAGAGGATCAGGTCTGTGTGTGCCACTGCTGGTGCTGTTGCGGGTCTTGGCAGTCTGAACATACCATCTAGTCGCACTGCTTTTGCGTGTTTGGGCGGCAGTAGATCGGCCAGCAGGTGCCTAATGAAGTGCGGTAGGTCTGTCTGGCCTATTGAATCCAGGATGCCATGGATCTTGATATTATAGCGTCGTCGGAGGTGATTGCACCTCAGTTAGTGCTTGTTCCAGGGACGCTATCCTTGTTGAGGCCTCCAGTCGCTGGACCCTGGTAGTGACCCCTTCCACTGCCTCTTTTATACCGGCCATGTCTGCTGCTATATTGGATCTAAGCTCTGCCAGCATGCTCTTAAGGATAGAGGCCGTGACAGGGTCTTCTGCAGTCGCTTGTGAGTGATTTGGGTTGGGTGGTGGGGCTTGTGCCATACCTTCTCAGGGGTCTATAGAGAAATCATCAGCTGAAAATGAGTATCCGTCGTCTCCTGCCGCCATCTTGTCCCATGCAGACTTTTGCGAGCGCCGGAGAAGTTCCCCGATATTGTGGGTAGTCCGGTCTTTCTCTGCTCTGGTTTTCTTGTGTTTGCGTCCCATGGCTAATCCTGTGTCAGGTGTGGGTTGTTGAGCCCGGGTGGTCGTCAGATTTCGCTGATATAATGCTTTGTTTGCGGTTCGTATCGGGGAGCTCTTGGTGAGTGCGACCGCTCTGCTCCGCTGCTAGCCTCGCCCCCTATTTTCTTTATTTTTGCAGTGCATAAAGAAACAGAACAGGTCTGCAATGCCCCAACAACATTAACAAACAACATAGTGTACAGAAGATATCGGTTGAATGGCATTTGATGGTGTGCACTAATATGTTAATATATTATTTCTTTATGCTTAACTCACGGGTGTGAGGAGTCTGAGGCAGTGCATACAGCGGTAGACAAGCAGGTGCAGATACTAATCTAGATGTCTATAGATTTAACACATGTGTTAAGTTTTCAACGCTCTGGGCAGATTAGTTACCAGCCTTCTGCAAGGTTGTCCTAAGGAAACTTTCTGCGATACCATATATTGGGGTTAGTAACAGTATTTCGATGAGAAAGCTGATGAGCTAAGGCCAGTATGTGGAAAGGTGTTAGAGCTGTAGAAAGGAGGTACAAATAAGAGAGTGACTGGGTTTGTTAAAGAGCAGACCACTCGGAGTACCCCGGCCACTCGGCCAGTCGGCTATTCTATACTGTAGGGGTGCAAGGGTGCTCCAGACAACAGACTTGGCCTTAATTCAAGAGTAGGATTAACACCCCCATACTCCTCTGGAGTATGCTATTCGAGGGAGTCGGTTAAAGCGGAGGGGCGTGGGGGGGAGGGGTAGAGAAAGACTTTCTATGCTTCAGAGTGATGCGTGGGTATCTAAAAGACATTTTAAGGCATCCTCGTATAAATGTAAGCAATCACACTTGCAATCATATTATAAAATAGACATAAGTAAAGTAAACATAAACATAAGTAAACTTTTAACCATGTAGAACATATAATCCCCATTGTGGAGGGGCTTGGAGGCAGAAAGCGAGAGTGCTCTAGCCTCAGGTGGTTACTGTTGTATAAGTGTCCATGAGGGCCCTCAGTGGTGTGAATGACTTGACGTTTGCTGGATCCCACCTGGGAGCTGCTGCAGTCCCGGAATGTCTAGGTCATGGCACAGAGTCCTCTGGTAGAGCCAAGGTGCCTAGGAATGTTGTTGCTTCTTGCGGTCCAGTAAGCCCCTGAGCTTTAAATTTCTTCGGTGCTGTATATCCTCTAGGTTGGCAAAGCGCTGGTAAGTGAGTGCCTGCTGTTTCTTCAGTGCTTATACTTCCAGCTGAAGCTCTGCCATCAAAACAGCTTGCTTCTCCGCTGAGGTTTCGACCACTTCCAGGCGGCCCACAAGGCTGGTCAGATCGGTGCAGAGCTGGGCTACATCCATCTGATATTCCGAGGAGTCGGAAAAGTCTCGAGGTTGGCGGCCATCTTGAGCCCACAGGCACCCTAAGCTTGTCAGAACAGATCTCCGATATGCATGCTCGATCTGGTCTGCTCTTTGTTTTTTTGTTTTGTTTTTTGACCCATTTTGGTCTGATGCCTGAGTTCCGTCGTTTTCAAGCTCTGAAAGCAGTATATTTCTTGGTTGAAAAGTACGGAGCCCATGAAACATGCGTCTTGCACAGTCAACCGCAAAGCTCCGCCCCCTGGAAGGCTTATTAACATTAGTCCAGTATGACACATTGTGGTATAAATCAAAACTGGTTAGAACACCCATTTACATTAGGGTACCCCTATCTACAGAGTACATAGTTACATAATTACATAGCTGAAAAGAGACTGGCGTCCATCAAGTTCAGCCTTCCTCACATGTGTTTTTGCGGTTGATCCAAAAGAAGGCAAAAAACCCAGTCTGAAGCGCTTCCAATTTTGCAACAAACTAGGAAAAAATTCCTTCTTGACCCCAAAATGGCAGTCAGATATCTCCTTGGATCAAGCAGCTATTACCCCACTAATTAGAAATTATATCCCTGTATGTTTTTGGAAGTATTTATCCAATTGCTGTTTAAACATCTGTATGGACTCTGATAAAACCACCTCTTCAGGCAGAGAATTCCACATCCTTATGGATGTTACAGTGAAAAAAACTTTTCAAACTTGGCTTTCCCATAAAATAAAGTAGTAGTACTTTGTCTCATGACATCTTTTGATTATGTTGGTATTTCAGTGAATTATGAATATACCTTTTTTTATTAATAAATCTTTATGAAATACTCAGCTTGATCCAGCCACTTAAAACGAATTTATACTGACCACCATAGTTCCTATATTATATAGATACATAAGTAAAAACATTATTTTCTATGAAATGTACAAAACAGCATGTACAGTGATATAAATACCTCAGAATTACAAGTATTGAGTCATCCAGTTACTTTATCTCTAATTAATCTTACAGTGAGATACACTGAATCTTTGATAACCGTCAGATTATTAGTATGAATTAGCACCTCAGATCACACACAGATCCATCTCAAACATGTGTCAAGTAAAAGAATAACAGTTAAATAATGATTATAATGAAATGACAAGTTATAGAAATGCCAGTAACCTAAGCATGAGATAGAATGTTATCGTCAGCATCTCAATGTTCAATGAAACTATGATCTGTACCTTAGAAAAACAAAATACTTCTAAATAAGGAAATTGACTCTCTTCATAGCATAATTCCATTTAGTGTTAAACTGTTTTTATTGTTTTAATGCTAAACAGGACTGCCCAGCATCCCGCCCACTCTTTGCAGGTTGGACTAATGAAGACGTATTAGCCTGAGCAGCAATGGGTGGATGTTATTGGCTGAGAGAGTCAGCTGACATTTCTACCATTAATTGGCTATAACACAAAAATATTGCAAGGGAAGGCACACTTCCTAGGGACAACTAAAAATATTCACAAGATACAATATTAAGCAACAGGGATAAAGCCCTAATGTACAAGGAATCAAAAAGGAATGAGGAGCACAACCAATAAAAACATTATCAAATTTTATTGTACAATCCGAAATGAAAAGGTATCCATGAAAAAAAAATTAAAATAATATACAGAGTATAACTATTATGTTAGCTATCTACAAGCGATGAATAGTTACATGTACACGAGTAGCATCCATCAATCCAAAATGATACAAAAATCAAATCTTAAATATGAAAAACCTAGAAAAAGAAGACATTGAGTAAAATCCTAACAATGAATTGACTGGAAGAAAGTGTGTAATCTCTGCCATACGTCGAGGATGTCTGCCATATTTCTGCATACATCCAATACGGACCAAGCAGAGTGTGGCCAAGTACACTTCTTTAAAGGACCACTATAGTGCCAGGAAAACATACTCTTTTTCCTGGCACTATAGTCCCCTGAGGGTGTCCCTACCCTCAGGGACCCCCTCCCGCTGGGCTCTGGGGAGAGGTAAGGGGTTAAACTTACCTTTTTTGCAGCGCCGGGCGGGGAGCTCTCCTCCGCCTCTCCGCCTTCGATCCTCCTCTTTGGCTGAATGCGCATGTGCGGCAGGAGCTGCGCGCGCATTCAGCCGGTCTCATAGGAAAGCATTCATAATGCTTTCCTATGGACGCTGGCATCTTCTGACTGTGATTTTCACAGTGAGAAGCACGCAAACGCCTCTCTAGCGGCTGTCAATGAGACAGCCACTAGAGGCTTTAGAGGCTGGATTAACCCATTTATAAACATAGCAGTTTCTCTGAAACTGCTATGTTTATTTAAAAAAAGGGTTAATCCTAGATGGACCTGGCACCCAGACCACTTCATTAAGCTGAAGTGGTCTGGGTGCCTAGAGTGGTCCTTTAATGTTAAACTGCTCGACCAATGAAAGTAGGGACTGTGCCAGAGGACTAATCTCATAGAGAATTTTATTACAATACCTAATATATTTCTCATTAATATATCATGTTTATTGTTTGTTACATGTTAGTTACATAAAGTCTAAAGCTCTTATAGGATTATGATTTTTTTTTAAAATTCTTTATTTTTGCAGTGCTTAAGTTTACAACAGACGGTTGTGAGGTACCCCAAAGGCATTCCTCCAACGCATAATAGACAGTTAATTATAGAGTTACTTGAAGATTCTAGCACAAATTTTTAATTTTAAGGAGAGATTGAGTAGCTAACATTCTATTTTTAAACAAGCTAGCGGCATGAGGCATGGTAGGTTCAATGTTTGGTTATTTGCGCTGAAAATACTCATTGCCAGATCATGTCAAACATTTGTGTAATAAAATATAAACATGCAGTGGTTCCAACGTTATTAATATTATAGTTTAGGCAGTCTAGTCAGGCTTTCTAAATGAAAACTAAGGGTGAACAGCTTGTGGTAAGAGCTCTAGCAAGCTATTTCAGCTGTGTTTGCTGATATGCATAGGTGTTGCAGTC
Organism: Pelobates cultripes; assembly: GCA_933207985.1. Classification (NCBI taxonomy): domain Eukaryota; kingdom Metazoa; phylum Chordata; class Amphibia; order Anura; family Pelobatidae; genus Pelobates; species Pelobates cultripes. The sequence goes on from OW240916.1 coordinate 252,323,813, forward strand.
TCTTGCATAGGATCTGGGTAGCTCTCGGAGCTCCGACCAGTCAGTAGCTTAAATGTCCTGGGAGCATCTTTCTTGGGTCAAGTCCATAAAGCAGGGGGGTGATACTGCCAGTGTTGTGAGTCAAAACAACGGGTCGGGTCTTCCTCTTGCGCTGAGTGTTGCTGTTGAGGGGGAGCCCTGGTCTGTCTGAGTCCTAGGTGTGTTTTAGCCGACTCCCGTCACGGGTATTCCGAGGTTGGGCAGCATGGTGAGGTGCAAGGTTCCCCCTTCTGTGAGCCGTGGAGCGGCCCTCCGCCTGTGGTTCCCTCCTGTAACCGACCCCCCTGCCTCCCGGTCAGCGTCGCGGCCTGTACCGTGAGTTCTCCTGTGCGGAAACACGACACACTGATCATAGGTTGCTGGGGCCACTGAAGGGTGAACGGGTTGGGTACACCGGCGGGTCTCGCCTTGATGCTTGGAAGTGTTAATGCTGGTGTCCAGGTTACCTTGCGCTGTTTCCCGCCGCGTTGATCTTCAGCTCTGGTCCCGTCGGGGGGTCATTCTGGAGGCTCGAGGGGGGATTTACTCCCAGGTGGCGTCGGGTTGCCGGGCGGATCCATTCCGCTATTGCTCGCATCACCTGCTTGAAAAGCAGTCTCCAGGCGTTTAGCTGTGTCCATAGGCAGGTACGGAGCCAGTCATAGAACTCCCGTGTATGCTTGGGAGGCTCGGTAAGTGGGTGCTTTATTGTAGGCTGCTTCCGTGCCGTCATCTTGATTGAGCCTTGCCCTCCCCGTTTTACATCTTCGCTTGTTCAGGCAATATTGTGGGGGTAGTCACCCCCGGCGAGGATCGGGATATCTCCCGCCGGTCCAGGGGGGGGGGGTTAGCAGGGCTGTATGGAGGTTTCGTTTGCGAGCGTGTCCTGCGCCGGGTGATCGGCCACCTCCCCCGGACCTCAGGCTTTGCTCTGATGTAGGCCGCATGGTCGGCGCAGGTTTTTCTGTGTCGCTTCGGGATTGGACTGGTACCGTTCTGTGTCTCATGGTCCCTGGGCACCGTGTGTTGTCATCTTTTATAAGTCACTCGGTAGGAGCCCGCTTTTGCTCATTATTACAGGAGCTCTTAGATTGTGCTACCGGCCATCTTGGCTTTCAGGCCCCACCCCCCAGAATTATGATTTTTAAAGGAACACTATAGTGTTAAAAATAAAACGTATTCCTAAAGCTATAGTTTTAGTCTACCTATTTTGGTGTGTGTGTCCCTGCTGTGTGAGGGTTTGAAAGGTGGGTATTACTTACTTTTCGGCCATCGCCTCACTAATCTAAATGATGCTACTTTTCCTCTTTGGCTGAGATCATCAGTGTTGATGATATCAGCCAATCCAATGGAAAACATTGGAAGGTTAGTGTGCACTGAACCAATCAAATGAGACCATCTGATTGATTAGGTGACTTTAACTCGGCTATTGGGGTGGAAGTGCCTCTAGTTGCTCTCAGGAAGACTGCCACCAGAGGCATATTAATTTTGCAATGTAAACAACGCTGCATCTACTAAACAACAATGGTTTCAATTGCAGTGTTAAAAAGACAATAAGACAATGGCGTGGCACCCACACCACTTTATTGAGACGAAGCGGTCTGGGTGCCTATAGAGTCTCTTAAAATCCTAAATTTAACATACTTGCCCTATATGATTATTACATTCTGTTCAATGTCAATTTCACCCATCAAAACTCTATAAATCCACCGTGGAGTGTACTATATGGCACACTGTGGATGCCAATATTAACATACTCCTGTGTCCCATAAAGCCAAGTGAAGAATGAGCATTCACAGAAATGTGTAAATATAGATGTAAAACACTGAAACATGTTGATTTATTATTATTCTTTTTTTACAGATGTCAAAACACAATGTGGCTATTCCATTATTACTTTTCTTGACCAACCTTTATGGGGAAATCAGATAATTGAATATGGACATGACATTGCAAATTTTAGTGCAAGAAAAACAGATGTAATTTCTCCCATCTCTGCCATAAAACTCCCACAAACCTTTGCTGTGGATGCAAAATGAAGAGCAGCAAGCTGCTGGAAGTAATTACTAAGCATCATGGGGTTGTTTATTAACATATGTAATTTGATTTTTGCATGTAAACACATACAAGCAATAACAGCACAAGTGAAGGCGACAAGAGTTTCAGTTTACCACAAGATTCTCTATGATATTTCATGTGTGGCATTGAATTATTTTGCTCTGCATTGCTGGTGATTGTAGCAAGGAATGCATTAACACCAAAGGAATAGTAATAACAAGGCTCTGCTGAAACAGTGTTGTGAATAGTGGAGTATTTATGACTAGCAAGGCCAATTTTTTTACTCCTGGCTCTTCACATGACAAGTTCAATGAGCCATGACCCAACAGTTGAAGGTGACTAGGAAAGTGAGGGCCTACGAGAAACATTAACGACTTCCTTTCCATTATAGCATTCACTGGTTTGAAAAAGGTTTATATAAAAGAAAAATTAAAACAAAAATTATACAATTTTAGGGGAAAAAAAATGCCCTTCCCTTAATACAGTTTGAAGTATTAAATGAGGAATGAACCAGAATGCAAGGAGAGTCATTTGCAAAAATGTAGATTATTGTTATTATTATTATTATTATTATTATTAGAATGCCAATCTGTTTTGCATGTCCCACACTGCAGAGCAGTGGCTTATGGGAAATATACTGAGTTCAAACATATGCAAATGAGGTCAAACTTGCGGATGGTGGACGAATGGCTACAATCAGCTCAGAGTAAGTGTAAAGATGCCCTGAACTTATGTAAAACTCCAGGATTTGTGAAAAGCTTGTTTTCTTCATGTTATTTTGTGGGATAAATGGCGCTTCTGATCAAAGAAGGCTTAAAGATGGCCTCTTACAGTAGATGCACTGCACAAGTGTTTCTTTAATTTGAAAAAATGATAAGCTTCAGGTAGTTATATGACATGCTATTTTAATGAGACAATACTGCACAGGATTATGGGAAACGGAGCACTATGTATTCTGCTAGGAGTCCCACCAGTTCCCCTTTGGAAGAGTGAAGCAATGTGTTAGTAATTATGTCAAGAGGGTTTTGCACTTTATCATGTAAAAGAAAAGAAAAATGAATAAAATCACAATTACATTTTTGCATTCTGGCACCTTTGGCACATGGAACTGTCCTCTAATTAACCACCCGCCAGGAAAACATGCAATATGTTTCTGCTTCACAAAGAATAAGTTAAAGGTACAACATGTTTTATTTAAATACAGTATACTGTTGAAAAGAGTCTAATGTAACCATGTTCTATGTGTATTCATTCAGGTTGTCACATCATGCCTTGTTCTGCGGATCAGTCTGGTGATGGCTTCTGGTATCCAGTACTCTTTTTACAATTCTTGTTTAGTTTTTCTTGTTTTTTTGGTTTTCTATTCCATGTCTTGTTTTCCTTATGCTGGGTTTTCTGGGCTCATTCCATTATTCAGTCCCTGGAATTCCCAGTCTCCTGGATTCATTTAAGTGTTTGCTTTATGTTGCCACACCCGTTTGTTTTCCATTTTCCTTTTGTTTCAGTCTGGACCTGCAGCAGTGTTTCAAGTCTCTGCCCTTTCTTGCAGGTGCTATTGTGGTTTAGTATGGTTCTTTTAGTGAACACTAGGCAGTGTAGGACCTGCTGAATATGGGATACATTGGCGTTGTGGCAGGCTAATGCAATGTATGATCATATAATATAACTAAATCCCCATACTTTTCATATATAGTGCTTAGTTATGTCTCCTCTTGTTTTACCTTGTATCTCTTGTCTTGTTTTATTTTATTTTGTAATCCCAGTCCATGTACAGTCCTGCCCATGTTACGTTCTTGTTTTCCTCATGTCTTGTGTACATGTTCTGGGTTCTGCCTTCTGTCCTGCTCTGGTTCTGAGTTCTATTAGTTCTGTCTTGTTTTCATGTTTGGTGACTAGCCTTGCATTGTTTCAGTACTGGATACATCTTAGCATGCATCTGCTCTGGCTTCCACTAAGCTGCAACTGGGTCTTGGTTTGTGGCCGCACAAATGCTGGTGCTCAACGGTTACCCTGCACCGGGCCCTGTAATCCACTTCCACGCTGAAGACTCCCACTTCTCATCAGGCACTCAGGGGTCCCAGTTTCCTTACCGCCACCCATGACACAGGTGACAAGAATGTAAGACTGCTACACACACACCACATAGAGGATAGCTTAGAAATTATATTTGAGATGATTTGAAAGAAAATACGGTGTGCTGGACTAGAAAATCTATTGCAAGTGATTCTGACAGTGTTGATTTGCAGGCAGAAAAAAAAACATTTTTTTACCTTGGTTTGATATAAAACACAAACAATACAATGTAATTATCAAATGTAAAAGTAGCAAGACCAACTAATATTTTACATTTAAATATAAATTGTAACTTTTCCATCTTTTATAAGATTTTCGGTTTGGAATGCATGTAATATTCCAGTGCCTTTGATCTGTGCTGTGCAAGTTCTCATAGTGGCATCCTAGCCCTTCGCTAGGATGCCACTATGAGAACTTGCACAGCACAGATCAAAGGCACTGGAATATTACATGCATTCCAAACCGAAAATCTTATAAAAGATGTAAAAGTTACAATTTATATTTAAATGTAAAATATTAGTTGGTCTTGCTACTTTTACATTTGATAATTACATTGTATTGTTTGTGTTTTATATCAAACCAAGGTAAAAAAAAAAAAAAATTCTGAAAAAACAATTTTAAACATTATTAGATGTATTGTTATTGTATTTGTTTATCTGCACCAAATAATATTATTACAGTTAAACAGTACAGTTGGCTCACTGGTAGTGATTATAATAAAGATGAACATGATGTTTTAATGACTTTAGAAACAGGTGTTCTTTAAAAACCTTCACTACCAGAAATATTGAAGTAAAATGTAAAAAAAAAAATTACAAAATAATTAACATTTATTTTAACAATAGGTTAGCATAGCTAGCAAGTGGATGATAAATAGAAAATGTATTATAAATTTCGGTTTAACAATCCATAAAATATTAGTAATTCATTCAACTTTTACAAATGTTTTAGGTACTATGTCCTATACTTTATCTTGCAATATTTTACACCGATTCTAAAATATTATAATAGAAACAAATATAGCAGTTTTATTGTATACTGTTGGTGTTGCAAAATTAGATAAATAAAAATGGTCGAAATCCTATTTATAGTTATTTTAAAGGGCCATGACGGCACCATAAGCAGTAGAGCTTCCAAAAATACAACATAACGTACACATGATGTTTGTATATGAAATACATAGATTTGCAAAGTGCTATAGTAATCTGCATTAAGCTAAGCCCCACCTACTGATGTTTCTTTCACAATGTCTATCCCAACTCACCACACTTGTTTATTAAATTAACCCATTAATCTAATTCTGATTTAAAAACCTATTAAATGTATTATTGATGATTAAGATGGGTCTAATTACAAAATTGTCCTGAAAGAAAGCAGCATATCTTCCATCCCTCGACCCTGTCTATCTGTCCATCTTACAAACCCCCATAGAACTCATCTCCTCTCTCACTAATCACACTGAACTGTGACTAATCACTATTCTCTGAACTGGACTCACTTGTCCACTATTCTCTGAACTGGACTCACTTGTCCACTATTCTCCTTCCCTTCTTACTAGTGGGCAGAATACAGAACAGCCTGGGACAGAGAAAGAGGTAGATATAGTGGGTGTAGCATAAAGAGGATATGCCATGCTGCAGCTCCATTAGCCCCTATGCTAATGCAGCCCTGCACAAATCACTGCTCATCTAGTTTCTGTATTTAAATATACAAGAGTGCATTATTCATCCAAAGGTCCTGATATGTTTCAAAGAGACTGTAAACTCTTTTTAAAACGTCATGTCCTCATTTCATATTATTTTCATCATTTGTAAATGCCCTCCCACAATCACTTAGTTTTATTGTAGATTCCTTAATGATAAGCCGTTTAATCAGACGTATTATCTTTACTGTACCTATGGTTTTCATCATCCCATAGCTCATTACACTATCAATACACCATTTACAACCACTTATAATAATGATAGAGTTCACAAACATATATATTTATCTATTTATGCAAAGATACTTCTAAAAACACATGTATTAATCATACAAATACTCTTTTATACACTGTACAATAAATTTCTGTTTCAGCCAAAGATTTTAATTAACAATTTCCACTTATCTATTACCAAGTAAAAGGTCACCATTTACTCATATTAACTCACCCTGTAACAGCGCTCAATATATTTTGCATACCATTACATTAATACAAAACCTTTATCGTAATGAAATATTTTTATAATCTATTGCTAGTCAAAAGTATGACTTTGAATTATCGCATCATTTTTCAGCTTTCTTCAAAAATAAATCTAAATAATATATATCCAGAAAGTTTCCTCTTTAAATGGATTTTCACTCAACATATTTTCAAGATGTTTGCTAGGTCTTCAAGAATATTGGGTAGTTTAGTTATTCACTGTCCCTTCTAGCTATGTCTTGTGAGACCCAGTACCCTGTAGATGTTAGCCATGGGAGATACAAAGTTCCTGGTCAATTATACGTAATTTTGCATGATTAATCAAATCACATGCATTTTACTAGAATATTTAATACAGAAGACATTTATATCCTTTGACTTTCCTTCAAGCACAGCTAAGGGATTAAAAAGATGTTACAGGCCCCACTATTGCCAAAGGGAACATTTGGAAAGCTTTGATAACCAGATAAAAGTCATTTATAATGATGGATTACTTTGTGATGTTCTAGCTTTTATTCTACATGTCGTACTCCACATATAATATTTTAAAGCCTACACATAATATATTTAAAAAAATAAATAAAATTAAAAAAAAATATATATATAAACGTAAGTATTTTTCTCACCAAACTTATGTTGATATCCTAATTTACCATGCTTGATTTTGCATACAGTTGCAGAAGGACTGCAGGACATGCTTTACAAGACAACATTAGGTGGAGTGTTCGAGACCGAAGATGAGTGGACTGCATGAAACAAAGATCATTGAAGATGATTCATGGTGAGAAGAGATGGCTAAGATGGAGGCCCAATAAAAGATTTGTTATCTTTTTTTTATGGGTCTTTTCAGCACCTACTAAAAAGCACATACAAGTATGCATGAACATTCTTTTGTAGAACATCATAGATAGATCATGTGTTGTATGGCTCCATACATCCATATGTTCTCGGCACAACATATACAAAAAATATCAATGCTATACAATACTAGATAATATGGTCCAGGACTCAGAGATAGGCAACCTTCGGCACTCCAGATGTCTTGGACTACATCTCCCATAATGCTTTTGCACCAATAATGCTGGCAAAACATCAGGACATATTGGTGTTCATCAATGATGCAACAAGTGTGTCTAATATAACGTTACTTCCTCTCACACTAGTTTCCAGAACAGAAAACCACTTATGACATCATCTAACTTATTGTGAAACATGGGAATAAGGATTATTCCTTAGTCCATAGCTGACCTAATACACCAACTATTACCAACTATATCAAAGTCAATTGTGGTCAGCAATAGTTCTTATGCCCACTGGTCCATCCATGTCAATAGGGGTGTCTGAGCAGAGAGATTACAATAAGAAATTCAACAATATATTCATACACAAAACATTTACTGATAATATGATCTTCTAGCCATTAGTACATGACTGGATGTACTGGATATACTGATCAGAATACTGTGGATTTTGTGTGAAAGTGAAAATAACTTCACCAAGCTTTATAAGTGCTTTATAAAATGTGTGCTTGTTATATTTGTATTATACCACGTTGATATGCTTGTCAAGATTTTGCATATAATTATTAGATGGTCTGTTTTACTATTTATTTATTTTTTCATTTTAAGTTTTTACTGTTTAAAACTGTCCAAAAATTACAATTTGAAATAGTGTATTTCATAATCTAACGAGTCTTTTTTTAGCAATCACAAAATATGTTTTGTGGTGCAAATTATTTATTCTTACACTGGACTAATTTTTCAGCAAAAGTTATTTTACCTTTTGGCATGCAATTATTTTTTTTGAAGCTTAACAAGGCACTGAAAAGAATCTCCGTATATGTACACATCAGGAAAGGCTTTAGTGTTTCAAACCCTGAGTGGAATTAATGATGCTCTGTACTTTCATTCTGAAACTCATTCCAATTGGAATGACTGACCGATCCTACTGAAAACAATTGGATTGTTGTATTGGCCAATTGGTGGGTTTTATATTAATGGAATGAAACCAAAGTGTGTTGGATCATTTCAGTAGGCATTCAGAATTAAGGAGGAGAAGAAACAGCTGGCTGGGTGCAATGTTTTATAAAATACCAATAGAAGATGCACTTAATCCACATAAACTAAGGGTGCTAATACTAGACCATGGGCCAGCACAAGCCCAAAATAAATACCGGTAACAGAGAAGAGGTCCAGGCAATCCTATAGCTTCAGACACATTTATTGGTACATAACGAACACTGCAACGAGTTGACCCATTCTTGGGTCGAAACATTGCAGTGTTCCTTATTTTCCAGTAAACGTGTCTGAAGCTATAGGAGTGCCTGGACCTCTTCTCTGTTCCCAACCCAGTCCTCATGGCCAACCAGCAGTCCTTGATTTATGTATTTCCATGTTTTATTTTAATGGAGATACTGACCAAACCTGGACTGTTAGTGGGTCTTGGGCACTAGTTTGGCAACCACTGGTGTAAGGTATGAGCATAGAAGATATATTATATCAAGTTATATTTTCTGCTGTGCCAAGATATCATTTTAGTTATTCTAAATACGATAATTCTTATACAGCATAATAAATTTGCTTTGCACTACATATGAAAAAGTCAGATAATGTAGATGCTTCAACAGTAGCGATGACAACACTCATGCAAAACATGTAAAATTTAGTTTAAAATTATTTTTAATACATTATAATTATGTTTTCCACTAAACCATAATATTAATTAGATATGAAACCAGTATCATCAAAAAGATAAGGGCAACAGAAAATGTAAGGGCAAAGATTAACTAGACCAGAACATTATGGGAAATTACATATTTTCAAAATCTGCTAGCTTTTTTTTTTTCTTTTCTTTCTCTCTGTTGTTCTTCCTAATTTACTTTATTTGTCTTAAAACTGCTATGAAACACACATTTCCAGTGAATATGGTGATTAGATCATAAAATAAAGTCTTAAACTAGGTTACATTTTTGATATGATAAATGTGTTGTTAATATAACATAACTACATTCCAAATCCAGAAAATAATCCTCTAATTTCACTAATAAAAACTCTGTTATTCTACCATGTAGCCTAATTTAGATATCAAATTTGTAGTCTATATGAAGTAAAAATAAATAAATAAATAATAAAAAAACATCATCTTATTTCGCAGTTTTAACACAGCTGCAAAATAAATTTAATTTGTAATATCAAGGAAATCCTTGTACTCTGAGGCTTAATGGGGGATGCAAATTAAACATTAGATAAACCAGGGTTGCATGTTTGATGTAAGGTGGCAGCATCTGCTTGATGTAGCATGGTCCAGAATTAACCATTTGACTATGTTACGCTCCATTAAAATTCAAAGCGAAATAATATATTCATCATCGTAACAACTACCGCTTTTAAAGCATACTGCAACTACAGAACTCAAATGGACTATTCATCTAAGAGAGACACATTTTTTTGGTGTATAGCTTATAAAATAACACATTAAACTGATGTGGAATTGATGAGACTCATACTTTCCATAAATTAAAGAATTGGAGGGCAGTCCAGAGGTTGGGCTCCTCTCCCCCGGTTTCTTCTCTGATGTCCCATTTCTGTAGAGAAAGATTCAGCAGAGAAAGCTTCCCAATAAGTGCAGGTGGATTGTGATTAGACCTGCTCATGCAAACTAAAGACATGGTATTTAACCCAAATGAAAGTGCTTTGGTAGCTCTCTGTGCATTATCTACACCAGGGCTGCTCAAACATTTATAAAAGAAGTACCCCTGCAGATGTAAAAAAAAAATCCTGACACACAAAGTTTCACACAAAGGACACTGACACACACAGTTACACCCGGAGGACATAGACACATAAAACATACACACAGAGGATACTGACACACTTACATACAGAGGAAACTGGCACACACATTTATACACAGAGGACACTGACACACACATTTACACACAGAGAAAACTTACACATACTTTTACACACAGAGGACATTGACAAACACACTCATTGAGGGACACACTTTCAGTGATTTAAAACACACTGACAGACAGTTATTGAAACACACACATTCACTAAGACACACACACTCACTGAGTTGACACACATTGCCAGACACACAATCACAAAAAGACACAAACACATTCTTTCCATACACTCACAAATTATTATTATTATTTTTTTTTTTTTTACCTAATTTTCATTTCAGTTCACCCAGATTCTTATTGGAAAGCTGGAGTGGATCATTTCCCTAGTGTCTAGCGTGGATCCTTACCCTGGGGTCCAGTGGGGATACTTTCCCTAAAGTCCGGTGTGGGGCTTCTGTAATCTTCGTGCTCCTCCAGTATTGCTCCCTTGCATGCTGTTTAGTGATGCCGGGGCTGGCGTGATGTCATAACCTAGCTCCTGGCACCACCGCAGGGAGCAGTGCTGGTAGATCATGAAAATTACAGCTCCCCTGCTCACTCTGCCTTTATTCTCCCTCAGCCAGCCACCACCTGGCGTACCCAGTGCCAGTGGTGCATGAACCCCCTGGGGTACACATATACCATGGGTTGAAAAATTAGGGTCTACACTGATAGAGGATGGATAACATGGTTGCCATCAGCCTTGTGTGTGTGCATACATGTATACACACACATTAGACTGTACCCCCTATCTTTATGTATTCATGCACTGTTTAGCAATGGCACAGCATTACAATTTTCAAGACCCTGACCCTAGAAGAGATCGTTTTGAGGGCTCATCGTCTAGAGAAACACATATATGATTATCAACAGATAGACTCTTACAAACATCTAATCAGACACACATGCACATACAATTACCCATGCATAACTCTACACCAATCTAATTAGCAACCTGGTTTGAGAGCAGAGAGAAGCGGAAGTCTTAAGTGCACTGTAAAAGTAGCATGGAAAGGTAAAGCTGAAAGCAGATGGAATGGAAGCTCCACGCATGTGGCACAGTAATAATTTAAGAGTCCAGATAAGACAGCTAAGAGTGGAGTTCTATATGTATGTAACCCTTATAACTTCACCCTTGTTTGCTGGCAAAATAAATAAAGTGATGAAATGTTCTAAAGGTGAAGGGCACTGGTGGGCAAACTAGAAACATAGAAACATAGAATGTGACGGCAGATAAGAACCATTCGGTCCATCTAGTCTGCCCAATTTTCTAAAAACTTTCATTAGTCCCTAGCCTTATCTTATAGTTAGGATAGCCTTATGCCTATCCCATGCATGCTTAAACTCCCTGACTGTGTTAACCTCTACCACTTCAGCTGGAAGGCTATTCCATGCATCCACTACCCTCTCAGTAAAGTAATACTTCCTGATATTATTTTTAAACCTTTGTCCCTCTAATTTAAGACTATGTCCTCTTGTTGTGGTAGTTTTCTTCTTTTAAATATAGTCTCCTCCTTTACTGTGTTGATTCCCTTTATATATTTAAATGTTTCTATCATATCCCCCCTGTCTCGTCTTTCCTCCAAGCTATACATGTTAAGATCCTTTTAACCTTTCCTGGTAAGTTTTATCCCGCAATCCATGAACCAGTTTAGTAGCCCTTCTCTGAACCCTCTCTAAGGTATCAATATCCTTCTGAAGATACGGTCTCCAGTACTGTGTACAATACTCCAAGTGAGGTCTCACCAGTGTTCTGTATAATGGCATGAGCACTTCCCTCTTTCTACTGCTAATACCTCTCCCTATACAACCAAGCATTCTGCTAGCATTTCCTGCTGCTCTATTACATTGTCTGCCTACCTTTAAGTCATCAGAAATAATCACCCCTAAATCCCTTTCCTCATATGTTGAGGTTAGAACTCTATCAAATATTCTGTACTCTGCCCTTGGGTTTTTACGTCCAAGATGCATTATCTTGCACTTATCCACATTAAATGTCAGTTGCCACAATTCTGACCATTTTTCTAGTTTACCTAAATCATTTGTCATTTGGCTTATCCTTTTTTTGTTTTGGTACCATCTGCAAACCACCCCTGTTTTTCAATCTATCGTCAGTTCTAGGTCATATGAGTTGATCCACTGTTTTTTGTTTTTTTATTACTCTGCACAGCTATATTATATTATATAACATTATGCATATCGGTCTTATGTCTTGCATTATATGTGTCATTATTTGAAATCTATAGGCATTCCAAGGAGCTGAACAACACTATCAAAGAAAGAGAAGCCTGCCACACTTATGGGCACCAACATCTTGTGTTATTAGTCATATGTAAGGACTTTAAACACATTAATTGTACATTTGTATACATTCATTAACCTCCCTCATATGCCTTTTACATGTTGCACTTTGAATTGCCTTACATGTCATTTACATAGATCTGATGTCCCAAAGAAGCCATTCAGGACTAACATTGCATCAGTCACTTCTAAAGAGTCTTTATCTCCTGGATGCTTGTTTCAGGACAATCATTTAAGGGATTCAGTTATATCTGCATGTATATAGCTTGTCTAATATAGCTTGGTGCTACTTCTAAGTGCTGTTTCTAAGTGTGTAGTTGGAGATATTCTGGAGAGTTTTACAGAAGCTTCAACTGTCTAAGAGTTGTGCTAAGAGCTTTCTTTTCTACTGTTACAGGTAAGATTCATCTGTAGGAAAAGGTTACTGATTGCCCAAGGTTTGAATTCCTGTTGGTAATTATAAGGCATTTGATTTGATTAAGCTAGTTACTTGCTGTTGATTGCTGGTTAATTAGCTATTGTTTGCAAATAAGCAGAGGCCTACCCAGGTGTTAAACATTCCTAGTGGGCGGTGATTTAAGGAGTTATATAAGGCTTGGTCTCATTAGCTTGTGTAATATAGCTTGGTGCTACTTCTAAGTGCTGTTTCTAAGTGTGTAGTTGGAGATATTCTGGAGATAACCTGGAGGTAATCTGAGGTATTCAGGAGGATAAAGAAAAAAGTTAAGATTTGTTAGATTTAAATTATTCTCATAATTGGAATGGCAGACTTAGTTCAGTGTAACAATTGCTATGCATTTGTTTCACGTTCCACTTTTTGGAGGTTTGATTGTTGTCTAATCTGTAGACAGTTCTCTATCTTGCGGCAGGAGATTGTATTTTTTGAAGTCTGAGATTTGTAAATTATCTGGTGAAGAAACTCAGACTGGAACTGCTGCAAAGCCACTGCCGCAGAGACATACTAGGAAAGGCAGATGGATTACAGTAGGATCTGGTAGACTTAGAGTTGTGGATAAAAGGCATTTTGCACAGTCTGTTGCTCTTCATAATTCATTTTCTACACTTTCAGAGTGTAATGGTGTTGTGGAGAGAGGCACTGAGGCTAGTGGTGTTGTGGAGAGAGGCACTGAGGCTAGTGGTGTTGTGGAGAGAGGCACTGAGGCTAGAGAGGCACTGAGGCTAGTGGTGTTGTGGAGAGAGGCACTGAGGCTAGTGGTGTTGTGGGGAGAGGCACTGAGGCTAGTGGTGTTGTGGGGAGAGGCACTGAGGCTAGTGGTGTTGTGGAGAGATGCACTGAGGCTAGTGGTGTTGTGGAGAGAGGCACTGAGGCTAGTGGTGTTGTGGAGAGAGGCACTGAGGCTAGTGGTGTTGTGGAGAGAGGCACTGAGGCTAGTGGTGTTGTGGAGAGAGGCACTGAGGCTAGTGGTGTTGTGGAGAGAGGCACTGAGACTAGTGGTGTTGCGGAGAGAGGCACTGAGACTAGTGGTGTTGTGGAGACCGGCTTGGAGACTATGGTGAGGCCTAATAGAAAGCAGTTGTTGTTGGGGGATTCCATTATAAGAGGTGTGGAGATGGACAATGGTGGTCTTGTGAGGTGTCTTCCCAGAGCTACTGCTCACAGAGACAGGAGACGAATCTGTAATATTGTTAAGCAAGCAAAGCAGGAAGGGGAATTGGATGTACTTGTCCATCTAGGGACAAAATGACTTGGCTTGCAATAAGGTTTCAGAGGTTAAGGAAGTTTTTAGTGTTTTTGCCAATGATATACGGCAGGTTGCTTCCACACTGTCATTCTCTGAAGTTCTGCCTGTGCATAACACTCAGAACGACAGGCAGATGCATATTAGGGACTTTAATTTGTGGCTTGGTGAATGGTGTCGGGAGCAAGGATTTGGCTTTATTTCTCATGGTAGCTCTGTTTGGAATGGAAATAAGCTGTACAAAAAAGATGGTTTGCATCTTTCTCAAAAGGGAACAAATGTTCTCAGTGAGCAGTTCAGAGGTTTTGTTAGGATGTATTTAAACTAGGAGGGGGGGGCAAAAGGGTGATAAAACATCAATCCAATTGTCCCCCAAAAGAAGGACAGAAGGTGCCTGTAGCAAGTGTGTTAAAAAATGATAAGCTTAGAGTCATGTCTACAAATGCTCGCAGTTTAGGGAATAAGATCCATGAACTTGTGGCAATAATGGCAACTGATAGTGTAGATTTAGTCGCTGTTACTGAGACATGGTACAATGAGAAAATGACTGGGACATAGCAATACCAGGGTACTCTTTATATAGGAAAGATAGGGAAGGCAAGAAAGGGGGAGGGGTGGCCTTGTATGTGAAGGATAGCATAAAATCTAGCCTAATAAAAGTTAGTGAGGCAAACATAGAGTCCGTTTGGGCTACGTTAGAATTTGGTAATCACACAGTAACTCGTGTAGGTGTGATTTATAGGCCCCCAGGACAAATTGAAGAGTTAGATAATCTACTAGTTGAGGAAATAGTTAAAATGACAATGAAGGGGAAGTTATCATCATGGGTGACTTTAATCTTCCTGATGTAAATTGGAAAACAAAATTAGCTACTTGTGCCAGGAACACACATATTCTAAACTCACTACTGGGATTGTCTCTAAAACAAGTTGTTGAAGAGCCAACTCGTAAAGAGGCCATACTAGATTTAGTGTTAACAAATGGAGATTTGGTATCAGATGTTACTGTAGGTGAAAGTTTAGGATCCAGTGATCATCAGTCAGTGTGGTTTAATATAAGAACAGTGACTGAGTCACACCACACAAAAACAAAAGTTTTAGACTTTAGAAAAACAGACTTTTCTAAAATTAGAATATGGGTAGAGGAGTCATTATCAGACTGGAGCAATTTAAATGGAGTCCAAGAAAAATGGGATTATTTAAAAGTTGCACTATTGAAGGCAACAGAAAATTGCATTAGGCTTGTCAGTAAAAGCAAAAAATTCAAGAAACCACTGTGGTACTCCGCAGATGTGGCCAAAATAGTTAAAAACAAAAAGTTAGCATTTAGGAATTATAAAAAAACCCAGAGTGAGGAAGACAAAATGATCTATAAGATTAGGCAGAAAGAGGCTAAACAAGTTATAAGAGCTTCCAAATCACACACAGAAGAGAAAATAGCGCAGTCAGTAAAAAAGGGGGATAAAACATTTTTTAGATACATAAATGAGAAACGAAAAGTAAAACAAGGATTAGTTAGATTAAAAACAAAAGAAGGAAGGTATGTAGAAGAGGATAAAGGTCAGGCTGACTGCCTCAATGAATATTTTTGTTCTGTATTTACAGAAGAAAATCAAGGAAAGGGACCTCAGTTGAGAAAAAGGATAAATGAGTCATTTATTACACGTGAGTTTACAGAGGAAGAGGTTCTATTTCAACTGTCAAAAGTAAAGACAAATAAGTCAATGGGACCTGATGGAATACACCCAAAGCTATTAAAAGAGCTTAGTGGTGTACTAACAAAACCATTAACAGATTTATTTAATCAATCATTGTTAACAGGAGTAGTCCCAGAAGATTGGAAGTTAGCGAATGTTGTGCCCATTTACAAGAAAGGTAATAGGGAGGAGTCGGGCAACTATAGGCCAGTAAGCCTTACTTCAGTAGTGGGGAAAGTGATGAAAACCATGTTAAAGGATAGGATTGATGAACATCTAAAAACACATGGATTTCAAGATCAGAGACAACATGGGTTTACTTCAGGGAGATCATGCCAAACTAATCTTATTGATTTTTTTGATTGGGTAACTAAAATTATAGATCAGGGTGGTGCAGTAGACATTGCTTACCTAGATTTCAGTAAGGCTTTTGACACTGTTGCACATAGAAGGCTTATCAATAAACTGCAATCTTTAAGTTTGGATTCCAATATTGTTGAATGGGTAAGGCAGTGGCTGAGTGACAGGCAACAGAGGGTTGTAGTTAATGGAATATATTCGAAGCTTGGACTTGTCACCAGTGGGGTACCTCAGGGATCTGTACTTGGACCCATTCTCTTTAATATTTTTATTAGTGATATTGCAGAAGGTCTTGATGGTAAGGTATGTCTTTTTGCTGATGATACTAAGATATGTAACAGGGTTGATGTTCCAGGAGGGATAAGCCAAATGACAAATGATTTAGGTAAACTGGAAAAATGGTCAGAATTGTGGCAACTGACATTTAATGTGGATAAGTGCAAGATAATGCATCTTGGACGTAAAAACCCAAGGGCAGAGTACAGAATATTTGATAGAGTCCTAACCTCAACAATTGAGGAAAGGGATTTAGGGGTGATTATTTCTGATGACTTAAAGGTAGGCAGACAATGTAATAGAGCAGCAGGAAATACTAGCAGAATGCTTGGTTGTATAGGGAGAGGTATTAGCAGTAGAAAGAGTGCTCATGCCATTGTACAGAACACTGGTGAGACCTCACTTGGAGTATTGTACACAGTACTGGAGACCGTATCTTCAGAAGGATATTGATACCTTAGAGAGGGTTCAGAGAAGGGCTACTAAACTGGTTCATGGATTGCGGGATAAAACTTACCAGGAAAGGTTAAAGGATCTTAACATGTATAGCTTGGAGGAAAGACGAGACAGGGGGGATATGATAGAAACATTTAAATATATAAAGGGAATCAACACAGTAAAGGAGGAGACTATATTTAAAAGAAGAAAAACTACCACAACAAGAGGACATAGTCTTAAATTAGAGGGACAAAGGTTTAAAAATAATATCAGGAAGTATTACTTTACTGAGAGGGTAGTGGATGCATGGAATAGCCTTCCAGCTGAAGTGGTAGAGGTTAACACAGTAAAGGAGTTTAAGCATGCGTGGGATAGGCATAAGGCTATCCTAACTATAAGATAAGACTAGGGACTAATGAAAGTATTTAGAAAGCTGGGCAGACTAGATGGGCCGAATGGTTCTTATCTGCCGTCACATTCTATGTTTCTATGTTTCTATATGTATCTGATATGAGGTGTAACTTCCAAATTTCCAGTCTTAAAATGGGAACATATTTATTCCTTTTAACTATATTTATTAGAGGATTTTCATGGTCATTTGTCTGGATACATTGGGGTCCCCGGTGAGTGACTCTAGGCCAGCCATAGCCTGGTGGAGCATCTGGAATTTGAGGAGATGGTAGATATAGAAGCAGCAAAAGACTGCTTTCTGGAGATACTTCTAAAACAATTAATTTAGAGACCTCGTTATTCAGTAAAGGAGTGATAGAGTTTGAAGTACAACACTAACAAAGACTGCAGTACCTGAAGCTGACGTTTGATGTAGACATTGCCTGACTCCTATAGAGTTTGAATAAACATGCACACTACCAAAAAAATGTTTATTACTTATTTATTTCTGAATCCAAGATCCTGGATACAGGGGCGGACTGAGAACCCTCAGGGCCCCCGGGCAGAATAAATCAAGGGCCCCCTTACAGGACCACCCATGCTCCGCAGCAAGCACCACCCTTTTCCTGCCTCCAGCCACACCCTACACAATCTTTAGACACAAGGAACAAAAGTGCAATAATCTCTTCAAGGCCCCAGTAGAGACTACAATTGAGAGCTAATGGGCCATGGAGGGGGGTCTTTCTAGCAGAGGCTATCTCAGTGTCCTTTAGAGAGTGTGTTAGAAAGAATCTCCTCCAGGCCCCAGTATAGACTACAATGAAGTCTAATGGGGCCTGGAGGGGGGTCTCTCCAACACTCTGGTTCCTATTCACAATATAGCAACACAACATAGTTCGCTGATACCTAGGCCAAGTTGGCTTATCTTACCTTAATTACTGTTGCTGGATGGCAGTCTGTGGGCTTGCTGGAAGGCTGTGGGCTTGCTGGCTGCGGCTGGCAGGCTGTGGGCTTGCTGGCTACTGCCGGCAGGCTGTGGGCTTGCTGGCTGCGGCTGGCAGGCTGTGGCTTGCTGGCTATGACTGGCAGGCTGTGGGCTTGCTGGCTGTAAGCCTGTGGGCTGACTGGCTGGCCTGTGGGCTGACTGGCTGGCCTGTGGGCTGACTGGCTGGCCTGTGGGCTGACTGGCTGGCCGGTGGGCTGACTGGCTGGCCGGTGGGCTGACAGGCTGGCCTGTGGGCTGGCTAACTGGTGGACTGTGGGCTGGCTGGCTGGCTGGCTGACCTGTGGGTTGGCTGGCTTGCTGGCTACTGGGGCACTTGTAGATTATTTAAAGAAATAATCCATGCACAATAACCACTACTGCTCTGTGTAGTGGTTATGGTCCAGGAGTGCCGGGACCCCCTCTCAGAGTAAGTAGTGAAACCGTTTAAGAACAGTTTGACAACTTACCTGGGGTCTGCTGGGATATGGGGCTGTAGTAGGGTATAGGAGCAGTGGTGCAATGTGTGAGTAGTGCAGTGTGTGTGAAAGGTTCAGTGTGTGTGTGTGGGGGGGTGTAGTGTGTGAATGTGTAGGGTGTGTGGGGCAATGTGTGTATGAGGGGGCTGTGTATGTGTGTGGCAATGTTAGTATGGGGGTCTGTGTGTGTATGGGTGGGCAGTGTGTGTGAGACAATGTGTGTAAATGTGTATGGTGTATGGGGGGCAGTGTGTGAATGTGTATGGTGTGTGTGGGGGCTGTGTGTGAATGTGTGTGTGTGGGGGGGGGGCATTGTGTTTATGGGGCTAGAGTTCACCAGGAATCCCTGGTGGTCACAGTGTTGAGAGTGAACTCTAGCCCGTAGCTCCAGGGCTAGAGTTGACTCTCGCGAGAGCCGGAGCGTTGCCGTGGTAACCGCGGCAACGCTCGGTGCTCGTGCAAGAAGGACCCAGAAGAGCTGCAGGCTGAGTTCCCAGGTCCTCTCTTCCTCCCTCCCCTGCCGGCTGCCTGCACGGTGCCTGCAGACCGGGGAGAGAGATCGGCTGGCAGGGAAAGGGGGGGGCAATTGCTCCGTTGCCCCCCTGGATCCACCAGTGATGTATACAGCCCCTCTGTGTGCCTTTTTGTCTCCCCTCAGTCCCTCTGTATGTTTCTTTCTCCCCCTCACTGCTCCTCTGTGTCCATGTCTCCCCTCTCCTTCCCAGTCTCTCTTACCCCTCTGCCTCTTTCTCCCCCTCCCCTTGTGTGTCTCTTTCTCATGTCTCTCTCCTTTCTCCCTGTCTCTCTCTTCCACTGTCTCTTTCTCATGTCTCTCTCCTTTCTCCCTGTCTCTCTCTCCCCCACATATCTCTTCCTCTCTGTCTCTTTCTCCCTCCTCCCCCTGTGTCTCTCTATTCTCCCACTGTCTCTTTCTTCCCCTGCCTCTATCTATCCCCCCCCCTCTGTTTTATTTCCCCCCTCCCATTTACAGACAGAAGTAAGAGGGGCCTGGCCGCGCTCCACGCTGGAGCTGCTGGGCCGGGTGGCAGCCACACCGGTCCGGCGGCATGCCTGTCCTGTCACTAGCGCTGAGGACTGAAGGAGGGAGGAGCATGTCTCTCTTTCATGCTCCTTTGCTGGGAATTGTGGGAACCGCAAAGGAGCATGAGAGAGAGACATGCTCCTCCCTCCTTCAGTCCTCAGCGCTAGTGACAGGACAGGCGTGCCGCCGGACCGGTGAGGCTGCCACCCGGCGGCTCCAGCGTGGAGCGCAGCCAGCGCCCTCAAAGTGTGCCACCGGACCGACCACCCGGTGGCACCTACGTGCTTAGCCCCTAGATGCCGCGGCCCCGGTGTGCTAATCCGGCCCTGCCGCCGGGCCCCCCTCCCCTGCCTGGATATCACTTGAACCACAAGATTGCATCAGCAAATGGGTGTATGTACACCACTTTATATTATTATAGAAAAGCCTAAATAGACATCTTCATTTGCTAGCACTCGGTGATACACATCAAATACCAGAGTACCTTTTGAAGAGGGAAACACCACACACAGACATTCAGACATACATACACACATGCACTCTCCCTTATCATTGAAAAAAAGAGAAGTTCGGGCAACAGTTAGGTTGATGATGAATGGAATCACTTTGTTGATGTAATACTTTTCAGCTTTACTATACACTGATTGATTTATTTTCTTCCAGGCATCCTCCAATGCCGTATAACACATTCCTTGCTTTTACTCAAACAGTTTATGCCTTCAAGTAAGAATCTGAAGGAATTAATCCTCAATTGGATTCTGAAAGTGCTGCTTTGTGTTATTTTGAACAATGTTGGAGATGATTCAATGTGTCACTTATTTCAGAAGAGAAATACATAGCACAGCAAACCAAATCCTCAAAGAAAGTGATTAGACGAAGAGATGGGGAGACAGGCAGAGAAAGAGAGAGATATGGAAAAGAGGATGGAGAGAGAGACTTGTAAAGAGAAAAACTAGATTAAATAAACGCAAACTATCTTTGGCTCCACAGCTTACATGTACTAGTTTTCTAAAAGCACACATTACCCAATAGTGTACACCTGGTGGCAAATCATTCACTATAGGTTGTGGGGCTGACTACCATACAGTGAGGGAAAAACGTATTTGATCCCCTGCTGATTTTGAATGTTTGTCCACTGACAAAGAAATGATCAGTCCATAATTTTAATGGTAGGTGTATTTTAACAGTGAGAGACAGAATAAAAAAAATAATCCAGAAAAACGCATGTCAAAAAAGTTATAAATTGATTTGCATGTCAATGAGTGAAATACGTATTTGATCCCCTATCAATCAGCAAGATTTCTGGCTCCCAGGTGTCTTTTATACAGGTAACGAGCTGAGATTAGCAGCACTCTCTTAAAAGGAGTGCTCCTAATCTCAACTCGTTACCTGTATAAAAGACAACTGTCCATAGACTCAATCAATGAGATTCCAAACTTTCCACCATAGCCAAGATCAAAGGAAGTCAGGGACACGATTGTACACCTACACAAGGCTGGAATGGGCTACAAGACCATCGCCAAGCAGTTTGGTGAGAAGGTGACAATAGTTGGTGTGATTATTCGCAAATGGAAGAAACACAAAATAACTCTGTCTCTCTGTCTGGTGCTCCATGCAAGATCGCACCTCGTGGAGTTTAAATGATCATGAGAACGGTGAGGAATCAGCCCAGAACTACAAGGGAGGACCTTGTTAATGATCTCAAGGCAGCTGGGACCATAGTCACCAAGAAAACAATTGGTAACACACTATACCATGAAGGACTGAAATCCTGCAGCGTCCGCAAGGTCCCCCTGCTCAAGAAAGCCCATGTACAGGCACATCTGAAGTTTGCCAATGAACATCTGAATGATTCAGAGGAGAACTGGGTGAAAGATTTGTGTTCAGATAAGACCAAAATCTAGCTCTTTTACATCAACTCAACTCTCTGTGTTTGGAGGAAGAGGAATGCTGCCTATGACCCCAAGAACACCATCCACACCGTCAAACATGGAGGTGGAAACATTATGCTTTAGGGATGTTTTTCTGCTAAGGGCACAGGACAACTGCACCGCATGAAAGGGACGATGGACGGGGCCATGTACTGTTAAATCTTGGGTGAGAACCTCCTTCCCTCCACCAGGGAATTGGGTGGATGGGTATTCGAGCGTGACATTGACCCAAAACACACAGCCAAGGCAACAAAGGAGTGACTCAAGAAGAAGCACATTAAGTTCCTGGAGTGGCCTAGCCAGTCTCCAGACCTTAATCCCATAGAAAATCTGTGGCGGGAGCTGAAGGTTCGAGTTGCCAAACGTCAGCCTTGAAACCTTAATGACTTGGAGAGGATCTGCAAAGAGGAGTGGTACAAAATCCCTCCTGCGATGTGCGCAAACCTGGTGGCCAACTGCAAGATACGTTTGACCTCTCTGATTGCCAACAAGGGTTTTGCCACCAAGTACTACGTCGAAGGGGTCATATACTTATTTCACTCATTGACTTGTAAATCAATTTATAACTTTTTTGACATGCAATTTTCTGGATTTTATTTTGGTTATTCTGCCTCTCACTGTTAAAATACACCTACCATTAAAATTATAGAATGATCATTTCTTTGTCAGTGGGCAAACGTTCAAAATCAGCAGGGGATCAAATACTTTTTTCCCTCACTGTAGCATAGTATGAATTTATATCCATTTAGTAGTCTGTAAAACAGATTGCACAGTTTAACTGGATTGCTATTGTAGCAAGGAATTCAAATTGTCAAATTCCCTGCTGCAATCAAATGAAATGGGCGAAGGAAAATTACAAAATGAATAAGGAATATTTTAAATTAAGAATGGAAGTAAATATATACTTGATACCTGTGGGAATTGTCAGCACCAAAGATATATCACGAAACAACAGGTTAGTGTGTGTTTATTGGCGTATATGTAAATATTAATCTGTTGTTTAATAATATATCTGTCATCTAATACTTGATACATCTGCTGTACTAAAACATCTCACAGGAAACAGCAGACATTTTAAAACCACCTACGCTATTTACAAACACATGTATATATTTTTTAAAGGTTTAGGTAAATCTTATTAAATTATGACGATCCTGGAAGGAGTTAAGATCCATTATGATCTACAATGGGATCCCTGTACTTAACCCAAAGAATAAATGTTTTAGACCACTCCAGAACTTGTCTTATTAATAATATTCCTTTCTTTATGAGGATACAGATTTTGAAGGGCTACGAATTTCAATATTGTGGACAATCAAAATGTTAGCGGTCACAGCAGATTGAAAAATAATGCTTGTGTCTTTTTTTATCACTGGCAAATGCTAATCACTTTTTATCGCAGTGAAAAATAAGTAGCAAATAAAGGCACTTGGAAATAGCACCCTACAAGTGGGTGGTCACTGGGACAGCATGCAATTTTGTTTATTGTGGAGGGCAACAGAATCTAAAGCACGGCTATAGTTGATGTGCTTTCTACCAGACTGTATGTTGCTTAACTGTGTTTTCTTATAAATAAAGTTTTTTGTGTGTTGTGCACGCAAGCATCGGCTCTGTCACAGAGATTAGAGTTGGACAACTTGGGGTCTTGTTAATTGACATACCTCTCATATTGCATTGAAATCATAAACACTGGAGTGTGAGATGTGGAAAGGAGCCAAGAAGTAGAGAGCATTTAAAAAAATAAGAAATTGAAAAAATTAATTTGTGGAAAAACAAATCCAGGTAATTGCACACATCTTGCAATGTGCCTGAATTGTCCCTTTAACATAACTTGTCATTTTATTTTTAACAATCTATATAGTCCTATATCTACAACAATATCTAGTCCTAGTTTCATGTAAAACAATAAATAAAACGTCTTTCCTGTTGTCCATACTGAAAAGATTTCACCTATTGCAAACAATTCCATTTTAACACAAATTTTGTAATGGGGTCAGAATGTGCCCAAATCGTTAATATCCATTGTCTACAAACATGCAATGCTTCATCTTTCATGTAAAAAGCATATGTGTCATACAGAGGGGGATTTTGAATTCTGGTTTATAAAATAATAATCAAAGCAGAACAAGATGGATGTCTTATCAATATACAGTATAGTGGGATTGGTTTTTGCATTTATATCATTAAGAATTATTAGGCAAAGCCGCTTTATCTTAATGCCCTGCAGTATATCACACGTTTATATTACGTTATTATGTCCGTTGCTGAATTTAGCACGTCAAACCCTGAGGCTGTTCAAATCCTGTGCTTGATTTATTATTGTTTTTTATTGGAACCATTTATTTAGAAGTCACATACATATAAATAGTTTAGTTTAAAAAAAAAAATGAAGATCTTGCATAACAATTTTTTTTTTATACCTTGGCTGGTGTACGCATTTAAAGAGAAAGTCACATGTTCCAAGCAGAAATAATAAATCAAGGAATATCAGAGGATACGATCATTAACATTAGTTACACTACAGAACAGGAAGTGATCGTGTGAGGCTAGGTTTGGGATTTAGGTGTAAAATTAGGAAAGGTTTACTTAAAGATTTGTAATCAGTTAAGATGCTTAAGAGTTGGAGAATGGCTAGCATAAAAAAAAAAAATGTTATAAAAACCTATATAACATTTGTGATTTTCAGGTGGGAAATACTATAAATACTGTATTTAAATGAAAATTTAGTATGCTCCTGATTATTGTGAAGGGGATGAAAGTGTTTTATTATCATCATTGTTATTATTTGCATTGATATAGTGCAGTGCTTTATAATTATAGTGTGGGGATATAACAGTAAGTAAGACAAGCTATTCCAACATTAATAGGACGTTGATGTGTACCGTGGTCTACTTACGATCTAGAGAGTCGCTAGTGCATTGGCAATTTATCTGCCATGGACATATTTTCATATAATTACAATATTATGATGGGAGAAGGTGGTGAAAATATTTTATTATTATTATTGGCATCTATATAGTGCCAACATATTCCGCAGAGCTTTACAATTTTAGGGTGGGGATATAGTAGTAAATAAGGCAAACTATTCCAATATTAAAAAGAACAGGAAGTGAATATGTACACCCTGCTCTACCAAGTTTATAATCCAGAGGATCGCTAGTGCATTTGCAATTGTCCTCAGGACATTTTGACATACAATTTACAATGTTATGTTAGTAAAAGGACCCTTATAACATAATAGTAAAACAGGGGCTTAAACGTTGCTGGAGCCGGTTATTAATTAGCGGTGTGAACCACTCAAATTGAAAGCAAGAAGCATCAACAGGATTCTGCTTGGCAGAACTTAAGTGCTCAATTGTTTACTGATGCCATCATTAATGATGTCACTGGGTTTTCCCCAAATATGAAGACGACCTGTGGGGTCCTTGCATGCCTACTACCTCCCAGAATGATCTCACACTGCACTGTGTGATTAACACTTGGCTCTGCATTGAGCCAGGTACACAAATGCTTTGTACAGTTTTTTTATTTTATTTTGCCCTATGCACGGTCTGCACTAATTATTGTATTCCACTGATCCATTAGGGTACATAGAATCCAGGAAGTCTTTGATCTTTTTGTTGGCTTGTAATCTCAACAGCTGATGGAATGCTATGTTGCTAGAAGTTACTATGAAAGTCCCAAGGACTTTCCCATACCTTAAGGGCATATGGGTATGATTCCTTTAAAAAACAAAAATCTAGCGGGACCTACTGGATTCTCTAATAATTGGGTATAGCCTGAGCTACACCCAATTATTAGAGAATCCAATAGGACCTGCTAGATTTTTTAGAAACAAATTGTTCATGGATTCCCCCAAATCTCCTAAAAATTGGAAGGACCTTCCATGATTCGGTTTGTGGAGGCAGAGGCAATGCAGGGGCAACACAATGTAGTCACAATCGAGGGGTAATAATAAAGATGGGCTTTAGATTACTAAGTCGCTTTTCTATACGGAACGACCACCCAATCAGTCTGATAAATCTCTTTATTGCTTAAAATACATAGTATGACTAACTAGATAATAAAAAAGATAAACATTTGAGATTAATATAATCATGAAAAAAGGTTAAACCATTCCAAAATAAAATGAAAAAATTATAAGAAAAAAAATTCAAGGCTTTTTTTACAATACAAATATCTGTTTGGAAACGTGGCTAAAAAATGTATGAGAAATGATGATATGAATGATGGTAAAGAGAGATGGATGATAAGAAGATATGAGGATAATGGATTATAGTGAAGACAGTTCAATATGAAGATAGATCACTCTACAACATTAAATAATTAGACCCATACACTGTGGATTCCTGAAAATAGCATTATGTGACTAATATTGTAATGGCAAAAAAAGTAAAGGGAATGCAGTAGAAAATGTATATTATGATGAGTTACAAGTAACAGATTAGTAGCCACAATGTAGAATAGTTTGTACTTTCTTGCAGTTTTGAGGCGGTGCGTATATATGCCGCATAAAACTAAGTGGGCAATGCAGAGGTGTATCATTTTGGATGTTATAAAGCTGAAGTATTTGGATCATATAAAAATCTTATTTTATTTCATCGAGTGTTCTCTTATATTACTAGCAGGCAAGCTCTGGTACCAAAATACAGACCTAGACTCATGATAGGTCAGGTAACACCAAAGGTTTGTCATCTAGAGAGGGGGTAATGGGATTTCAACAGCCAATCAATAGCTTTGATTTGCCACCCAAGAGATAACTAGTGTTACATATGTCTTATTTATTCAATATTTTTGTGTTTTTATCAAGGATTCCAAAAGCACAGTGTTTGCACTGAGCACAGCAGAGACAGAGGACATTTCACCTCTTTCACGAGTATAGACAAAGAGACCTAAAAAATAAGGGTAAACAACTTAAGGAATATGGATAACTGCATGTGGCTAAAGGGCTAGGGGACCGTGGAAGCTTAGGGATTGTGAGCAAAATACAATTGATGAAGAAAAACTCGGGAAAGAGGGACAGGGGACAAGTGTATGTTCACAGTTAAAGAATTGACCAGTGAGTGACTAAAATTAGATGTATTAATATGTGGGGTCACCAAAATGTGCTATGGGGACCTCAAAAGGGTTGGGAACCACTAAACAAACTTTTTTTTAAATTGTGAAAGATTCCCAGTGACCTATGCAGGCAAACAAAAAAAATATTTTTAGAGGGCCAAAGGCTTCAAAATAAATGTAGCATATGTAGTAATTAATCATCCCGTACCTCTTGGCCCTTTAATATCTGCAGTGGGTTTACTTGTTTTAGCGTTTAAGCATGCATTCCAAATATCTATTTGTCGATTTTTGTGTTTGAAACTGATAACTTGAAAAACTGTTCCACTAGCCTTACTTCCCAGAACAAGTCTGAGATACGAACTAAAGGATTCATTTGATTCAAGAGAGTACAGATTTCTCAAGGGAGCAAAGAAATCTTTTGATTCTTGCCCTTTGAACTCTGCGTAACAGTCTCTTTAAAATCTTCTGTGAAATCCATTTGTTTGTTACATTTACTGACCAAACCATGGTGAAATTATTTCATCTGACCTTACCTCTTCCTTATACGCTACAGGAGGAATAAAAGAATCATTTAACCCCATTGTGAAACAGACACATTTAAAGATTAGACATTGTCTTGTTCAGTCCAGTAGTTGTACTAGATTTATACTTTTTCGTTTTAAAGATTACTTTTTAAGTGAAGTTGTAAATTATAAATCTTGAGACACCGTTCTAGGCTTTCCATCACGGGTCATTCTAAATTGCATTACTATGGAACCATCTTTACTTGACCTTCAGTAGACATACAGTTATAACTTGATAACTCTATCTGGTATTTCTTTTCCCACACATCTGGTAAATTAAATGTTTCAATGGGTTTTTAGTCATTATTCCTATATATTATTCATATTTCCCCAGTAAGGTCATGTGCACAGAATACACCATATATTCATGATGCCTGTCATTATTAAGGGCACATTGTGGGTTCTGCCTATGTTTCTTAGAAACAAAATGCAATAGATGTGTTTTGTCATGTTGGTTGTCCTTATACGAACTTCATCATTGCTCTCACAATATGATATCATATCACGCCCAAGTGCTGGAACTCAGGAAACAGAGAAGCAGATCAGAGACTAAAGGTAGTAATCTAGTGCAACACTGGGCCATTATGAGGAGTTCTTCTGCTCTCCCCAGTCAGACTATAACAATAAGAAGCACCTGAATGAAGTGCAAAATAAAGCAGCCAGTGAGCAGCAGGCACCTTTCATTTCCTGAAAGAAGAGAGAGCGAGAGGTTTGCAGAAGAGAACTGCATTCACACACTGTAATTAGATGTTAAGGACATGCTCTTAACTCCATGACATACTTCAATCCAGAATCTGACCATATTTATATTAAATCCTGATTTATCTACGATTCCTTAGAGTCATTCTGTTTAGATAAAATCCCATTCTGCCAGAAATTCCCAGCTGAAATTCCCAATCCAGTCCCGATGTCGTTATGAATGCTTCTCAATGACCTCAATCTTTTATGAGAATGCTAAGCTCCCTCCATGCAATGACATATCTCGTGTAATCAAAGACACAAGGCCTTACTCTAGGTACACTGAATATTTCTAGTTTCCTCTAGGCAGATCTTTCTCTGTTTATTCATCTCTACGTCTAGTTTAATGCAAGTCGTGCAATGCTTAGTCCTTTATTATGCTTTTGAACAATGTATCTGCTATGGATTTCACATCTTCCAGACACAGATGTGCTGTAGGCATTCAGCCAATATTAGCATCAAGTTAGCTTCTTCTTTTTTTTTTTTAAATTAATCACATATCCACGAGGACATGAGAAACTTTGGAAGCAACACTTTCAAGTCATCCTATCCTGTTATTTCTAAACCACACCACTCCAAGTAGAGTTGAAACTTATTCTAGAAGTTTACGTAGCAATCAACGCAGCACTTCATGGACAACTTGTCCTAGTGGGAAGGTCGATCTAGTGGGGACAGTTGGAAAATAGATATATTTATAAACCAATAAGAGGAGAAAATAGACAAAGTTATTCGCTGTCGTAATGATCTCAAACCATGACTGCCAAAAGTATGCCTGAAAACAGGTCCCAAACCCTTAACACCCATTCCCCAATAAAGCACATGACCTGTTGCATAAGTGGAAAAGCGCTAAACCACAGAATTTATTTAAATATCACCCATAATTAACACAATTCATTTAAACTGCTGGCTGGAGATTACTGGCTCCACGGGCAAGTATCTTACTTTCAGAGTTTTGTTCTTGCCAACCCAATGTGAACATGAACTCCCTCTCACAATGCTCTAACGTCGAGCTGCCATCTCCTTGGGCGCAGGCCCCCAATGTAACAATAAACTGAAAAACAAAGTAGAAAACAACAGAGAGAAAAGAAAAAGAAAAAGAAAAAAAGGTAACCCTGATAATAAAACTGTGTTATTTATTAAACAGGAAATTGTCAAGGGAATTGCCAGTAAATTCCACTTTGGAAAAAAATTGTCAGCCTGGACTTTCTTCCACCTCTGCTATTTTGGTAATTCCCTAATCACCTCCCAACTATTCCCAATTTAGTGCATAAAAATGCACATTAAGGGAAAAGCAATAAACAAAGCTTCACATCTTACATAGCTCTTTAAAATCACTTATTTGTGGTCCAATCAAAGTCCAGACTTCAATTCAATTGAAATGTTGTGGCGTGACCTTAAGAGAGCTGTGCATGAACAAATGCCATCAAACCTCAATGAACTGAAGCAACCTTGTAAAGAAGAGTTGGTCAATATTCCTCTATAATGATGTGAGAGACTGATCAAGTCATACAGAAAACAATTACTTCAAGTTATTGCTGATAAAGTTGGTTCTACAAGCTATATAATCATAAGGTGTACTTTGTTTTTCACACTTGGCTTCTCCATTTTGGCTTTATTTTTGTTAAATAAATCATGACACGTTGTAATATGTCATGTGTTGTCCATCTGAGGCCCTATTTACCTAATTTTAAGATATTTTAAGGAACAAATTATTGTAATTATATCCTGATATGTAAAGCCATAGAATTCAAAGAGGGTGTACTTCCTTTTTCCCATGACTGTAAATTCCAGAAATTAGTTCACTCTGTTTATTCTTTTGTTACTTGTATTTGATCCACATTTACAAGTATTATAGTGGTGTGCTCCATATCTGTGCATTAGAACTAAGTTCCCACATGTTCATTATATTTTATAGTCCATTGTTAGAATAAGAAGCTATTTTAAGAAGCTTAGGCTAAACATTTCTGTAGGTCCTCCAGGCAGAGATTATCCTGTATCTGACATTGTACAGAAGGGCACAGTCTAAAGGAGGAACTCTGTTAAGTACAAGGTTGGTTGTCTTCAAAAGGACACTGTGAACCCTTTATATTGCTTGCCCTATTACTCAGCTTGATCTGATTATTTGAACTGGAATGTACGAAGCATCATGCCTCTTGATTGAACTTACATCCTGAGAGACACAGTCAGCACTTGTTTTATATTTATTATTTTTATTGATATTTTTTCCTGACTCTACTTCTGCTTTGTTTTTCACTGTGTGGTCAACTTTGTGGTCTACTGGAATCGGAAAGTTTATGGACATGGCAAAGGTTGTACCAAACATTTTATAGCATTTACATATATTTATGTGTAATAAATGCGTTTTAATGACAAGTTCGCTAAAACGGCATAAACTAGATTGTTTGAACAAATGGCACTGCACATGGACAGTATACAAGATTATTTACTAAAGTGAGAATTGCAGAAAAGTCAAAGTGAATTTTGAAGTAGACCTTTAATTTGAAAATCCCCACATTAGTGAATAACCCTGATAATCAATCGGTTATTCATTAAACCGGGAATTGTCCAGAGAATTATCAGAAAAGCCAAACTTGGAAAAAAAAAATCAGTCCAGACTTTCTTTCACCTCTGCCATTTTGGCAATTCCCTAGTTTTCTCCCAATGTTTCCCAGTTTAGTGAATACAAAATGCACATTGAGGGAAATGCAATAAACATCGCTTCACATATTACACGGCTCTTTAAAAGCACTTGACAAAAATATAGGTATTTAGTCACAGTTCAGAGAATAATCCGGTATATGTTAACCAGTGATGAATTATTGCACCTTGATAAACAGTGGTGTCTACAAGGATGAATTTCTAACTGCATTGCTCTTTGAGGGGTCTTCACATATTATGTAGATCCCCAAAGTTGACAGAGCTGCTTTAAGCAAGAATACCTATTAAATACATGTAAATTCTAAAGCTTGATTATAAATTGTGAGTCTACCTGCATATCCATGTTTCTAAACATGGAGCCAGAGGATCAAACACCTCTTAGAATTTCTATATGTACCAGCCTGAGAAAAATACGATTGACTCGTTAAAGGGACACTCCAGGCACACAGACCACTTCTGCCCATTGGAGTGGTCTGGGTGCCAACTCCCACTACCCTTAACCCTACAACTGTAATTATTGCAGTTTTCATAAACTGCAATAATTACTTTGCAGGGTTAAGTTCTCCCCTAGTGGCTGTCTTCCTGGTCCATAGCACCTGTGCTAGAGCGTCGCTGGACGTCCTCACGCTGTGTGAGGACCTCCAGCATTGCTAAAATCCCCATATGAAAGCATTGAAAAGCATTTTTAATGCTTTCCTATGGAGAGGTCTAATGCGTCTACACGGAATTGCCGCGCATGTGCATTAGGTCTCCCCAGCGGCGGAGGAAGAAGCAGCGATGAGGGACATCTTCGCTGCCTTTGGTAAGTGACGGAAGGGGTTTTCACCCCTTCAGCAACCGGGGATGGGAGGTGGGAGGGAGAGGGGACCTGCAGTGCCTGGAAAACGGATTGATTTCCTGGCTCTGGAGAGTCCCTTTAAGCCACATGTAGTTAGACAATTCTATTTGAAATACATCTGATGGACAGAATTACTGAAGGCTGGAACTTGGAAATATCACTGTAGTTATATAGTTTCTGTATGTGCAGCAGAACTACATATATTTAGTGATTACGGCAGCTCGCTTATTTTATCAAAAATTTTTGTTTCATGCACTCTAGAGGATTTTTTTACCTTTAATTTCCTCCATTAGAGGGTGCTCATTGCTAAGCACATGGCTACAAAGTCAGACCACACCTATTTGTTCTATGATGCTTCAAGGGAAATTAAACTTTTTTTTAAATTTTTTTTATTTCAATGCTGGTATTCTTAAATGACCTTCATGCACAGGAATGGATCTTCAAAAAGACTGATGTAGAATGATCTATCTGTGTGTATGGGACAACAAAGCGTCATGGATTTTTTTTTCTCTTTCAGTTTTCCTTACATGCTCCTTGTATCTTAATGATTATATTCCCCCTCTTCGCCACTTTCCATTATTTATATTTATCTTTTCTTTCTCAGGTACCTGGATGCTTCTATTTTATTCTCCTCTGTCCGTGACGTTTGCAGTTTGCCCTTCTGTAGGATTATTTTGACAGCTGGATTCTGATTAATTAGGAATTATTCTAGCTTCTGTGACTGAATAATCTACATTTTATTTAAGACAGGAGGTGAATATTTTCTTTACCATCTTTACAAAATCCTCCCAGCAGCACAGAAATGGTTATCAAACAAGTAAAGAATTCAACCAATCAGAATACATATAATAGAGTGCTGTGAAACTCCTCTCCACTCATCTTTCTGGGGGTAGCTGACAAGTAGTCCCAACAGGAACACCAAACAAGTCCCAATTAAATGGTGAACTAGGAAACAAACAATGAGGCAAACTAGCCACAATAAAATCTTCACACTAGAAAAGGAAGAAAGGAGACAACGCAAAAATAACTTCCCTTTGGTTGAGGGTCCTTTACGTAAACTATAATAAGATGTCATGAGTCACACTTTGCTAACAACTCAAAATCACGAGGCACAATAAAGACTGAGAACATTAGAACTTCTGAGGCAAAAGGAGTGAAAGGTTGCACCAATACAATTTTAATAAAATATATTCCCAATTGTAACAATATAGCAATGATATCCCATCAAATTAAATAATTAACTAAAATGAATAAACTTAAAGAAACACCAAGAGAAAAGCCAACAGTAACAAAACAAGGGATGGATCAAGATGTACATACACAGAGGAGGGAAAAATATTCGACTCATGTGTTTAATAAAATTTTTATTATTCATTTACAGAGGCTAGAATAATCCCTAATTACATGGCAAGACAGGAGACTTCATATTTGCCATTTTAATGCCTGGAGAGGTGGTGTAATGGCAATGTATTGCAGAATGCAACAAGCAACACACCGTGACAGCCTTCATGGAAAACATGTGTAACGGATCGCCTGGCACCCCGACTGGGTACCTCCGTTAAAGGATGCTCCTAGCGCTTCTTGAGGACTCCAAGCACTGCAGCAGACACCACAACCACCGAACCGGAGAAGCATATGAATCCTCTCAAGCATATGAATGCTGTAGACAGTTGAATAGGAACCATACGAATAGGTTTACTCTCCTAGCAGTCAAACTGGAACAGCATACAATAAATCCTTCCCCAATAATGAGACGACACTTCACTTTGAGGGTTAAAACAGGAACTCCCTGTACTGTCACATACAGTCTCTTTTATTCCCAATCCACAAACATAGTACAGCCCACAGGGCGTTACAAAACAGCCAATCAATCCATACAATACACCCAGACACTCCCACACAAAATCCTCCCCTCTGCAGGTGATATGATTACTGAACACAATGGGTAATCTCATTATCACTGGCAGAGGAATACAGTTTTTATACAATATTTATAACTTCTAAAATATACATGTCACAAACATAAAACATACATTTTCATAATCAATCCATTCAGGGGAACAACATATTAAAAAATGGCACGAATCAGACCAGGGGTTCAAAAGTTAAGGAAAGTCCTTTGTGACTAAATGAAGCATGGCTTTCTGGCCCAAACCAGTTTCAGAGTCTTCTATCCTGGAGAGTAATTCAATTATCTCCCAGGACAGACACAAGACTCCATTAAGCACATGGTTGCAAAAAGACACAAAACACTTTAAAATACATAAAGTCACTTTTTACACATAACACACAGACATTTCACATATCCCCAGATAGCTGGGATCTGAGCGCACAAAACTACCGAATAGCGCTCATATCCTATTCACACAGTTCAATTGCCATGGAGCCGAAGTCTTTAACTACACGAATGGGCTCCATGGCATAACTATCTGGGTTAACACATTCACATAAAGTCTGGTCCATAGTCCAAAGGCAAGAGGCGGGCAAGCAGCCCCCTCCAAGGACACGTGGCGAGGCCGGTTTCGCCACATTTCTCCCCTTTACCATCCAAACTAACAGGGTATCTGACCTCCTGCCGGTCAGTGCCCTGGTTAGTCCAGCAACCCACCCACGAAGCACAAACAGCAATACAGCCCACCCACAATAACTGGTTACTACACCTGGATAAAATAGCAACTTGTCCATGTCCAGGTGCCTCACCACGGCTGTGCGGGGGGCTGGTAGACTGCCTTGGTGGGTTGCTGAGTGGGCAGAGACCAGCGGTACTCTGCCCGGGTGCCAGCGCTACCACTGAAGTAGCCTGGTTGGAGCCTGGTTGTGGGAGGGGGAGACCGACTGTCTCCCCTCTGGATACACTGCTCTGTGGCTGGGGGACAGGACCGACCGTCCCTACCCCTGGTGCTGCAAGTGCAGAGACTACGGTCCCATCTGCATAGTTGTGGGGCTTAACATCTCCCCTTGGTGGGTTAGGCTGCCGCTGGAGAGAGGGTGTAACAAGCTCCTCTCTCTGAATTGTAGACTGCCGCTGGGGAGAGGGGGTAACCTGCTCCCCTCCCTGACACTCTCTTTGCTGGTGGAGAGGGGGACCAGACCAACTGTCTCTCCTTTCAATATTTTGTCCTGCTGCTGGGGAGAAAGACAGACTGTCTCCGCTTCCTGGAGGACACACTGCCGCTGGGGAGGAAGGACCGCACCTTCCGTTCCCTGGGAAACAGACTGCCGCTGGGGAGGAAGGACGACCCCTTCGGCTCCCTGGGACTCACACTGCCTCTGGGGAGGAAGGACAGCACCTTCAGCTCCCTGTGATACATACTGCCGCTGGAGATCTGGGCTGACCGCCCAGCATCCCTGTAGGGCCGGTAGAGAGACCGCTGTCCCATCTCCACCTGCCATCTGTGGGTCTTCCCAGGACCAGTCTGTGAGGTCCCTCAACATTTGCGAGTAAGGACCACCTGGCAACTCCGGCTGCTGGGGATCTGGGCCGGTCCCATCTCCACCTGCCTGTTGTGGTTCCTCACAGGACCAGTCTATGAGGACCCCTACTTCGGGTTCCTGCGGCCGCCTCAGGGGGAGACGGCTAGCCTCCTCGGATGCAGCCTCTACTCGGCTGCTGTAACACTCCTTCCGCTGAGCATACTCTCTCTCTTTCGCCAGCCGGAATTCTCGGGCCAGCCTTGTGTTTCGCTCGGCCGTGACCTGGTTCCAGATCACCCGGCGTACCTCCATGGGTAAATCATCCCCATACTGGGCCACTCGCTGCCTCACCTCGGCCATCCAATCATCGCCAGAGCCTTCCATACTTGTCTGCTCCAAGTCGCTGGATACCTCTGCTCCCAGGGGCGCTGCACGTGTGCTAGCGTTGCCCTCAATTTGTAACTCCAAACGAACTGTGTCTCTGAGCTGCTTTACCTCGCACTAGGACGCCATCCCACCGCTGCCACCAATGTAACGGATCGCCTGGCACCCCGACTGGGTACCTCCGTTGAAAGGATGCTCCTAGCGCTTCCTGAGGACTCCAAGCACTGCAGCAGACACCACAACCACCGAACCGGAGAAGCATATGAATCCTCTCAAGCATATGAATGCTGTAGACAGTTGAATAGGAACCATACGAATAGGTTTACTCTCCTAGCAGTCAAACTGGAACAGCATACAATAAATCCTTCCCCCAATAATGAGACGACACTTCACTTTGAGGGTTAAAACAGGAACTCCTGTACTGTCACATACAGTCTCTTTTATTCCCAATCCACAAACATAGTACAGCCCACAGGGCGTTACAAAACAGCCAATCAATCCATACAATACACGCAGACACTCCCACACAAAATCCTCCCCTCTGCAGGTGATATGATTACTGAACACAATGGGTAATCTCATTATCACCGGCAGAGGAATACAGTTTTTACACAATATTTATAACTTCTAAAATATACATGTCACAAACATAAAACATACATTTTCATAATCAATCCATTCAGGGGAACAACATATTAAAAAATGGCACGAATCAGACCAGGGGTTCAAAAGTTAAGGGAAAGTCCTTTGTGACTAAATGAAGCATGGCTTTCTGGCCCAAACCAGTTTCAGAGTCTTCTATCCTGGAGAGTAATTCAATTATCTCCCAGGACAGACACAAGACTCCATTAAGCACATGGTTGCAAAAAGACACAAAACACTTTAAAATACATAAAGTCACTTTTACACATAACACACAGACATTTCACATATCCCCAGATAGCTGGGATCTGAGCGCACAAAACTACCGAATAGCGCTCATATCCTATTCACACAGTTCAATTGCCATGGAGCCAAAGTCTTTAACTACACGAATGGGCTCCATGGCATAACTATCTGGGTTAACACATTCACATAAAGTCTGGTCCATAGTCCAAAGGCAAGAGGCGGGCAAGCAGCCCCCTCCAAGGACACGTGGTGAGGCCGGTTTCGCCACAACATGGATAACAAACGGAGGAAGATTAAACTTTTTTGTGCAACGCAAAATAGAAAAATGCACACCTTCCGGAGATAAAACAATGGCGTGGAAAATCAAACACTCAAACATAGGAGACTCTCCAGAAAGAGACTAGGCACAGGGGCAAAGCCAGTTTTGCAGAAAGTTGATGCAAAGAAAGAGCTGATCTATCTGGCAAGGATTCTAGAAAATGAAATGCAACCGTGACATCTAGGTTTCGGAGGTCTTGCGAGTTGAATACCAAGCAGAAGCCTGCAGATAGAAGAGTGTTTAGCAATTGACTAATCACCAATAGGGATATGCACAGCTGAAATGGGAGAGCGAAAAATGTTGCTGGCTTTATATGACTAGCCCTGATTGAAAATGAAAAAATTCACGAAGGAAATTAAAGAAGCAGGAAAGGGATCAATATCCCTTCCCACACATTAGCTAACCCAGACATTCCAAGCCAAAAGGTAGGATGGTGCCCGGAGCCCAGGAATCCCAGAGCAGATTCTGAGCCGAATCCGGAGACATTCCAGGATCATCTGAAACGGTCCAGTCTACAAGATGTAGGTGACCTTGAAGAGCTAGGTGATGAAAATTCTGTACGGAGTCTCAGAGAAGACCCACGGACAGTGGTAAGAGAAGTGGGTATTGCGTCAGGAAGATTGGAAACCACTGTTGGGCTCGCCATAGGGGAGTTATGAGGACTATCTGGACCCATTCAGCTTTTATGTGATGGAGCGTCTGTTGCATCATGGAGAATGGAGGGAAGGCGTATGCCCCCTCTAACGGCCATGTAAGGAGTATGGCATAAACAACGGATCTGAAAGCTGTCTGAAGAACGTGTTGGTCAGTTGGTCCGAGGGGGGGAAGCAAAAAGGTCCTACATAAGAAGACTCCGAAGAAGTTATATGCCTTGGAACACCAGAGGGTCTAATTGCCAATCGCTCACGTCTCTCCAGTGATTGGAGAACCAGTCTGTGACAAGATTCTCTGAATCAGGAAGGTATTCCATTCTCAGAGAAAGATTTTTGCCAAACAAAATTGATGGTCAGATCCGAGAGAAGTTTGGAGCGTGATCCACCCAGACTAACGCACAGTTGAGAAGTTGTCAATCGGTAGGTATATGTGTTGGGTTGAGCACCTCGCCCAACCTCTCTGCTTCAGATGACCGTTTGGAGGTGACCACCGGAAAGTATAAATTTGAGGTGGTTTTGGATTGTAATATCACCTTAATTAGAATTTTCATTTGGTATAGAGCAGATATAGGATACGCATTAAGAGTAAATATATCAAATCACTTAGTTTTGACACTTTTTATTGCATTTTTTCATCACATTCATTTTGCATTATATATATATTCACATTGCACTTAACAGATTATTAAAACACACTTTAGCTTGTTTAAGGTCCAAAGTTCCTTCTGATAGAGCCTCATCCGCAACAATACAATTCTGGATGAGCGGGACCGCAAAATCATCCAGCATCTTATCCTGAGATGCCTTGCTCAAAGCCCTTGCCAGAAGTGCCGTGATAAGTAACCAATAACAGGTACAATTTTGGTGTGAGAGACACTTTGTTGAGGATGGCGTGGGCATGAGTTTAGTCTGTATTTCCTTCTCCAGCGATTTAAGCAACCACTTTTTGCAGAGTTGAGCAATATGTTCATTTTCTGACTATAAGGATTTAATTTTATTATGTTCATTGGGGTGCCCATTCCGTCTGGTGACCCGAAGTCACATAAAGCTGCATCATGCAGCACATCTGTGGATTAATCCACAGAGATATTAGAGGGGTTTCTATCCATTGACTCATGTTTGGCAGGGATGATAAAGGTTTCTGTGATTAAATTAAGAGTGTATGAGGGCTGGTCATTGAGCACAGTATTCATCCACAACCTAGAGGTCAATG
The DNA here is from genome assembly GCA_933207985.1 of Pelobates cultripes. Lineage (NCBI taxonomy): Eukaryota > Metazoa > Chordata > Amphibia > Anura > Pelobatidae > Pelobates > Pelobates cultripes. Next base: position 252,362,354 of record OW240916.1, read on the forward strand.
GATGTAGAACCCTCTAAAGCAACGGTTCTCAAACTGTGTGCCGCGATGCCCGTGCACACAGGAGTGCACATTACTACTGAACAGGGGCCCGGTCGGGTGCCATGGTCCTTTAGGACAGCAATCGGGTGCCTGTGATGTTGGCCGGCTGGGAGAAAAATCCAGCCTGTCACTTCCTCCAAGCATCCTGCAGGAGACGCTGTGGGGGGAAGCAGCCGCAGCGTGAGTGGAGCACAAAGAGCTCCAAACCCCTCACTCACACAGCAGTAGGAGGACTCCAAGCCACCCTTCCTGGCACATAAAGTAAGCTGGAGGGAACAGGAGGGTGGCTGGAGATATTTAAAAAAAAAAAAAAAACACTTATATGTGTGTATGAGTGTGTGTGTGTATTTATGTATGTATGTATGTATGTATGTATGTATGAGTAGTCAAAGTGGGATTGCCATTTTAAGACCAACTGCTGACAGGGGTCACTTGTATCAATAATCAACAAAAAAGACCTATTAAAACAAAAACAAATCCTGCGAAGTAGCAGATGATTCAATTGCTTTGCATCTACGCTCAACTCAGCCAGAAGTCCCCGAGCACAAAAAGCTTAAAGGTGTAGATCAAGTGGCAACCTTCACTATTCCAGATGTTGTGGACAATATTTCCCATAATGGTGGCAAAGCATCGGGTGAGATGTCAAATTAAACAAATAGTAGCAGACGATATCTAAATTACTAGAAAATTAAATTAAATTGGGAAAAGCTCATCAACCAATATCTGGGCAGGCTGCAAGGTCCACAATGATTTGAGCTCTAAGAGAGTACTACGGGAAAAGCAGCAAATTCAAAAGTTAATTTAAAGTCCAGGTAATCACAGTACTTTTGGCATGGTTTATGGTCAGAAGGACCCAGAACATGTAAGCACTGCATATTAAAGTGAGGCTGCTTTAATTTCTATTTTCAGTAGCAAGTGTACACATGCCTGGTATCTTGTCCCCCAATAGAGGAACCTTCTCAATCTGAAGGAGGTTTTAAAGGGATAGTGATATCTTACATACATGGGCCCAGACGAACCTATTACATCGTCTTGACTGGCGACATGACCGGTCTTTCTGAATGCTGGAACGTGGGATCACATGTGTAAAAGTCAAAATCGGACTTGGAGTTTATAGGAAGGACAAGTTATGTGGCTGCTACGTCCAACAATGAACATCACATAAGATATTATAGAAACAAGGGGGGGGGAGAGGGAGTGTAATACACTAAAGCACCATATATCCAGTACAAGAAAATGCATGTTTGACTGTTTATTTTTGTGTGGTTACATCTCACAAAACCAATTACAGATAAAGTCACTTCCACTAGTCTGGCTTTCTGATTGGCTTTGAAAATAAATCAGAAAGGGGGATATGGCTGCTCAGTAGGCAGCAGGCATAAAATGTTCTTGCCAATTTAGCAACAGTTCATTTTGAAACCATTTCTGTAATATGGTTTGAGGCTGTGGATTGATTTATTTTCATTACAGTGTGTTTATATTCTTGTTTGGCTTATTTTATTAATACATAGGCTTTTATCACAATGTTGACATTTATGGGTTTTTTTTAAACATGGGTTAGCCCACTAATATTTATTAAAAATGAAGGTTGGTTGGATTTGTGGCAAATGGGGTTTAGAGGGTAATATTTACTTTAAGGCCATGGATCTAGGTGTTGCTTGGTTCCCAACAGGACTTGGTTCCCGTTTTCACAAACACATTTATCAAGGTGGGCAGCAATAGTACAATCTAACACATATAACATCAAGAAAATAGGTACATATCTGATACCTACCATGACAAGATGCAACAGAAAATGAATCCAGATAAGGAGCTTCAATGTCCAGAAGAGGGCTGAGATATAATTTTATTATTAGGGCCAGAGGGTCCCAAAGAAAGTACTAGGACTCTGGTCCTCTAATAATTTAGCCCAGGAATAGGCAACCTTCAGCACTCCAGATGTTGTGGACTACACCATAATGCTCTTACACGCATAATGCTGACAAAGAGTCATGGGAGGTGTAGTCCAAAACATCTGGAGTGCCAAAGTTTGCCTATGCCTGGTCTAGCCCATCATTAATCACAATCTCCAAACCCACAGCAATAAGGTGAAGGACAGGGCAGAGGTAAATTGTTAAGCCTTCCTTATAACTCTCCACCACACATGGTGTGGACAAGGGGTCACCACACATCTGTTATACTTGAGGCACCCATGAAAATAAATGTAAAAGGGAGAGCTGGCTAACCCTGGTGATTTTATCACAAAATTTTTCAATTGAATATTAAAAGTAAAATATGAGGCATTCTGGTACTAAGAAATAAGTTAAAAGGCTGTCTAGTTTGGATAGTGCAGGATTTGGTGGTCACGAAGAAAGATCAAATACACAAACGATCATTTGAATTACTGTGTAGTTCACTTTTTTTTTTTATAGTGCTTAAAGGATCACTATAGGGTCAGGAACACAAACACATATTCCTGACACTAGTGTTAAAACCACTATCTAGCCCCCTTGAGCCCCTCATGCCTCCATAGATATTGCAAAATCTTACTGTATTCAAGCCTGAAGCTGTAACTTTGCTTGTTTTTCTGAGGCAAACAGCATGCAGTCTGCTGATATCAGAAGTGGTAGCCTGATCCAATTACAGTGCTTCCCCATAGGATTGGCCAAAACTGACAAAGAGGCAGATCAGGGGCAGAGCCAGCATGATTCAAACACAGCCCTGGCCAATTAGCATTTCCTCATAGAGATGAATTAAATCAATGAATCTCTATAAGGAAAGTTCAGTGTCTGCATGCAGAGGGAGGAGACACTGAATGTTTGGATGCATTTTAGGCAGCCATGACACAGGAAGGATCTCTAACAGCTATCTGAGGAGTGGCCAGTGAAGTTATAACTAGACTGTAATGTAAACACTGCATTTTCTCTGAAAAGACAGTGTTTACAGCAAAAACCCTGAAGGTAATGATTCTACTCACCAGAACAAATCCAATAAGCTGTAGTTGTTCTGGTGACTATAGTGTCCCTTTAATGCTGGTGTACTTGTTATACTCATATTAGTGCATATATTATCAATTTGCTATGTTTGCTTGAAAAAAAAGAAAACCCACACAAAACAAAAAAACATTTCTGAATAGATTAAAACAACAATACCAGACAGCTAAAAGGAAACAGAATCAAGTTTCAAAAAACTAATTTTAATCAAAACAAAAAAATTGTTGATCATTAACAAGTTTATAAAACAGTGATTTAGTTACATAAATAAATTGATATCAGTGTATCAAATCTTAATTACTTTCAACTTCATGAGCATGTTTACATGGGGTGATGAAGTACAACTTTCTTTTACCTAGTATAATAAATAAAATGAAGAGCATGAACATTTTTTTCCTAAACAAAAATACTTACAAACATACCTATAGCATGTTCTCTAATTAAGGGAAGAGACACGAGACAACTTTTGCACCAAAAACATAAAAACGGCTCTTTAAAAAGCACAAGGATACAGGAACCATTCAGCTAAAATTAAAGACACAATATTGGAACCAATAAGTTGGTATTTAATTATATAATGAACAGTTTGGTAGTTAGATCTCCAGTTTGGTTATTTTAAAGCATTAAGACAAGGCAAGATAGAAGGCTGTTTTGCTTTGAGTAAATCTAGAGAAATAAAACAAAGAAATAAAAGTAAAACAAAAAAGAAACTAAACTGAAAAGTTGAACAGTCATACCTACACAACTTTCTGCCCTGCACAAAGTCAAAATACCTATGCAGAAATATATATATATATCTATATATATTATTTGTGCACAATGTTTAGCTTATTGTTAGCCCACTGCCAAGGTGCAATGTATTAAGTCAATTGATTTGGATTACATTTTCTTGGCTATTGTAAAAGGATCTTGGAAGTTCTATCTGCAAGGGAGGCACAAATCCCTACTGTGGCATATTATATGTTTTAATGCTAAGGCCCGCTGCTCTGGCTGTGTAGTTGTATCCCTTAAATCTTCATGCCAAGTGTGCGCATATTTATGTAATTATTCCTACAGATGTATAGATCAAGGCTAAAAAGTGTCATTTATTTTCTAACAGGTATTAGCCCAGCCATGCAGTCTAACACGGTGGCTCTGCATAGATGCCCAGCACATATGTTCACCACCTGAGCCAACACTGAAGCAAGGCTCACTTCTCACTTCTTGATATGTTTTTCCTTTTCGGTTTAGTTCATTTAAAAACCAAGCTACTGCAGCTTCAAGTATTTTGCATTACATAGAATATTTTTTTTTTTTTATAAATTAGTTATTGTTATACTTTGTTTTCAATATTCAGACATATACTATAATATATATACAGTACAATAAATGCTCTCATTCTTTTTTTTCTTTTTTTTTCTTGATAATCCCTGAGAATGTATGTTGACAGCCGCTAAGTTTCCACGTGCACAAGCGTTGTGTGCCATGCTTCTAGATGAACAGCATTGCAAAAGCCACGGAATCAGCCTTTTTGTTTACTAATATTGTCATTTTAGGGGTTTTCTTGTATTAAATACATTGAAATGTAAAGTGTAAGGATGAGATATAGGAGTAAAGCTGGATCCATTCGAGGTACTTGTCACAAGATGGAGGTGTTTTTTTGTAGTTTGGTTTTTGTGTTGTTTTTTTAAAAAAGATTTTTTTTTTTCCATTTTTTTTTTCAGAATTCTTTTAAAGCCATTGGATTTTTCCTTTGAGGCTGTGAACATATACAGAAGGAACAGGAGAGCTATGTGGGCTTTTGCCACTTGACAACATATACTCAGTGTAAACCAAACATTGAACTTCTCTTCTTTCATACACACATAACTGGAAAAACAAAAAAATAAGGAAAATCGAGATACACAAACTTTCACAACATGACAACTTAGTTTGCAAACGCAATATAACTGTACATATAATACCGGTGTGGCTCTTTTTTTTTGTATTGTTTTGACATTTTTTTTTCTTAAGTTAAAAAGGATACAAAGGCAGGCTCAAGTAAAAACAAACCTTCCCCTCCCTCCCCGCCCCACCCCATTCACACATTGTCATCAACCAAACCGTTCCCGAACCAACATCATCAGTTTCTTTTTGCCTTTGTAGATTTGTTTTAGGTTGTCAATGAACTGTGTAAACTGAATGTGTCCATCATGAGCCATTAAGAAGGTCTCTCGGGCCTTGCTAAGAAATTCTATAAATTCACTGTAGTGTCTAGGGCTGATGTGTGTAAGCCGTGAATGTGTTGTGTTTATGTAGGCCCCAATTGTGGCATCCAAAAGCTGTCTCAAAGGGGATTTGTCCAGTGACATGAGCTTTCCAGAGTTCCTCCTTCCATGAAGTCCTACCATCCCAGGAGTTGTCAAAGTGCACCTGCGCAAAATGTCTGAAAGTACTGTTGCACATTTGACACTTGTGACTACAAGAGGTATTATCGCTGCTAGCTCATTTTTCCCAAGGGAGTGGCTGAGAGCACATGCCCACAAAACATCATTAATGGCAGGGTGAGTATCCTGGTTATAACTCAGGTTAAGATGCGTCATGGCCAACGTTGCCAGTTTGTATGCCCTCATAGGGTAACCACGGTGCTCCATGTACCGTGCTATTGTGAAAAGCTGTGTGTAGCTCATGCCAGTCGTAGCAGCATCCAGTACAATTTGGTAAGCGGTCTCGAAAGCTATGTGATCCTTTTCACATAAGGTAAGTGCTGAAAGGGCACAGTTTTGAGGGTCCTTCATAGCACACTGGAGTGCAAGCGTCCTAGCACTGCCTGCCAGTTTTTCTTGTTGATGGCAGTCCAGGTGCAAGCGGACAATGGTGCTGTTTGACATTACTGTTGTTGCAACAATACTAGTGGCCTCTGTAGGAGTGAAGAGCGTAAACCAACTTTGCATGATGCTGTCCAGTGCATATACACCTAGATAGAGAGAAATATCATAAATACACAATTTGTTCTACGGACTATAATTTTACATGCATGTTCCATTATCTATATTAAATAACTACATGCCTATATAACTAAGGGCCTTCAAAGTTCATTGTAGCACTTTGTAAACGGTTCAATTATGCTGAATATACTACATTTTTGCACCACATCCATTCATTTTTTGAGTAATACAATGTGTCTGTTGATTCTGTCTATTTTTTTCAATACTGTGTGACCACGGTTACTATTTTACTTCCCATAATTCTGTAAGGCTTAGGAAGATTATTAGTCTTTTCTTCTTGACTGATTATTAACCTCATGCAGCAATCTAGTTACACACAGCAGTGGAAGCTAATAATTTTGAACAACCTATACATTTCACAATAAACTCTACATGCTGCAGGGGGAGGGGGAGTCATAACATACTAAAAAACTTAATACACAATATTAAAGTCATAGATAATGTGTTTTAACAGTTAAAGATATCAAATACACAATTCAACTAAAGGGAAGCGAAATAAGTTTTATTGACATACAAATTAAGTGATAACTAAAGAGTATTTAAATATATATCTATTTAATCTAGTATCTAACTATACATTGAAATGTAAACTTTTATGCAAGTGATAATAAATCACCAAAGGTAAATATAAGAAAACATGGTTCATACATACCTACTTCAGTTGCACATGTTACCAACCATCTAACCATTTCACGCCGTCTCCAATTTAATGTGGACAACGTCATTCGCATTACCTACAAAACAGAAAAGCATGCAACAGTGATATACTCATTAACAAAGGGCAACCATATAACAAACATTTCCACTTGGTCAATTAAATGCAACAGGGCATTATGGCCAAGTATATCTTCATGCACCCATGATACAATTAGAGGTTGGATACTTTCCACCATGTCCTCGGCTGGTATTGATATTTCTGTGTTCAAAGGCCACATATATATATATATATAAATTTATAAAATAAAATAAAAAATGTACTTCCATAATAAAACTAAACTACTGCTGTCTTTTATACAGATCCCTGTAATTTAACTTTTTTTTTGTTTTACTGGAAGTTGAAATTCAGTTTATCCCAGGGTCGACCAGGAAGAAGATAACCAGCTGTTTGAGATTTTCAATTCCCAGGACACCATGTGATTGGTAAAGCAACATAAGGGCTGTAGTATTGCAACAAATAGGGGAGCTATAATTTGTCCATCCCTGGTTCAGGCCATAGTCAGGCAAGGAATCATGGAAAAAGTAATCCTTTGTCATCTGGATATGTAAAAGGTTGTCCATCTTTACCATTGCTTTATTAACGCTCATCACTCACAGAGAACTTTAAATGGGGTAAGTTTAGGTACCAGGAGACATGACATCTAATATACGTGATGAGTCACGAATCAACTTAGAACACGTTCCTACAATGACATGACAAGTTCACATGCATACTTACTGCAGTAAATGGAGAAGCCTAGCAGTTTAAATGAACCCCTAGCTCAGTATAACATATAATATATATATGGTTTTTTTTTTGTGATGCACGACACAGTAGTTTTGAGAACCTCCATATTTAGGGTTGTTAATAACAGAATTTTGACCACAAACATCCTTTAAAACGTTACACATACCGAACGATGAATGTAAAATATTTTTCTAAAATACTCAAAAACAAACTGCAGAAAAATTAGCACTTGATTCTCAAGGAGCACAATATTTAAATGGTAGAATGAATGCAGCATACTAACCTGAAGGCCTAGTTCCAGAGATACTTTGAGAAGTGTTATGTCTGGTAAGCTGTCCATTAACGTTGCTATTTTAAATGCATCTTGTGCAAGTTTAAATATGTGTGATGAGGAGTGGATGTTCTTCTGGATGGACTCTAACACTGTCTCCAGTCTCCTAACATCACCTGCGAACAAACAAAAAATATATATATTTTTTTAAAGCAAACAAGATGTTGGCACAGTCATTGAAAAAAGAAAAACAATCTGCACAATGAAAAATCATTGCATGTGGAACTGCTATGTTAAGACGTATGAATGAAGCCTTAGTCAAATTCGGCAAAAAGATTATTTTCTTAAAATTAAATCTTGGGATCTACCTCGGCAATCTGTGCTTTAAAGGATACTTAATGAAAATCCATCTATTTATAGCCAACTATCAAAAAACAAATCAAACAATAAAGCAAGTAAGAAGTAAATAAGTATGAAGGTTAACTTTAAAAAAATAAAATAAAAAAAAGCTTACCTTTGGCTGCTGTCAACATAGTAGACGCCAGCTCACACTGTTGACTCTCAATATGACTTAGGGTAAACCAGCGGGGATAACGGTTAGTAACAACTGAGGCAATGTGGTGTGGGCGGGACATATCTCCTGTCGGAGCCGTGGTCTCCAGCACTAGCAACCTGTATGAACAAAACCCATTTTAGCACTGGCAGAGAAACCATTATTTAAAGGTCAGCCAATGGACTAAACTTAATAAACAAAGCAATTTCCCCAGGTGCCTCACAGTTTATTGTACCCACTATGCTGCTTTCAGCACTTATTGACCACCCCTGATGTTCCTGCCAATAAGGTCACACAGCTTATTACCAGAGGGTCAGATGAAAGAGGAAAAAAAATAAAATAAAAATCAGTAGTACAAAAATCGATATAATGAAAGTAGATGGTTCTACCGATGCTTCACTCTGCAAAGCCCTTCAAGGGCTTAATACATCAAGACCTGGCCACAGCAACGTATTCTTTCAATGAAATAATCATAATATGAGGCAGTGGAAAAGTAGATGCATTATAATTAACATGGCTGCCCATCAGTAACTCTTCAGCTATGTAATTACAACGCCCATCACTCTAAGTGTTTAGTTCCTGTATATAACATAACCAGTTTTGGGGAATATATATAAAACATAAAACAAAGAACGCCAGCTGTACAAAATATTCTGGTGCAATAATGTGACGTAAAATGCTATCTTCCACCTTAGGTAAGCACTCACAAAAATAGTAGACATATCAAATCTATACCTGTCTGCAGATATGTGTAATACACACATACACACAGTTACATAGGCTGAAAATAGACATGTGTCCATCACATTCAGCCTTCCTCACATTTGCTTTTTGCTGTTGATCCCAAAGAAGGAAAAAAAAACAAAAAACCGTTTGAAGCACTTCTGATTTTGCAACAAACTAGGAAAAATAACTCCTCCTTGCCGCCAGAATGGCAGATTAATCCTTGGATCAAGAAGCATTTACCATACAATGAAAAATGATATCCTTGAATATTCTGTTTTTGCAAGTACAGTATGCATCTAGTTGCTGTTATCTATATATCAATCTCTATATTTCAAGTAGAGATTGTAGCCGTATTAGTCCAGTGATGTAGATGTAAAAACAGATAACATTTGTATCTTGTAATACCTTTTTTTTATTGGACAAGTGGAATTTTTTTTAATGACAAGCTTTCGGGAGCTTGTCATTAAAGAATTCTGTTAGTCCATTAAAAAGGTATTACCAGATACAAATGTTATCTGTTTTTTTACACACACACACATAATATTTGACAAACATATATAGTTGCTTTTATATTTATAATCAGAAAAAGGAATAACAATACAAATGAACAAGGTAGGAACATCTGTAGGGAATTAGAGAAGATAAAATTATAAAAGTCCTAAAACCTATTAGGTTGGTCTCAAAAAACCAAAAACCAAACGGAAATTGTATATCCCATGTAAAAAGATGGGTCAATGAGCATACTCTATTTCAGGTTGGTGTTGCTGCATCTATAATCATTACTGCACTCACAAGACAAATGAAGTATACTACAACGGACGGAGGGGGGTCCATCCATAAAGGAAGAACTGGGCAGACAGAAGGTGAAGCCAACATTGTTCTCTCTCACATGGAGATAAAGGGTCTGACTTGAAGATGATGCAAAAAAAAACTTAACAAAAAAAACCAGCCTTTGTACACATAAGCACACACATACACAAAGTACACTCAATGAATTTCCCTAAATAAGTTTAAATTCAGAATTGTTAGGGATCAGATCAAAGTCCTAAATTAGATCCATTTGACTGTGAGTGTACTTGGAACGTATAAAGAAGGATACAGAAACAGAGCTGCCTTGTAATTAAACATTACTTTCAATATTCATGTGTCCAAGAATAGCAAAAGAAAAATATTCCATTCTAAAATGAATGTGTCAGTATGGTGATGGGTCACATTATCCCCTGTATCCTTCCTCCCGTAGGAGACATTTTGGGCGTTGTCTGCAAATGATATTGCCTCACACAAGCATGGCTCATGGAAAACATGCGGTGCTAGGAAGACCAACAAAGTAATACATACCTCATTGCTCTCAGTGCAATTTTGTATGCCAATTCAGCATCATGAGGTAGGAGGGAGGTGAAGAGATACTTGGCAAATGTGTGCATTGGAATACTCTCTCGATGGATAATTTCGCCCAAACCACTGTATGGGCCAGCTAAATGGAGAAAAGTGCATCATTACTTTTTCATGAGAGGATAAACAGGAATTATAACATTGTGTCACTAAAAAAAAAATCAAATCACCAGCATCAAAATAAGCTTTATGTAAAGATTGATATATGAATCACACTGTATCTTTACACATACATATAAACATACAGGTTTCAGATGGAAATATACAATTATACAGAGAGAGGTTAAATGATTATTAAAAAAAAATACCAATTGCAATGACTTTCTAGTAAATACAAACTAAAGCATACTTGTACAATAAAACACAAATGCTGTTTGCAGCCTAACCTTGAACTGCAGACATCTGACACAGCTTACATACCTTCTAAGAGGAAGACCGCTTGCTTTCGAAAGATTTTTACCAGCGTTTCATCTAATTCAATTTCTTGCAGCTTAGAAATAAGTTGCTCCTCATTCCGACAAACTTTCTCTTGTGCATACAAGCCATCTGGCATTATTCGCTGCTGTCCCAGGCCAATCAAGGCAACCTCCACAGCCAGCGTTAGGTAGGATTCCCCTTCTTCTAGGAATTTGTGGGGAGGCAGATGTTGGTATTCCATAGATTTGCAATGCCCAAACCCATCTGTAAAACAGACATAAAAGAAGCACTGTTAAGAGAACTGAAATAAATATTTGGATTTTGGAGGCTAGCAATTAATTTCTACTGTGCCCAAAGCACACTGTCTCCTTTTGTCCTTCTCAGCTCACTGTGCTGTCTTTCAACTTTTGCCGAATTGCGTAGGCGATAAAATGACACTATGACATTACAATTTCCTTCAGAAAGGCACCACAATGTAATTTTATACAAATCAACTTTCGCTTTCCGTGACTGCAATCTCATCTCAAAGGCAACCCCCCCTGAAAAAAATTCCAAGATGAATCCCACGGGGCCTCATTTCCCAAGTTTAGACAACTCTGGAACAGTACAAATCATGGGAAAAGTTAGATTTGCATAATGGATGAGGAAATGTGCACATAACATATTTAAATGCTATTGCTCTTTACACGGCCCATGTGACAGAATCACATCCTGCATTAAAGAAAGTAATGACAATGTTCCTAGTTTAGAATTTTTTTCAATCATTACTATGTAAAAACCTTTATTGGGGTGCTTTTACTGGTACTCCGTTTCACATACAATGCAATAACATCCGAACTGCTGAAAGATCAGTTAATGAAAAGACAAAGTCGTTTGGTCCAGTTTTGTTCTATGGGTTAGTTAGCTTTGGAAATATCAGCTGTGGGAAGCATTGAAGAATTAAAACATTAAAAAAGGGGGGGGAATGAAAGAAAGCAGCATATTAGAAGGTTGAGAATCTGGCATTGAGAATCATTGAACTCTTAGTGATCTTCTAGGAAATGCACTCTAACCACATACGTTAAATAATATTTTTCACATTTAGAGTTAAAATAAGAGTGTTTTTTTTTTTTTTTTAAGGAACATGGGTAGATTGATTTGTCTTGAAAAAATACAACAAAAGTGCAGTATAACACAACAATGGCTTTTCATATCAGTTGGAATTAAAAAAAAAATAAAATAAAAAAGGCTGGCTGTATGATTTACATTTTGTAATTTGGGATAGTCTAAGCACTATAGAGAAATCAAAATAAAGGAATTTAATTTCCTGGTGGAAACTGTGCAGACTGCAACATAAAAGCCCTGCACAATGCCTCATGACAAATCTCAATAATACCTACTTAGAACTTAATAAACACTGCTGCTGGAACACTATCAATCATTCATTACTAACAGTGGGTATCCAAAGTTATTTATTGAAATCGTGGCATGCTGTACTCTGTGTGCTGAGCAATGAGACTCATTTGTGGCAGAATTATTTGATTAGAGGATATGGCACTAAAACATTAACAGTTTTACCAAGTTTACTTCTGTCAGAAGAAAAATTTGACAGCCTTGACATAAGGTGATTCCCTCCCCCTCCACCCACATGTAAAAAGTATGCGTTACCTGCAAAGTCAGAAAAGCCATGGAATCCCTCTTCATCCACCCGGCATGCTTCCATAAGGCTACTAAACAGCGTACCAATAGGATCCAAAGGGTGGCCCACCCAGCCTTCCAAATTTGTTATGGAGGTCAAACCTTTGTGCAAAAGCTCTGTTTCAATAAACAGGAAAGAGTGGTAAAAATCAGTACAGAGAGAAGTCAACTCCCAGCTTTTATCCCCTTCCAACTCGCACAACCCTTAGCCAGCCTAAGTGCAATGGAGGAGTTCTAATCATTCAGGTGATCAGCACAAAATGCCATGTGAACAGTTCACATACCTTACACGTATAGCAAGTCCGAGTTTTTTTTGTTTGTTTTTTATTCTTGTGAAAAATAAATAATGCTTAATGGACCAATCCCTCAAGCATAGACAGAATGTACAGAAACCATTAAACAAGGCAACATAAACATTCCCATTGAATCACACCAATTATTCTCCTATAAAGAGTATATAGGTAGTCTTCATTTAGCGACCTACCTGTTTTACGATGGCTCGCACTTACTACCAAGCATGAGCCCTCCTGGTGATTCCCTGCTCTGGTGCGCATGTCTATGTTCGGGGAAACTTCCCAGAACATAGACGAACGCACGTGAGCAGGGAATCCCTCTAATCTATGCTCTGGGAAATTTCCCCGAACATATATTAGAGGGTTCCCCTGATCTGGTGTGTTCGTATATGTTCAGGGAAGTTTCCCCGTGTATAGACAAACGCGCCAGAGCAGGGTAAACCTTAACTCCTCATTTACCGACCAATTCGTTCTACGACCAGGTCATAGGAACAGAACCCGGTTGGTAAGTGAGGAGTGTCTGTGGTGGATTTTTGGGATATTGTAAAGATAAGCAAGTGCTCACCTGTGAGTAGTTATGGTAGCAATTAGTTTATCTACAGGAGGTTAATGCAGCGTGATTTGTAAGTGTACGGAGAATCATGCACCGAGACATTTTTTCTCGAATTTTTTGTTTGACTACCAAGTTTGTTTGGGTAAGGGACTGTTTGAGTTCCGAGGTTCCACTGTACTATGGAGACACCTTCTCTCCAACTGAGAACTGTGGAGCAAAAACAATAGCTCCTGCTCATACTCCCAACATGTTATTTCATTTAACATTCAATTTCAGACTAAGGCCTGATTGGTAACAAGACATTTTAAAACTGTATTAAAAGGTAGTAGGGGTCAATCACAATCATTGGTTTACCGATTTTGTAATAAACCCAACTATTTATTCAGATACATAACCTATGAATGTCAAATGCCTATGTTATATAAGGTTTATACATAGTTATCATACTCTGTACATCCTACACATGCATGTATCTTCAGGAGAGAGAGCAAAGTCACTGGCTGAATTCCAGTGGAAATGCTTTTAGACATTATTGATGTGCATAAATTAAACATTGCCTTCTAGTGCATTTGAATATTTATTAATGTAATAACACACTTTACAAAGCAATGTCATACCATTAGTTAGGCAAAGAAACTAAAAAAATGTATAAAAATTCGATATTAAACATGCTGTGTCCATTATGGACTGTTCATTGTCAGCTGGAAGAGAATTGTGCAGAGTAAAAGGACGGTCAATTCCATGTAAAGTGAAGAATTTCCTAATGAATGTCCTGGATTATTTATAGGGTGGCAGTGCAGAGATGCATTAAACATCAAACTGGCTGATAAAATATTATTTTAAAACTTTAAAAAAAAAATGTAACCCTTTGATACTTCAGAATATAAATATATTAAACTACAGTAAAGCAAGTCTCCTTGATTCAGATGGAGAACAATAGCATTCTGCCCAACAGTCAGGCACGGAGGCCAAGTATCAATGCTGTGATGCACACAATGCTTATTGTTAACTTTACAACACTTAGGCCTGTGCAAACTGTGCCTCCTCAGTCCTTGGACTACAGCTCCCATCATTCTCTTTGGTCAGGGGTTAATTTAACCCCTTTCCCGACCAAAGACGAAAATTTTCCATCAAGCTTGTCCTTGTGTTAAGGACCCTTGACGGAACATTTCCGTCATTTACTAAAGTTAACCCCAGATCGTTGCAATCGCGGAGTTAACGCTCCTCCGGTCTGCCTTGGTATTAGAGGCAGACCAAGAGCACCCGACCACGCTGTCCCTGCAGCTGTGATCGATCTCGTGCTGCAGGGACTTCTGATTCGCCTCCCTGTGCTTCCGCGTTCTGTGTGACGTGCAGGGAGATGGATCAGCAGTGATGATCTCCCTGCAAAAAAATAAAAATAAACTTACAGTTAAATCCCAACCCCCCTGCCCCCCTCGCTTAAATAAAATGAACCCCTTCCATGCCAAATGATCACTGACTACAGTGATCAATTGGCAGGGACTACATTTTACGGTCATCTGATTTAACCCCTCAGGGGTTAAATTGTATTTTAATATTTTAAAATTATATATTTAGCTAGCTGGGGTGGGTGGGTGTTAGTAAGTGGGGAATTTGGTGTTAGGTTAGCTAGGGGGTTAACGTTAAAAAATTTTTTTTTTTTTTAATGTTTTAATAACATTTACTTTTTTTTTTTTAATCCCACTCCCTACACCCAGTCCGAATAGAAATTAACACCTTCCCTGCCGGTTAACGTTTATTCTTTTTTTTAACCCTCATGTGTTCCATTTATTTAATTAATTTAAATATTTTAAAATTATATATTTTGCTAGCTGGGGTGGGTGAAAGTTATGGGAAATTTACTGTTAGTGCTGCTTACTGCTAGTTAGGAGTTAACAATAAAAAAAAAGTTTATAAAAAATTATAAATAATTTAATAAGTAAAAAAGTTTCAAAAAGTAAATACATTAAAAAAATGCTCATCCCCACTACACCTGGAAAAAACTAGAAATAAAATTATCCCATGCTAACGCTCAAAATATACCGTTTGAATTACCCTGGGATGTCTTCTTTAAGACATGGTATGCCTTTATGGTGTAGTTGGAATATGTAGTCTGCTCAAGTGCCCCAAAGTGGGACACGGACGCATCAAAACCCTCAAACAAAATAGTGTCTAGGTCATACATTGGGCATATTGTTTTACTCAGAAGATGTAACGGAGCATAATTTGTTTTTTTTTATGACAGTGGTACATATCAAGTGTAAGAAATACTCCAACATATATGTAAAAATGCAATTTTTTCCCCTTCACCACAAACGGACATAAATTGGTTAAAAAATGGTGAAAAGTTAAGGCACAATATACACCATATAAGATACCCTGGGGTGTCTGCTTTATCAAATGAAAGTCCTTTGTGAGGTTATTTGAACAGTCACACTGCTATAATACCCTAAAATGAGACATAGGCCCGTCAAATCCATCTACGAAAATTCTAAGTATAGAAACTGAAATAGCGTTCTTATAGGACATTGTAGTTTCATAGAATAGTGCCAAAGGCATACAATGAGGGTATCGTTATACTCAGCAGATGTAGCTGAACACAATATGGGGTTCTGTGCATGAATAGCACTCACTAGCTTTACGAAATACACATTACAAAAACCTTGTTATATGTGTATATGAAAAAAAGAAAAAACACAATTTTACGCCAATATTTAGCAGAGATTGGAGATGAAGTGGCTACGTAAAAAGTGTCAAACTAACCATAGGTAAATAGCCTGTGATGTCTACTTTATATAAATATATAGTTTTGTGTGGTAATTTTGTTTTCTGTGATGGCTACTAAACCTACCAACTTATAAAATTGTCTAACATAAAATTTTAATTTTAGTCCTTGTATTTTGTGACCTGTAACTTTCAAAATAAGCTGAAATCCTATGCATATTATGTACTCTAAATCAAGACACATAAATTAATTTATTTTGAATTAATTTTTCTAAGCTGGACATATATATAAAAAAAAAAAAACCGGATATAATATGTGTTGGTGCAATAAATCACAGATGGAAATTGCGTTTAAACACAAACAGCTTTTGAAGCTGTGTCCTTAAGAGGTTAACAGCTCAGGTTTAGTGTTTATCAGGGCAGTCTGGGGGCGGGAGGGCAAATGTCCAGTGGATCATATTAGGGGAGTTCAAGCTACCAAAGGGACAGACCAGGTGGTTGTAAACTTAATTTACGATAGACAAGGGAGGGCAACCTCATCAATGCACTCCCATAATCTACAGAGACTCTCACAGTATATACCTTTCTTTTGAATACGAAAAATGTCCATTCTTTTTTGATGCTGCCTTCTTAGTGTGTTGACTATGGCTATTGCAAGTCGAAGGGCCTCTCGTGGGTATCCATGTGACCTTAGAGCATCCACTCTTGCACAAGCCGTTGGGACGTGCTCTACAGAAAAAACAGTTTGTTAATCAGATTCTTCCCACATTAAAAAAAAAAAAAAAAAGCATATTAAGACACATATCTCCATCCACCTATTGCTCCACCAAAATGTATTTAAACAGAATATTGAACAAAGGAGCAAGCCATTGAAACATATTTATGGTCAACATGAAAACTTACCATGCCACAGAGGCCACCCACGGGAGTCAAAGAGCGAATTTTCAGTGTCGTCATGGTAACAGTAGTTGGTATAAAGGTCACTGCTAATGATGTGCTGCAAGTGGCTATCTTGCCAGTGGAGATCACAGGCCTCGATGGCTCGTGTAAACACTGTTCGATGAGGCCTGTGCGAGGAATCTGGTGGCAGGAAATGGAATCTTTTACACAAGAAAAGTCACTCTAAAAAACTGTTGTACTACCTACAAAACAACCATAAGCAATAATTGTGTTTAACAATATACAAAGGAGATAAGTCACATTGTGCATCAGAATGAAGGCATTTAAAATAATTAAGGAATCCCAATTATACTTTAAATGATGTTAGAGGGCTCATTCTGGGTATTTTTTCTACAAGCTAGACTGTGGGCCTCTGTCTTCACTTACCCTGGTTGCCATTTCCAGCCTGAGGCAGAGCATTGGTTAAATTAGGCAGCTCATTTCCATGGTTCCCATCTTCCCAGGGACAAACATCAACACTGTTCCATTTTTTCAGCTGTTTCAGCCAACTGGCCTTCTGTTCTGCCTTGCAATGGGGATTTAAAACTATGCACATCCACAGGGCACCTAAAAGGAGAAGGAAGAGGAAACGGAATTAAATAGCAGAAAAACAAGCTCCATATGGACACATTTCATATTTTCAGCACGATCTAGAACAGACAATTTGCTCGAGCACACTCTAAAGTTAAAATACAGAGAATGCAAACCCAGAGAGCACTTTTACACATTGTACTTGATAAATACACAGACCCTTGGAAGCTCGATCTATGCAGATTTTATAGCAACCCTTCAATAAAGGCTTGCACTTCAACAATTAACCCCCACGAGTGTCAGTGCAATGTGGCTCTCACATGTTTAAAGCAGGATCACAGATACAATACGTGGCACAGATTTTTACATTAGGAAAGAAATGGTACACTGGTGTGCAATCCTTTTGTACATATAAACTCCATGGTTTACTCTTTTGGATTAATGGATATAATAAACTAAAAATATACATTATATATTAAGATCTTACATTGCAAAATGGAGATACAACAAGCAAATGCCATGCATATACTGTAAAGACGTAAAACAATTATTTGATAGTATATGCAAAATCTACTAGTCATGACTATAGTAAATATACAGAATATCCTTGTTGTCTGCATCCTTGATAAAAGGGGAACACAATGGAGAGGCAAGGAGGACCATGATCTATTGATTGTATGTTAGAGGAAAAGGGTATGTTTAATGGTGTCCCCACAGAACAGAGATGGATCTTATCCCTACATACTTTAATTTCCACTCCACTGTATCATAAACCAAGCACTCCACTGAAAGATTTAGTTTTTATGACTCGCTCTTTGATGTTTTGGAGAGTTCTTATATAAAACGTATGCTGTATGCAGAAAGTATTCAGATTCTTAAAGCATTGATCTTCAGTGACTGCCATACGTAGAACTCACATGGTTTCATTTAAACTATTTTAGATCCAATTCTGTGGCGGTAATCTATTCAGAAAATATTGTATATCACATTACACAAGTATGCAAGCCAACATGTTCCCAAGAAACAAAACACTGAAGCGTATATTAAGAAGAAAAAAGGCATTCCCAGGGTTCTGAATAAATCCATAAACTCAACAACTGGTATGGTGGTTTAAAAAGAAATTCGCTTTCATGAACACTCCGTTCACCGTTAAATATACACATGCACACATAATATGACCCAAAGGTTTGCTTAAAATTTATGAGAACCATAAAATGTTGAACTCTGTGCAAGCAGTTTTCCTGGCTGATCAACCCAAAACCTGTATTTGGAAAGCATAGGAACACATCAGGTTCACAGAACAAAACCATGCTCTGAAAGCAAAGCCATATTATTAAATTGCAAGATGCTTTGTCAGACTCATAATTACAGAGATACCTTAACATAAAAGCACACATTATTTGAAGACTAAATTCTAAACCACATATGCTAGTCTGATACCATTCATCAAGACTTCAAAATGTCTTTAATGGGACACGACTCCTTTCTATTGCTATTATTTCTGTAATTAGGTTAACAGAGAAATTTGTTAAACATTCGTGTTTTTCTTTTCTTTGAAGAACTCTAAACGAAATCTAATTTGCGCTGACATTTCACACGTACCATCAGTTCACAATCTACATCCCTGACACTGTATATCGGGTGAGTCTGAATGCATCAGGGTCTGATACAACCTCATTTTCACATGCAGAGATTTTTTAATCAGCTGTCTCTTCACCAATGTGAACTCTGACAGGAGCGTGAAGATGTCTGAAAGTGCTATTTAGCAACACTTCATTTCCTCATTAAGGATGCGTTTTGCACACTTGAGGAAATTTGCTCAATCAGTTGGACAATCTGCTGGAACAGGAGAATCTGCAAGAAACTGCAGAATAGGCTTTCTAAGCAAGGGCATAAGAAAACAAGTCTCCCCTGCCCCACATCCATTCTAGAACAAGTGAGCAAAAACAATAGAACGGCTTCTAAATGAGTATCCATATGAAGATATTGGCATTTAGTTTAGACAAACAAAAATAATGTACATGCAGCTAATTACCAAGCAGAAGTAAGATGAGAATACAAGCAGAAGTAAGGTACCCTGGCTGATGATTTGAGCTGCAATGATTCTAAGCTATTTCATGCTATGCTGTGCGGACATTATGCAATTACTCCCAGAAGTCATGCATGGCCTCACACTGATGAGTCTGGGTCAGCTTACTGACAAGGTAAAGGGCCAAGGAAAGAGGGGGGAGGGGAAGAGAAGAAAAAAAAAAAAAAATTGGTGCACCTAGAAATCATGATACAGCACAAACAAAAAATAAACCTACCTTACAGACATGGTTAAACCGTGATACATCAGTTAAAAGGTTAATCAACTAATATTGACCACACAACCATATATAGAAATGTATACTGTACAATAAATTGTATTTCCATAAAGGAATTATTAGATAAAGATGTTACAACTTGGGAAATAGTCTGAGTCTGTTAAATGGCTGTCACCTTCTGCAGAGCTGAAGTAATGAATAGGGAATGGATGGCACACTTCCTAAACATAGCCCATTCTTTTCAAATCTGGCATTTAAGGGGAAAGCCAATCTTCCATTTTAATGTTATGAGGTATTAAAACACAGTATTTATTATTAGCATCGAATTACAATTATACAATGGGGATATAGGACAAATAATTGACATACAGAGACAAGAGGTGAAGAATGTACTGCTCCAACAAGCTTACAATCTATGAGGGGTAAAGAAACAAGTGGAAAAACAGTAGGTCAGTGGGGAGGAGGGATTGGTGGATTGAAGTTTAACACTGTGCAATAGAATAGAATATGCAGTGTTGAGCTGTGCCTCTCTTACACAAATTTAAGCATTAAAGAAATAGCATTAGTTCGAAAAAAAAAATAAGAAAAACTTCCAACTAATTTAAATCACTTCTAATTACTCTTAAATAAACATTTTCCACGATTCACCCAGAAGGTCATGATGAATATGCAAATAACGGTCACTTTTTACATTTTATAGCCAACACACATGCATCACATGGTAAAGACACATTGTTTTAAACAGAGGTTTATGATATTTATTAGCAGGGCTCAAAACTTCCATTCGCAACTAGCCTTTGGTGAGTGAAAATGTAGCCCTGACTAGTGCACTAAGGCAAGTAACTTTTCAGGCCTGGCTAGTAGCATAGAACTTTGAACTTTAAGCCTTGATAAGTGTAGCTTGAAAATCGGACAGTTTTAGTTGTCTGTACCATTTAGCCTATCTAGTCTTTTAGTGGTGCTGCGTATGAAGTAGGTATATTCTAAGATTTTTACTTTTAAGCTGTAAGGGAGTTATGTCCACAACATTTCAGAACTGAAGTGAGTTTTTTATGACTTTTTGATACTTTAATATCTATATTTTTGCTGCCATACAGATTTCTACCACTGGAAGAGAACTGGACCATGCTGATGAGTCCCTAGTGAATGAAACATCACAACACATGGCAAGTAATTGGTCCATTTGGATCAAAACTTATGCATTCGCGTAAAAAGGGGTCTTAAAACTGTGCGACAATGCTAAGGGAAACTGCATAAATTATTAGCAAATGTAAAAACGTGAAACCGGTCTGTGTTTGTCTGCTCAGCATGTCATTAGTGGAGAACTGTGAAAGTATGATTTTATTCATAGCGGTTGTATTGGAGGCTGATGTTTACATGGTTTAAATTGCAGTTCTAGCAAAACAATATATTTTAGAATGTACTAATACACAAAATAGCTTAACTAGATTTTACTGTTGTGAATCTCTGTGATATCCTCAGCACATTAAACATTCAGAGCTAGTAAAGAGGTATGCTAAAGTAATAAACAATGTGGGAAGACTGTCCCAGAGAGAGGCAGTCACAGCACTAACTACCTCACTTACGGCATCAATTCAGTACAAACATTCTATAAATTAAAGGTAACTGCATGGTTATTTTTACTCTGCAAAAAGGGATAAAATGTACTTTGTAGCAGAGTGCTTCATTTATGGATTTTGTATTTAATATTTATTTGATGTTCCAGACAATATTTATATAAAGCGCATGTTGCATTCGTCAAGAAGAATTCAAATTCTTAAACTAATCATCAGTGACTGCCCGTACATGATGCTCACATGGCTTCAGTTAAAGTATCTAAAATCTCCTTCTGGGGAAGTTAATATGTTATGAAGGTACAATATCATTTATTTATAACTTAATTAAAACTTAATAGGAAAAAAGTCCTGTCACAGTTAAAGGACACATTTCTAGGGAATATGCCATTATATATATATATATATATATATATATATATATATATATATATATATATACTGTCATTTGGGTGTGCCCTTTTGTTTGTAAAACGTAACTACCTAGTCACAGTCAAATCCCTCACCACCATCTGTATCAGATGCTCTGAAATGGTATTTGCTGCAAATACGCAGTTCTGCAGAAAGCCCTAGTGCCTTCCCATCAATAATAATGCAAACCATGTACTGCACCTGATCTCTCCAAAATCTCCCCCCGCTGCTCTCATTTCACCATCTTTTCACTTCTACATAATCTGTAGAAAAACCTTTACCCCCACTAACCCCTCCAAATAATTATGGTAAGGAAAAGAGCTCTATAAATCAAGTATTGTTTCAGCGTCTGATAGTGTTACCATACAAAAAAAATTACACTGGAGTTCTAAACATTGATGTACAACAAATAGATATAAGATTTTAAAATGTACATATTTGTTTAGCAGCTACTAATGTTTGAAGATGCGTGTTTTATTGAACATATTCCGACTGTACATCCAACCTCAGCATCTGCTCGTCCGATATTTAAACATATTTTCCTTCTAACTTTAAAAGGACACTGACATGCCATGCCATGCAAGACTGTTCGGTTTTGCAGGGATCCTAAATTTTATTTAACCATTGTGCCAGAAGTAGGCTAAAATGTATAATTAAATCAAATATTAAATACTTACATGTAAAAATCTACTGCCAATTGAACTGTATAAATTATTTGTGGGTGGTTATACCTCACAGCAACAGAAAGATTCAGGCACACCATTTCTATTCATGCCTGGTTTGGTTTCCCAATCAAATTAAAATGTTTTTAAAGCCTTAGTTGAAGATGGAGAACTACTGCTGGACTAGATGTCAGATATTTTATATTTTTCTCTTGGATAAAAGTGACTATTTGTTCAGATTTTGAGTCTCAAACTTATTCAGGCAATTTCTGTAAATCTTTTGTGTAGGGAAAAAACCATGACCAGCATAACCCTTATCCGTTCTCAAATAATTGTATTGATGGTCTATGTTTTTACCCTGTATTATTCTGAAGAAATCAAAACATGAAAAAACTTTAACATTTCATGTGTCTACTGAAAAAATAATGTATAGGAACATTAAACAAACAAAAAAATAAACTAGTTAGATGTGTCCATCAACGATACTGGGTTCCCCTTATAAAGTAAAGAAATTCATAAAACTGCACTAACTTTCATCCTATTGCCGGGACCAAGTCCTCACTGCAGCCAATCCTTGTCCAGTGAAGTCATCAAAACGGATGACCTTAGTTCTTCTCTATGAGAAATAGGCTGGACAGAGAACAAAAAGAATCAGTTGTGATCTGCCAATCCAATGATTATCCGGGATAAGTATGGGGCAGGGCAGCTTACTTAATATAGGGACAGCAGACATTAAAATAACTGAATCTTGTCAAATCCAGAACCCATCTTATTGGTTGTCCGAATTTCACTAGAAGGCGAGGAAATAGCAAACTGTAAACAGTACAGTCAGAACTTGGCACAGGTTTTTTTTGCAAGGCTCCAGGAGAAGTAGATGTCAATCTTATGATGCTTTCAGTCAATGCTTAGCTCAGAGGTATCAACAAAAGCTCTTACGCCGGATCTTCAGGCTCTCTTGGCTGCTGAGACTACTTACAATGGGGGCAGGGGCGCCATAGCAGTGGAGTGGAGTGTTCCTTTAAGATAAACTGAATAGTATATAAAATATCTAATCAAATAAAACAAGGGTAAAATCTGAAACACAATATTAAATTAAATCGAGACTAATATACTTCTAGTGCAACACAGTTGTTCCATAGATACAGAAAAAATAAAAACTGAAAGCAATTCAAAATAGGGAAAAAGAAAACTGAAATCTGCTCCACCCCAAAGGATTTCCAAAAGTCCCAAACACTGGGCTTCCTAGTTCACTATAGTATGGGCTTTTCAGATCCCATTCCTGGCATCCACAATCAGCCTAATTGTATTTGCAAGTGTTCCAGCCAATACATGTTTCCTGTCCCAGTTTTTAAGCCAGCACTGTAAATGTGATGCCATTTCTACATAAGCCTCTTTGTTACACGACAGATTTCAAGGGTTGGCTTTTAAAGGCTTTCAAAGCATCCAGCAGAGTGGGAAGCTTGTGAAGACTTATTTGTTCCACTCACAAAGCATTCAAACAAACAAAAAAAATGTTTTTCAGATAAGAGAATGTGGTGGCAGCTACATTCCAACACAGACTCCTTCAGCTGTACTGTAAGCTAGCTTATCACCGGAGATAACTGGTATGTTTGGATTTAGTTTTATTAGTAAAGCACCAACATATTCAACAGTGATGTGCAACAGTTTAAAAAAAAACAAAAAAAAAAAAACAACCCTTTAACAGTAATAAAACAAGTCTGAGGTGAGGGCTCTGCTCAAAGGAGCTTACAGTCTAAAACACTGCAGTGCACTCAGAGGAAAGGTTAATCGAACGGTATATCCCCAAATGAATAAATATAAAATGAGATCTGTGTGGAAATGAATTAGTAAAGGGTAATATGGTTTATTCACTAAACAACAAATGATAGCAACAGAAAAATACAAAATCCAGCAAAACAAGCTACAAAAAGGCTGCGATTAGAGTCGGCTGTTTTGCTCTACATTTTGAAATACTGTTTCAAAAATCCCTAAATGGAAAGTGAGACTGGTATAAAGCTATGTGGTAGAGAATCTGACTGGTCAGTTCATATGAATACTGAACTTTAGCACTTCAGCAGTAAGTGGCCGTGTGCCCCATTTTTGTTGCCAGTTCATCTTGCAAAGCATTATGAAAAATGGAGTTCATAGCATTTGTAGTGTGAAATGCCTCATCATGTGCAATACCAGAAACAACAGGAGTACCAAATGTAGAATATGCTCCAATTATCTGTTTTAAACCAATTATTTTATGAGACCACCCATAAAGGTTTACTCCAGGCATCATAACCAATACAGCTGACTGGGCCATTACCTTTAACTGGGACCCTGCTGGTCGCCGAGCCTCCAATGAGCCTGGTGATGTGTATTCAGCTTCTGCAGAGCTACAGAAGCTGGATGTCAATTCACCTGTTACTCATTGGCTGAAAACACTGTAGTGGCGATAGTGCATGGAGCGTTTCTTTAACTAGGATTTATACAGCAAACACATTATATAGCGCTGTGGATAGGGCTGAAGATGTATCTCAGATGCCATTCCCAGTGAAGCCTTTCACCCTTGCTAGATTAAAAACAGGAGTGGCATTATCCTGGGAAAAACAAGCTTACCATTCCAGGTTGAATACTTTATTATACATATTTGCAATAAATGGATAGATATCCTGTCCTACGTCGTGAGCTTCTTGTATACAACACTGATGTTCATGCCAGAATTAAAAGACCAATATGACGGGGCAGGCAAACTAAGAGTTCTGGGTTAAGATAATATACTACTGACTGGTCATCTACAATTACGCAAGGAGTAGAATATGCCATTGGATACTGAAGTCACATAAGATACAGGGATGAGTCAATGGTCATTGAAACCAGGGTACATGACTTGTCAGTGCCTTGCTTGCATGTTGCTTACACAATAATGGGCATTGTGGTGATGATTAACCATAAAACTAGAGATTTTGGAGGAACACATCCAATTACAAACACGGGAAGAGTGTGAGTGAGAGAGAGTGTGAGTGTGTGTGTATGTGTCTTCATACAGGGCTCTGGTTGACATGCACAATGAAACCCCTGCACCACTGCAGCAGCACCTTCATTTGGCAGTCTGTCTCATCATAAAGATGGCATACATTTAATCTATAAAATGTGCTTGCACAACCAAATTAAAATATGGCACCTTCCTTTTCAATTTGTCAGTCGAACCAGAGTTTAAAGGCACGCTATAGTTACCAGAACAACTACAGCTTAATGTAGTTGGTCTGGTGAGTATAATCATACCCAGCAGGCATTTTCAGAGAGGGTGTTTCTGACCCTATAGTGTTCCTTTAAGTTGGGCTTGTGTACTACCACTAACAAGTAAGGCATCACACGCAGTTGCACTCTAGTAGTTATGTAATACTGTACACACCAGTTTTACATACACAATATTTTGCCTCTATTTTAAGGTAACAGCAGTAAAATTTGAACAGTGAGAAAAATTAAAATGTATGCTTTTCTTGCTTTATATGTAGACAACAGGGTAATCCCTAGGGATTACATTTTATTTGCGGTTTGTGCCATTTACTGGCCGATGCACTCAGCCAATGAATGGTGACTGGATCGGCTTTGCAGAAGCAAGTCACCAAGGATGCCGGAGGACTCGGAGCCAAAGTGAGAATTCAAAGTGAATTTTAAATTGAAGGCCAAAGTTGTGGACGTAGCTATTTTTCCAGTTCATCTATTTTGACCTGAAAACAAGTTGCCAAAACAACTAACTCTCTGTAGAAAGCTAGTAAAATCATTGTGTGACAGGTGCAATTCATGCACCTTTGACACTTAGAAGGACAGACTGCTCCTTAAATGAAGATCCAGTGTGATGCAGTTAGGCTCCAGGGGCACATGATTTAAATGGTGGTGCCCAAAAGGCAGATCTCCTTACGTTTTAAAACCACAGCTTTCAAGATGCTTAGTCATTCTAAAGCAGGGGTTCCCAACCTAGTTCTCAAGTACTCCCTAACAGTCCAGAATTTAGGGATTACCCTGTTGTGTCTAAAGTGCTTTTCTTTCCCCCTAATAACACCTTAGACACAATTGGGTAATCCCTAAATCCTGGACTGTTAGGGGGTACTTGAGGACTGGGTTGGGAACCACTGGTCTAAAGGCATGCAACACATTATGGGAGTTGTAGTTCTACAACATCTGGGGATCTACCTTTTGGGTACACTTTGTTTTAAATGAACAAATAACCTCTTGAGAATGCCCTCAACAGCCAGATACACCCACACATATGACTCTTTGGGAAGTCAGATATTCTACTCCCAATGAGCAAATTATGTATTTAGCATAAACAAGACACATTGCAATATACTCATTTCTTTAATATCTGAACAAAGCAGTCAGTCACAAAGCTTTAAACAAGACTGCTTTCCATCTATGGATGTACAGAAAAGGGGTCCTGTATGTATTAACCAAAGGTTTTCAAAGCAATGAAAGATGCACTCTTAACCTGACCTCTGCAAAAAAGCCATTTGATAATCAAACAGAACTACAGGGAGAATAGCTGTAGATACGTACTGTGTGTGTGTGTCTGCATTGTTAACCCAAACAAAGTATAGAATCATTATGTAAAAGTATAAACAGGGCACGTTTGATTTACAGTTCAGTATAGATGCATTTAAAAAATCCTGCAATTTGAAGAAACACTTTTAAAGTTCATGCGAAAGCACATTCTTAATTTTAATATTCACAAGCTTTCTTTCAGAAGACCTTGCTTTATTTTGAGATTGGAGTACTGGATTCATTCGTTCAATTGTTTTTAAAGCACTAAGAGGCTTTATCCAGCT
The DNA here is from genome assembly GCA_933207985.1 of Pelobates cultripes. Taxonomy (NCBI): domain Eukaryota; kingdom Metazoa; phylum Chordata; class Amphibia; order Anura; family Pelobatidae; genus Pelobates; species Pelobates cultripes. The sequence goes on from OW240916.1 coordinate 252,389,618, forward strand.
TGCAGAAAGAACCTGTTCTAAAGGCCATGTTTCTTGGAAGAACAGAATGTTCCATTTTGCTCTAATTCATTCTATTACTGAATTAAACTTTGATGTATTGGACTTGACAAGTGCTTCATGCTGATTGTATTGTGCATGATAGTATAATCACTCCCAATGCATTTCACACCGGCTGGCTGATTAATGCAATAGATTTTTGATGGCAAGAGGGAGTCCGTGCCTCCTTCACATTGCCATCTATTTCAGAGGGAGCGGAGAGTGCAGGAAATGGCTGTGTAATGTAGACAAAGACAGGACAATGCCCTTTATTTAACAACTGAAATCTGGAATGGAGGTGGGGAGGAGGTAGAGTGAGGGCAAGATTTTTTTTATTTGTGGCAAACTATTGTCACAAAAATTGACGTGTAAGTTTAGGGGAAAAACTGAGGAATGTGAAATCTGAAGGAAATTACTCATTCCTATTAAAAGTCAAAACGAAAGAAAAGTGTATATAAAATATATATGTATGATTAAAGTCCAATTTGCAGAGCAGGAGATCAAAAAATTCTAGAGCAAGTTAACTTATAGCCTCAACACTACCTAGTCTCCTTCACCCCCCATGGTGAGGGGCACTACTTCACCCGAACCCATACTGAGTACATCCAGATTCCAAACTGACCATCACCCCACAAGAACCGAAATTAATCCCTCAGCCCTACTGGGTCACACAAATTATAGGCGCACACCTCTGTAACACTGTGCCATCGTCAGCAATGTTAGCCAAAAACCAGTGTGCACAGGGTGAGATGTCTAGTTGTTACTCTATTCTATTTTATGTTTCCAACATATGCTCAAGCAATGTCAGTGCCTAGGAAATGCAATTGCTTTAACATAACCTCCTTCCAAACCACCCCTACACGCATGGTATATATTTTGCATCATTATTTTTCCTGTTACTTAAAAAAAAAAAAAAAAAAGGTGCTGTATATCTGACATTTTCCGACAATATAGCATTTAACCTCATGATCTTTATAAATATATAAATATTTTTCTCAATGGCCCACATTTGGAGCATAGAAGCAAAAAAAAAAGCATAGCATTGCAAAATGATTGGACCCTTAACTGTGATAGAACAGTGAATCATGGGAAGCCAAACAACGCAGGCTGGTCAACATTTGTGAAAAAGAAGATGGCTGGGATTTAATCAGCAATAATTAGTAAGATACCCACAGCCAGGAGGAAAACCGTGCAATCAGTAATCTGTGCATTAACAAGGTGCTACACTTGTCAGTTCACCAGGCTATAGCTACTGACTTGATTTTTTTTATTTATTTATTTTTTTAACTTGACTTGCCATCAAATTAAACTTCTGGGATTTCATTTAAACAGTTCCAGCTTTATTAAACTGTCATTATATAAACAGCCTTACTTACAGAACTAGCTGCACTAATTACAGCTTATTTAAGGTTGACATGTATAATGATTCATTTGTGGCACTAAACTTTTTATTTAATTTGCCACATCTATTTTGCTAAACTGATGTTTAATTTGTAGCAGAGGGGCAAATAGGGCCTTCAACTAAAATAAAATTCACTTAATTAAATTATCCATCAAGGCACAGTATTTAGTGAGAATGACATTGTCTCATCAAGTCCTAAATTCTCAGTCTGGCTTAAAATGGCTGGAAATGTCTGTACACTGCTCGGACAGAGGAGAAAGCCACAAGTAAATTACGGGCAAGACTCACTTTCTCAAAGTCCAGCAATTTTGATACCTAGGCAGTACAGAGCATGAACATAAGTAGCATTTCTCTTTTCCAAAAACAAAAAATTCTGCAACTTTATTAATGGATAACTCTTATGTTGCAGAATCCATTAAAAAAATCCTCATCCAAAAATATTATAAGAACAGCAGATACATTTCCCTTCAGTGCTTTGTATTACACCATTCAAAAGCCAGAGGGGGAAAATACTGAAGCCTCGGGAGATAGCAAAAACAAACACGTTGAATCATGGACAATGGAAAACCTGAAGGCAAAATGCATCTATATCTCCAGTAGATGAACTAAAACTCCCACAAATCACCGTCTGTTAGACAATATGGATCTCTTCTCGAGCTGTTGATGAATGTTTTAGTTCAGAATTACAAGTCTTTGCACGCTACATAAATAATTTGAACATTTCCCCTTATTTGTGCAGAAATATTCCAATTATGAAAATAATAAATGCATTTTAATTCTACTCACTTCAATAAATTAAAGCCACTTGGAATACAAAAGAAAAACAAAATATAAGATTGCTTTGCCTTATATATACTAGCAAGAGATGTAAAAATATTTATCCAGCCATCTAGAGCGAGTAGTTAGCTTGTTTGCGTTTTGCCACTCTGTATTAAATAAAAAAATAAAAAAGTGCCATTCTCATATGATTTGCATGAACTTCCCTTAATGACTTTATTAATACTCAAATAAAAAGCTGTGCTATAGGCCTGTTATGTGTACACTGTTCAAATGCCATATATTTAGTAGTTTAAACTAGATTACATTATCCTATAAAGGTATTGAGAAAATACACAGGGGTATGTGATTTCTTTAACAAGAATTATAGAAAACTAAGCCAAGCTCTAGTCAGATTTCACGGTTTGTTCCTGGTAACAGCAGGCCGGATACTTGTCTTGACCGAGCTCGGAGCTGCCTTCTGTCAAACCGTGAAATCCTGCCATGAAAATGCTGGATTATATCTGCTCTGCTTTTAGAGGTTTTGAGCAGGTTTCACTTTGAGAGGTTTGTTAGAATTCTGCAGCATTTGTCAAGAGGTACAGAGATGCATGTAAATCAAACTGTCTGATTGGCAAGTAGGAGACAGCATTTCTGGCCACACACTGCGCATGAAAATACGCTTCACCTTGTCAATGCTCAAGAAGTGTAAAACTCCTTGCACAGTTACAATGGTACCAAACGAATGAGAAACTGCTGCATTCTTTCTCTGAAAGAAAACACAAGATAGCTGGTACCACTAAGGAAATAAATCAATAATACACATGGTTAAACATCACCATTCCTCATAACATTGGGTTTAGCAGTCCTTCACTGGTTACATAAAAAATTTAACATTACTAGTGAGATCATGTATAATGAACGCAGAAGTAAAAATAGCACGCAGTCAAAGTGCGCCACCTGTGAAAAGAATCTTAGGCAAGCTACAGGAATACCATCACAACATATCATGTGAAAGACATACAGTATAATCGGATATGTCATCCATGGACTATATAGCCCATGGGAAGATCTGATGGACAACCATCCAAATGAGCTCTGTTTTCAGAGATTCTTATTTACAATGGGCCCTCAATGCATCCAACTTTAGTTTGCTTACCGAGTATAAATATTTTTTGGTGGAATTACCATTTATGCATTTGTGACAGCTGTTATATATACCATGTGTTACAAAGTTAATGTGTAGTGATTACATGTGGTGCTGAATGCACATGTATGGCAATTTGGAATGAATGCCTGTGTGAATGTGCTCAGTCAGCATTTCTCTGCAGACACCTGAATGAGCAGGAAGGAACAACGCCATCATCCTGGACATGCAAGTACTGAAGAGCTATTTTTTCCCCACTGCACTACTCTCTAACGTATTCATCCGCTTATAAAAATGTGGTTAATGGCATTTACTGTCCACACATGAAAAGTTGTGCCGAGCAGCAACCAAATCCACAGAAGGGTTAATGCTGAGCAGCAATTATGCAAATGGGAACCTCATAACTGCATTGGGGTCAAAGGCTGGTTACAGCCTATCAGATCTACAGGAGGGGTATTAAGGCCCAGTTCTCATCCTGCTCAGTGGAGGCTGGATTAACCCTAACAAACATAGCAGTTTCCCTGAAACTGCTATGTTTATAAAAAAAAAAAAAAAAAAGGGTTAATCCTAGAGGGACCAGGCACCCAGACCACTTCATTAAGCTGAAGTTTTCTGGGTGCCTAGAGTGGTCCTTTAATTTCAGAGAAGTGACAACCAAAAAGGAAGATCGCCAGTTGGACAAATACCTTGATTCACAGTGTGAGAGCTACCGTATCGATATCCCTGTTTTGTTCTAATTTTTTAAATCTACTTTGTATTACTCTTTTTTTTTTTTTTTAAAGATTAAGGACAATAGTTCACATCTCAAGTTTATTCTTTACATCTGACTTTTAGATAAATTTTTGCTTATATTTACATTGTTTTACAAACAACCCGTTATGTATCTAAATATATAGATACATCACATATTTTATACAAATTAACAGATTAAAGAGAAAAAAATATTTTAAAAGGGGGGAAAGGGAATGGGAGGAATGGTTATTATTCGGTACTTATGGTTCTGTGTATTTTAGTTAGAACATAACTTTAAAGCTCTAGATTTTCATTAATCACTATAAATCTAATTTGCATTCACATCTTCCCTTTACCCAATTCATACATTTTAAATTACAGTCATATTTATATACAAATTTACAAATAAATAGAGTGCAAATTTTTACGACTCAATTCCATATGATGCACATAAAGGTCTTTCCCCTGTACATATTAAAGGGACACTATAGTCACCCAGACCACTTCAGCTCAATGAAGTGGTGTGGGTGCCAGGGCCCTCAGGTTTTAACCCTTCACATGTAAACAGTTTCAGAGAAACTTATGTTTACATACCAGGGTTAATCCAACCTGTAGTGGCTGTCTTCCTGACCGCCACTAGAGGCGCATATGCGATGCTGGATGCAAAATTTGCATCCAACGTGCAGAATGTCCATAGGAAAGCATTGAGAAATGCTTTCCTATGGACTGTTTAATTGCGCGCGCAGCACATGCTGCGCATGCGCATTCCGCTCCACTAGGGAGGAGAGGTCACCAGCGCAGAGGGAGCCCAGCACTGGATTAAGGTAAGGGGGGGGGCACCCTTAGGGCACTATAGTGTCAGGAAAACAGGTTTGTTTTCCTGACACTATAGTGATCCTTTAATAGATTCCAACCACATTTTTTCCAGTTACCTGGTAACCTATATCCTGTTCCCACTTTTTAACACATGGCAATATGCAAGTTCTGGGTCAATTGGGCATATAATATAGATATGTTATTTTTATTGGTTTAAGATTTAAACAAACTGTTTCAAAATATGTCAATTTCTGCATATTTGTTTTTATCAAATAAGAATTGTTGATACATTCGACCACCATGATTTAATTTGTAGATATGAAAAGTAAGCTATCCTCTGCATTGTATAAAAGCATTCTATGTCTGAAAAAAGTAATCATTTCCCATCTTTACATAATTTGTATATATGCGTGAGTCCACATCAAACCAACAATTTATAATTAAAAATCAGGTATTAAGAGTGGCAATACAGTTATAGGTGTTGCCAAAGAAATTGAGTTATTACTGCTTAACTGTGAACTAGATTTATCACATTCTGTGTCATTGTTGTGCGCAAAGCTTGTGGGAGAACTGGTCTTAGAGCTTGTGGTAACCAAACTAAATCTATAAGGTTTGTCCCATTCAGCCAATAGTTTTCAATATGTAACCATTGTGGTAGGTTATGAATCTGATGAACAGATAGTATAATATTGATTATTGCTGCTTTGTAATAATAAGGTATATTTGGCAACCCCATGCCTCCTTGTTGTACAGGTTTGCTTAATATGTTAAGTGCTATTCTAGAACTTGACCGTTCCATATAAATAAATTGATAATTTCTTGTAATTTCTGAAAATAAGACCTTGGTATTGCTATTGGCCATGTTCTAAATAGACATTGCAATTTAGGTAATATTGACATTTTTACTGCCGATATTCTACCTGGCCAGGAGATAAACTTATTTCTCCAATGTAGTAAAATGAAAGAAATTTCTTAAGACAACCTAATATAATTTATTTGATATAGTTGAGTAAGGAAAAAGGTAGTCTCACCCGTAAGTAATTCAAATAATCCTCCAATCATAATTATAAATCATTTGTAAATTTGCATAATAGTCCTCCTCCATCCTGACTCCCATAGCTTGGGGTTAAAAAAAAATTAAACTTGTTCTAATTATCAAGTTAGGCCCATGAGTGATCAAACAGTCACCCTGGGAAGAAGTCGGGCATTTAGGAATTGAACCTTCAAAGGTCTCCGATGTCAAAGCCTATGTGCCTGTTGTTCAGGTGGTTTAACCTTGTCATTAGTTCTTCAAGTTGCATCCCCTATAGGATACACGAGTGAAGAAAAGAATATGTATCAACTGTTGCATTTTAAGAGGAGACATTTTAAAGCATAGAAAACCAAGATTGCTCCTAAGACTTTGTAGAAAGGTATTGTTAAATACCAGTTTTACGTAAAAAAAATGGATGTATATTACATGCATTGTTTATATGGCAGCACTGTGTGAGTAAGATGGTGCACTTTGGTTAGTGCCCCCCATTAGTATTTCACTTAGAGGTTGAGTGACAGTCAGCTGGAGCCTGCTGTTGGAGAGTAGTTAAACTTTCCTTAGGAGAGATTAGGGATTTTATTTTTAAGATCTACAAATTAGGTGAACATCTAATATGAACTGTTACATATTCCATAATAAACACTTTAAAAGCTCGGTGTGATATAGTGGTCAATTTGACTGAAAAAAGCATAGACTCACAAAAGTAATGTGCAATCAAGGGTTAATTATGGGACTTGTGGACTGGTCGTGATGAGTAGGCTCCATGAAACCATTATAAACCCCTATGTAAAGAATGCCTAATTCTACAGTGACTTGCAGACAATTTCAAATATTTGGTATTTTTCTATATTTACAGATATTCTCATTTGTATATTTACATACACATTGACTTAAAACTAAGAATACAGCATCCTGGATGCACTGTTTGCAGTTGTTGCAGCCACTCACTTTCAGAGCGAACTGCCACTTCTCTGATATAAGGCAACTATACGTTCAGGGCTATTGCCTAAAGTGAGAATTCAAAGTGAATTTCAAATTTAAAGGCTAAAAACAGCCAAATTGGAAAAGTTCTATAAGTCAACTGTGCTTTAAGTTCAGCTACTCTGGATTTAAAGGGACACTTTACATTTGAAATTTACTAAGAATGATCACTTCAGTAAATTAATGTGATGCTTCAATTTCATTTAAAATATATATCAAAGATTTAGCAAGTGACATTACAATCCAGTTCAGTCCAGGAACAGCCCGGGTACACAATACAAAGGAGAACAAAAACAGTGAACATAGTGGAAGAGTTAAAACAATGACAGAAAATGGCAGCATTTAGGACTAAGATGGCTGTACCCGCTTCCAGACAAGAAGAGTGGACTTCCAAATTTAATGTAATTTTTTCAGACCTCATAAAAACGTAATATATTAAGTTGCTAATTCCTCTTTAAGAAGTGTTTTTTCCCTTCTATCTGCGTAACATGGCTGCTGTGATTCCTCACCGCATATGTACAGGTTTTTTTTTTTTTTAAAGACTAATTAATTGTTCTGATTTGTAAAAGACTAAAGAAAGCAATGTATTTCCATAACACAGTATAAATTACTACAACGATGAAAACAGTGGGCATATATAAAAATGCATACCAACATATTAATAATCTAGCTAACGTGCCACAGGCCCTCCAGGCTTGCAATAGCAAATACATTTTAGGCTTGGCTCATACAAAAAAAATAAAAAATAAAAATCTGAAAAATGAACATATAATTTACAAGATAATCTATAATAAAATGCTGACTGTCTGACAAAGCACTTTCTAATCTAAATTTAGATTTATTCCTAAAGCTCTGAATGGATGCAGCCTCCTGTTCTGCACGGACAATAGGGACTGTTCAACAGATTATTTTTCAAGTATCTGTTTATTAAAAAACAAATATAAAAAGCAAGCCTTTAAACAATTGTCAGTTTGTATGGATGAAATGCTAGATCCATTCAGTGCATAATTTTGGCTTTTATTAACATCAGGCAGATTTGGTGATCTGACTGCTTCACAGAATGATGGGGACATTCAGAACATGCTGCTCTACATTGCACTGAATGTTGTGCAGTCCAGAGAAATTATTCCGCAGCTCCTCTCAAGTATGGATCATAAGAAATTTCCCAGGAGGAAACAACCACCACGGAGAACTGAGCATAAAGTTCCTGTATTAATATGCCAAATAACTCATTTACAGACTGCTGCCAAGTTGGCTGCGAAATGGATTATTATAATAGTAAACACATACAAGTGATAAAAACAGGCATAGCTTGAACCAAAAAAGAAAAACAACCAAAAAAAGGGGGTGGTGATTTGGCCAAGTATTTTACAAAGCAAAACATTTTGCAAGATGTTAAAGCAGCTCTGTCACTGTTCAAAGCAAGACCAACTTACAAAATAAGTGAAATAAACACCCAAATAAATAAAAGTGTTTAATGATTTAAATAGTGCCGCATATAAAGAAAATCATTGGAAATAGTGCAATATCAACTGAAATAAACAAAAAAAAGTCTTCAAGATCTTGACCGCCCTTTACTCTGATATATTGTGAATAAAGACCTTAAAACGAAATATTGAGAGTACATGGCAATAATACACTTTGGTGTCAAATATCTACTATAAAGACAAAGGGCAGGCCTACGTTACACTAACCACCAAAACTTTAAGCGGCACTGTCATGCCAAACTTACCTTTCTTTAATCAATTCCTCTTCTCTCCCTCTGTCAGGGTCTGTACTTCATTTCTTCCTGACTGTCATATGTTTTAAAGAAAACTAGAGCAAAGTAGGGACTACTTTGTCTTATGGAGGTTTCCTACGCCTGACCAGCGGAGGAGCAAAGTGTGCTTCATTTCCGGTGGACAGAGCAATTTTCCCACAATTCTCACCTTTGATCCATGATCTCGCGATGCTTCCTATCAGTATTCCCGAACAGCCTGTCAGAACGCCGGCAAAACTACCGAATTTCGTCCTAACAGAATGAGAACAGTCGGGTTAGGACGCAATTCGGGACTTTGTTCGGAATTTCATTTGAATGAATAGAACTCCGATCCTATTCATGCCACGGCTGCATCTTGCAGCCACCAAGTAGATAACTTCCTCATTCCCACGATATTAGGGAGCTATCTACCAAAAGGCTGAAAGACGTAAATTGGTCTTTCAGCCAAATTTACTAATACTAAGTAAAGATTACTTAGTATTAGTAAATTCTGCCCCTACCCGCTTTAATACAAGTAGGGGCATGTCTATTAAACAGTGAGCAGCCTGCGGCAGCAGGTGGGAACCCTAAATAACAATAGGGGGGGTGGGGAGAATCTAAAAAGTCACCCCCCCGGTGACTAGGGGTCACCAAACCCCTAGTCACCCCTCCACCCAAACAAAAATTAAACCCCTACCTACCCCGCATACCCTAAAAACAATAAAACTAAATTCCTGTAAATAAAAAAATATTATTTGAAGTCTTTTTTAGCCCCCCAAAAAGTCAAATAAACATCCATAATACCCGGATATAAACACGAGCGCAAAAAAACAAAAAAAAACAAACCCAGACGCTAAAAAATAATCCATCTTCACCCATGGAGAGAACCGTGCAGAATGAGCTCCGCTTATAAAGCCTTTCCCCGCCCTGCGGAGCTCAGTCTTCTCGGTGCCCTCCATGGGTGAAGATGAAATTATTTTTTTTAGTGTCTTATTTTATTCCGATGGGTATTATGGACTTTTATTTGGCCTTTTTTGGGGCTGAAGAAAGATTTTAGAAAAAAAGACATCAAATAATTTTTGTTATTTTTTTATTTACAGGGATTTAGTTGTTTTATTGTTCCTCCCTCACTATTTTTAGGATGAGGGAGGTATGTAGGGGTATATTAATTTTTTTTGGTGGAGGGGGGCCACTCAGGAGTGTGGGCCGAGGGAAGGACAATAGGTCCCGCCCCCCCCATTTTTATTTTGGGCCCCCATCCGCCGCTCAAGGGTGGGGAGGACAATAGGTCGCACGCCCCCAAATTTAATTTAGGACCCCCACCCGCCGCTCAGTGGTAGGGGCTTGGGGGAACAATAGTTTTCCCATTTTTATTTAGGGCCCCCATCCGCCGCTCATGGGTGGGGACGACAATAGGTCCTTCTCCACCCTCCCCCCCCACTATTGTTATTTAGGGCACTCACCCACTGCTCAGACATGCATCAAGATGCAGCCGCGGCACAAATAGGATCAGAGTTTCATTCATTTGAATGAAATTCCGATCCGAACAAAGTCCCAAATCGCGTCCTAACACGAATGGATAAACTGTTCTCATTCTGTTAGACAGAACGCCGGCGAAACTACAGAATTTCGTCCTAAGTGACAGGACGTTTGGGAATACTGACAGGAAGCATCGCAAGATCACGGATCAAAGGTGAGACTTGTGGGAAAATTGCTCTGACCACCGGAACACTTTGCTCCTCCGCTGGTCACGCGTTGGAAACCGAGTCCCTACTTTGTCTTTTGTTTTAAAGAAAACTAGAGCAGACATTAAGAAAAGAACAGATCCTGACAGAAGGAGAGAAGAGGAATCGATTAAAGAAAGGTAAGTGCGGCATGACAGTGCCGCTTTAAGTATGCTGAATTGCTTACATGGACTGGAAAGAAAATTGCAATACAAATGTAAGTAACAAACAGTTTTGATACAGTCACACAGCAGATGATAGAGCTAACCAGAGGAAACCAATTTTTAGGAAACTGGAAAAGAGCAACTTAATCAGAAATAGTTACTTTTGTCACTTCAACTACATTCTCCAGGACACTCAAGTCAACAATATCTTGCTGTGTATGGACTCACTACGCACTAAGGGCCAGTATAAAATCAGCCCGTGATTACTGAGCATCATGGGAAATGTAGCCATCAAAACAAAATCTGAAGTTACAGAATTCAAAATATCAGTGAGCCATGACTATACAAAATAAATTACCTAATTCATCCCAAAGCTGCCTGTACTTATCAGTCATTGCAGTGCCTTGTTGCCTCCATAATGAAAGCCGAGGGTCAGCCATAAACTGCTCAGTTATCAACGTCAGCATTCGAGCTCCATTGGAGTCCCTCATCTTTAACATCTCTCGCACCTGTCAGAAAAAAAAAAAAAAAAGGTGGATATTGAGCGGATATTCTATAACAGTTACTTTAGTAAATGCATCTTGATTTTTTTAAAAAGCACACACTTATTTTTTTGAGTGGTTAACTTGTAGCAAGAAGGCATCAGATCATATCGTGGATTACATTATTTAGTTTGCTTACTACCCTTTATAACTTAATGTACCATAAAGAGGGGGTGGGGTACACAGCTGATCCATTTCTGGTACATTACGGTATCTAGGGTAGTAAGCAAGTAAATACTACAAGGACAATAAAAAGGAGGTGAGAAGTAGAGAAACATATAAAATTTAAAAAAAAGCAGTTTGAAGCCCATGCTAACAAAAAAAAAAGGTGCTTTTAAAATATGCAAGGAAACAAAAAAACTCGAAAAATTATCAGGCCAAGGAAAGACAGTTACCAGTAATGTTATATTTTCAGAGGATATAACTGCAGAAGCTAAATGTATAGTTATATGATGCAAGTAATGGCAGTCAGATAAATTTTACTGATATTTGCATTATCCCGAGCACATTAAAATGTGTCATACATCCACCCCAGTGTCTATTAATACTCTATTTTACACACAGAGCACCTAGAACAAAACAATACAAGCATACTACACAATATATTTGGCTTGCCTAAAATTGGAGACATCCTGTATTTCCTTTTGTATCAATTATGCACTAGAGTATTTATCAAAAGCAGAGAGCTGGAAATATTTGCCTACAAATGATGCCTAGGCTTTCCTGTGCAGCATGAGTGTTTAATAGATTCATTTATAGCTACATCTTAGAAATACCTCAATTGTTTTTTAAACCGGTTTCTAGGGATTATACAAGTTTGAGTTTTTTTCCCTCATGAACTTTTTGGGGGGGACTTGTGATTCAATACTTGGTCCAAGGATTAAGGCTTGTTTGTGTAGCTCAAGCCCGTGTGTGTGTGTGTGGGTATGAGTAATATCTATAAATTTTTAACCCAGCATCTTAATTAGCACACAAAAATTATCACTCCTGTCAATCTGATGAAATCACTGTACTATACCTTAATAGCATGTACCAGCTATAGATATATTTCTACCTTGGTATCCAATAAGCCTCTGACAGAACACCATTTATATTGTTAAGCCTCTTAGGACATACTTGAAAATGCAAGAAACTAAATGTTATGTTTTTTCTTTTTTACCTTGAAAACAATTCTAAATCAATTTAATAGTGCTTTAATACTTTAATTAAAAACAAGTAGTAAGGGTATCTATGGGATTATACTTTGTTAGATATCATGCTGCTGCCCTTGGAGGATCCATAGCTTCTAGCCTGGGGCAATAACTCAACAGAATGCAAGATTTGAGCTGCACAAATACAGTGAGATTAGACCATTGTGTAACCAATAAAGGGATAGACTTGTAAAGACTTGCCATGGATGCCCCAAGGAAGGCCCTAGGGCAGTGTAAGTAGGTAGATCTTTGGAGAAATATTAAAGTAGCCACACTGTGAAATCCTTATAAATTCCATTAAAGGGACACTATAGTCGCCTGAACAACTACAGCTTAATGTATTTGTTCAGGTGAGATCTATAGCTCCCTGCAGGCAATCTAATGTAAACACTGTATTTTCAGAGATTGATAGGAATACCTCCAGTGGCTGTCACTCAGACGGCCACCAGAGGGACTTCCTATCATGTAGGGCCCTAAAAAGGCCATGTACACGTCAGACGTATTAAGACACGTCTGACGTTTGCAGGAGAGAGAAGGCACTGTGTGCGCGCCTGCTCTCTCCTGCCTGTCAGCAAAATATATATATATAGGTCTTTGTGTCCTGATGAAAGTTCCAAGCTAGGAACTGAAACGTCGACTATCTGTGAGAATAAAATAATTGCTTACAAATCCAGGAATGCTGGCAATTTTCTATTTCCTGTAGACAAGTGTGGCTTGGTATCATTTTGGCTGGAGGTAGGAGTGCAAGGTTTTGGATTATTCTGTGTTGTGTTTATATGTATGTATATATATATATATATATATATATATATATATATTTATATTTATATTTACAAACATACTGAGTAATCTTCTAAAAGAGCACTGCGGGCCAATCTATACCCAGGAAATGTAGTCTGTGCAATCATTTGCAGTAATGTACCTTTGCAAACAGCAAGTTGAGTTGCTTTCCCGATCCGTGGTATCCACCCTGTGACAGAAATAATTTCACTTGTTCCTGAACTTGCTCTTCATCCAAGTGCCAACAATTTTCATCATCTATACTGGCGCCTGCTGTAGGGTCTGGAGCACCTGTATGTCAAACAAAGAACAAGAATTGATGCATCACAGTTTATGAAGTGTCAGGGGCAAGACAATCTGAAAAAATAGGACATCTTTAAAGCCAGGTTTAGCTATAGTACAATTTCCTTTCTGCTTTCAAAGCTACAGGATTTGTCAGGTATAAAAGAAATGATAGAAAAATACCTTCTTATTAACCAGAGATGAGAAACTCCTTTATATCTTAAGAGAACTGGCAAGTAAACGGTCATAACATTTGTAAGTGAGCTGCGCATACACACTGCATCAGTGGTTCAGTCCCAGAATGCTACACTAAATCCTAAAGCCATGTGTTGCACGCTGGCAGGGCTTAAGATTCCTGCAAAAAGTCCCAACCTAAAAACTATGCTTAAAATCTACATATGCCACACCAATAATATTTTGGGCTCAAGCTCAGAGTGTTTCTGGCTTAAAGGACCACTATAGGTACCCAGACCACTTCAGCTCAATGAAGTGGTCTGGGTGCCAGGTCCCTCTAGTGTTAACCCTGTAGCTGTAAACATAGCAGTAAGAAGACGCTGACGTCCATAGGAAAGCGCATTCAAATCTGATGTCGGCAGGAGGAGAGAAGCCCGGCGGTGAAAAAGGGTAAGTGGATGAAGGGGTTTTAACCCCTTTAGCCCAGCGGGAGTGGGACCCTTAGGGTGTTTTCCTGGCACTATAATGGTCCTTTAAATCCGATTCTCCCCAGCAGTGTAGAAACGGTTATCAAAGGGCTGGAAGGAAACAGGTGAGTAGCAACATCAATTTTAAATAATTATATGTAATATTTTAATATTAGCAGGGACAGAATATACACTGAGGCACAATCAATTTGCTGAGATGGTGCAGAGAATTTTGGATGAACCTACCTAAGTCCAGATGGGAGGTATGGGAGGTAACACAAATGGTAGTTGAAAATGACAGGGCTAAGATCCTGTGGGACTTTCATATCTAGGCAGCCAAGGAAGTAGTGACCAACCAGACATCATGGTGGTACACAAGAAATAGAAAAGACTACAGTAGTGGTGGGGGACGTGATAATACCCGGCGACCATAACATCAAGAAGAAAGAAAATTAAAAGGTGGACAAATACCAAGGAACTAAAGGGGAAATATAAAAGATGTGGAAAGCGAAGGCAGTAGTGGTCCCAGTGGTGATAGAAGCTTTCCAGACAGTAACCTCCAAGATGAGAGAGGGGCTCCAGCAGATTTCAGGTGGGTCTGAGATCGCTGTCCAGAAGAGTGCAGTTCTAGGAACATCCCTCTTGCAAGGGACCCGAGAATGAGGAATACACAAGACCCCCACACACACACACTTCAGTGGCACTAAGAACAGAGAATAAATAAAGCAGGTGTGGGCACAATCAGATACTCAGTCCGTTGGGAAGAGGATATAAACTAAGAGAGACAAATATGCTCATAGGTCCTCTCACTAGAAAGGGAGAAGAATATGGTGACAAATTCCATGGTGCTAACCAAAAAAGGGTATAGATTAAAACAGACTGAAATGAGCTATCTGGTGATGTCCTATATAAATGAACACAACATTGTGACAGATTCAAAATGAGCATGGATTTGTTTTTTAGAAATAAGAAAGAAGATTAATATGAGCTCTTCAGCTATATTAAACTAAAACTAGAATAAATACGGCCTCACTGACATCGGCCACAAAATGGTTGGCTGAGGACAATAGGGGGTTATTAAACGTGGTCCGTGTAAGAACCACATTTAGTTTGCCTTCAATTAAACATAGTGCATTGTAGAATGGCAGACTCACAAATGGAAAGGTAATTCTGCCTTAAAATGATCAAGTCGTTATTACTGTATCAGGAATCAGTGCAGAAAAATACAATTTACTTTATCTGTATGACAGCAGGTAGCAAAGTATGATACAGGTACTTTTGTACAGGTCTTTCTATATACTGTACTGGTAGCCAGCAATAGACTGTTCATGGTGCTGTGTGCTACACTTTGTACACAAAAGAAGCAATGGTGGAATCTCTGACCAAGATGTCTTAAAAAGAAGTTAATCACTTATAAAGAAAAAAACAATTTAAGCAGGGGGAGTGGTTTCCAAGATACGATTCTGATATACTGCAGATTACCTTAGTGGTGGTGTTTTTTATTTTAAAACTGAGAAAACGTTTTAACAAAGCAAGAGGTTTTATTTGTTTTTTTTACTTTTTTGACGCCTTTGCTGTCTGACTACAATAACACAAATCTCAACAATGTTAAAAGAAACTTGTCTGCCTTGTACTCTAAAGCAGAAGTTTACCATCTTTGTGCTTAATTTACACAAACCATTACATACAATGTCTTTAAAGTTTAGGAAGATCATCTAAAAATTACATTTAATTTAAATCAGAAGAGACTGCTTAAAACAGCGTTTGACTTAGCTTCTGGACAATCTCTGCTCTCTGTTTGAAAGCAGTAGCATTGCATGGCAAGAATAAAATTAATAAGGAGCGAACGGCAGACTGACAAATCCAACCTAATGTCAGATAGGCAAGAAGGAGAGAAGGTAAATAAATGCTACTTTCATTCTTAGATTTAAAATTTCACTAGATAGACAGCATTTTTTTTTTAAGTGAAAATTAAGCCGAGTAAGGTATAGCCACAAAACGATTTACCATTAGGGCTTAGATTTTTTTACAAATGCATTCACCCAAGTAAACAAAACATAATGACCCCTTTCTTCTAACACACAGATGTGCTTATTGTAATTGTTTGAATGTAGTGATAGCAAACTCTGGTATGCCAGATGTTGCAAACCATTCCCCATGAGGCCCCAAGCAGTCAAACTAGTTATGGATTGCACAACACCTGAAGTGCCAATACTGCACTTAGCCACAAATTAATCAGCCACAAGGTCTATAGATATTGCAGCTCAGAGTATTTGCTAGAATGGGAGTAGGGGTCTTCATCAGAGACAGGGCCAATGCTTTTAATTCTGATGAATCCAATGGTCTTTAGATTTTTATTTTCCATCCCTCTTTCAGTAACCTACCACTACAACCCAATTATATCCTGTTAGCACATATAAAGATAAAAATGTATCAAAAGGATGGTGAGAAAACAAAGACCTACTTTGTGAGGACCAGTTTGCCCTTTGTTGGATGGATTAGCAGATCATACATGCTTTAGCAATGTTTGTAGCACACCTGTGACTGCAGAGCATAGCCAAAACGGAATACCTGAGCACTGAGCTCATAAGCCTCAAGGTAGCTTTAACTTTAGACAAAGAACAACTGTTCTCCCCCCCAAAAAAATCTTTAAGCATTTTAAGCACAGTGCTTTATTTTACCAGGGACAAATTACCATTTAAAATATATGCAAAAAAACAAAAAATCAGTACAAATGTAATGTATGTGTTCTATTTCTTTAATTAGAAAGTCCTTAGAAAAAGTAGTTGTATTTATTGAAAATAGTAGATCACAGTCACTAGATCAGATGTGTTTTAAAAGTATCACCAGCATTTAAATATGCCTCAAACTGTAAACACTCAAAAGCAGTATAGACAGATGCATCAATATGGCCCTATCATTATCTGATCATTTACATCAAGCATGTCAAACTCGCGGCCCACAACAAGCATCTTTGCGGCCCAGCGAGCCGCGAGTTTGAGACATGCTTAGTGTTAAAGCAGAGTAGACACCTGTTTTCTCCACATTGCAGGTGCCTACTCTGCTAAAATTTACCCGGCCGGGACACAGAAGTCACTGGAGGAGCTCAGTCTTCCAGGTCCTCACTGCTCCCTCGCGTGCCATCTGTAGTGATGCCATGTGCCGGCATCACTAAACTGCACGCGTGAGGGAGCAGAGGGCAGCAGAAAGACTGAGATCTCCAGATAGAAGATCCCTACACCAGCTGTGAGTGGAGTCTGTTTGTTGGCTAGAGGGGGTGCTGGGATTTAGTAGAGGGGTGACTGGTATTTAGTATGTGGGGGACTGGGATTTAGTAGAGGAGGAGGCTGGGGTTTTTTTTATACTGTACTTTTCAAAATAAACTTACGTTTCTATGAAAATGTAAGTTTTTGGGGCCCACAAAACCTGGTTTATTTGGCCCGTGCTAGACTTTGAATTTGACATGCTTGATTTACCTCGATGGCTGGTGCAGCTGAGGTTTGAATGCAAGTATAAAGCAAAGTTTGAGAGAATTTTAAGAAATATAGTCCTAACTACAGCTGACAGATCAATAATAGCAAATAGTTACCTAGAAATAATGAATTTTGCAGAATAATAACTTTGTGATCACATGGCAATTCTAATCTTTGTCTGTGCAATTTCTGTAAATTCTGCTTAGTATCCTACCCTGTAGGTTCTAAATTTTAAGGAATGTCAGCCGATACATCATGTTATAAGTCCTCAATCACCCTACATTCAGACACAGTCCCCCGGATAGCGTACAATTGCTGAACCCTTTCAGAACCGAATATCAGGCAAACCCTAGGTGAGCATCTATGGCTTTACGATCTCTGGCAGCAGAACTAAAATCAAAATGAATATCAATAATCTAATTTCTCTTTTATATGAAGACAACAAATACAATTGTTGTGTTTTTAAACAAGCAGATGATTTTGGAAGAAAGTCATAACAAAACGCTGATTTGAGTGCAACCTCTAAAATGCCAGAAGTGCATATAGTATGTAACTGCAAAATTATGAATTTCTTACTCCTTCATGGAACCTGCACAGTTAAAACCGCTGGTTGCTTACGAGGTTTAAATCAAGAAAATACTAACTACATACCAGCAGAATAAAGGATTAAAAGAAGAAGAAGAAGAAAAAAAAAAACATCAAAAAGGAACCTGATGCTCTACAATGAACAGCTAGCTCCATGTTAACTGTGAATGTCAAGCCTGAGATTAAGATGAAAACAGTAGCCTGGGAATACCCAAGACATTTTTGTCAGGATTCTAGAAGAACACCTTTGTGTCAGTAAAAGCATAAGGAGACTACTTCAGATCTCATCAGCCTTACCACATATTGTTCCACTTAGGTTTAATTGGGGGTTTCCAAGGAACACGCAGTGGTGCATACTCTACAGGGTGGGCTTTTACACCATGCCAATTAGTTCACTACCTAGAGAATTGTGTGATTGCCATATTCTACCCCCTATTTAAAACAAGTATTGTCACTGTATCCACAAGAGAAATTAAAACATACATATATATATATATATACACAATTCTAATCATATAATATGCATTTATGGGCATGTCATTAAAGGAACGCCACAGTGTTAAGAATACTAACATCACATAGCTTTTTATTGTTCCGAGTTTTTCTCCACTCCAAGAGGGTTTAGAAGGTAAGTTTGACTTACTTTATCTCCATGTTGTTATGGTCTCACCACAGCCCCTATGACTTCCTGGCTGAGATCATCATGACTGATAATTTGAGTAAAAATAGTCTGACTGTTCTCACAAGGCATCACTTCTACTGTCAGGAAGACAGCCAATAGAGGTGTGTTTAACCTGCAAATGGAAAGCTTGCAGTTTCTACAAAACTGCAACATTTTACATTGCACCGTTCATTGAGATTAAGTGGTCTGAGTGCCTTTAGTAGCCCTTTATAACGATAGGATTGAAAAATTACCTGTAGCAGCCTGAAGTGTGCCATGATACTACGCCTATATGGGCCATACCATTAAAAAAAAGCAAATTACTATAAGAACGGATAATTATGTAGTGGGAGGGTGAGGAGGCTCATGACAAGTCGGACAGCATGGAAGAGGAAATTATATGTAAGAGATAATCCAATCACACAAATACAAAATAAAAAATGTTAGCCATTCCACACACGCATATATTATATATATATATATATATATATACACACACTTCGCCTGTTACTATAACAAGGAAATCAGGCTTTCCAATTCTGCATTCAACAGTGGGGATTATATGCAGGCTTACCAGATATTTAAGAGGTACACTGTTGGATGGCAGCTGGCAATTTATTCCTATCACAGGAGAGGAGCAGAAGATAGTCATTCTGTCTCCTGGTTCCTATTACAGCATATTTATAGGAGAAGGACTGAAATATTAGTTTCAAATAGCAGCTATGCCCAGAAACGTTACTCCCACTAATCTCAGACAGATGAATGCTGCATTTGCTAGGAACGTGCACCTTCTGCACCCTCAGCACAAATTCTAAAATGGGACCTACAAAGGATTTGTTTTAATCTAGCACATGTTTTCTTGCAATATCTCAATAGCGTATAAAGTAATGGTGTGAGCTTCAGCCTTAAAGGACAACTGTCACCTCAAAATTATTTTTAATATAATAATCTTTTCAAAAAAATACTACAGGTAGAGATAAGTTTCTCATTTACATATACGTAATCTAAATAAAATCAATTTTCTTTGAAAGCTTGACAAAAAGATTATTATATTAAATAGTCTTAAGATGACCGTTGTCCTTTAAGTGCCCAGAGTACTATGCAACTAAAAGTAGAAATGCACCCTGAACATATAAAACTGCTCACAGCTGACAGATGGACGATCCACCCATAGACACTGTAGCCGGGGACCTCTCTTCCACCACACCCACTGGAGACACTACTTATATTTATTGAAGGGTGGTTACATGTATGGAGTGTTTTTTAAAGGGACACCGTAGACCATAACTATAACCATTTAATCTTACTGAATAGGTAATAGTGCCCCCCATTCAGTTTTAAACCATTTTCGAGCAATTTAACACAGAATGATGGACCTCTGACTTCTAGTAGCTTTGTCCTCAATGGAGGAGTGTCTAAGGCAGAGATTACACACTTCCTTGTAGGCATACCAATTCATACCTGCAGTGGTATTGTGATAGCCTGAATGAAGTTAGCATACCATCTCATCCAATCAAAGCCGCCCACTGCTGCTCAGGATGTGTACTCATTTTCCCAAGCAGCAGAGAGGGTATGGGCCTAAAAACAATTCAAATTGTTTATTGACAACTGGAAGGATGATGCCATAACCACTACAATGAGATAAAGCACATGTGGTTTCTATGCTTTCCCTTCAATGCATAATGGACATTAATGCAGATTTTGGAGGTGAAGTGCACAAAAGGAAAAGGGGGTACAACATGATCACTTATCAAGCCTACAAACTCTCACCCGGTAATGTGCAAATAGTGTAGATTGTCTCAAAAAAACCCATAAAGGCAAGAATTATCCTGCCACCTGAAAGGATCCAGCCTTATAGCTGAACAATCAGCCCCTAAACCTAGCTCCTAACAATACAATCCAGAAGGTGGTTCAGCTTTTTTTTCTTTTTCTTTTTTTTTTTTTTTTTTAATATAGCCAGTGAAAAATCTGTAAAATATATATTTTTTAAATATTCTCTAGATTCATTAATTTAACAATTATTTACATACTTGCTTATTTTTCCCTTCAGTTACTAAAATGCTATGTTGCAGATTGCATTATTTGTAGGTTTAATTTTACTACATGAGGTCTATGCTGTCCAGCAGTGCAGGGCTTTAATGCCAAGTGATGGCATAGACTTCATGCAGTCAAGGTACCAGCTAGGGTTAATACGGACAGAAGACATATAAGCAGCACCTTGGGAGGTCTAACTGAATTATCCATGCAGCAGGATCAATGCTGGGCTCTGCCAACAGCCCAGCACCATTCTCTGTATGCTACAGCACGAGAAATAGCTCTCCCTCTCACGCTCCAATCACACTGTATAGAGGGTTCACAGGGAATCCCTAGAGACGTGTGATTAGGGGACAGGATTACAACTGGGTTATGGCTAGGATAAGGACTGGAATTATGGGTAAGATTACGGGAAAAGGTATACATGCGGGGTATCATTGTACTAGAGACCAGTAGTGTTTGCAGGGTGTTTGCAATAGTGCTAAAGTGTGCAATAAAAATTAGATTAAAAAAATTAACCAATTTGACCTAGGTTTGGCATAAAATGGTTAAATGAAAAAGTGTCAAAATGTTCTCAGTTACATAGTTTAATAGATCTACTTTCTGCACATATACTTGTGTACCAGTTTTGAATTATGTGACTACTATGAAAGTTGTAATCTCAGAAGGTCAAATTGTGCAAAGTTTTAGCTTTAATATTGTAATTTACTCTTTCAATATTAGTTTTAAAAATTAAGTGAAATCCTAGACATATAGGGCATTTTAACAATCTAACTAAAACTAGATTCAGTAATTAGTCCAGTTTTCGGATGTGTAGAAATTATTCCTATTTAATTCCTGTTTACAATTGTGATGTATAAATATAAGGTATCAAAGTTAAGTCTTATTTCTCCTTAACAAATAATATATAATATATAAACAGAAAGGGGGAAATTGTGGGAGAACACATGGTAAAGGTGCCAAAAAGGCCTTGGCCACAAACACGTTGCATCACCAAAAAAAAGCCTTGATCCTTAAGGGGTTCTACATTTTAAGCATCATGTTTGCGTTAAGTAAATACTGGAGATGTGGAATAATTAGTCAAGGTGATTGATGCTCTATAGAAATAAAAGGTACATTTTGTCAGTAGAATACTTAACAGCAGAAACAACTTGGATTACAAACCACATTGAATATATGCATATGAAACCAAGTTTTTAAAATGGAATCCTCTGGAAGACATGGAGACCCTTACATAAATAAATGCAAGTTTCCAACCAACACTACACTGTTTTGCTCAGGACACAATTGGCATATACATGTGATGGTTATACAAGCTCCATCCTTTTTGCACTCAGTATCAGTACCCAGATGTAAGTCAATTTCCTTACATTTTCAGCAATTATTCTCCAGATGAAGGCTTCTATAGCAAAGCAGGGGAGGTCAATAATAGAATGTGAAAAGAAAGCCACTGTAGGTGGAATTCCCAGATATGAACGCTGCATAGACATTTCTTGTCTATAGCAGTGGAACAAACAGTGACATGTGATACATTAAGCTATGAGTGAACAAGTATTTTCTGCACAGGGGGAATTCTTTGAAAATGAGAACCAGTGATTTCAGCAAAAATCAGCCATCTTCAACCAAGAAAAACTATGCCTTGTTGGGGTGGGGAAAGGGATTCAATTGAATCATTGGAGATGGAGCATGTTTGAACTTGTCTATCTCTTAACAACACTATCTTGCAGTGGCTAGTTTGCACTTTGCTGCAATTTGTAATTAGGTGAAATAGTTAAAATAATTCTTTCAAGAACAAATTCTGTTCTTATTCTACCTTAAGCTTTTTTTTATTCATGTGCACAATTTGTGCACTTCATTATTGTATTTTAAGTCAGCATTTTTTACCAAACATGAATAACAGATATGCAAATATTGTAATGCAACTCTAAGAGCCAAACACTTACCTCGTATTCTAAGTCTCAGATTCAATAACCTTCTCCACACATTTAGACAAACATCCTGTTCCTGCAGCAATGCACGCAATGAAACCATTTCAAACTAAAACGATGGCAGAAGGCCTCAAACATTTCATTTCAGCATGTATACAGATAAAGTAACAATCATACCAGTGACAATAACACTTAACACGCCTGTAATGCACAGGTTGCAAATGATCAGTTCCACCAAGCCTTCCTGGACAATTTACCGTACTTCGCAATAATGTGTAGCACATAAAGAATGCCAGACTGTAGCCATGAGCTGCTGAATAGAATTTATTGGTCGTAGTTCCTTTGTGACACCCCCTTGATTAATTTCTTTCCTGCAGTATATGAATTCTAGGTACAACCCTTTTAACAGTCTACTCAAAAAAGGTACATAAAGACTATCCCTAGCCGCAGTCCTGGACAATGGTCAGCGAGTAATGTAATCTAAGAGTACCAGTTGGGATCACTAAAGCACCAAACGGATACACAAGGCCTAGATGTCACCAGCAGGATAAATTTGCTTTAACAGAGTACAAACTGAACTGAAAACATTATTAAAAATCAAAGAGACCTACATATTAACATTTCTTTTGATGAGCACAGGGATAGACCAGATTAAACAGGAGAAGAGGCACATGTGAAAGGAGCTGCTAGTAAAGAGATAGCAGCTAATGTATCTGTTACTAGCTTATTGGCAATTCCACGCAGTTATTTTTTAATGGAGCTGTGGCTGGAGACAAATTATATGTATTATTAATTTCTGTTGGAAAGGGGTTTATAGGATAATGCTCCATACAATAGAATTTATGGTTGTAGTGTTCCTCTGCCCTCACTGCCCCCTTACCTGTTTCCAGCACTGAGGTCCCCAAGTGCTGGAAACTCCGACTTCAGAGCAAGGGGTAACCTAATGCACAAGTGTGGCAAGCGTGATGTGCACAGTAGACCTTCTGCATAGGAAAGCATTGAATCAAGACATTCATATGGGTATTTGCAAGACGTTGAACATCCTTATGCAAAGGACATCCAGCACCGTTTCTCAGAGTTGAACTCCTTGAAACAGCAGAAAGTGCCTCTAGTGGCTGTCACCCATTATAGTTTCTGTAAAACTGCAAAGTTTTGCATTGCAGATATGGGGACAGGGACACTGTACCCAGATCACTTTAAGGAGATCAAGTCGTTTGGTTTCTTATAGAGTGCCTTTAATCGGAATGAAGTTATGCTACGTTACCAGGAGGTCCAAGGTGCCGGCTTACCTGTAGGGGTTAAACCATTAACTGTTTAACACCAAAATCTTAAAGCCAGTGCTGTTTGGGTCTGTCCCTGTCTTTTGCTTCTCTCTGCTTCTTGAAACAGGAAGCCTCGGACAGGGGGCCAATGATTACAAGATGAAATGTGTTTCACTCCCTTCCGCCATCAAAAGTTTAATGGTCAAATCAGTGTGCAACACTAGGCTTTGAAGTTTATTGAACTTAGCACGGTTATGAAACTCAATGCCACCACTACAGGTTCTGATAGTAATTATAATTTGTTAATCTAATGACATTTTTTCATTTAGAAAGAGGAAGAAAGTGGTTAACACACTGATAAGTTGCTCTCGCGTTTGAAAAACTTATGCTGTCACATATTCAGATGCCATCGCATTATGTTCTACTATTGATTGCTTGTCTGTCTACACTGGGTGTGCTTCTTAATAAATAAATCTGATAGAGAGGCAGAATTGGAAGATCTTACCAAAATGCAGCATAACTCACCATGAACTTGATTTATTTCAGAGTTCTGTGACAGAATTTCATCTGCTAGTTTCTGAGCGGTAGGCAAGACCTCTGTGTGGTGAACTGTGATCAAATACTGTACAAATTTCTGCAGCTGGTCTCTGTTCATTTGAAAGAGGGTCTCTGAAATAGGAAGATGTAGTTTCACCTGGTCCGGCTTGCGGATGCGGTATAATGAGAGTGCAACGACATGAGCACAATAAAAGATGTCCTTGTTTCCACAGCTGCAGGTCACTGAGGTAATCTTGCAACGATCAAAGCTGATGGCTACATTGCAAACAATTTCTGGCTCTGACTGCATTGCAGGCTCTGTCACTGTGCCACTCAAATGGAAACCTGCATGAAAGAGAAAGCAAAGGGAAATGAATAAGCTATCCTCAAATAGTAAAAACCAAAATGCATACTTCACTGCGTGGTTTATCAGAGCCAATCAGATTGCAGTTCTAAAATGAGAAGCAAATCTATTGGGGTATTCCTGTACCATAAGGAATCACTTGTCAAACAAGTACCTTTCTGTTGATAAAATGCAAAAACAGAAAACAAAACATCAGGTGTGTTAAAGGGTTACTACAAGCACCATGACCATTTCAGTGATTTAAAGTGATCATGTGCTTGGATGCTGCACATGCCAAGTTTAACCTCTTTGCTACAGGAGGTGTATCTCTAACTCTGGCAGCTTCATTTAGGCATCATTAGCCAGTCCAGGACAAGAGCTCTGGTCTGGCAAATGCCTATTTTGTGCATATTTCTACACACAAAATGTCATTCATTGGCTGAAAGCAGTCAGGTGAAGTTCTAGGGAGGGTCGGCATTAGGATACTGCCTCTCTGCAGAACCCAGATGTCTTAAGACAGCAAGGGAGGATAAACTGTTGTAAAATGCTTTGCCCCATTGCCGTGGGACAGTGCCATGTTGCTACTACCACCAAAACCACTATAGAAGGCTATAGTGGGTAAGATAGTAGGAGTTTAGAATGAATAAATATTGTAAGTCTGTGCACTTTCAAAGCTATTATTAGATCTTGCTCTTACTTGACTGAAGACATATCTCAATCTGGATCATACTATTCATTCTTTTATTTTCAGATTTTTTTTAAAACACAAACAAACATTATTTAAACGTTCCATATTTCTGTTTGCAACTATCATGACGTTGAGAATCTGTACACATATTAGAGCTTGTGACTGGTCATGCTAGTTTTTTGCCTTTAATAGTGCATATGACTTGGGCTTGTATCTACTTCTAAATGAGAGAATGCTGATTGCTATTACAAAAGGCATTTCAGATGAGCTTCCTTAACAGTAAACCCAGCGGTTGGTTGCTTACACCTACAAATCCCACAGGAGGGCAAGTACAGGAAGCACAGCACAATAACCTTTACAAAATGTATCATTGGGACTAAGGATACAAATAAGAATTTGCTTCACTCACTAGGAATGAAACCGAACAGCAATTCAACATGCCAAACACTCGTAGTTAATCCCTACATGCCCCATAAACAAACTAATAAAATAACCACATATATAACAGTCACTCAGCTAGTGAGACTGCACGTGTGTTAAAAAAATTATCTAATCATTTAATATTATGTTACAAGACTGCAACCTACAAGGGCCAAAAGCGTATCTGCAGCTCCTGAAACCTCATGATTCCCCAAAATGATTTTCTAAATTAATAAAATAGAAAATGGTTCTAAGTCCCAATAAAATCTAATGTTAAGCATGACTATTCATTACAATAATAAAAGTGGAATAAAGGCCCAATCCAGTGACAGGCAATGAGACTTATTAAAGATATCAACAGACCAACAAGTGCATTTACCACCACCACCACAAAAACTCATATCAAGCAGAATAGAACATGAAAAGTTGGGGGGAATCTTACAAAATTTAAAAAATATAAAGAAAATAAATGCTGCCGGATTAAACTAAAAACAAGGTTCTATTTTGTCTCAAACATAAAAGACAGCAAATGTGCAGGGCTTAAGTTCCAGTAAATTTCTTTTGCTGAAGGCATTCGGTCTGCAAATTCACACTAATAAGCTAATACTGGTTTTCAAGAAGAAGAAAAAAAAGCCTATTTCTCAGTAGGGGAAACAGGCACTCCCTTCTCCTTTATTTCCAACAGAGGCTTGCTCCATTTCCCGAAGTGTAAATCACATACATGTTTGAAATAACAAAAACTTAACACCCAGGAGCAACAAGAAGGAAAAACCACTCACAAAAGACCTTTTAGAGAGAGCAGCGGTCAATGAAAATGGATCTCCTCTCCATTTTCTCCCAAGATTTAACACTCTCCCCTTTAACATGACAAAAAAGGCACTTTTTTTTTAACCATATTATATATCTTAAGCATGCAGAGCACTGCACTAACAGATACTAGTCATCTAAAAACAACAATGTACTCAAGATATAAACAATTTACCATTAGTACTGGCCTTAGAGATCAGGCATGTACGCAGAAACACATCCCTAGTTAGGTGGGGGAAAGGATTAATGGCTCCAAAAAAGGTTTTAAAGGGGAAGTGTAACTTCTCTGGAGATTTCATAATTGAGTAACACATTGAAAAACCACGTATAGCTTTTGTGAAGCATGTTTATTAAAGAATTTATTCGGACATTGCATAGACACTCAGGTCTTCTAATAAAGAATTCTAGAGGATAATGATTTCCAGCTAACTTTACAGAAATCTGACGGCTAGAGTAAACCTGAGGAGTGCAAATGGAAATGGAAATTTAAAGCCAAGCATTATTATTTTCATGCCAGATACAGTCTGTAAGCAATCAGCAAAATGTTTACATTCATCTAGCAGTGCTTCTGATGAGCAGCACAGGGAGGTATGGGCTCTCCCATAAGGACTTCCACGTAGAACAAGTGACGCCCTGAAGAAACTCCTTCAGGAGAGACGTGTCAGAATACTCAGATGATGGCAGCTTGGGACACTGAAGGACAAGGGAGATTACTGCAGAAACCATGGAGATCTACAGAGATAGTCTGAAAAGTCTCTCTCTGTGGACAAGGTCAGGTTTCATTCAACAACAAAACCCACTACTGTGACAGATATAAGCCTCTGTGGTACTGAAAAGGTTAAAGTGTGTGCATTTAAAATAAAAATCTCATTAGACAATATGACATGGTTGTCATGCCAACCAGCATTCTGCATAATACTAAAAGGGACAGGGTTAATGTCTCTCCATAACAATCAGTATTTATTTTTCCTTTAACTATTAAATTGAGAGTTTTTTTTTTTTTTTTTTAAACAACATTAGAGATATGAATATAGTGGTCTTCTCGCTCTTAGCTTACATCTCAGAATAATGTAATGAATGTTCCTCAAGCTGTCACTTTAAAATGGGAACTGTAACTTTCCGGGATTTGTGATTTGTATTATGAGAAAAATTTACAAAAAAAAAATCCTTAAAGGGACACTATAGTCACCCAGACCACCTCAGCTCAATGAAGTGGTCTGGGTGCCAGGTCCCTCAGGTTTTAACCCTCCAGATGCAAACATAGCAGTTCAAAGAAACTGCTATGTTTACATTTGGGGTTAAGCCATGTTTACATTTGGAGTTAGAGGCGCATCTGCAACGCTGGAGGCATATTATGCCTCCATCGCGCAGTGTCCATAGGAAAGCATTGAGAAATTCTTTCCTACGGACACTTTGAATGCGCGAGCGGCACTTGCTGCGCATGCGCATTCGGCTCTGCTGACGTCGGCGGGTGAGGAGAGGTCACCAGTGCCGAGGGAGCCTGGCGCTGGAATAAGGTAAGCTGCTGAAGGGGTATTCACCCCTTCAGCACCACGGGAGGGGGCTCTGAGGGTGGGGGCACACTCCGGGCACTACAGTGTCAGGAAAACTGCTTTGTTTTCCTGACACTATAGCGATCCTTTAACTCTTTATACTGCAACATGGTACCTCCAACTTCGTTCCCGGGCAATCATTGTTACCGGTTGTCATTTTTCCTTTGCAATCCATCATAGAGGTAGCATACAGAGAATAGGAGAAATTAAACAATGTTTTTATTTCTCCCCATTTGCAATGGGTGCCCTGGCTGTGCCTGAATTTACCTGAAGTGTTCTGTCATTTTCTAAAACGTTTAAAAATAGCAGGAAACTAACAGCATTAGACTTGTGTCACTGGCAAAGTGAAGCAGAAGGCATGGATTGATTTAGACGGTCAACAAATCTAACATTGATTTAACGTAAACATGCAGTTTTAGGGCATCAGGCAAGCTATTAAACTTTTCATATAGTGTGCATCCTCTAAATCTAGCAGTTAAGGTATTCCTAATCTGTATGTGTAAATTGGATTTAACATTACAACGTTCCAGACGCTATTTGCTGTTCGAGTTAACTAGTTACAAGTTAGAGAAATCTTATATCTCTAGCAGGATTAACACTACTCAAGGAGACATTTTAACACCTCTACCCTACATAGAGTCCATTTAAATGTTAAAAACAAAGGTTCACTAGGTCAGGATTGACACACTGTATTTAATTTTATCATTGAGGAGAGGAGTAAATTGTAGGAAAACCTTACAGATAAATTAGTATTGAAAGGAAATAGAGTAATTTGTTTTAATTTGCCAACATCCTATATTAAGTGAATATTAATTGTTTCCACGCAGCAACTTGTGCGTTACTGACCTATTTTAACTCAGAGAATAAGTATGCAATTGGGTTTTGGAAACTGTGTTGGCCACCGGTGCTACATGAATTAGACACGTGATCAAGCCACCTGTGCTTATACAAGATCCAGAAATTCTGCCCTATTAGCAAGGCCTGAGGACTTTTTCCAGCATGCCTATTTTGCATTATTGTTTAAAGAATACTTACCCTAGAAAAATAACTGAAATCCCATTTCAAGGAACAGATTGCAATAACATATGTACGAATTGACCAAACTAGTTTGCCCTCTGCAAACAAACTTACGCAGGTTTACCTTACATGCTTTGCAGAAAGTTTATTTACAGTTTTTTGCCTTGCCTTCATCAAGTGAAAGGTTGTTCCGGGTATTTCCTCCTTTAATTTAGAATTTTCACCAATAGAAAAAACATTTCACATATCCATTGTTCTAGACACATTTGTCCATTATCTATAAAATGCAGGAAACGCAGGATTCAGCAGGCCATCTCAGGTTTTGCATCTAAAACAGACACATTCATTTCTTTTGCCATTACTCTTCTGTAAAAGACCATATGACGTTAGAAATCTTATTGGTTTAATGGGACACGAAAGACTCCAACACAACTTAAAGGACCATTTAATGCACCCAGACCACTGTCATGTGACCAAATGCAGCTCACTTTATAGTATACAATACTTTATTATGAGAAACATTTGCTTAGAGCGCACGCAGCAGAAGTTTGTATTCCCTTAAAGGGTTACTCCAAGCATCATAACCACTACAGTCTTCTAATTTTGAAAGCTGTTTTTTGGAAAAGTGCCCTGGCCTTGGTTCCTAGTAATGGAAAAAGATTTGCAACAGTTAGCACTCTTACCTGGGTCCTCACAGGGCAGATCGCCCTCCTGTGGCCAGTGAGAACACCCAGCTTCTGCAGAGGTGCAAAAGTCAATCCCACCAGCCATTCTCATCATTGGTTCAGAATGTCAGCTGACTACTCGCTTATTCAAATTTGAATCATTTATGCAATTCTTTGCAAAGAATATGTACAGAATTGACATTAGCCTGCCTGGAGCTCTTGGCTAGTGGCACTGTCAAAAGTAGTTACACCTCTGGCAGCAGACTGGTTAAACTGTATCACAGTGAAACACTGCACATACAGAGCCCAGGGCACCATGACCACTTCAAATCCCTGAAGTGGACATTGTGCCTGGAGTAGGCCTTTAAGTGCATATGGCCTCATATCCACATATTTTTCACCATATTCAAATCGCTACCATTTTGCCTCCCCTTTCCAGAAATAGTCATCCTTTGAGTCACTTCCCTGATTGGGATTACTCACTGCAATGCAGCAAAAGCTGGCTCTTTCAATGCAAGTAGAATTCATTATTTTTCATTTGTTTCTGTACATTTTTCGGATGAAAGCCTGGAGTGCTCCTTTAATGCACACAAACATTGTCTAAGTACTCTTGTTCTAAATGCTCAGCAGATAAACACTGCTCGTATAAACCACTTTGAGCAAGGACACGAGAAACAGGGTACACTGCACCTTAACCATTGGAATGCTAAGTTATGTGCTGGAGTGACCCTTTAAGGAATATGACCAGTTCTAACTACTTCTAAAAGCAGTCACTGATTTGGTAGTCCCTATATGTTCTGTGAGCATGCCAAAAGTTAAGGAAAACAACTGCATGGTTTGCCCTTTACCCCAAAAAGCATGAGAGTAGATTATCAAATCTGTATGTGCACTGTTTTTTCCTAAACACTGCCTAAAAATTGTCATAAGTATTTTTTCACGTAAAACACAGATATTCTAGAGGGATCCAGACCAAAATGAGAACTGGAAAGAAATATGCCATCGGGTGCACTGCTCCATGAAACGACCAGAGGTGGTGCAGTACTGCCTGGCTAAAAATGAAACATTCCTCACGAAAGAGAAGCATTCAATAATAAGCATTCCTAGACCTACAGTACACAAAGTTAAAAATGCTGGAGACTAAACCATCACACTAGCAAAATGTAAATCCTGCGTGCTGCACATTGCTATCTAACAATGTGCCTGCTTCCCTTTTAAGCTATTCACATACCAGGAGAGCACCTCCTTGTTTCTGTAAATTTCTCATTTGAATATGAACAGATGAGCATGTCTTTATGATTATCACCCCCTGCAATTGTGAAAATGCATCCCCATTAAAAAGCACATCGTTCCGCATCCTGCTGGTTTTAGTTTCTGGATCTCCCCCTCCGTGCACTTGCGCAGTCTACCTTTCTTGGACCATCCTGGAGAAATTAGCTATTCATTACATGTAAAGGAGTAGCAGATTGAGCAGAACCCTGCTGGGAAAGGCTGCTTCTTTACTTATCAATTCATGAACAAAAGCATCTGCTCCCTTCCTTATATGTATATTTAATGCCACTGCATAATGGGCGAAATGATGAGAGACTCTCTGCTTGTTTGCTCAGCTGTAATGTACTCTTCTCTATATTGGCTTGAAACAGACATTCATTAGGCCATGTGGCAAATCTAAAACAACGTATTAAGCATATTTATTAGATCTGAACATTATGTCATCTCATCCACTAAAACCAAGCTTCTACTAAGCTAGCAAGCCAAAGATGAGGACAAATCTGCACATTTACTGTAACAAGTGAACTTCATTGACTTCAGTGAGATTAGACCTTGCAGTTGGGAGCAATCATTGCTGCCGAGTTGACATAAATTTGTCAACTTTCCAAAGTAGCCAAAGAATTCTACAGCGTTCCCCCCCCCCCCAAACACTAGCCAGATTCAGTCGATAACGGTTGGATTGGTACCAAACAGTCATCACTGCAGAGGTGAGTTCCGGTCAACTTACTGGCTAGCCCCTTGTTTATGTAGACAGACATTTTTCTAACTGGTTAACCCAAGATAGAATTCCTTTTTTTACAAATCTATCTTAAACAAAAGAATGGAATTAGTTTTCTGTGATTTGAAAGAATATGAAATAGGCAAAAATGCATGCAAAGACTTGATAATCCTTAAAATCAGCTGAGTACTTTACAATCAATACAACTGAATGCAGAAAGATACTCCATGGTTCAAACACTACATGATGTACAGAATGCCTGAAGGTCTTTAAATCAATTACTGAGTTTCATAAATTATTTATTCTAAATCTTTTCAACAATCAGTTTTGGATTTCCATCCAGTCAAAAGGATGTTCACAGATACTAAAATCTATACAACCTCCCAAGCTTCCCCTCATTGGCAAAACAAGCAATGGTTTAAAAGAGACTATTGAGGAAATATAGGAGAAGGCACATGCACGTAGATGGACAGTCGCTGAGGGCAGTTCCACTCCTTTTTCACGATGGATACAAAAAAAGGCACTTTGGTACTGTCCCAAGACAGTTTAAGTGGAAATGATGAGCAAAGTTTCTGCTCTCACGAAAGCCTTTATCAAGCCTGGTACAATTATTATAATAATAATAATTATTATTGGCATATACATACCAAAGCAAACAAATGTGAATACAGTGACATGATCATAGCTTTAATGTTGCAAAAGAAATGCCATATTAAAAAAGTAAAGGCACATTAAGTTTCAAAATCTCAACAAACAAGAAACACTATACAACCAACACCATTTCACTGAGCTAAACTCTGAAAAACAGGTTCCTCTATTGGCGGTTTGCAAGAAAGCCACTAGAGGCTGTCCTAACCCTGCAATGTTCTACATTGGGTTAAGGGGTCAGGGACACTGCACCTAGACCACTTCAATGGGAGGTGATCAAGGGACCTATAGTGTATTTAATGTAGTAGTTTGCTGCACATACAGTGAGAAATAGCAATGTTTACATTTGCAAGTGTGCCTCTAGAAGCAGTTAATAGTAAACAATAAAACATGTACAGCTTTCAATATTAGGCTTGGGTATATGTTTGTGTTACTAGAGCTGTGGACTTAAAGCTAGCACACATACAAAAACGCTTTAAATATTTGTATGTATACTCATTAAATATCTTGTGCCAAATCTGTTGGCCAAGAAGTGGTGAGTGCCTACTATGCAGTTTTTCCTTTTCTAATGAAATATTTACATCTAAGGAGTAGGCAGAGAGAGTTAAATTAAAAATGTGCTAATAGCAGTTGGCTTCAGGCTTCCATAAAGGTCAAAGCAGATGTGAACTTCTATGTAGCGTTAAACCCACACTTTGGTTTAAAAGTGGTATATAATGCAGCAGACCACTTGTAAGGGAGCCCGTACAAACGAGTGCAGAAATGTAAAAGAGACACTGTTCTAAATGATACATAGAATATCATAATTACAGCAATCTTTCTCCACTCAGCTAAACCCAGTTTTCTTTACTGTTTCCATCACATCTCAATAAATCTTATTTTATGATTTGTCTGTAGTTTATTATTTAAAGAGGACGGGTGTGAGGAGCCTATAAAAACAAACTAAATAATATACTTTGAACTGTTGTACTTTAAAACTGTGTGTATTTTACATGTTTTGTGGGGAAAGGGGGTTCATACTCCTGGACTAGATGTTTACTTTTTATGATTTTTGTTCTTGAATGTCTGAGTCGACATAACTATTTATTTATTACACACACATATACTCAGACAAAGATGCATAACTATAAAAGCTACCGCCATGTGAAACAACATGACCTTTTAGACATGACGTGTGTGGTCTACTGGAAGCACTGCAGTCTGCTTCCCTCAGACATTATAAAAAATGAAGCAGGAACACCAAGGAAGCCATGTCACTCCCTACTATAGGTTCTTCAGCTCCTAAAAATAAGATAATACTTCCATCCCACAACAGACACAGCAGGGAAAATCCTCTTGTTGCACACTCACATATATGATTTAACATATGAACGTGTGACTCAAACAAATCTTGATCCACCAAAGGGTTGGTTTTAGTACAAAGTACTTCCTGTACTGCTCGGAACATAAATATGTTCCTCAAACGCTTAAGACTTGTTATGTCTTACTCATGTGGGTACACACATAACGTCAAATCGAGCTGAAAGCTGCAATTTTAAATGAGAAGTGAAACAAAATACTAAGACTAACTGGCTTGCAGATGCATTTCAAAATATATTCTCTGCTTCTAATTGCAAAACAGCTGCTGAAGCAACAACGTTGCCAAGTTCATTAGGGGTCATACTTTTCTCCCAGAGACGAGATATCAATAGCTGTAGATGCATCATTTTTGCTCCAGTGTCGAGTCATACATAAATATAGAAAATATGGAAGACAGATCAAAGAAGTGTTGAAAGGGAAACATTCATGTACAATAAATTCTTAGTGGGTAATATAGAATGCTTTCATTGTGCCCACACTTAGAATGCAGCGGTTGCAACTGATCACCCAATTACTTAGAACATCTGGGGTACAGACTTCCTTTTTTATTCTCCCTGACATCTGGCCTAAAAGGGAAAGCCAGTATCCTCTTGATTAAAAAGAATGAAAACCACTCTGAGAAGCCTCAGAGCTGAAGGCTGAAATAATAATGCACTCTATAAAGCACCCTTCACAGCTCTTCAGATTTAACTTCGAAGCAAGTGGGGTGGCACTGATCACTACTGCCACTAGAGGCTAGAGTAATTCCACTGCTTGTAGCTACAAACGTTAGGCCTTGCAAAGGAAACCACAGCTTCTTTATTTAGACATGAAGAAACACAGGATACCACTAGGCTTTTAGGTTACACCAAGAGAAGCTACACCACACCAGATATATAATAACACAAGCTAACCAAGATAGCTTGAAATTGTGCTGATACTTTTCAGCTGTTTGACTCCAGAGGTATTTATACATGCACGCATGTTAACGCCATCTGCCATCACCGACCATAGACTGCACTGGAAACAAAATCTCATATTTGATACAGGAAAAGGATAAGCATAGTCAGGTCTATTAATGCATTAATCTTTCTTAGTTAAAAGGGGGTAAGCTGCACAACGATCACAAGTCCGGCTCCATCTACTGCATTAATGGGTTAAGACAGGGGAGGATACTTTTTTTTAAATCACTTGATCCAATATTTTTTAACTGAAAAGCATTTTGTATTGTCTTTGGAGAAATCAGAAGAGATTGTGCTATTACAGAGGGTAATACTCTTTTTAAATGGCACCCCAAAGACAATGCAAGCAACTGCTCAGGACTGCATCAGGCCAAATTTTCATTGTCCAATGAACTTGTTCTAACGTGGAGCGATCTCACAACTGAAAAATCTATTTAAAATTCATTTAGAATGTACAAATCATAACGGATAAGCCTGGTTTTCATGACAATACAGTAAGTTGTCGCTTACTCATTTAACCTTAACAGTGCATGAAGCTGATTTTTCTAATTTACAAGTATTGAAACCCTTGCTATAAAGCCGGTCATTAGTCAGTCCTTTAGATTGAAAGCTTGTTTGGGTAAGGTCCTCTTCTTTTACTGTTCCCGTGTGTCAATGTTTTGTTAGAAAGGTTTGTTGTTTACCTACTACTACAGTGTAGCAGGATATGTTGGCGATATAGAAATAATTGTAATTGTATTGTTGTACAACACACAACGGATTAATAAAAAATTAATTGAAACACACAAACCTAAAAATATAAAAACATGCATTCACGAATACAAAAAGTTCAAATAAGGGCAGTTTAAAAAAAAACCAAAAAACTAAAGAAATAAATAAAGAACTCGTGCATACATGTACACACAAGCCAAATTTGTTTCTCCGACGCAGCTTCCCAACATCACCCAGGCTTAAAAATACAGCAGCCAGCCGTAGCAAGCCCCTCCCTATCAGCACTGTCAGCCCGGCCTGGCCCTCAGCTGAACTGCTAGCACTGACGTCAGCTGGCGACTGAGGCAGCATTCCTAAACAGTTCAGACAAACCCACTTGTGGGAAGCTTAGAAAGCCCTCAGCTGTAGTGAAGAAAGCAAAGGCTTGGCTGGAAGCCAAACTCCTGAGCTCAGCGTTTTGTCATGCACTTCCTTTTTACTTAACAGCTTGCATAATGCCTCAGCCAATCCATCTTTAACCCTTCCAACGCACTAGCTCTTTTCAAAACAAACTACACGCACCCAAATGGAATGGAGTGAGTTATTTCACATAGATTAAAATCAGCTCTGGGGGGGAAACACAGAAAATAGTCACCTCTGTAAAAAGGTTAAACACAGAGTTATAGATAATGGGGCTGGTCTAATAACATATATATTTGCATAAAGATAATGCTCCCACGGTATGTTCATTACGAACATGATGGCTGAGTAAAGTATGGGTGTGTGGCTAGGTCTCTTTGCACAACTGCTGGGCATGTAGCCAGGCAGGTAATTGTTACACAATTAGGTGACAAATTACACTAGAAAGTTAGCAGGTCAACCCACTCCTCTCTGCAGCATACTTAACAGTAACAATCTATACAGCTAGAAATAAACTTGAGATGTTTATAAAGTTAAAGTAGATCTAGGAGTCAGGCCAAACATGAAGAACCGGAAACCCCTGGTGAGCTGATGTTTCCTCTGGCACAATCACAGTGTCACCCAAATCACTGATTAATCAAAAACATGGCACTCCGATGCCCACACAATTCCATCAATATTATTAATAACATTTGTGTCACTCAAATCACTGATCAGCATCCAAGTCACAGAGTGACACCCACAGTTGGCCTCATACATCTTCACATACGAGTCATCAGCCACCCCAATGACACATCACCACTATACCACTAACATCTCTCAATAGTCCCACCACTCCCAAGGCAATGGCATTACAGATGACATCCTATAAAACAGCACCCACTTAGATCACATTCAGCAACCAGTTTTACCAAAATAAACAGTTTTACAAAAACACTCAATCTTACATGCAGGCACTTCATTCCAGCAGAACAGGAAGCAATTTGTAAACCTTCTATATAAAAGAGAGTTAAAAACAGACAACTCGTTTTTCAGACTTAACCAAGATGAGACATAAGACTCATTTATTCTATATGGAAATGTAGTTCATATAAGTGATGGGATCTAGAAGCCAGACCCATACACCAGCCACACAGAGATGATGTAATTTCATAGATCTCTATTTCAACATTGCTCCCTTTATGCCTATTTCAGTATCCATTCATTTCTTAATATTTTAACTATATGAAGCACCGAGGTAACATTAGATACCAGGCAAAAATCTTTGTCTAGTCTAGAATAAAATATGTATATTTGTATTTCACTTAATATACAGAACACTGCCAAGTGATTATCAATCTCTAGCTGGAACATCTGAGTGAAGACCATCCACTTAAAGCAAAACCCCCAACTCTGAAGGGATTTAAGCATGCCTGAGATTTGTGGTTTATTCAAGCATGCACAGCAGATCCATTCTTACTTCAAGAGATCACTCAAAAAAAAAACCTATTCAAACTGATGAAAAACTCCAGAGCAGGCCTTTGCATTAACAATGGATCTTCCTTGAAGACGTGAGCTGACATTGTGAGACCCCCTTAAGTGCCCTTTATGTGATAAATTCAGAAATTCAGGGTGCCCAGGGAAAACATTTTTCCTTTAAAGGCAAACTTTCAATTTCAAAAACAGTTTCTGCTTGAGAGTATGAAAGCTATTTGTTTTCATACAAACGGATAATTCACTAAACCACAGCATTCAGCAGCTACAGACACTAAAATGAAGCAATATTGCATTTAATACCCAGTCATTCTTCCAACCGCCTTACAGGACAACCATTAAGGTAATGGAATAACCCATTTTACATCATTACTCAACAGAAGGACGCCAAGACAATATGAACCCATACTAAAAATTCTAATGTAATTGGAGTGGCCCTTACTTAGAGGAATTAAGTCAGGGGGATGGATATAGCCTACTCAGATACAACCCAGCTGATCAGCCTAAATCTTTAACCCTTTGGGTCTGCAATGCCACAAAGATTTAAAAAAACATATGGAAACTCAGTTTGTACATTGCAGCCACACAATATGCATTTTTTATTATCACTAAGTGTAATTTCAATTAAAAAGGACACTAAACTGCCCAAATCAAAAATGAATTAAAATCACTATTTAGTAAGTATAGCCCTAATGAAAATGCATTAGTGTAAAAGTATTTTTTATTGGTGGCATAACTTATAGGGACACTGCAGGCAGCCCTTTTTACTCACCTCGTTCCAGCGCCGGGAGCCTCGTGAAGCCGCGTCTCCTATTTCGTCAAAATGACGATATAGGCGGGCGCGAGCAGGGAGCAATCAGACGCTTCCATTTGGAAGCGTCATTGCTCCCTTGTGCGCATGCGCAGCTTCGCCGCACATGCGCAATACATTCATGCCGCCCTATGAAGTCCTGAGCACACTACCGCGCATGCCTGTCCCCTCTCCTCTGCTGTGATTTTATTCTCACAGATAGTCGACGTTTCAGTTCCTAGCTTGGAACTTTCATCAGCACACAAAGACACACATATATATATATATATATATATATATATATATATATATATATATATATATATATATATCTTCCATAGTGTTCAAGTAGAGATTGTAGCCGTATTAGTCCAGTGATGTAGATGTAAAAAAGGGAGGTTCTCCCGAAAGCTTGTCATTAAAAAATTCTGTTAGTCCAATAAAAAAGGTATTACAAGATAAGAATCTTATCTGTTTTTTACATATATATATATATATATATATATATATATATATATATATATATATATATATATATATAAAAATAAAAATGGTAGGTAACAGCACTCTAAGGACTTCAAAAAGTAAACAGATCCTGTTCATCAGTTCCAGGAGCAAACTTCAATTTATGTCACAGTATATATTCTAATCTCTACATTTGGGGACAATTTTACTGGTATAACATACGGATTAAAGTTAATTCCGTCACTGAAAGCGACATGGATTTTATGTATACATAAATGAAGCCTCTGTAACTATAGCACTTTAAAGGGTTACTCCTACCAAAAAACAAACAAAAAAACAGTGTTTTGGTAAAACATAGTTTTTGAATGGTGCAGCCCTTACTGGCATTTTGCCACCCAAAAAAAAAATTAAAAATTGATCCAGCATCGACACAAAGTTCTCCTGGCAGCCCGATCGTCATCTGGTGACATTACTCACCCATGCTGGAGTGAAATGCTATATACAGTGGGACCTCGGTTTACGAATTTAATGCGTTCTCCAGGATGTTTCTTATTGCGAAACATTTGTAAACCGAAACGTGGTTTTCCATAGGAATGCATGGAAAACCAATTAATACGTTCTGGAGGTCAGAAAAAAAGTCAAAATGAACCGGCATGGAAACCAACCCACAATGCAGAACACACAATAAAAGGCATGCAAACGACAAAGCTCAGCTCCCTACCTTTCCAGAGCTTGAGAAATGCCCCAAAACAACTGCAATTTCCAGAATGGCTCCAAAACTCGATGCAAAAGCCGCTCCAACATCTCCACACTCGATGCCATGTGCTACCCACAGGATCCAGCATGCAGGGGGCACTGCTATTAACCTCCCAGGTGCAATGCATCCAGGGGAAACTTGTTTGTATTGTGAAAAAAAAATTGTAAACCGAGGCATTATTTATAATGTATTTTCATTTGTAAACCGAAAATTATGTTAACCGAGGCGTTTGTAAACCGAGGTCCCACTGTATACAAATATTCTAAGAACCATGACCACTTCAAACCAGTGAAGTGGCCATGGTGCTTAGAGTAACCCTATAAAGGAATAGGATTCTATACCAAAACACAATGGTTCACTAAATTAACCAATGCAGGGTTGCATAGAACTGCTATAGCTAAACAATTAGATTTAATGTGGCCATAAGATCTTAGAGACCAGATTGTGATATTGGCAAAGTAACAGTTCATTAAAGGGTTAAATACGGTAATGTCAGAGATTGAAAGTTCTAGATCATGACCATTTCAGAATACAATAGTACAAATAATGATCATGAAGTCAGTCTTGAAACAATCATTTGCTTTAGGGTCCTTGGTAGTTATCAAATCATATTTCCCATAATGCTCAGCCAGCATTAGAACCTGACTAAGTGACTGAGCCTAATAACTGGGGGTATAATTCAAATATAATTTCAAACAGGGGTGCCAAGGCAATTGTTGCTTTAGAGCACTATTTGTGAAAAC
Source organism: Pelobates cultripes (assembly GCA_933207985.1). Classification (NCBI taxonomy): domain Eukaryota; kingdom Metazoa; phylum Chordata; class Amphibia; order Anura; family Pelobatidae; genus Pelobates; species Pelobates cultripes. The sequence continues at coordinate 252,429,828 of OW240916.1, forward strand.
AAAAGCCTTTCCACTGTAGCAGGACTCTAAATATCATTGTCATGAGTTATAAGAGGTGTACACAAATACTGTGTGGGGTTTTACAGTTCTCGTTTATAGTGCGCACACGTATGTATGTGTATTGAAATGATAAATTATATGTAGATATACATTTATATTAACCCCAACCAAGAAAAATATAACACTGGAAATTCAAGAAAGGCAAACATAGCTTGTCAAAACACACCACCCCCTATAAATTAATAACCCTACTTCAAAGATCTATGTTATATTGTATTTACCTTGTGGGGCTCTAGAAGCAGACTAACAGCTGCAAAACACACAATCCCCATAAATCTAATCATAACAAATCTTGCCTTTAAAGGTACGATTATTAACACTCTCTGCTTTCTACCAAAAGCACAAGAGAAATTGTTCAACTAGCCTGTGGTCTCAACTCAGTTTCCAAAGAGGATGCATAACATATAGCTGGCGTTAGCAGTACATTACATTTTTAGATTATTTTTTTTTCTTTTTATTATTTATATAGCGCCAACAAATTCAGAAGCGCTTTAAATCTATAAGGATAGGTGAGGATTAAAACATTCTGGAAGCAAACTGAAAATTATATAGAACGCCTCTTATAGGTATATGACACCACTGGATCTGCCCCTCTCTCCTCTATTGGATCCCCCAAGATCAAAATCACTTTACAATTTCATATGGATTGGGCAGAAATCTTCTAAAATAGCACCGGAATAAAAACAATTCTACCTAATTTCGCAACACTATACCAATTCCTTAGACAAAGCAACTAAATCCAAAATCAAATCCATGTTGAATTTACAGGATGTAAAGAGTTGTAGGGGCCAACCCCCAAAGTATAAACTTCCCAATCCTGAACACCTCAGGTTTGTTGCTTCCGATACTGAGATATGTTGTGCCTGGACTGTAAGCTCGTTTGAGCAGGGTCCTCTTCAACCTATCGTTCCTGTAAGCTTTCTTGCAATTGTTCTATTTATAGTTAAATCCCCCCTCTCATAATATTGTAAAGTGCTACGGAATCTGTTGGCGCTATATAAATGGCAATAAAAATAAACTATAAAATAATTTTAAGAGCGCATACTGGGTTTGTAATTTTTATTTATTTCGATTTTACTTTTCTTTACATGGTTTTCAAATTAAAATTTTATGCAAGATGTGAAACAACTTCAAACATGTCCAAAGCCTTTTTCACTGCAGCTAATACACGAGCCACTTAAAATGACAGACCACCTTAGCTCATTGCAGTGGTCTGGGTGCAGTGTCCTAGGTCCCTTAACTTTAGAAAGGGAATTATTGCAGTTGTCTACCAAACAGCCACTAGATGCCCTTCCGGGACTTTTGTCCATTATATCAATGTTTGTGATTATTGTACTTCATATGCATCACTAAACCATGACAAAAAAAATAAATATGCTTGAAACAATCTATTTGGAGGTAGTCAGATAACCAAGACACACAACCCTTAATCAATAAACACATTAGGAGAGGGTGTCTGAGGATAGGCAGATTTTAGCACATATTTGAACTGCATGGCAAAATATAAGTCATCCATCTAGTAAAGTCAGAGCTGACAACGGAATGAATAATTTGGAAGTCAATATTATGATTAGGATGTAAAAAGTTTTGTCTACAGCAGTGATGGCTAACCTTGACACTATAAATTGTTTCTGGACTACATTTCCCATGATGCTCAGCAAGTTTTTAGACTAAAAGCAAGCTGAGCATCATGGGAAACGTACTCCAGAAACAATTTTGGTGTCAAGATTCATATCCTGTTTTTGAAATCCATGGCTAATTCTCAAGGGCTAAGAGTTAAAGGCACAAAAATGACCAACTGAAATGTTCCTTCAACTATTTTTCCAACAGCATGGTCTTTACCAAATTTCTGTTGAAGTTCAATGTCTTCAAGTAAATAAATGTATATACATATTTGATTCTCCCTCTTAAATGTTCAGCTTTTTGCTCCACAAAAGCACTATAGTGTAATGAAATTTTACCCTAACAAAGCAAACAGAGGTCAATCCATTCAAGCCTGACAGCCCATGCATTCAATGGAAAGGCTTACAATATTCTGTGGTTAAAGAGAAACTGTCCAAAATGGCATGCTTTAATGCATATATAACTGTTGCAACAAAATAAACATACATTTTACTAAAATACGCACAATTCTTTCAAAGACCTAAAAATATAACACCTTCCTTCCCCAAATCCAAAGAGCTTCTCAGACAGACAGATTTTATACACGGACGCTGCAGAATCTTTTGGTGCTTTACAAATAATAATATACATATATACATATAAATATTAGGGCTACTTTAGCTTAAGTGCGGTTGTATTGTTTGTAATGGCCTTTTAAATGGTGATTTGCTATATAAAGCTATTGCAAACTACATTTTATATCTTTGAAATGAAAATAAACAAATAATTAAAAAGAATGGCTGTGGGGACTGGGACTTTGCATCATAAACAGATCAAACTAAAATTACTAAGATTCTGCTTAGCGTGACCCTTTAAATAGCCAAACATGAAAAAGTGAGTGTTCTAATAGTGCATCCTATTCAGCTATACAGGGGTAAATCTATACAGAACTACATTATAAATACATGCACACACTTGTACTGTTTACTTCAACAGATTGCATTAAATTGCACACGTGTTTTAAGCTTCAAACGTCCAGATGGTTTTGTTGACATTTAAAGCCTATATAGAGCCTCTCTACATGTGCCTTGATTTAATATTTTTGGGTAAGCTTTTCAAATTATTTAATATTTTATCTTATACGCCACACTTTCCAATTTGTATGTTGGTTACAACTGAATGCAAAGCTTATTTTATTAACTCTGACATATAACTATACTATGCAACACTAAGATGTCACCAAAGCCGTTTTCACTGCAGCTAATACACAAGCCACTTAAAATGACAGACCACCTTAGCTCATTGAAGTGGTCTGGGTGCAGTCTTCTAGGTCCCTTAACTTTAGAAAGGGAATTATTGCAGTTGTCTACCAAACAGCCACTAGATGCCCTTCCGGGACTTTTGGTCGCCAGATGCTCGACGTCCAGCGTCACCAAAAACCCCATAGGAAAGCATGATATGTAGAATGTAGAAATACTAATGTGAGCATGGACATTCCCGCGTGTGCGCATTACATCTCCACAGCCAGGAGCTTAGGCAGACACAAACCATCGCTGAGGGACATCGGTGCTGTACCAAGATAAGTGGCATAAGGGGAGGGGGTGCGTGCGAGAGAGGGAGGGGGGAGAGACTATAGTGCCAGGAAAACAAGTTTGTTTTCCTGGCACTAAAGTTTCCCTTTAACAAAAATTATTCATTAAAGTGCGAAATGTTAGACATTCAAAGCAAATTCAAAGTCATTTTTATAATTTAGGTCCAAATAACAGAATTTGAAAAACATTACAAGTCCGTTATTTTCAGCTCAACTATTTTGACTTAAAATGTTTAAATTCCTTTTCTTCATGACAATTACATTTTTAAGAAATGTAATGTAACAAGGCCTGTTCACAAGCATTGCACTCTTACATTAAGAAAACATTACAGATGAGATCGCTGTTAATGAAATCAGCCATACTTTGCAATCCAGCCCACGCCTCAGACATACTATCCAACAGATTACTAAAATAATGATTTCTAAATTTGTTCCACTGAAAAAGTATGACTACCTTAAGCTTTCCTGACAGTGTGTGAACCGGAGCAGGTGTGCCATGACTTATGGGAACATTTGCTCCACACTCAATGCTACATCTGTTAAACGAATAAGTAACAAGGGCCTGTACAATCTACCCAGCAACAATCAGTTTTACTTTATACAAGGGCTGTTCTGTTCCAGAAAAACAGCATTTCAATTGAGCGGCCGCCTACATGCCAATTGTGCACTCTCCACACTAGTTTGCTTAAAATAGTGGAACAAACGACAACTGCAGTAACTGCTGCCTGAGGTTCAGGGGGAAAATACAAGGAGCACAAAGTTTATGGAATGCTGAGCTATATCACAGCAGAAGGGAAAAGCATAAAAAGTTTGTCTAACAGAATCTCATTGTTTTACTATTTTCTTATGCATATAGCCTTTTGCTCGGTGCTTAAATACCTGGCTGCAAAGGGGATTAGAAAAACTGAATGGTGAAAAGCTTCCACGGGAGTCTGAGAACCTGGTCACTGTTCTAAGAACTCGCCTGGTGCAAGAATAGCATGGATTTAAAATGCAATGCACAGATTTTATTCATGCTCAAGGAAATGAAAGGATGTGAGGCTGTCTGCCCATACATGTGTTATATTTGCCATGGATTTACCAGAAATTCAGCCCATGGAAAGCACACCTGTGCCACATTCTTACACATGCCTTCCTTCTGCAAGAGAACCCTGCTGTGTATTTCATTTTAGCAGCTGGATGTCCAGGTCTCTAGAGGCCTTAACACACGTTAGTGATCAGCAGACTTTGAAGAAAAAAGCCTTAAGCATACTTGCCTGAAAATGTGTCTTGCCCATTATGGCAGGATGGCAGAGAACTAGAAAAGTTGGCCCCTTGGGGTTAAAATATACATAAAGGAATGTTCCTTTATAGTCAGTGAAGGAAAAGATTACAAGCTAAGCTCCCATTTAATGTGGTTTAAATAAGACTAACCAGTTTCCATGAACTCTTACAGGCATATACAGCATTGCTGGGTTCCTACACTTCTAGGTTATTTCACTAAAGCAAGTATTCCATGTGACTTTCAAAACTTAAAAGGACACTATAGGCAGCCAGCACTTAACCTCATTAAAGTGGTCTGAATGCAGCATCCCAGGTCCCACTTAGACCTGCAATGTAAATCACTGCAGTTTTGTGAAACTGCAATAATTACATTGCAGGACTAAGGTGCCTCTAGTGGTTGTCAGACGGTCACTAAAATCACTTCTTGATGGCTAACCGACTGTTGGTCGCCTAACTGATGCTGGACGTCCTCATGCAGAAATCCAGTGTCAGAAATATCCCCATAGTAAAGCAGGGTAGCAATGCTTTACTATGGGGAGGGACTATTGCGGTTTCATGGTGCATGCCTCTTAGTACATACTGTTGGATTGAGGGGAAGCGCTGACCCAGAGCTGAGGAACATTGGCGCTGTAATTGGATGACAAAGTTGTTTTTCTAACCTTTTAGCTGCTGGAAGGGCGCGAGGGAAGGTGTATCAGAGGGCTCTATACTGTAAGGAATACAGCGTATGTGATCTGCGTGCATTGGCCCTTTAGTTTTGAAACCTGCAAACTAAAACATTACTTTTCATTAGGATAAGGGAATGGTATGATTGCAGACATTGCCTGTCAGGAAGATAGCCGCTAGAGATGCTTTTACCCCTGCAATCAAAACATTGCCTTATCTAATTTAAAGCAATGTTTTAGTTTGCAGGTTCGAAACGAAAGGGCCACTGCACCCAGATCACATCATTGAGGTGAAGAGATTTGGGTGTTTCTAGGGGTCTTTTAAAAGGATTCCCTAGTGCTAGCAATACGCTCTATTCCTAACAGTATAGTCACTCTCCAGTGACTAGAGAGTGCTTTCGCTATTATGACCACGTTTCAATCGGTCATATGACTTAATGTCCTCATGCACTGCACAAGAATGTCAAACATAAAATGCAGCTCATAGGGAAGCATTGGATTCAATCTTTCCCTATGAAAAGCATTTGATTGGTCATCCATTTACATATGGTCAATAATGCATTGGGCATTTTACATATGAAAATACATGTTTGTATTCTCAACGCTATAGTGTTCCTTTTAGTCACTTTGAATTCTCATAGCCCAATATAAAACAAAAAAGGATTTCAGCACATCATGTGATTAATGCTAGTGATCACTAACTGCACAGCGTATATCATTCATACCAAAAGGATCATTTAGAAACAAACACATACTACTGTGGTACACTGCTCTTGTAATACTTTATCAGCTGTCAGTTTTTAAATACCACCAAGGAAAAAAATACTACAGTGTCTACATTACAATCAAAACAAAAACAATGATAAACACAAGCTTTGTCAGGAGACTCAGGTAGAGAATATCAGTGAACAGATGTCTGAGCAACTCACTTAGCTACTGGGAATTCATTCAACTACTGTTCTGTTACTGGCTCCACACATCAGCAGTTTAACTATATCAACGCCACAAGGATGAGCAAGAAGGATGCTCATCTCTGACAGGCAAGAATTACATTTATATATATATATATATATATATATATATATATATATATACACACACACACACACACACACAAATGAAAACCCAGCACATATATCTGAAAATCATATATGGATAAAACTAAGCACTGCATTTTCACCAAATTATAAACTGTAATGGCAAAAATCAAGGCACAAAGAACTATGGACCTTTGGGTGCACCCTGTCATGTTTTTAACTGCGTCTCTTCCAGTGCCCACTAGCTTGCCCTCTCTGCTACAGCATAGATAATAGTAGAAGTTTGGATGGCTGTGAATGCTGGCAGTTGCTTGGTAATGCAGGCCAAATTTTTATAGTTAAATCAAATATATTGCCACCAGCAGACAGGATGAGTTCTGTGTGTCATGGAAGTGCCCAGGTTAAATACCAATGGAAAATGGGTTGACAAAATCTGAAGAGAGTGTATAAAATACTTCCTTACTACAAGAGTTGTAATTGTTATGGTGCTTAGACGGTACCATTAGATATGACAGACACACGGCTTTATAGTTACATGTCATATATGAGCAATACATGCAATCCCCCTTTAAAAGGGAGTCCCTAGAAGAGGCTGCTGTCACTTTTAAATACTTATTGGAAGAGTGTGTAAAAACCCACTGGAGCTCTATAATCTGGCACATAAAGATTTCCCCTGAGGGTGAAGCAGTATAAAAGCAAGAAGGAACATTATTTGTTAATTCACATAGTCAAGTAACAAAAAGTAAAGAAAAGTTCAAATTAAAATACCAATCCTATATAGAACAATGCTACGTCCATGCTATATAGCAGGGATTGGCAATCTTTGGTACCCCAGACGTTGTGCACTACATCTCCCATAATGCTCTTACAGCCATAATGCTGGCAAAACATCAGGGGAGATGAAGTCCACAACATCTGGAGTGCAGAAGGTTGCCTATCCCTGCTTAACATCATGAATCGTCAAATGTCTGGTACTACAGCTGTTTTAGAACAAATTTACATATGCAGCTGGCTGAGCATTGTGGGAAATGTATACCACTACAGCAGCACTGACAAAAAATGATCCACAACTGCCCATATTTGTTACACAATATCATGCACCAATAGTTTTTGGGGGTTTATGATTTTGCCAATTAAAATAGATTTTTAAAAAGGAAGAATTTAGCTTTTTTTTTTTTTTAAATCGGTGTTATTAAGCACTGCACTTTACTAGTGACATCCTGTTAAAGTCGACCCGTAATCTAAATATTCTATGACTCAACAGAAAAGGAAAACTATATAGATCTCTAAAACATCTAATAGTTCAGTCATGCACAAAACTACTTTTACTCTAAATGTCAACCCGCTTTAAAACAGACATTTATGGCACATATTTGACCTTACACCTATAGTTATCAACCAAATGAGAAACAGAGGTTACATTTACATTGGTAAAAGGCTATGAAGAGATGTCTGGCTGGATACATGACTTGAGCACAGCTTAGTATAAGTACATGCTCCCCCCACCTCCCAAAAAATTTAATAATTAAAACAGCTCGAAGGTTTATTTTTGTTTTCTAATATAATGATATACAATCTTATATAAAGACTATATTTTCAACTCTGACTAACCAAACTAGATTAATTTGGGTACCACTTTGACTTCACTTAGTTTGCTTGTGAGGATTCAAATCCCCTCCCCCATCGTCCATGTTTATGCAGATTACATGTCTACTATCATTGATGTAATAAACTATTGAGCATAATCCTCTCTAGCAGATTTCTTGACCTATATTGCACACTCTTACTAACAATAACTCAAGATACTCCATGCAATGGAGCCGGTCATTAATAGGGCTTTTTTTTTTGTTAACCTTATTGACATTTTCTCATTTGTGGTGCATGCCACCTGCTTGTTTTAGAGTTTTTACATCTGTGAAAGCAATAACAAAACTCTTAATTCCACTATAGAGCCTGTTTGTGCAGTAGCATCCAATACTTCATTCTATGTTCAAAGTGATTTTCGATCATATGTTACCTATGTGTGCTATAAGAAAACAGTTGTATTTTTATATTATAAAAGATTATAAAAGATAATTGTTTACATGTAATAACCTTTCTGAACATTAATTTGTAATTAGTACACATTACTTTATTATATTCCTTGACAAACTCTTGATCTGAGGAGTAACCATCTTTACCCCTCTTGTTAGGAAAGCCATATATCGGCTAATGGAATTTTAATGTCTGAAACGATCCCAGATTACAATTTGCCTGGCACAACCACACAACGAAAGGATTCATAACCATACATTAGGCTCCTGATCATCTGCACATTTTTCGTAGGTGAAGCTGTGCTTAACATCAAAGAGGCCTTATATATGGCTGCCCACATGGGAAATGCACCAAAAAAATAGTTACCGGTATTTATTCATACGGTATGAATTAAAAATACTACACAAAGAATGCAATATATGAAATCTTATTTGCAATAAAAACGAACATTTTCCTTTAAGATAATTTTCAGCTGACTGTGGCATGTTGCTCACACAATCATAGAGTTCAACGAATCATTTCCTGCTTCCTGCACATTGGCAACCTTTTGCAATTTCTGTTTATCAGTAATGGTCACAGAGGATTTGAAAACTGATGAAATTCCAAGATGGTTTCTTCCACAATGAAAAACATTAGCAGAGCTTACTCAGAAGAACATTAATCCAGCGACATTGTTTCAAGCCGATTTTTATGGAAAGACTCATGTGACAGTGCCACAATCCTAAGTATTTGCATTAATGTCCTTATTGTCTTGCATAAGCTATTTAAATATATGTACACACAAATACGCAGGGAGCCATTTCCTGCTTCCAAATCCAATCCAGTAAAAACAAAGGGCAAGAGATGATAAAAGGTGCATTTTCCCCTTCTTTCAATATTGTTGCGAAATAAAATTTTGGCTTGCTATAACTCATAAAATATGGATATGGATTTGTAAACTAATAAAAAAAAGAAAAAAACATTGACACCTTATTTTAATCACTCAACATTTAGAAGAAGGCAATTAAGGGGTTTGTGAGCATTTAGACTAAGTCAGTCATTTTTCTCCCAAAACATAAAAAAGTATGTCATAGTCAAGAAAATACAGCATGGATTGTATGCCACATGCCCCTCCTGCATAGACCCTCTAGAGCCAGACACTCATCTGGTTTAAATAACCATTTTATCTTAAAAATAGTGACTGGGATACAAAAAGAGCATTGATTGTGATTTTGTTTACTCTCACCGAGTCTTGAATTATTAACAAATACATTATGTAGAAGTGTTCTGTTAGCAGCTCACAAAAAGGTCCGTGTTCGGCCAAGAAGAAATGACTTTATGAATAGTCAGTGGGGTTTCCAGGCAGTGAGCACTGCTGCTTTAAGGATTAAAAAAAACCTCTGAACTCTAAAAGCCACTATTCATCAGCTAAATCTTCCATATTCCAAGGGTTCCTGAATGTTTCCTAGACCAGACAGATATGCCATGTGCAAAAACTGGACAACTTGAGGTGACCCCTTTACCAGTGAGCAAGTTTTTCAATGACACGGCTATCTAAATCTTTACAAGATGGAACAGGTCATGATTAGCATTTAAATGCTTTGTTAAATTATTTCTTAAATATTTAATGGCTTGTTAGAGTTTTTTTCCTTATGATTATGTTTGTGCACACTTATTACTTCAGAAATCTGAGGGGTGGGGGCTTAAATATATCCAATATTTAACTAGATATGATACCTATCAGTAGAGGGAAAATGCAAGGTGCATGCTTGACACCCAAAAAAAAAAAGAAACAAAGAAAAAAAAACGAAAAAACATGGACGGTTTATATAATTAAAAACTTTAGAATTTATTTAATTTAATTTAATTTAATTTAATATAGGGTTTTATAAGTTTGAAAATCCACTTTAAATATTCCCTTTCTTTTTCCTGGCAGTTGCCTCCTCTCCAACCAAAAAAAAAAAAAAAAAAAATACTTTTTAGGAGTGATTGGGATGTGTCATACCACTGAAAACCCAAGTGTTCCTCAGAGTGCAAAGAGTTAACAAAGAAAAGTGACACCACAGAGTCTGGAGAAATACAGTAAATGGATGTCAGATTAAAGGAAGGGAAGTAGGGAAGAGAACATCTTACAACAGAGTTCTACAATCAAACAGGATGTGGCTTGTGATGGGGAAAGAGGAAGAAGAGAGTCACATGGGATCCTGCTTCCCTGAGATATGGGATATCAGGCACAAAGGCAGAAGGGGAAGCAAGGAGAGGATATATTTTGACAACGCTGTAAGAAGGGCCCATATGAAATGTCTACACTTCCTTTGTGTTTTGTTCACACTGCAGATTAGGTAACCACAATATAGGTGATAACTTCAATTAAAGTATAATCAGAAAAAAAAAGTTAAGTGTTTAACCAAAGAACTCTGTGCCTGTCATAAGTAACTTCATACTGTTTTACAGAGAGCTTGTTTTACAGCTTTTAGAACAATCTTTTCAGAAAGCTGCTTATAGCAGTTGGAATTTAAAAGAATTGAGTAGCCAAAATATATAGAAAGCATTTCCCTCATGCTCATAATGGAATTATTAAATAAAGCAAATCTGACAATGCTAGTAGTTCACCAATAGACACAGCAAAACAATTCAGCCTTGTGCTGAAATAAATAACTTAGTGATGGTTAATTGTTGACAATGCAGCTGTTGTGTACATCTCCCACGATGTTCAATCAGACGAATGGATGGTCATGGTACATGTAAGTTCACAACAGCTGGGGTTTCAAAGGTTAGACATCATGGGTATAAGTGGATAAAACAAATGAAAGCCTCAAACAAAAGGTTTTGGCTTCGAGTAATTGTAGCTCCAAATAAATCCAAAAGACTGGTGACTAGTTAAAGCTTCTGCAACTAATAACACATTGACGAATCTTAAAGAAAAACAGTACGTTTTAATATTAAGATGGCAGTCACCATACAGCAATGGTATGCCACAAAATCAACTGAAAAGAGAACTTATAAGTAAACTCATAGATGCATTAACACATGTAAAGTTTAAAAAAAAAAATTATATATAGAAAGAGATACATATATCAGTTTTCATTTAATATGGTTTATTATAGTCACCAAAAAAGAAGTGTCATCAACTAAAATATTTGGAATTTTAAATGTATAGCAGCTGTGAGCCTAACAGTTTCGGGGCAGCAGGGGGGCTGGATAACAAAGTGAGTTTAGAAGGCTGACATCAGTGAAAGATGGCTGGAAAATAAGCTGAATTTCACAACTTCCCACAAGCATTGAAACGAATATGCGCAAAGCACTCCCATCACACTCTACTTCTGGCAAAAAGTTTCACTTGGGCAAAGCAAAGTGGGTGTTTGCACATGCAACTAATGGGTTAGGGTTACCTGTATTTTCAACAAATTGAGCTTAGTCATAAAGTAATCAAATTCTATTACAGAGTGACCTTGAAGAGCAGAGTAGCCAATGGCTATGGGATACATATAAAAACCACTGATGTGTACTAATATTGTAATATTGGCTATAAAGGCAGGTATGCACAATTAGGTACATCAAGCAAATACCTACATGCAGGTAAGTGGATTGGGGAAATGCCCAGCATGATCAGCACACAGAGCTGTTAAATGACAGAGGTGTAAGTTTAGATGGATATCGGACTGATTTCTGTGGCACACCTAGGTTTATAGCTAAATAAATTTCAGGACATGGAAAACTGTATGTATAAAGTAGAGGAAGTGAGTTGAAAATCAGCATATGTACAAATAAAAATGGTTACTTATACTTTTCACAAAACATGTAATCAAATACTGATTGTTTAGTAATATATTTTGGCAAAAGCTCACAAGTGCATTTGCATATGTCAATTTTAACATGTATTTTAAGACCATCATCCCCTATTTTAAGGGGCAGAGATGAAATATAAAAACACATGCTGCAGCACACACACGCACATACAGAACCTTGAGGTTTATTTTATTTCAACAGAAACATGATAACTAAGAAGGTCCTCAAAGACCCACTGTGCTCTACAGTGTTCAAAGGCAAAGAAATTCCCAGTGAGAGATCAAGTATTTGCAACTAATATAATTAAAAACAACACAATCTATAACCAGAATATTTTTTAAACCAGGAAATATATTTGTATGATTTTCATCATGTATGACGCTGCTTAACTTTTGAGTTTTGAGTTCTCATTCCCTACTGTAGTCTTCACACTACATGAAGGTGCCTGCTGTGATAAAACAAATGTCACCATTAGCTCCAATTATGTAAGCATTCTACATTGCCATGGAAACATGCCCATATATGAAGCAAATAACACTGTTCTGAGCTGTAACATTCCTTCAATTCGACACTGAAAATTAGGGTTCTACTGTCCAGTATTAGGGACACTACAATTACTGCTTTGTATTCCTAACACTATAGTGTGTTCCTTTAAGTCAAGTCCTAGTTTACAACTAATGAAACTTCCTCACACATGCAGTGCTTCGCGAACATTCCTATTTCAGGATTTCCTACATTTTACATGCCAGTAAATATAGCACATGAAATGACACCTTCATAACCACAGAAGTCAGACAAGAGGACAAGACCTTTATCTTTTAATCGCCACTGTCAATTTCCTGTCTTTAACAAAGATAGAATCTGTATCAATCACTCAAAATGACAGAGTATGAATTTAATTAAAATTCCAAAACAATCAAAATATATCATAAGATAAAGTAGAGACTACATTGTTTTATGGATGAAGTCCAGGTTAGTAAAACAGATGCAAAAATATGCAAACGTGAATTGACAGCAATGAAGGTCTTGGTTTTATCCATAACAAAAACAATGTCAGACATCAGACTTGCTGATGATGAATCAAGTACTAGTCATGCTGCTGCATAGTGATCTAGCTTAAAGCCAGGAGAGCGAAGAGACTTAAATTAATAATAAAACCTTCCAAACCCTAAAAAGCAGTCAAAGCAAAGGAATGTACAACTGCTGCCTTTAAGACTCCTTAATTGTAAGCTGTTTCCTGTTCCATTTCACACAAAACAATGCTTTAAGTTGTTTTTTGCATGGCAGTGCATGAACGATGAGCAGACAACTGAAAATAAAAAGTAGGATTGTCCCTTAAACCAGTAGAGGGAACAAGACTCAAGAAGCAATAGAAATTCCTTAACATGCAGGAGGTACATTCTTTATTCAAGCTGGCAGAAGAGATAGCTGTGTGATTATAACATAAGAGTAAAATAATGTAGTACTCAAAACAGCATTGTCATGTAAGCTTCTTGTAATATATGAAGATGGAATCTTTATGAAAAACACAGATTGTTATTTCTCAGACATTCAAAAAAGGTGAAAGTTGGACATGCAACAAAGTAGCCCCTTATATATTTGTTGATTTTTGGCAAAATGTGACAGATGACAGAGCCTCAAGCAGTGTCCCCAGTCACATCTCGCCTTTTCCCATAATTTGTACCTAGTAAGACATTAATCTTTGTTCAGCTTAAAGTAGTGATACGGTCTACTGATTGATAGTGCCCAGTACAAAATAGTAGGTAATGGCCGTAGATCTAAGAGGAGAGCTAAATCTATGTGATGTCAGTATGCAAAGAAGGTGACAGATATGGTGGATATGGAAAGGCATAAGAAACCAAGGACAAAGTCTTGGAATAGCTCAGAGAATTAAAGGGAACCAATCTACTATAGGACTATAGGTTCCCTTCTATCCACCCACCTCTAGGATTTAAAAAATAAAATAAAATTAACAATTACTCAACTCATTTCAGTACTGGGACTCCTCTGCTGCAACCGTCTACAGTTCTGCTCCAATCCAATGTTTCTCATAAGGAAAAGCAATGGATTGGAGATACACATGTGTGGCAAAATATCACGCTCCTCCAATCAAATGCTGATGTCAAAGTTTAGTGTTTTACATTGCAGCATTCAAATAATAAAATAATAACAACAACAAAGTATATAACCAGGAAACGCACATTCAGATTACTCTGGTTCTCAAGTACATCCTGGGGATGTTACCTTAGCCCAACATCCAGGGGTTGTTACTATTACCCAATTTAATGATAGAACCACTGCACTTAGACAACTTCATTGAGATGAAGTTGTCTGGGAGACTTTAGTGGTCCTTTAATGGAGAGGTGCAGGTGCCAAAAGAGTGCTTTTAGAGATGTTGAAGATGTCAAAGGAGCAAAGAATTTACAACAGTAAGGGTATGTGTCGATCGCAACTGAACTATGCAGAAAGTAGAAAATGTGGCCTTAAGTTTTATTGTTGGTAAGGTTGTTACTCACTTCATTTGTGACTTAAAATGTGGTATTAGGTTTAATTGTCCCATGAACTCTTACACACAAGGCACAAAATACAGTCACTAGTCAGTAGGTACCTAGGCAACACAGCAGAAATAAACCTTAATAGAAGCTCTAGAGTACTGATGCTAATTATTTCCCTAGTCCACAGAAAAATACATAAACACTATCTGCTTCATAGAAAGAAATACAATTGCTAAGTCTATATATTGATAGATACAACCCTTGAACTCATTTTTAAATGTTCATTAATATGAAAGTCTTGATATTTTGAGGACAATAAATTATTTAAAATGCACAAATTGGTCTTCACTCCTTTTACCCTGTTCCTGAAATAATGTGCACCTATTTTTCCTCTTTTAGGCAAAGATGTTTGCCTTATTTCAATACAAACCAAGCAAATCTTTTCGTACTATGTGAGGAAAGAATCTACACCAGTTATAAAGTTCCCATGGAGAGCATTGAGTAAAAGCTGTTAACAGATCAGGGTGACAAGTACCTGTGAGGCACAAATTCAAAATTGTCACCCATCTTTAGTGTTGATCCCAAACCTCAATTCTGTATTTTTCTGTAACTAAGTACGATAAAAACAAAACCATGTATATTTTTTATGGCCTCCTGTCTATGATTTTAAATACACTTACTTGACTGAACGCTTTCATATCCGAGTGTACAATAGTCACCAAATAATGGAAATGCAACACAAGTAATTTTCGATGATTAGCATAATGCTGAAAAGAAATGGCTGGCATCTATGGAAACCTGAAGTGAGAAGACAGCTGGAGGAGCTCTCAAACAACGCAATGCATACAACTAAGACCTTAAAGGGACGCTATAGTCACCCAGACCCACTTCAGCTCAATAAAGTGGTCTGGGTGCCAGGTCCGCCAGGCTTTAACCCTTCAGATGTAAACATAGCGCTTACAGAGAAACTGCTATGTTTACATTGCAGGGTTAATCCAGCCTCTAGTGGCTGTCTTCCTGACAGCCGCTATAGTCGCTTCTGCACCGCTGGATGCGAAAATCGCATCCAGCGTGCAGAACGTTCATTGGAATGCTTTGAGAAATGCTTTCCTATGGACTGTTTGAATGCGTGTGCGGCTCTTGCCGCGCATGCGCATTCCGCTCGACTCAGGAGCTGACGCGGGGGAGGAGAGGTCAACAGCGCCGAGGAAGCCCGGCGCTGGATTAAAGTAAGTAACTGAAGGGGTTTTAACCCCTTCAGCACCAAGGAAGGGGGGCTCTGAGGGTGGGAGTATATAGTGTCAGGAAAACGAGTTTGTTTTCCTGACACTATAGTGATGATACTTACTAGGAAAAACTGCTGGGTTCTAATTCAAATGTGACAAAATACTATGTGCTAATTACTGTGCATTTTAGTATGAAGAGATGCTGACAAGTAAATTTCAAGTAAATTTGGAAATGTCAGGCTGAAACCATAAAATCTGCAAAATTATCAAATTCGCTATGTATGAGGTTTGGCAATTTTGACCTTTAATTTAAAATTAATTTTGAATTCCTGACAATTTAGTCAACAACCCATGAATGAAAGTAAATCAAGTACATACATTTTGACTGCTCTAATGTGGCCATTAAGTTTAGGCTTAAGTTTTCTTCAGCTGCTAGTTTAACGTACAAGTCTGAGTCATCTCTGCCCTCCCCTCAGTGATCACCTTCAATTTCATCCACAC
Source organism: Pelobates cultripes (assembly GCA_933207985.1). Lineage (NCBI taxonomy): Eukaryota > Metazoa > Chordata > Amphibia > Anura > Pelobatidae > Pelobates > Pelobates cultripes. The sequence continues at coordinate 252,446,070 of OW240916.1, forward strand.
ATCAGGAGAGTAATATACATCATAGTTACTATTCGCTTTACCCGATGTCCCAAGTATTAAAAAGCCTAGTGAACTGTATGAAAAAAAACCTTTTTTAACAAACTGCCACCTGGCTGACAATTTCTGACTAAAAGTCAGCATGTTTAAATTTGAAACCGCGAAGGACATAAAGCAAAGAAAGCATGTGAATCATCAAGGTAGTGTTAAACATCATGCACACCTGAAAGCAAGACATCAGAGACAATAGGAATATGTATTAAGGTGTGAGATGTTTAACAAGTCAAGCATCTATAAGGTGATGTATTGCACCATCTTGCAACACTGGTTTCCTAATGGTAAAACTGAACAGATTCATATCAGCTGCAACTAACACGTACATGTGGCAACAAGTTAATGTTAAAGGAAGGAGGAGAAAAATTATCTATATAGCCAAAAAGTTAAACTAAAATATGGATTCATGACAGTGTGCCTGTCAATATACCAATTAATCAAAGCCAAAAAGTATTACATTAAACTTTAGTTACAGATTAGCCACTTTATTAACAGCAGATGCTACAAAAATGTGTAAATTAAACAAATCTAGTATTTGTAAATAAGATAAAACCATGTCACAATGCAACAATGGATTCATTATAAAATTTGTCAAACTGGCAATATTGCAGGTACCGGAATACATCCACTTTAAACGAAATAAAAAAATAGAATAAAAAACTAATACATTCAAACCATGCAGGTAATGTGCCAACGGTATGCTCAAACAAACTGAATTATCAACTGTATTTTATTTCCAACATTAACTAAGATCTGGCAATTTCTACAGCACCGGCCAATTTCAATAAGAGTATTTTATATATAGTATAAACCTTCTTAAACTGTTAAAAACTGAATTTATGAAAGCTGTAATTTTCAAGGTAAAATATTGAGAAAAAAATATTACATGACCAATATTTTTTTTTTAGCTAATACAGTTATACACTGAACACTTGCCAAAAAAGAAAATGTAATAAAAACTATAGATACCCTATACAATATGCCCCTTATATGTGAATGTTCCAAGGGAAAGGAAATTGGCCTAGTCAGGTGTAGTCAACCATGTGGTGTATAAATCAGCAACAAGATGAAGCTAAATTAAGAAAACCTATAACTAAGAGTCTACAAGAGTGTTGTCCGAATTTTTAATGAGGTAGTCAGTAAATCTTTCTTACTCATGTGCCAAGGATATTAAATTAATGATGTGATACAGCTGAACGTATGGATTTAAAAAACCTTCTGGCTGCATTCAGCCGGCAGCTGAACCACCCTGGTATAGATTTGACAGCAATAACCTTTCACAGAATGCAGATAATAATCACTTGCTCATTATATACTGAAAGACAAATAAATATAAAAACAAAGAACAAATCTAAAATATGTTCATAAGGACAAGACAAGTTTTTTGTTTTTTTTACGAGCAAAATCACAACAAAAACAGCCTTGCACTCTATTAAGATAATACATATGCACTCTTTCGGTTGCAAGGATAGCTATATACATTTGCATTTTTGCATTGTTATAAGTTTGTAGAATAAGATTTGTCATACATACTTGAAAACAAGAGAAATCGCAATGTATCCTTCCTAGTAAAATATTTTATAAATAAATAAAAACATATTGCAGATATATGTAGGACTTTCCAGTTACAAACTAACAATATCAAACCCCAAGTTCCTCCATGATTAACAAACATCCATGTCTAAATAAAGATAATGGCACTTCTGTATCTTGAACACAGCTTTATTTACCATCCCCACCATGTGTATATAACCATAGCCTGGAAGTCACATTCTCCTAGACATTTCCAGGTACATAGTCTGCAAACAGCATCCACCCTTTAAACAAACCATCTCCACACACACCTTCAAAAATGCTCACTCACTCTAAAAAGGTAGGATGTTCGGTATTTGGAGTGACAAAATGTATATTAATAAAGATATATATTTTAAAAAAAAAAAAAAGCATAAAATAAAACAGTGCATTGATGTTAAATTAATCCTTTCTGTACCAGACAAGAGCACATTGCATTGAAAAAGTTAATCCATACAAACATGATTGTTTGTCAATGTATTGGTGCAAAAGGCTCCCTTTGACAAGATGACACCAAATGCCTTCTTTATTGAAGTTACTTTGGGGATTTTCAGAAAAGGATGTGAACACTGTAATTCTAAAGAACAAATCAACAAAATGAGTCCAAGGCCTGATAATGGGCAGACTAGATGGACCAGTTGGTTCTTTCCAGAAGGAACAATCAAGGTTTTATCTGCAGAATCCCTACTGATAACAAAGGGGTGTGGTGAAAAAGCATACCCTGTTTCCGTCACACAATGCTTCAATTTAAATAAAAAGTTCCATTTTAAAAATTAGATTTCCTAGTCATTGCAGAATATGCACTGCCCAATAGTCTTGTATGTAATTGTAAATTGTACTAGCACATAATAAAAATTCTCCACAAACACCTTCACAAGGCTGAGAAATAGATTTAATCATTTCACTGAATGAATTAAACCACCAGATATGCATAAAACAATGCTAAAATCTCAGTCCCTGATTCAAAGGAGTCAAAATGTGTTCTCCCTGCAGCTGTTGAAGTACAACAATCTCTGCCAGAATTATGATAGTTTGTCAGCTGCTTGATGACATGAGTGTTTTTTTTTCGTAATCATTCACACACTGAGGAGTCCAAAGATTTTCATAGCGTTAACTTTTAGAGTACATCTACAACAGAGCACAATGAACACACAAACAATATATATATATATATATATATCTCTATAGTAATACTGGTTTATATTTATTAATTTAGGGTGACAATTGGTTAATTGCAAATAACCATATTTTATATAAACCGATACTCCAATAGGACTTTGGAGACTATCTGAATGCAATGAAATGCAAAATTGTCAGAACTAGTTGAATACAAACTCACCCCCACATAGGCTTAGCCACAGGCCTACTAAAGACATTTTCTTTTCTACTGCTAGAGAAAACAAAATGAAGTGCATAGCCTCTAGAAGGGGCCTCCTACCATTGAAAGCAAATGCATCCTTGGCTTGTGAGTATGTCTCCAAGAGAAGATTGCATCTTTTATTTATTGCCCTTTGGCTTTATTTTTACAATGAATTCCTTGCTTAAATGCAATCAGCCAAAAATCCCTCCCAGTGTGCACGCCTGTCATCCCTCATTGCTTGCATGCAGAGTCGAGCACAGACAAAACCCACGGCAATGCCATGGAGGTGGGTTCTTGACAGCTACCACAAATATACCTTTTTCAAAACTGCAAGAAAAATAATCAAAAAATAGGTAAATTTTTAAAAAGGAAATAACTATGCTTTGTCAATTCAGAAGGCCCTCTAGGCAGATGGAAAGGCACAGAGCCCAGATAAGAGCAACCCTGGCTGTGTCCAGAAAAGAAATTATCAGGCAGAAAATCACGTTTGCAGATTGCATTAGAATTCAAATGAAGTGCAGACAGACTGGATTAAAATGGGATCTGAATTCCTTCCAAGGATGGGAAAATTATGTTGCAGACAGCAGAAGAAAAATAAGCATGATATACCTTGTTAATATTATATGTACTGTTTGAAGTCAGCACATGCCCTTTAACACAAAATGCACACAGGCAAACCTATTTTCTAATTTAGGGCCACTTTAAAAAAAAAAAAAAAACTGCAGCTTTGGGTCATCAGTATTGCTGTCTTTGTCAAGTCTGCTCTATTTAACAGGCATTGAAAAGAAATAAAAGAAGCTTCTTTGTTTAGCTTTCTTTAGATGGGGTGACAAAAAAAAACAAAAAACAGAAAAGACAAACACGACAACGAGAACAAAGTACAATGTTTTCAATGGGAATGAATGACAGCTATTTGATACTCACAACCAGCATATAGGTAAACTAGTTTGGGGTTTAAAATCTGCCCCATCTAATAAGCACTAATACCCTTCTGGAACATTAGAGGGTTAAAACAAAAATTTCACTTATGAAAAGGCTGAATTGTGTCAGTAATTTTAGCCCACACACTGAGGCGATAAACAATTCAAAGCTTTGCCAGAATAGAAATGCAAAACGTACACTGCTGTCTTATTTACAAAGGCTTATATATTGATTTTTATGATTGGAGGTTTTGTCCTTGCAAAATAAGTAGGAAAGGGTGTCACCATGACATGCATAATCAGAATGTATAGAGTAACACAAATAAATTACTGGATAAAGAGGGGAGTAAGGGGTACATGAAAGGTGGGTATTGTTTTCACTCCACTCCCTTGTCCTGACAAGAATGGGCTGCATTCTGAGCTGGCTGGCACAATGCAGCAGCACAGCCCAGGGGTGTGTGACTAGTCCCCCCTCTGCTTTTTCACAGACACACAATCCTATCAAGCACCTCCAAGCAATCAAGCAGTGCAACCCACCAGGAGGTGTGACCTCCCTTTTCTCCCAGACACCCAAATCCAAGACACCTCCAGGCAATTAATGAGCACAGCATCAACAACAATCCAGTCCTTTATAGACAACACAGAAGCAACCTCACATTAACCATTCCCCCAATTCCTAATAATAAGGGGGGGGGGAGATCTAGTCCTCTCTCTACACCACCCATTTACAAAAGCATTTCTTCTGTACAAAACAAAAAATACCATCAGCAGCAGAGAAGACAGAAGGGGAATACAGTATAGCCTCCACCCCCTTCACACCAATATGACATGCACAGCACAATGTAAACTAGCAGTGACAGGTAGGAGGATGGTTACAGGGGTAGCCAAAAACAACAAATGATGAGAGGATGGGGAATAATAATAAAAAAAAAAGCCAACATATAACAAGCTCTTCCAGCAAAACAGGAAACCCAGTCACAGTATGCTGGGTATGGGCTGCATTGAGTGTGTGCATGATTAAACCCCCCTCCTTGTGTGCTGCCCTTTAAATTCCTCTCTTTGTTCTGATCCTACATGTTATCTCCCGGAGGTGGGGTGCTGCTGGGAGGGAGGGGGTGCTGCTGGGCTTCTCCCTAGGAGGAGGAAGAGAAGGAGGGGAGCTGGGAAGGAGAGGGGCAGCTCCAGCCCCCCATATCACACCATCATCACACGCATGATCAGCTGCATAGTCAGGGAGCCCAGCTAGCCATCCAGGGAGCCCAGCTAGCCATCCAGGGAGCCCAGCTAGCCATCCAGGGAGCCCAGCTAGCCATCCAGGGAGCCCAGCTAGCCATCCAGCACAATGCATGCAGCAGCCACTCACCCACTTGCAGGACATTGTCCACACAGCCGCCCTCCAGGAGAGCGATGCCCCGGCGGAAGGGCAGCCTGTTCTCGTCGCTGCTCTCCCCGCCTGCTGCTGCTGCTGCTGACACGGCCGCTGGGGCAGTGACCGAGGCCGAGCCTGCCGCTGTGGTGACGGCTCCCCCGTTGTTTCCTCCCGGGGCCCCTACCGCTCCGGGGGCCCCGTCCTCCCCACCAGTGTTAAAGGACGAGTACATGCAGATCTCCCTCTCGCTCCGGGGGAAGGACCAGTAGACGATGCGGCGCTGGACGGGCTCCGGGATCCTCTCGAAGCGCTCCTCCACCCGCTGGAAGGGCCACTTCTCGGCCACCTTGCGGGCCGCGATGTCCAGCAGGGACTCCGGGTTCTGTGTCTTGCCGGACAGGCCGTGGGAGGAGCCGCTGGCCCCGCAGGAGGCTCCGCCCGTCCGCTGCCCGGGCCTGCAAGCCGAGCTGAAGCCTGGTCTGCAGCAGAGCCGTTTAGCAGGAGGCTGCTGGCCGCGCTCCGCCATGTTCGCACCGCTTCTGAGGAGACAGCGGAAGTGGGTGCGCATTATAAACTAGGGGGCGTGGACAACGGGGAGACACGCCCTTCCACCGCCCAACCGTCAGCTAAATTACGCCCACTAAAAAAAAAAACATACTGCACGCGCAGCCTTTCTGTGACACGAAGCCCCGCCCACCAACCTCGGAGGCCCAGTCGGAGGAGAAGTCAGTGGGGAAATAAAAACAAGGCGTGGCTATCTGAGGAGAACTCCGCGCTGTCACAGCTTTCAGCGGGCGTGGCTTATGTAAATTACCAGAAGCATGAAACATAGAGGATGGGCAGCTGGAAAAAAAAAAAAAAAAGAAATACTCGCGTCGCTACGTCACTGTCACTAGAAGGGGCGTGGCCAGATGGTGAGAGCCTTTGAAGTTCCCGTTGGGTTTGGAAGTCGGACGTGACCGAGGTCGGCGCGCCCCTCCTCCCTCCCTCTCTCTCCTGACGGGAAAACTTGGGGGGCAGTGGGAAGGAAGCAGGCAGTGTGGGCGTGGCCGCGTCAGGAATGTAAATTGAGGGCGGGGCTGGTTCAACCTTGCGACCTCAGCTGGCGGAGTGAGCGCTGGTGTTGGGAGGGAGGAGGCGGAGCGTGACGTCACGAGCTCTTTTCAAAACAAAAGCAATGTGGCGGCGCTGCAACCCGGAAGTGAGTGGCATGTCCTTCCCGAGGTTCACCTTACCCGGCTGTCAGGACACAGGACCGGGGACACCGCACACTGCACCGGATATCCCGCTGGCAGGCGCCATCTTTATATCATGGCATAGTGGTTTAACCCATTGGCAGCCAGGACTGTGAGCACAACACTGTGCTCACAGTCCTGGCAGGGAAGGGGTTACTGGTAACATGGCTGCCCTCACAGTCCTGGCAGGGAAGGGGTTACTGGTAACATGGCTGCCCTCACAGTCCTGGCAGGGAAGGGTTACTGGTAACATGGCTGCCCTCACAGTCCTGGCAGAGAAGGGGTTACTGGTAACATGGCTGCCCTCACAGTCCTGGCAGGGAGGGGTTACTGGTAACATGGCTGCCCTCACAGTCCTGGCAGGGAAGGGGTTACTGGTAACATGGCTGCCCTCACAGTCCTGGCAGGGAAGGGGTTACTGGTAACATGGCTGCCCTCACAGTCCTGGCAGGGAAGGGGTTACTGGTAACATGGCTGCCCTCACAGTCCTGGCAGGGAAGGGGTTACTGGTAACATGGCTGCCCTCACAGTCCTGGCAGGGAGGGGTTACTGGTAACATGGCTGCCCTCACAGTCCTGGCAGGGAGGGGTTACTGGTAACATGGCTGCCCTCACAGTCCTGGCAGGGAAGGGGTTACTGGTAACATGGCTGCCCTCACAGTCCTGGCAGGGAGGGGGTTACCACAGCAGAGAGGTTGCTGGTAACATGGCTGCCACAGTCCCTAGCCTTGGGAGGGTTACTGGTAACATGGCTGCCCTCACAGTCCTGGCAGGGAAGGGGTTACTGGTAACATGGCTGCCCTCACAGTCCTGGCAGGGAAGGGGTTACTGGTAACATGGCTGCCCTCACAGTCCTGGCAGGGAAGGGGTTACTGGTAACATGGCTGCCCTCACAGTCCTGGCAGGGAGGGGGTTACTGGTAACATGGCTGCCCTCACAGTCCTGGCAGGGAGGGGTTACTGGTAACATGGCTGCCCTCACAGTCCTGTCAGGGAGGGGGTTACTGGTAACATGGCTGCCCTCACAGTCCTGGCAGGGAGGGGGTTACTGGTAACATGGCTGCCCTCACAGTCCTGGCATGGAGGGGTTATTGGTAACATGGCTGCCCTCACAGTCCTGGCAGGGAAGGGTTACTGGTAACATGGCTGCCCTCACAGTCCTGGCAGGGAAGGGGTTACTGGTAACATCGCAGTCCTGGCCGGGAAGGGGTTACTGGTAACATGGCTGCCCTCACAGTCGTGGCAGGGAAGGGTTACTGGTAACATGGCTGTCATGCTGGTCAGAGTCCTAAAACTGGGGCTCTCTATAGAAAGCAATGGGGTCTGCAGGTAGATCCCGGTAGTAATAACTCTAGATTTACTGCTATGCACCACTCCTGTCACCAGCACACACTGGCCCTCCTTATCATCAGTGGGGTGAGATACAGCCAGGGCCAGGGAAGGCATGGTTACATAGAGGCAGTCAGGGGGCAGTTCTAGATTGTAATCTCCTTTTGAGCAGGGCCTTCTTAAGCTCCTGACTGCTAATTTTGGTATGTCAGTTGCTTGTTGTCAAACAACCCTGCTGTTTTTAAATTTTAAAGTGCTGCAGAATATGTTGGTGCTGTATAAGTGATGATGATAATGATAATAATAATAGTAGGCTGGCACTGGCCCAGTATCTTATGATTCTCATGATAGCTGGTCAGCGCCAACATTAGTTCTGGAGATCGGTGGTGTGCTGTGAATTAGGTCCAGCATGGATGCTGCTGTGTGGGGATAGAGTGGGGCGGACGGTGACTTGCAGATCTGGATAAAATCTCCAATACAGTCATAGTCATAACCTGTTTTCTTTCCCCACGCCCCGCAGGTCTCACAGTGGCTGGTTATGACTCCATGGCTAAGATCATCACACTTGATGATCTCAGCCAGTACAATGCTTTCCCATAGGAAAGCATTGGGAGGCTGTTGCACATGCACAGCAAAACTCTGCACTGCGCCAATCATCATTTCCTCATAGAGATGCATTGAATCAATGCAGCTCTATAGGGGACGTTCATCGCCTCCATGAAGAGCGTGGAGATGCTGAGTGCATGTGCTGATGGATTAACAATGTTTTAATTTTGTAATATAATATGAGAAATATAATAGAGAACACACTCACAAAAAGGAGCTTGCTACTCAAGCTCAATGTACATAGAGAATGATGGTATAATCTCCACCATTTGGATATTAGTTGATCTCAGATTCTTCAACCACAACAATATACACATGTTACGAAAAGGAAACACAATAGAGTGTTCTCTGATTTGATGACTGTGTAGAAACTAATGGAAATGTACACACAATCAGTTGAGCAGCTGAATCTGCTCAAAGTAGTAAGTGTTATAGTTCCCACCTGGGATTAGATGAATTGCAGCCAGTAATAGGGTTCTTCTCACATGGTGCTAGGAACAGGAAAAATAAACTAAACTAAAAACACAAAAACAATAAATGCAACTAAAAGGTATATGGCCATATAAAGTGTAGGTATAAGCCAAAAATACTTAATTAGCAGTAAAATAAGCCAGTAGAAACACCCACAACGCATTTCACCTTAATACAAGGCTTTCCCAAGTGAATGAAGTAGCCCTTCTTTTGCTGCTTCCAGCCACACACAAGTAAGGCAGCCTAAGAGAAGAACATGGGCAGCACTAAGGGAAGCTGGGCAGGGCCAAATACCGGTTGAGCCAATCAGCACCTCCTCATAGTGAAGCATTGAATCATTGCATTTATATGAGCAAGGTTTAGCTGAATGGCTGTGCAGCACTGCCCCAGGAAGAAAGTTTAGTAGTCATCTGAGGAGTGGCCACTGGAGGTGTTCTTCGGGGGAAATTTAAACACTGCCTTTTTTCTGAAAAGACAGTGTTTACATGAAAATGCCTGCAGGGAATGATAATACTCACCAGAACAACTATATTAAAGGACCACTATAGTGCCAGGAAAACTCGTTTTCCTGGCACTATAGTGCCATGAGGGTGCCCCCACCCTCAGGGCCCCCCTCCCACTGGGCTCTGGGGGGAGGAAGGGGTTAAACTTACCTCTTTCTCCAGCGCCGGGCAGGGAGCTCCTCTCCGCCTCCTCTTCAGCTGAATGCGCATGCGCGGCAGGAGCCGTGCGCTCATTCAGCCAGTCCATAGGAAAGCATTCAGAATGCTTTCCTATGGACGCTGGCATCTTCTCACTGTGAAAATCACAGTGAGAAGCGCGGAAGCCCTCTAGCGGCTGTCAATGAGACAGCCACTAGAGGCTGGATTAACCAATTTATAAACATAGCAGTTTCAGAGAAAAAAGGGTTAACCCTAGCTGGACCTGGCACCCAGACCACTTCATTAGGCTGAAGTGGTCTGGGTGCCTATAGTGGTCCTTTAAGCAGTAGTTGTTCTTGTTCTGGTGACAACTATAGTGTTTCTTTAAGGAACACCCACAGAATAATATCATCATAACCAATTAGTATCCAAGGTCTAATTTCAAAACAGTATATACCACTCACTTGGCAACACCAAGGCTATGTTGAGTTGCCACTGCTTAATTTAGTGGAATTTTCCATGCTGGCAAAATGTGATTGTCATTATGATGACAATTAGAAATGTTATTGGTTCTTATGGGAAAAATTAAAATTATGATGGCAGGCTGCCTAACGGGCCAGTCAGACGATGAGGTCTATACATTTAACATGGCTGGAAGAGGGTTCAATGCCATGTAACTCTTGAAAAGTAGAGTTTAAGGTAGCTCTGTTTTTCCCTCACTCTTCCTGACATAAGATGACCGAGTCGCTATGTTGAGTGAAAAGGAGTGAGAGAAAATCATGTGTCAAACAAAGCGACTGTGTGACTTCATAGCTCATGAACTTGGTCATCTGCACAATTAATGAATTGGATGACGGTGACTTTTCATGTACATGTGCACAATAGTCAATACATTTATTTTGTAGTAAAATCAGATATACTTCCCTAAGATCATGTCACCTTTCTTCAAGATGGCTGGAAATGAACACACCCAAATGCATTCACCCACAGAGCATTCCATAATTCTAGTACTGGTCTATATCATCGTTCTGTGGCAGGAAGTTTAGCGAATTTAAGTATAAAGTTAGGTACACTAGAAAAAAACAAAAACTTTTAAAATGATGCATATTAAGCAATGCTGGCTAAGAGAAAGAAGTTGCATATAATCAAAACTAATAAATTAACCATTCCAGATACATGAATGCCTTGTCGGTGTGAACATGTACTACACTAAATGTTGAGAAAATGTTGTATATAACATGTTATTGCAATTGTAACAGCAATCTATTATTTGTGCATTTTTAGTAATTTCACCAATAATGAAAGTAGTTGATAATCCTATGTAGTGGTGAGGTGAAGGTATTAACGGTTTAAAGGACCACTATAGGCACCCAGACAACTTCATATCAATGAAGTGGTGTGGGTGCCAGGTCCCTCTAGTTTTAACCCTGCAGCTGAAAACATAGTAGTTTCAGAGAAATGCTATGTTTCACTGAGGATTAATCCAGCCTCTAGTGAGAAGACGCTGGACGTCCATAGCAAAGCATTGAGTAATGCTTTCCTATGGGCGTTTTGAATGTGCGGGCGGCTCTTGCTTCGCATGTGCATTCAGAGCTGACGTCAGCAGAGGGAGGAGAGTTCCCCAGTGCCAACAGAGCCCGGCGCTGGAGAAGAGTAAGTGGCTGAAGGGGTTCACTCCTTCAGCCCAGCGGGAGGGGGCCCTGAAGGTGGGGGGGACCTAATGACCCTATTGTGCCAGGAAAACGAGTTTGTTTTCCTGGCACTATAGTGATCCTTTAAGTTAACAATAAATGTGGGGGACGTTGTTTGACTTCTGACTGTGAGGGCCGCATTGCTCCAGAGCTCTGCACCTAACGCTCACAAAACTGCCTTGTAACCAGCATCATCTTGCACAAAAAGCTCGGAGACCCACCCCTGAGTTGACCCACTTCACGGAGCGAGACCAGGCACTGATGTCCAGCCAGAAAAAGCTCAGAAGAGCCACAAAGAAACGCCATCAGTGGCCAGCATGCTTAACTCGCAGAGGCCTGCAGCATGTTGCGCGCAAGGGAACGACAGCCCCACTAGGCCGCACTGCCGGAGAGCCAGGACCCGCCTGCAAACTGCCAGAAAGCTCTTCCAGCAAATACTGCAATCACTAGCGAAGGTGAAGGTTCCTGGCGGCAGAAATAGTCCGCACGGCCGTGGATGTGAAGAATGAAATACATGCCATTGTGGTTTGCACTACAGAGGTAGAGCGGCGCGTGACCCATGTGGTCACAACTCATAACGGAGCCGCAAATCTCACTAATAAGCTTTATAACAGAATTACAGACCTGGAGCTCGAAGACCTCTCAAACAGGTCAAGGAGAAACGTGGCAATACTAGTCGGCCACAGGATGCTGATAGCCCCACGCACTTGCCTTTTAGCTAAAAGTACTTAGCTAGAAGCATGGCCCTCTCTCCTCCTCTTGCCTGCCTTCCAAGCCTCTCTCCCATCCTCGGTCTCCCCCTTCCCACCCCTTCCTCCTCCCACACTACCAGAGCCATAGATATACACCCTGTTCCAAATTATTATGCAAATTCTATTTAAGTGTCACAAAGATTAAATATTTTGTTTTTCAGTTTAACACATGGATGGCATTGTGTCTCGGGGCTCTTTTGATCACTGAAAACAATCTCGGACACCTGTGATAATTAGATTGCCAGGTGACCCCAATTTAAGGAAAAACTACTAAAGGAGGGTGTTCCACATTATTAAGCAGAGCACCATTTTCATGCAATATGGGGAAGAAAAAGGATCTCTCTGCTGCCGAAAAGAGTGAAAAGGTTCAATGCCTTGGACGAGGTATGAAAACATTAGATATTTCACAAAAACTTAAGCATGATCATCGCACTATTAAGAGATTTGTGGCTGATTCAGAGCACAGATCAAGAGAGCAGTTGCTAAAATACATTACATAGCAGCAAACCGATATTTGAAGCTGCTGGTGCCTCTGGAGTCTCACGGACATCAAGGTGTAGAGTGCTCCAGAGTCTTGCAACTGTGCATAAACCTTCTATTCGGCCACCACTAACCAATGCTCACAAGCAGAAACGGCTGCATTGGGCAGAAAAATACATGAATGTTTTACCCTAATGTGAGCTAGCCCAGGGTGCTAGTTGGCTGAGCCTCCCCCCGTTAGAGGAGACACCCTCAATGCGGTGGACACCCACCCCAGAAGACCTGGCAATAGATAAGACCAGGAACTAAAAGTTACACAAAACGGTCTTTAACCGGAAGTTCATTTACGAATATACTGTGTGAAACTTTGTTTATACTTTATTAATCTAATATTTTTTTCTTATTCTTTATACCCTACTTCTACCCCCCTTTGCTTAACCGTACCTCCCGCCTTCCCACCTCTATGTCTCTAATGTAAGCATCGTTTCAGCCAGGACGAACAACTCTTCTCCTGCTAGGGTTACAAAACAAGCAGACCAGCAGACTATCCATAGGTAAGAACACCAACACAATGCAGAAATACACCCAAACACACACAATGGAGCTACGACTGACTTCACTCAATGTGAACGTACTGAATATACCCAACAAACGCAGACTCCTGCTCAGAGAAATCAGACGCCAAAAAGCCGACATATCCAAGAAACCTATATCCCACATTGCTCAAAAATCCACCTCGCTGACCATGTTTATACACGGCCTATGTCAACTGAGCTGTATAAAAAGCACGGTGTTGAAATATTGATACACAAGCGGTGCCCCCTCCAGATCACATGAATACAAAAAGACACTGATGGGAGATACATAGCCCTAACGGGAACCTTTAACTCTAACACCTATCACCTACTCAACGTCTATGCACCCAATACACCTAATAAGACATTATGGACACAATTAGAGGACCTGACAACTACCCTACCTAGAGGTATACTAATACTAGGGCTTGACCTAAACGCCATGCCCAGCAACTGAACGTGAAGGAGGATCGTACCTCCCCCAGTCGCAAAATAGGAGAAGCCAAGATAAACTCCTACACAGATCCATCCAAAACAAGGGTCCGTTGGACCCTTGGAGGATTCAGCATCCCATTACAAGGGAATATACATTCTATTCTGCGGCTCATGCCTCCTATTCTCGCATTGACTTATTCCTTACCAACCAGATGGGGATGCAGTGAACCAAAACGTCAGCGATTAATCTTATCTCGTGGTCTGATCACGCGGACATAGAACTGACCCTACGCATGCCAGGGCCCCATGCTCTCTGGAAATGGAGGTTAAATAACTCCCTTCTCAGAGACACATGGATAAAAGAACAGGTCCAACAAGAAATTAAACAATTCTTTCAGACAAACATAACACCCAAAATGTTACCTACAACATTATGGGCAGCACACAAGGCAGTCCTGAGAGGACTACTAATAAAGCTAGTGACTCAACAAAAAAAAGAAAAAATATGACTGACTGAACTACAAAAACAGTTACGTAAAATTGAAATGCAACATAAACAGGCAGCAACCACAACCATTGAACTACGAGAGGTTAGACAAATGATAAGGGAGCTGATGACAGAGGAGGTCAGCAGAGACATCGTCCGAGCAAAAAGACTGTTCTATGAAAAGTCCAATAAAATGGACACGCTGCTTGCAAGGGCCCTTAGACCCAAACCATCATGATCACTGCCATAAAAAAATCACAAGGGATGGTCCTCAACAACCCCCAAGACATAAGTGCGGAATTTACGCGTTTCTTTTCCGAAGTGTACAACCATGCCCCCACATTATTGCCATTTAATGCAGAAGCAGTTGCTGCCTTCCTTGACAAAGCCCAACTGCCAAGATTAAATGTGGACCTGACTGATTCCCTAGGCGCACCCATAAACTCAGAGAAAGTCGAAAGAGCCATCGCAAAATTAAAAGGGAATAAGGCCCCAGGACCAGACTGGTTCGACGGCATCTATTTCAAGACCTACAAGGAGGACTTGGTGCCCCATCTGACCGACATATATAAAACATTGATGGAGGGAGAGACACCAAACCCTGACCTTTCCACTGCAAATATAGCCCTAACCCCAAAACCGGGTAGAGTTGGTACTAATGTCGCCAATTACCGCCCCAAATTCCTCCCCTCAATTATGACCTGAAAGTCTAATGCTAAACTGTTAGCAACTAGTGATGTCGCGAACTTGCCGCGAACGGTTCGCCACGGACTCTGGTCAGCTGACACATCCCTGCCAATCTCCGGCAGACCCTTCCTCCCAGACCCTCCCACCTCCTGGACAGCATCCATGTTGAAGCTGCCTTCAACATGGATGCTGTCCAGGAAGTAGGAGGGTCTGGGAGGGAGGGTCTGCCGGAGACTGGCAGGGATGTGTCAGCTGACCGGAGTTCGCCACGAACCGTTCGTGGCGAACCGTTCACGGCAAGGTCACGAACGGTTCGCGACATCACTATTAGCAACCCACTTAAAACCGCTCCTCACTAAATATATTCAAGCAGACCACGCAACAACTATATGAAAACATGCATAGAAGGGTGGACCTGATATGGTGGGCGGGGAGGTCTCTGATGCCTTCTCTGATCCTTTCCCTGGACGCGGAGAAGGCGTTCAACAGAGTTCATTGGCACTACATCTTTACACTCCGGTCGGGGATGGGATTGCCAGCGGCCTTCGTCAGGGCGATACAAGCACTTTACACGAACCCCAGGGCGCAAACAATACTGCCCTGAGCCACCACGGAGTCCTTTGACCTGAAAAACAGCACATGCCACTCTTGTTTATCCTAGCCCTGGAGCTCTTACTCCACTTAATTAGCATCAACCCACAAATCAAAGGACTGAAGGTAGCGACTGAAGATTTTAAAGTCTTTGAGTACACGGACAACGTCCTTCTCACCCTGACTGACCCGAAAGAGTCGGTCCCTTGTCTGCTTGCCTACTGGAGACGTATAGACAGGTGTCCGGATACAAAATCAATATTAAAAAGTCAGTGAGAATGCCATTGATGATGGCCGAAGCAGACGTCGCCTGACTGCGCAATACGACCGGACTAAAAATTAGCCAAACCTCTATCAAATATCTGGGTGTCAAATTGACACCGAACCCCAGCGATCTATACGCTGAAAACTATACACCCATGATCCGTACACTACTGAAAGACCTAGACACCTGATATTAGAAACCCATCTCGTGGATAGGAAGACTCCACAGCATTAAAATGAACCTCAGGCCGCTCCGGTTGTTCCTCTCCCAAGCACTGCCGGTGAAAGTGACTAGAGTGGATCTTAAAACAGTCCAGACAGCGATAGACAATTTAATCTGGGCTAGAAAAAGACATAGAATAGCGAGACAAACTCTATACATCCCTAAATGTGGGGGGGGCTGGGACTTCCCAACCTCCACCTCTACTACCTATCAGCCCAACTAGCACAAATTGTAGATGGGTTGACCTGGAGTCCCTACTCATGAGCACTGACCTCCCCCAATACTGGATTTGGGTACCCAAGGCTGACAGAGCTGACCTACACACCAGCTGCCAAGCAATCTTAAACTCACTTCAGATATGGGATTTTGCGTCACACAAATATACCCTAAAAACTACACCGTCACCTCTGACACAATATCTTTGAAACAAAGCATTTGAGCCAGGCTTGAGTGCCTAAGAGGGGAATTGAAAACACTGGTATGCAGCGGTATTGTCAACTATACGACGCTGACACTGTCAGATCCTTTGAAGAACTAAAAACACAGGCCCAATTAACTACCAGAGACCATTTTAAATACGTTCAACTTAGAGACTTTGCCAGATGACCCCAAGTAAGAGCAGCAGCCAAAACCAAACTGACCTTCTACGAGACACTATGCATGACAGAAGGACCATGAACAGGCCTTATTACGCACTTATACACTCAACTCAGAGCACCAGAAGGGGATGACAAAACACTCACATAGGTCACCCAATGGGAATCAGACCTACATGAAACATTAGGGAGCGAGGAATGGCAAGATATTTGGGAAGCAGCTGCAAAGGTATACATATGCGTACTACATCAGGAACAATGTTACAAAACACTCATGAGATGGTACACCAGTCAAACAATATAAAATGGATAAAACAACCACAGACACGTACTGGAGGGGATGTGGGGAGAAAGGAACATACCTCCACGTGTGGTGGACATGCCCGAAGGCAGTGAGATCCTGGAACATGGTAGCACAACTCCTAACGGAGGTTCTACATAGACCAATCAAAACTGACCCATGGACATTCCTCATTGCTAAACCACTGGACGAACAAACAAACGAACAAAAATTGGTAAACAAAATTAACCTAGAGGCCAGGAGAGCCATGGCACAGACATGGCTAAACTTAAACACGCCACTGATGGACAGGGTTATAACCAACATTAAAGAAATACAACTAATGGACAAACTCATGGCACAAGTGTGAAACACATACACACTTTTCACCAAAACATGGGAAGCATTCGCTAACTGCTGAGAGATGGACCGAGACGGAGCTGGATGTTTTTAACGCCCCGGCTGGGGACAACCGCCCCTCCTTTCCACCCCCTCCCTCTGGACCCCCCCTCTTCTTCCCCCCCTGCCCCCATCCTACTTCTATTCCTACTCTGTTTTTGTTTTTGTTTTGTTTTTAAAGCTGGAGGGGATTCATGTGTATATATAAGGTGATAAAGTGACTCGGCAACACCTCAGAAGTTGCGAGGTCAGGTGTGGCGTACCTTTTGAAAATGTCACATGAAAGAGGTTTTATTTCCAGGTGAAGCAGTGCACCTACCACTCTCAAGTACAAGAGAGGTGCATACACACTGGACCTGCCCGCTCTGATGAAAAATGTTATCATGCGGTACGACTGCTGTGCAAGTGCTTCATACACGGATAAACCAATAGAAACTCTGTACCATAATGCTTTCAATGTATACTATATTTGCTGAATGCCTTATCTCCCGTTACTGTAACTTGATATGCCACACTTGAAAAATAAAGAATTAAAAATAAATAAATAAATGTTATGGGCTAACGAAATTCCAGTAAATTGCATAGATCAGAAGTTCAACTAACTCCCTTGATGCCACTATTTTTACATGGAAACACACTTTCCAAGGAAGTGTCATTTTCCAGTGTATCCTCCAGAAACTGGTTACAGCCAAAGGAAAATCTCATCCAGAAATTAGTGGCATAATTCACGAAAAAGGTCTCAATTTCTGTATCTTGTAACTGCATGGCAGCCAGCGGCCAGGGCCGTCTTTAATTTATATTGGACCCTGGGCGAGCATTTACTTGGGCCCCCTGACTACGTCTAGATACACACAAATACACTACCTGACACACATGCAGATACACACTGACCACATATAGAAACACACAAGAACATACAGATACACACAGACTACATATAGATACACTGACACACACACAGATACAAGCACTGATATACATGCAGATACAAAGGTACACACACTGACTACTTATAGATACACCGACACACACACTGACAGACAGACACACAGATACACACATGCAGATATACAGATACAAACACTGACACATACAGATACACACACAAATACAAATGGACAACATACAGATACAGAGACACATTCTGACAGACGTACTGACACAGACTCACACAGACTCACACACAGAAAACCATAATGAAACACACATACACAAAGACATACTGAACCACACAGACACTGATGGACTCTCACACACACAGACATACAGATACACTGACAGACGTACTGGCACATATACACACAGACAGACGGACATACTGAAACACACATACACACAGACATTGACAGACATATTGACAAACACAGACATAGAGAACCACACTGACAGACTCACACATAGACATACTGACAGACATACACACATTCTGGCACACACACACAGACAGACTGAAACACACAGACACAGACACTGACAGATATACACACATACAGATATTTTGAAACTCACAGACAGCCATACTGAAACACACAGACACTGACAGACTCACACAGACACTCTGGCACACAGACAGACATTCTGGCACACAGACAGACATTCTGGCACACAGACAGACAGACATGCTGAAACACACATACACACATACAGACAGACATGCTGAAACACACATACACAGAGACAGACAGACATGCTGAAACACACATACACACAGACAGACAGACAGACATGCTGAAACACACATACACACAGACACTGACAGACAAACACACATCCAGACATTTTGACATACACAGACAGCCATACTGAAACACACATACACACTGAACCACAGACACTGACAGACTCACACACAGACATACTGACAGACATACTGGCACACTGACAGACATACTGGCACACAGACAGACATACTGGCACACAGACAGACATTCTGGCACACAGACAGACAGACATTCTGGCACACAGACAGACAGACAGACATGCTGAAACACACATACAGACAGACAGACATGCTGAAACACACATACCCACAGACACTGACAGACAAACACACATCCAGACATTTTGACATACACAGACAGCCATACTGAAACACACATACACACTGAACCACAGACACTG
Source organism: Pelobates cultripes (assembly GCA_933207985.1). Classification (NCBI taxonomy): domain Eukaryota; kingdom Metazoa; phylum Chordata; class Amphibia; order Anura; family Pelobatidae; genus Pelobates; species Pelobates cultripes. Next base: position 252,465,203 of record OW240916.1, read on the forward strand.
ACAGACTCACACACAGACATACTGACACACTGACAGACATACACACATACAGACATACTGAACCACACAGACACTGACAGACAAACACACATCCAGACATACAGATACACAATGACAGACTTTGATAACCACCCTCCAGTTTCTTACCTTGTCCTGGAGGGTGGCTTCCCTGGGGTCCAGTGGGCTGGCTGGGGTGGCTGGGAGTTAAGCTCTCCCGGCCTGGCCCCCTCCGGAACAGCTGGTCCGCCTTCCTCCCGCGCGGCTCCAGTTTCTGTGGGAGGAAGTGACGCACGGCTGTCACTTCCTCCCAGTGCTGCCGAAAAGCAAGGACCCGGTCGCGCTGTTAAAGCGCCACAGCGCCCGACCGGGCCCCTGCTGACACAGTCCCACCGGGTGGCCCTAAGTGCATGGGCCACCCGATGGGCCCCCATAGTTTGCGGGCAGAGGGCAAACAGGGCAGTTACCTCGGGCCCCCCAGCAGGGACAGGGCCCGGGGCAGCTGCCCCGTTTGCCCCGCGTTAAAGACGGCCCTGCCAGCGGCAGAAAAGGTTTAATGCTCCAACAGTAAATGTGGTTGCGGCAAAAACAAAGACAGACAAAAGGTAGAGAATTTTTTTTCTTTTTGATTAAGACTAAAACTAAATTGTGGCATTAATAAAATGTCCAATAAAATACATTAAATGATGAAGCATTGTTTTTTTGTTTGAGCTTTTTGTTTGCATTTTTGTATAAAACCCATAGGATTGTAGCAAACTTACCTTCTCCACACGTCCGCACGCGACCTGATTTAACTCTCTACAATTTGACGTTTCATAAATAACCCTTTTAGACCGACTGAGTTCATAAACTGTGTTGGTTATAGTATGCAGATTATTGAGTTACCTGTGACAGCTTTACATAATTAAAGTCAATATTGAAAATGTTTGGATAATGTAGAGAAAATAAGTAGGTAAATATTAGGCTGTCACCTAATTATTTAAAAGTTGGTTGTTAAGCCTGTCTGTCTTCATCCTTAAAGGGATCCTATAGTGCCAGGAAAACAAACCTGTTTTCCTGGCACTATAGGTCCCTACAGTGCCTCCCTCCCTTGTGAAGGGGTTAAAACCTCTTCAGCCACTTACCTGAATTCAGCACCGATGTCCCTCGGTGCTGGGTCAGGCTCTGCCCACACTCCTCCCCCGCCGACATCAGCCAGCACGCGCAGCCGCGCGCATTAGACCTCCCCATAGGAAAGTATTATTCAATGCTTTCCTGTGGGGAAAATCTTACGCTGGAGGTCCGTAAGGACGTCCAGCATCAGATAATGGACCAAAAGTCCATTTGGACTGAGGGCTGACTTAGAGCTGCAATGTAAACCAATGTTTTACATTGCAGCACTAAGTGCAATAGGGAGACAGCACCCAGACCACTTCAATGACCTGAAGTGGTCTAGGTGTCTACAGTGTCCCTTTAAATGCTGTCCATTGTGTACAATTTTAGTTTCAATATTTCAATATCCAAGGCTCATAGCTGCATTAATCACTTTAGGATTGTGATAATGAGCTCAAATACTTAGTTCAGAGATCTCTGTTGTGATGTAAATAAGGTAAGTATAGTGTTGTTCTTAATTCTAACCATTCAGCATCTTTAGTCAGTACAAACCCTGCTGAATTCTTAGTCTACTACATTTACCTGATTCGTAAGAAACAAAAATATGACCAAATCACATGCAAACTTACCTTGCACAAATAGCTTCCATTGTGTGGTGTCTATTCCAGGGCTGCCATGGGCTCTGCACCTTATGTAAAAATCTGACAGCTGGTCTACTTCTCTCATATATCTCTGGGCTATATACACATGTTCCATTGAAATTTATGGAAGCACAAGCATTGACCGATACACATAGACTTTCAGCCATTTCCTAGTTTGGTGAAAGGTGACAGCAGATGATGCAATTTGTGGGGATTCACAAGAGACCATAAAAAAATATTTTCTTTTACTTATTATTTTTCCATCAAAAACTCTTTATATATGTAGATATGTATTTTTAGATGTGCTTCAGCCACCCATTCAAATTATGGACTCAGAATGGTTCAGTCCAGGGGTACATGAACCTGAGCAATGGGGATTCTGACTGGTACAAGATTTAATTAAAACATGTAGACCCCATTACTGCATGGTGTTGCTGAGCAGCACATTCTAGAATTCTAAATATAAGGAGAATGAGTGGTTTCAGGATCAACTCAAAGAGTACTAGTAGGAGTGTGTGCAGGGAGGTGGGTAGTGATGCCCTGAAGTTTTTGAGCATGAATGGGCATCCACATTAGGAGTCGGCAAGGAATAGGTAGGGGTATAGGTAGTGGTATTATGCGCTAATAGCAGTGAGGTTGAAGTGGAGAAAGTGTGGTTCTCACTGGCTGCAGACATGCTGCTGTAATGGCCGTAGGGATACCTTTTTACATTACATAGTGTAGTTCTACAATGCTACTTTACTGCCAGACACCCAGTGGCACTAGCACCTTCTGACTTTTACTGCCTCTGAAGCATTTATTAATGTTCCAATTATAAGTGCACCCATAAATGCTGACATATTTTTTTTTTATTAGCATAATTTTGATTTGCATAAATGGCCACGCATAGCAAATTGTGGAACACTCAACTGCATTCAAAATAGCCTTCAGTTTCCTCACAGGCACATGTCACAGTAAGTTTTTTACTATGCCTTATTTAATCAACATAGCTTGTAATTAGGTGACAATTTTCATTTAAATGGCACAAAAGAGGTTAGGAATCAATGCATTTTGTTAATCAAAACTGAAATATATAGAGACGATTGACAATCACATTATTGTTTCAAACAATAGGTTGTTTGTTCTATAAAGCTGTATGTTATCTAGAAGTGTGAGAAATTTAATATAATCTGTCTGTGCGTATAGGAATATAGTGAATATTACAAAGCAGGATGTCTTCCTAATTTGGAAGGGATCACAAGAAGAACTAAAGCATGTGGTCAATAATATCAATGATCGTCATACAGTTTAAAGATTGTCTTTTACTTGCAATAACTCTAATATCTATTTCTTGCATATGGTTATTTCTTACTCTAGTGATATATTGGTTCATGCTTTGTATGTTAAAGTGGATTTGTGATATTCAGGCGTCTTTGCAAAGAGCCTCGATGGTGATATCACTGCTTTGGGTTCCATGGCTCATGGGTGCAACACGGGTGATTTTTAACTTGCTAGAAGCTATTTGATCTTCAGTACTTGACGTATCATCCTGGACGAGCCTGTATCAGTGTTGCCCTCACACACATGTGAGAGTACAACACTGATATCTATAGGGCAGGTTTTACCAATTAATTTTTCCCTTGGAAGCCTTTGACATGGTATAGCAAAACTTTGGAACCCCAACCAAAAAATGTGTGCCCTAGAGCAGCGCAGCGCAAACCTTTCAATGAGCAGAGTGTAATATTCTCTTTTGCTGGCAATTTTTTTTTTATATCTGGTTTAATTGTTAACAATTGTATTTGCATGTCTGCAGTTGCATCAAGTCAATTTCGATACTTTGTTTTTTGTTGCAGAGTAAAGCGAGAATCCAGTTTCACATAAGTATGTGCTGGTGAATGGCAACAGAACTTTGCTTGCCCACTTGGACAATTCTGGGTATTCTTCCCGAAAATCACCCCAAAAAGCAATAAGAGAAACTTCTTTAAATTTTTGGCTTAGTTGACTGTCAGAAGTTATATCGATCAGATTCGCAAAATCTACATCAGAAAAATTGGCTGGCTTGTCTTTTGTGAATGGATTTCGAACCCAGTCATTATTGTTTTCATTCAAGAATGGAAAATACTGATTAATAGATGAGAATAAATGGCGCAGATGATCTAAAATTTCATTGCAAATTTGATCTTCAAGTTCAATTTCTGATTCTTCAAGAAAATCCTTAAGTGTTGGTAAAGAGTTCAAATTATTTTGCTCAACAGTTGAGGTCAAAAACTGCAGCTTACGAGACAGTGAAAATATTTTATCTCTTGCATTAAAAATATTAGTATTTTTTTCCGTGGAGTGATAAACATACGTTATTTAATATGTCTGCAAGATATGCTACTTTGGATAACCACAGAGTGTTTGTTAATCAATCAGATAATTTCCTAGTCTTGACGTCAGAAAATATAGATTTTATTAAAGATAGGAGGCGAGTATTCTGCATTAACTTTCTTTACTTAACTCCAGCAACAAAAACATTTTTTCAATAAAGTTTAATGAATAAAAGACAAAAAAAACAGAGTAACTGAAATGGAACACTCGGTAGCCAATCAGCATCCGGGATAGTCTATATAGTCAATGATCTCCAATATTCTTCCTATTTCGAGCTGCAAATCTAGAAGAAGTATATAGTAGAGTAAACTCCAAGAATAAGAATGACGAAACTCCAAACAGGGTTAAGCTGAAACATAAAGAACAGGGTGGGTTAATAGGAGGGATAATACTCGCATCCTGCCTTTAATAAAATCTATATTTTCTGACGTCAAGACTAGGAAACTCTTGAATTTTATAGCAAGACAGGAGGCTTGTATTATGCATGTTAAAAGCTGAATAATCATAGAAATATATATCAAATACATTGTCAAGATATACAATATTATTTGAAACATGCAGCTAGGTCTAAAATAAAACTGTTTAGATGTAGATTCTGAAGACCAACCTGCAGTTTTTAAAAGGTCTGATAAAGAGCCTCCTGCTTGAAACACTTTAGTAGTCATATCAATATGAAATATCTATACCTGCCATAGACACAGTTTGTCTTACCTATCTGGCTAAAGATGTAGAGGAGACAGGCAGAAAAGGTTTACGAAAAGAGATTAGCAATTGAGAGAATTAGACTTTCTTATAGATGAGGATTTAAGCTCATATGTTTGAAGACAATTGATAACACATAGAAGAGGATGGTCAGAAAAAGGAGAGAACACAGAGCGGAGATTAGTTTTGGTACGTCTAACAATAGAAAAATTAACACCATCAGAAGTATTATTTAAGTCTAAAGCCTTAACGTCAGAAACTCTTTTAAATAAAAAGAGGCATAGTAATGTGGTAAGCTTAAACGAAAGCAATTTTAAGGATAATGAGTCATTGTCACCCCACGATTCTATTAACTGGAGTACCAGAGTAGCATCCCAAGTAGAATGATATTTAGGGCATGGAGGACGCTTAAATCTGATACCCTTCATAAGTCTGCAGACTAAGGGATGTTTGCCCACAGGGAAAAATTCAATAGGGTCGTGATTTGCTGAGATAACATTAATGGTGCGGTAAGCTTTGCCTGAGTCAAACAAGGCTGACAAAAAATATTTAGAATGTTTACTAAATCTGAATGTACGGGATCCACAGCCCATTCCATGCACCAATTAAGCCACATTTTCCAGGCTGATCTGTAATTTGCACGGGTACCTGGTGCCCATGCTTCTGAGAGAATGTCTCTAGTTGAGTTTGAAAATTCACTACGAGATTCGTATAACCCAAGATGAAAGATGCTATTAAAGTAGTTGGCCTGATGGTACTAGAGGATGAAGATTTCCCTCCAGATCGCGAAGAGCATCCCAATGCATCTGTATGAATCATGGTAGTCTATCAGCATGCTGAGAATCTGAAGTAACCATGGTTGTGATGGCCAGTGAGGGGTTATCACAACTAGGGTTGATTTCTGAGACCGTGCTTTCAGAAGTACCCGAGATATCATCGCAAATAGGGAAAATGCATAATTGACTCCGTCTTTCCAGCATTGGAGGAATGCATCCTGATTTGCTGCCTCTGGATACGGATGGCAACTGAAAAATGTTTCTAATTGGCGATTGAGTCATGATGCAAAGAAGTCATATCGAAACGGACCCCACATCCAGTCACTTTAATCCACTAGGAAATGTAAATTCCAATCTGCTACTTTATTGGAAAGGCTGGGAAGATATTCTGCTCGTAAAACTGTGTTTGGATCGAAGCAAAAGTTCCAAAAATCTGTCCATGTCCGCCAGTTGCTTGGATCTTGTACCTCCTAAGCGATTTATGTATTGGACTGCTGATATGTTGTCCATCTTGAGAAGAATACAACAATGGTATTTTTGTTTCGAAAAGCTGCGTAAAGCGAAAAATCCGTCAATGAGTTCCAGCCTTCTCGACTCGGATTCTATAATCAGATTTGGGAATGAAGTGAAAATGGCTTTACCGTTCCAAATTTGAACGTGATCTAACCATCAGAATTGTTCTGTTCTTGTCTCTGGAGTCAAAGAGATCTCGTCTGAATAAAGGAGACTGTTGCGTAGGTGTTCCCTTTTTAATCTTTGAAGAGCCCGGTAATGAAGGGGGCTGGAAAAATCGCTTGAATCGAGGCTGATAAAAGACCTACAATCTGTGCCAGAGATTTTATGGAAATTAATTCCTTGTTCAGAACTGACCTGGTCTCTTTCCGAATCATTTTCAGTTTCCGTGATGGAAGTCTGAGAGTGGCTAAAATTGTAATCTACTAGAAATCCTAAAAATTCTATCTCCTCAGAGGGAGTTAAAATCGATTTCTCGTAATTTATTTCAAAGCCAAGGCTTGTTAACAGATTCAATGTCCATTGAGAATGTAGTTGATGAGTTGGCACACTCTGTAACATAATCAATATGTCGTCTAGATAGATTATCATTCTCACTCCCCTGCTTTGAAGTAGGGATACTACTGGTTTGAGCAATTTGGTGAAACACCAAGGTGCAGAGGATAATCCAAATAGCAATGATTTGAATTGCCATTTCTTCCCTTCCCATATGAATTGTAAATAACTCTGACATGAATGGTGAATAGGTACCGTGAGGTACGCATCCTTCAAATCTATTTTGATCAACCAGTCGTTGAGTATCAATAGGTCTTTGAGATAATAAATTCCCTCCATTTTGAAATGGTGGGATCTGGCAAAATTGTTTAAATATTTTAAATTTATGACTGGTCTGTGACCAGAATCTTTCTTTTTCACCAAGAATAAATTGCTTATGAAGCCTGGACTGCTAATGGGCACCTGCACGATGGCATTTTTTGAGCATAAATTTAATATTTCTTGATGGAACAGAGCTTGGTCTTGGATCGAAAATGTTATCGGGAAAGGTATTTTTCTTTGAGCGGGATATGATATAAAATCTATTTTGTATCCCAGAACAGTGTCTAGTATCCAAGAATTGTTTGTAATCTGACTCCAAACATGGAAATAACAAGTTAATCTGCCCCCTAACACTTCTAGGGAAGAAAGGAGAATTGTCATACTTACTGGATGAAAATCTGAAGCGAGACATGGCCTCTTGATCTCCAAGGTCTGCAACGTAGTGGGAAGAATAGAGTTGTTTGTTGGGTGTCATTAGCGAGCCTGGTGGGCTGAAAAGTGTTTCTTGGAACCTGTCTGTTGAAAGTAGTGGCTGGAAAAGCGGTTCCTTCCTGTTCCAGCCCTTCCAAAAACCTTAGGGTTGAATACTTTCCTCAGAGATGACAGACCCTTATCAAGGGACGTAAATAAATTTACATATTTATTAATGTCTTTAATAAAGGATTCTCCGAAAAGGAGACCTTCAGCCGCTGGTCCAGGTTCAGAAGTGGCTAGATTCAACAACTGAGGGTCAATTTTCATTAAAATAGACCTGCGGTGTTCGCTGGTCAGAGCTGCGTTAGCATTCCCCAAAAAGCATACAATGCGTTGGGTCCAACCTCTCAAAATATCAATGCTGGGAGGAATTCCAGAAGCTGCAGCTTGTTCTAAAGTTTTAAACATTTTTGCCACAGGACAAGTTATGTCCATTAATTTACCTTGACAAGATTTTAATGATCTGTCAAGTCCTTTACTTGGGTTCTTCCCTGGTTTGTTAAAAAATGCACAATAGTGGGATCTAGATCAGGGGTCTGTGCGAATTTTTAGACAAAGTCAGTCCAGGGCATTCAGCTCTTAGCTATAGATATTCATGAGCCATAGGGACCCATTCTACTGACCTAGGGTGCTTAATGGGGTCTGGGTAAAATAATGGCTTGGCTTCCCATTAACATCCATTATAATATTATCTTCATCAAATTTAAAGAGAAGCTCAGGTGCCTCTGAAACAGATGAATAATTTGAGGCAGAATCAGATACAGATTTTTCATCTTCTGAGTTTGAATGAGTCATCATTTGAGGAGGTTTTATATGCGTCAGGTTTGCTCCTGTGAATAGTCTTCCGAGCTTGTCTGTCTTCCTCATGATCAGAGGGTGTTTTGAGTGATTGATTGCACTCTTTAGTTTTGTGTAAGAAACGCATTTTGTTCTGATCTCGGTCCTTCCCCATCTTATGTGACTTAGAACAGCCAGGGGATTCTAAAGGACCGTCAAAGCAGTGTTTGCATTTCTGGGTGGCCTTCCCAGGCCTCCTGAATCTCTGAGCTAAATTCTGTTCTGACTCCACGGGTGACCAGAACTGGTCTGAAGGAGTATTAATTGAGTGTTATCACTAGGTTTTGAATCACTAATGGCCTGAGCCACAGACTTTGCAATTGTTTCTTGCATGGAAGACATTGCAGTATAAATTGCAGATGAAATTGATTTGTGAACGGATAATTCTACAATATTTTGTAAAGAATCCTCAGTGAGGATTTCACAGTCTAGAGTAGCACCAGGTTTTGGAGACTGAGAAGGAGTTTGTCTAATTTCTTTAGAATTCATCATAACAAAGTAACGGAGTTTAAGCATGCGTGGGATAGGCATAAGGCTATCCTAACTATAAGATAAGGCTAGGGACTAATGAAAGTATTTAGAAAATTGGGCAGACTAGATGGGCCGAATGGTTCTTATCTGCCGTCACATTCTATGTTTCTATCATTCAATATTGCAACAAATTGTAATTTGTAATTACTATTAGTAAATAGTAAAATAATGTTGCAAAAGATTAGGTAAAATCCTGACCGGAAATTCAGATAATTTCCAAACTTATAATTACCAACAAAGAGCAACAAAGTTGTGGAGAAACGTTGTGCTGAGGTAAAGTGGGCGGGAAAGTTAGCTGAGAACCAACTAACTTGAATTCCCGTCCATAATAACATCATCAATCTATGAGAGATTAACTGAAATGGCGCGTGCAGCAATTCGCATGAAAAACTGTCGAAATAAACTGAACAGTGAAATACACGTTCGTACACAAAACCTGCAAATGCGAATATAATAAACTAATACAAAAAAACCATTAGTGAGATTTGCGAGAAAACTACAGAAAGCGTGTCATTCAAAATTACTGAACAGTAATAATTCGTATGAAAACTACCGAATAAGGACAAACCGCGAGCTCACTTCGAATGAAAGGGCACGAATGCCAGTGTGTATGAACCAAATACATATATTAAACAAAAAATAAAGAGAAAAATATATAAAATGACTTCAGAAAACATAGAAACATAGAATGTGACGGCAGATAAGAACCATTCGGTCTATCTAGTCCCATCTAGTCTGCCCAATTTTCTAAATATTTTCATTAGTCCTTGGCATTATCTTATAGTTAGAATAGCCTTATGCCTATCCCACGCATGCTTAAACTCTTTACTGTATTAACCTCTACCACTTCCACTGGAAGGCTATTCCATGCATCCACTACCCTCTCAGTAAAGTAATACTTCCTGATATTATTTTTAAACCTTTACCCCTCTAATTTAAGACTATGTCCTCTTGTTGTGGTCGTTTTCTTCTTTTAAATATAGTCTCCTCCTTTACTGTGTTGATTCCCTTTATGTATTTAAATGTTTCTATCATAGCCCCTTGTCTCGTCTTTTCTCCAAGCTATACATGTCAAGTTCCTTTAACCTTTCCTTGTAGGTTTTATCCTGCAATCCATGAACCAGTTTAGTAGCCCTTCTCTGAACTCTCTCTATAGTATCAATATCCTTCTGTAGATACGGTCTCCAGTACTGCGTACAATACTCCAAGTGAGGTCTCACCAGTGTTCTGTACAATTGCCTCTTTCTACTGCTAATACCTTTCCCTATACAACCAAGCATTCTGCTAGCATTTACTGCTGCTCTACTACATTGTCTGCCTACCTTTAAGTCATCTGAAATAATCACCCCTAAATCCCTTTCCTCAGATGCTGAGGTTTGGACTCTATCAAATATTCTGTACTCTGCCCTTGGGTTTTTACGTCCAAGATGAATTATCTTGCACTTATCCACATTAAATGTCAGTTACTACAGCTCTGAACATTTTTCTAGTTTACCTAAATCATTTGCCATTTGGCTTATACCTCCTGGAACATCAACCCTGTTACATAACTTAGTATCATCAGCAAAAAGACATACCTTACCATCAAGACCTTCTGCAATATCCCTAATAAAAATATTAAAGAGAATGGGTCCAAGTACAGATACCTGAGGTACCCCACTGGTGACAAGACCATGCTTCAAATATACTCCATTGACTACAACCCTCTGTTGCCTGTCACTCAGCCACTGCCTTACCCATTCAACAATATTGGAATCCAAACTTAAAGATTGCAGTTTATTGATAAGCCTTCTATGTGCAACAGTGTCAAAAGCCTTACTGAAATCTAGGTAAGCAATATCTACTGCACCACCCTGATCTATAATTTTAGTTACCCAATCATAAAAATCAATAAGATTAGTTTGGCATGATCTTCCTGAAGTAAACCCATGTTGTCTCTGATCTTGAAATCCTTGTGTTTTTAGATGTTCATCAATCCTATCCTTTAACATGGTTTCCATCACTTTCCCCACTACTGAAGTAAGGCTTACTGGCCTATAGTTGCCCGACTCCTCCCTACTACCTTTCTTGTTAATTGGCACAACATAAAGGAATACATATATATCCAAATATATTTAACCAAACCAGAAGGTATTCATATAGAAAACAGTTGCATAAGTAAATATATATATGATGCTTATCTCTACTGGCGCAGCAAAGAAAGAGGAAGAATATTGGGGATCATTCACTATATAGATTATGCCAGCAACCAACTTAACGTAAACACGCCATTGTCACATACCCCGAGGAAAAAACAAACAAGACACACTACCATTAGAGCTACAAAACACGGATATACAGTTAGAAGAGGTAGACCCACAAACAGACGCATGGCACAAGGACAGACAAGGTAGCACGGATAGGGTAACCATGATTCCCCACCACCTACCACAGACACTTTACCAAAACATAAGTTTAGCAAGTCCATAGGTATCTGACACGACACATAGCTACCTAAAACATACTGCATACGACGTCAACCTTCATAGGTTCCCACACCCACTACGAACACCCACAAAAGAGCTAGAGAGAGCTCGTGGCTGACCGATCACGTAATATAAATGCACCCTGAGGGGTAACGACAGGAACTATGTACTAGTTAAGCAATATAATCTGAACGTTGGTTGTCTAGATTGCCATAATGTTAAGTGGCAACGGAGTTGTTCTCAGGAACGAATGTTATGCTTGTGCCTTATTTGAACATATTGCAGCAGATACACACAGGTCGTATGTGACCTCAATCTGCTGAACACTGAACCGAATAAGCTGTACTACCATTACTCTATCTAATAAAAACAGATTTACAAAAAAAAAAAAAAAAAGATTATGCCAGATGCTGATTGGCTACCAAGTGTTCCATTTCAGTTACTCTGTTTTTTGTCTTTTATTCACTAAACTTTCGTGAAAAATGTCTTTGCTGCTGAAGTTAAGTAAAGAAAGTTAATGCATAATACGAGCCTCCTGTCTTACTATAAAATCCAAATTTATGATCCTGGAAATATGCAAACAACTCTTGACACAATTCAAACATTCTAACAAGGACTTTACCTCATGATAGCCAACGGACTTCTGAATGCAAAAGCAGAGCAGAGTGGTGACTACCCATATCTTCACATAAAATTTTAAATAGTCGTGACTGTAATGGTCGACTTTTTATAAAATGAATAATCTGGACTGATTCATCTAGCACAGTTTTAAGTGAGATTGAAATATTTTTAGCTACCAGTGAATGTCTGTGAAGAACACAATGAGAACTGGTGCTGTTTTTTGCTATATTTCCTATTTGTGTCACAGCGCCTGCAACTTTCCCAACTATTGCTTTGGCACCATCACTGCACACATCTACACATTTGTCCCAATTTATACTGTGTGTGTGTTCATGAACTTCTGGATACAGTTAAAGATGTTCTCACCAGTGGTATGAGTTTTAAAAGTTTCACACAGAAGCAAGTCAATCTGTTTGTCAACAATATACCTAACATAAACCAACAAAACTGAAAGTCCTGCAACATCTGTGGACTTGTCTAATTGCAGTGAGTACCCATCACATTGATGCAGTCGAGAAATTAGTTCAGTATGGATGTCATCAGCAAGATCATGAATACGGCGCAAAACTGTGTTGTTGGAAAGTGGCACAGCTTAAATTTTTTTACTCAACTTCTCACTTAAAATACATGACACTATTTCTTTTGCACATGGTTTTATTAGTGATTCCCCAATTGTGTGTGCTTGTCCTGCAAGTGCTATGTGGTAACTCACTCTGTAAGAAGCCTCTGTGGGTTTTTCATTCGCATTTTGACAATTTTTGCTCATAGATGGTTTACTCTTCTGATACTCCTTTAGTTTTCGCTTTAAAAAGTCAGGTATTTATCTTTGTACTCTGCGTAGTTTTGATCAAAATGATGATGTAAGTTAGCAGGTGCTAATGAACTGTTTGGCAATATTTTATTGCAAAGTACGCATTATGCTTCAACACAATCTTCATTTCTGGCACCTGTGAATCCAAGTGACACGTAATAAGAAGATTAGTACAGTCTAGTAAGAAACAAGCCCAATACCAATCCTATTACCCTTAATAAAGTACTAGTCCAACATTGGAATAAGAAAACATTAAAATTTATAATTCACAACTTTATTAAATCCCTATAAGGATGATACAAAAACACACACACACAAAAACAGTGCCAGAAAAATGTGATAAAGTGAAAAAATAGAAAATAAATAAAATTGGCAATCAGATGGATCCTATATAGATAGTCAGAATGATCTCCCAGCTTGGAAATAGAATAGAAAGCAGGTGAACGTAACCTGATACTATGTTACAAAAAATGCATACAAATTAAAAAGCACCCAGCTAAGTCTTATGAGCTGCTGGTGTCTAGGAAAGTCTGATATAGTATCTAATACAGGGATGTCCAAACTTTTTTCAAAGAGGGCCAGATTTGATGAAGTGAATATGCGTGAGGGCCAACCATTTTGCCTGACCATTAAAATTAAATGCAAAATGTATTGCAAACGGCATACTTTTCATTTCATCTCTTTATTATACTGTCTCTTTATTCCGTTTCTTCTCTCTTTATTCTGTCCCTTCTCTCTTTATTCTGTCTCTTCTCTCTTTAATTCTGTCTCTTCTCTCTTTATTCTGTCTCTTCTCTCTTTAATTCTGTCTCTTCTCTCTTTAATTCTGTCCCTTCTCTCTTTATTCAGTCCCTCTTTATTCTGTCTCTTTTTATTCTGTCCTTCTTTATTCTGTACCTTTTTATTCAGTCCCTCTTTATTCTGTCCCTCTTAATTCTGTACCCTTTTTATTCGTTCCCTCTTTATTCTGTACCTTTTTATTCAGTCCCTCTTTATTCTGTTCCTTCTATATTCTGTCTCTCTTTATTCTGTCTCTCTTTATTCTGTACCTTTTTATTCTGTACCTTTTTATTCTGTCCCTCTTTAGTCTGTCCTTTCTCTCTTTATTCGGTCTCTCTTTATTCTGTACCTTTTATTCTGTCCATTCTCTCTTTCTGTCCCAGCAGTTAGAAGGAACCAAATCCCGCAATTGTGCGCACCAAATCCCGCGAATCCTGTGACTTTCAAGAGATCGCGAGAATGCAGACTGAGGTCACTGCACTTCCGTCTGCATTCTCGCGATCTCTTGGCCCCCAGTGAATCCCGGAGTGCCGCTCAGGACCGCGGTGTTCAAAGATCCAGATACTTTTTTTTAATGAAATCAATGCTTTGGAAGCAAGATAGGAGAAGGTATGAGTGTGAGCTAGGGAATGAGTGGTGTGTGGATTGGAGGGCAATGAGTAGTGATTATGAGATAGTGAGCCTTACCATAAACATATTACAGGAACAGATCATTCACAACAGCTTTGGCACTTCACTCCTTAAATAGTGACCGTACCCTAGAGCAGACATAGGCAATCTTTGGCACTACAGGTGTTGCAAACTATATCTCCTCTGATGCTTTGCCATCATTATGACTGTAAGAGCATTATGATAGATGTAGTCAATAACATCTGGAGTACTGAAGGTTGCGTATCTCCTAGGTTGCGTATGTTCTAGAGTATAAGCAGGCAGTACTATTTGACAAAGATTTAATAATCAGTTTTTTCCATGTATAGAGTATAGAAATTATAACCCAGAACCAGGTCCTTCAAACTCGAGTATAGTGTTGGTTGCTCATCTGCAGTCACATGAATTGGGAAAAAAACTAACGTTTTGTTAGCTCTTATTCAGCTACCTTATTCAGTTGAACTGCCTTATTCTGTTCTTCTAGAATGTGACAAAAGGAGAAAACAAAATTATGCACTAGTGAAAACCAAGTTAAGTTGCAAATTCATTTCAGAATTGTCATAGTACATAATTTCCCCTTATTGACATTCTCAGCTGTAGCCATATTATATGATATAAGTAATACAGATTGACTGGAGCAATGAGGGCCCCACACCAGCACCCTAGCATATATATTTTTTTAATCTTTATTTTATTGCGGCATATGAGATGGGATACAGAAGAAAGAAAAGGGAAATGTACGAGTTTTTCATATCATTATTTTATACTGATATACGAGTTTCATATATCATTAGCATTAGGTAGATACTTTTCCTTGTTTAGTAATGCCAAATTTTTTGTTTTTTAAGTCGTTTAACGAAAACATTTATAAAATATTTTAAAGGCAAGCATATAACGGTTATGATAAGTTACAACCATAGTACTGGAGCTATGCTTGGAGCCATGCAGTCAATGTAAATACAGTGTAAATACAATCATGCTATTCACCTAGACATTAGTTAGTACGTTGGAAGCATCTGAGTGCTGCGTGTCTATAAACATGTTAAACCGCTGTGCCTCAGCTGTGCGTGAGCCTTGGGTGTGTATAACGCTCTGAGTGAGCCTATAGTGGTTGTTTTCCTGTGGGCTGCCTATGAGTGTATACTGGTTTTATCTAAGTTTGGCTAAGTATGATACAAGGCATCGTCCCTGTGAGCCCTGGTCACCCGCTAGTTGTTCTGAGGCTGGATAGCTATTCAGTGCGAAGTAACCTGCTGATACACTATGTAGGTAGTAAACATGCGATTTCAAGATATAGGTAACTAGCAAAATATGCATAATCGCAGCTATACATATTAGACATGTCTATGGCTTATGAGCATTCTCCAAGTTAACGCAAACTGCGCTTATCATAGTACATATATAAAAATTAAGTCAAGCTTAGCATTGAACCCTCAGGGTCGATGAGACATACTGCTTAAAAGGGAGGAAAGCTATGTGCATCCATCTGAATGTAAACTGAACACACTCAAATATAGAACAAGCCAAACAATAGGCACATGTTTGATGTACGAATTAGTCATTTTTTACGCATGTTTAAGTGTCAGGCTAATTATACGTTGAGAACAATATGCATAAGGTGCCAAGGGGGAACTTGTCAGCTAGGCAGGAGTCCATCAGAGAGCGACAATGTAAGCTGGTCAGTGAGGGACCCTTATGGTTCGCAGCAGGGAGGCTTCACCAGTAGAGCTGCGAGGTAGGATGTCAGTGATTAGCCGATACCTCTGATGGGGAAGATGGTGCCGTCGGTCTGGAAAGTCCACAGGGGGGCAGCAGGGTGCGGGTAGGTTGCGGCCGCTCTCCAGCCCCAGGTCAGCAGGAAGGCCTGCACCTGTGTTCCACTGACCCGGTTTCTCGGTAAGGCTGGGTCGACCCTTTGTCGGGCGTTGGGTGTTTTGCCGTCGCCAGCGGCAGGCATGCCTCTGGCGGTGTGGTCGGGGCCTTGGAGACTGACTCCATGTGGTCTTCGGCCTGGGAAGGCGCTGGGGGCGGCTCACGATTGTTGCCACCTTTAGGTAACAGAGGCTCTGGATGGTCTGTCGCATTGTTCTGGTACCGCACCCCTGCCGTTGTGAGGGAGGCTTTGGGCCCAATGGTAGGTCTTTAGGCCTTGTTAGAATACTGTGGACGGTGCCTGGTGTCTTAGCTTGAGATTGTGAGGCAGTCCCTATTCAGAGTTGCGGCGTGTCCCTCCCTCTCGCTACTCTTTTCTGGCGTGTTTTGGACTGCCGCCACATTGGGGCACCGTTTAGTGCAGGCTCTGCGTTTAATTGTCGCGAGTCAGGCAGTCGTTTGTGTGGCCCGTTGGCAACTGTGTGGGTCTGGGCTGGATGGTGCATCTTTTCCTCCAATTTGTGCCAGAAATCTTGGAAGATAGCTGCATATCCCTGCTTGTCTTCTGTGTCGTCGGGCGTCCACGTGGCGTCGGCCATTTTAATCTGTTTGTTGCAGTGTGCAGCAGCCTTCATGGTATCACCCCACTCAGCCAGTCGATCAGGATTGTCGCTTGAGTTTGGGTCGGGAGGCACACCCATGCTGCAAAATGTGGACTGGGATGACCTCTCCGGCCCTGGGGGGGGGGGAGAACGGGACTCTTTGTGTTCCTTCCGGGGGGTAGAGACAGGGGATGGGAGAACAGCCATTTCTCCCGCCCGGAGCCCCCACTAGGCTGCAACCGCTCCGCATAGCTTTTGACAGTCGGCATCCCGGGTTTCCATACCAGGATACTCCGGCTGTTGTCTGCTAACATTAAGTCCCGTTTTTGGTCAGGCTGTGTGCGGCTGGAGTTCCGGCAAGATGCTTAGGAAAGTAGGTTGATAGGGAGCTCCGGCAAGTTGCGACCTTCTGCCATGCTAGTCAGGCCCCGCCCACACCCTAGCATATATTTAAAATAAAGCCAATGTTTCCTTAAATTTAGGTAGATCAAAGCTCCCCTTAGGCCAAAAATCCTCCAACTAATGCTTACCCAATATGGCAGCATATCCAACTGATGTGACTGCGCCTGAAAAAAATCTAGGAGATAATTTGGAAGATTTAGGAATGATTCTAATTATTCAGAAATTACTGCCACATTTGCAGGTCTGCTAATGCTGCTTGATCTAACTGAATAATCCTGTCAGACCCCGAGGAAAGCAATATCACGAGACATGAAATGAAAGATCTACCTCGTGGGATAATTCACATTGCATTATTAAGCACGCCCAACGTGATTGCAGGTCTTGCCTAGTGCATGTATTGCATTGAGAGCATTTGAGAATAACCTGCTGAAATCTATCTAGTTTCTCCTGTGGGAGACTAGCCTGCATGGCCAAAGTGTCAAGATTCATTCCCAGAAAACATAGTGAAGTGTGATACCCTTCTGTCTTATTAGGTGCCACTGGAATATCTAGTGTGTTAAAAAAGGAGAATATGTCACCTAATCCCATATGTACTGAATTTGTGGATCATAAACCAAGAATTAATCAAGATAGTAAAGAATCATAAAACACCTGGAGTGATTCAGCAAGTACTTTTACCAGCTTAGACAATTTGCTGGTTGGCTGTGTTCACAGTGACATATTTGAGAGATAACTCTTCAAATGGGATGAATGAATTGAGGCTGTAGAAGAATTATAGAAGAATTATGAGGCACTGACAAGTCCTTAATTAACCAAGGGCTTTGAGAGAATTTACCATATGCAACTCCAATAAGGTTAAACCTCCATGAAGAAATTTGTGATTCTGCAAGAGGACCTAACTCAAAACCTTTCTCAGCTTACTTCTGAATCAGCTTATCTATTCTGTCCATGTCTCCAACAGCAAATAACAGATTAGAACTTTCAACCCATGCTAGTAATACATTACTTAGATTTTTTTTTTACCAGACACATAGAACAAGAATGATCTCTCTACAATGACTAGTATAGACATGAAGCAAACAATATTAACTGTATGCACAAACATGATTGTTGAAATTGTTACAAATCAATTACTGAAAGGAACACTACAGGGTCAGGAACACAAATATATTCCTGACCCTATAGTGTATAGCTTGCCCATTTTAGCCCCCTTAGAAGGGGTTTAAACTCACCTTGTTTCCAGCACCTAAAACAGTTCCTGCAGGTCTGCTTCCAAACGTAGAAGGCTTACTGTACTACATAGGACAGTGTCCAAGGCTCCAAGTAGTTATATACTCCCCCAGCCTACCTAACTCCAGAATGGCACATTAGAAGTGCTGTAAATAGGCTTACCTACAGGAAATGCGCCTACAGGCAGGTACCTACTCTGCCAAATTGGAAATCCAGTCCTGTAGAGAAGTAAGGAATGTAAAGAAATAAAAATATTAGATATAGATGGGGCTTCCCAGTGAAACTTCTGATATACAGTGAAGGTCAACTTAAAGTGATCTCAACTCTGGTGGAAGGATATAGACAAACATTTGGAACATATTGCATTGTCAAGTGCCAGTCTTACCTAACTCTTCATCTGAAGAGTTGATTCTACCCAAAGAATGAAATGCCACCGTGTGAAAGTTCTGACCGGCTGCACACATGGTCCTATGCCCAAAACAGTTCCAGGGTATTTTGTGCTTTTGGCCGGTCAACTTCAGGAGTTCCATGTGAAAGAAATGCCAAACGCACACTCTGGCTTCTTGGTAGCGTTTGCTCGTATGAACCATACGAACAAACTACC
The DNA here is from genome assembly GCA_933207985.1 of Pelobates cultripes. Lineage (NCBI taxonomy): Eukaryota > Metazoa > Chordata > Amphibia > Anura > Pelobatidae > Pelobates > Pelobates cultripes. The sequence goes on from OW240916.1 coordinate 252,483,966, forward strand.
AAATGGCGCTCTTCTGACGTGTGTGGGGAAGGAGCAGGCATTCGTCCAAGTTCAGCGGTGTTCAGGAGTTTCAGTGTCCGATTTTAGTTCCACGCGATCGATGCCCAAACACTGCTGTCTGCATTCTCGCGAACAAGATGGCGCCACACAGTTCCCACTTGTTCATGCATATGAACGGCGGCCGCTCAGCTGCACAGTTAGAACCCACACTGATGGAAACATAGAAACATAGAATGTGACGGCAGATAAGAACCATTCGGCCCATCTAGTCTGCCCAATTTTCTAAATACTTTCATTAGTCCCTGGCCTTATCTTATAGTTAGGATAGCCTTATGCCTATCCCACGCATGCTTAAACTCCTTTACTGTGTTAACCTCTACCACTTCAGCTGGAAGGCTATTCCATGCATCCACTACCCTCTCAGTAAAGTAATACTTCCTGATATTATTTTTAAACCTTTGTCCCTCTAATTTAACACTATGTCCTCTTGTTGTGGTAGTTTTTCCTCTTTTAAATATAGTCTCCTCCTTTACTGTGTTGATTCCCTTTATGTATTTAAATGTTTCTATCATATCCCCTGTCTCATCTTTCCTCCAAGCTATACATGTTAAGATCCTTTAACCTTTCCTGGTAAGTTTTATCCCGCAATCCATGAACCAGTTTAGTAGCCCTTCTCTGAACCCTCTCCAAGGTATCAATATCCTTCTGAAGATACGGTCTCCAGTACTGTGTACAATACTCCAAGTGAGGTCTCACCAGTGTTCTGTATAATGGCATGAGCACTTCCTCTTTCTACTGCTAATACCTCTCCCTATACAACCAAGCATTCTGCTAGCATTTCCTGCTGCTCTATTACATTGTCTGCCTACCTTTTAAGTCATCAGAAATAATCACCCCTAAATCCCTTTCCTCATATGTTGAGGTTAGGACTCTATCAAATATTCTGTACTCTGCCTTTGGGTTTTTACGTCCAAGATGCATTATCTTGCACTTATCCACATTAAATGTCAGTTGCCACAATTCTGACCATTTTTCTTGTTTACCTAAATCATTTGCCATTTGGCTCATCCCTCCTGGAACATCAACCCTGTTACATATCTTAGTATCATCAACAAAAAGACATACCTTACCATCAAGACCTTCTGCAATATCATAAATAAAAATATTAAAGAGAATGGGTCCAAGTACAGATCCCTGAGGTACCCCACTGGTGACAAGTCCAAGCTTTGAATATATTCCATTAACTACAACCCTCTGTTGCCTGTCACTCAGCCACTGCCTTACCCATTCAGCAATATTGGAATCCAAACTTAAAGATTGCAGTTTATTGATAAGCCTTTTATGTGCAACAGTGTCAAAAGCCTTACTGAAATCTAGGTAAGCAATGTCTACTGCACCACCCTGACAGTGGCGGATCCAGGGGGGGGGCAACAGGGCAATTGCCCCCCGAGATCCGATGCTTTCTCCTGCAGGGCCGGTGCTGTCCAAGCGCCGGCCCTGCTAAGTGCCTTCATGGACCGGAGGGGAGATCAGAGATCTCCCTCACCAGTCCGCAGGCATATTGCTGGGCAGCCGGCACGGAGAGAGGAGACCCGGGAGGAGCTCTAGCTTGCAACGCTCTGTTCTCGCGAGAGTGAACTCTAGCCTCAGGAGGTGCAGGCTAGAGTTCACTCCCCACTAGAACCACCAGGGATTCCACCAGACCACCAGGGATTACAAGTGATATCCCCCCTCCCTGGGCAAAGGTAGGAAGGGAGGGGGGATTATAAATAATATTTTATTAAAAAAATAATTTGTTTTACACAGCCCCCCATACACACTGCCCCATCAAACACACTGCCCCCACAGGCCACCATACACACTGCCCCACCAAACACACAGCCCCCACAGCCCCCCATACACACTCCCCCACCAAACACACTGCCCACAGCCCCCCATCACACTCACCCACCAAACCTGCCCCACAGCCCCCCATACACTCCCCAGCCAAACACACAGCCCCCCCGCACCCACACTGCCCCACCAAACACACTGCCCCCACAGCACCCCATACACACTCCCCCACCAAACACACTGCCCCCACAGCACCCCATACACACTGCCCTGAAACACACTGCCCGCACAGCACCCCCATACACACTGTCCCACCAAACACACTGCCCCCACAGCCCCCATACACACAGTGCTCCCCATACAAACAGTGCACCCCACATACACACTTCTCCCCATACACACTGCAGCCACACACACACTTCTCCACCATACACACAGTGCTCCCCATACAAACACTGCACCCCACACACACTGCACCCCCACACACACTCTCCCACACACACACAGTGCACAAACATTACACACACTTCTCCCTCACACACACCAAACCCCCACACAAACACTGCACCCTGACACACGTCTCCCCCACACACAGGACACCACCATACACACAGTGCACCCCCACACAAGCACTGCACTGCCACACATGTCTCCCCCCCCCACACACTGCACCCACATACACACAGTGCTCACACACACAAACACTTCCCCAACTGCACTCCCATACACACACTGCCCCTACTACACCTTCATACACACACTGGCCCCATACACACAGTGCTTCCACTGCACCCCACGTATACACACTGCACTCCCATGCACACACTACACCCCTCACACAAACACACACTGCCCCTCCTACACACAGTGCTCCCACTGCACCCCTATACATACACTGGCCCACATGCACTGCCTCCCGTACACACACACACACACACACACTCTGCACCCCTCACACACTGTCACCCATACCCACCCTGAATCCTTCACACACTCATACACACACACACACACACACACACACTGCCTGCTCTAACACACACACACTACTATCTATCCCCTACTACAGCCCCTATCCTGGCAGACCCCAGGTAAATTGTCAAACTTTTATTAAACCGTTTGACTATTTACTCTGGGAGGGCGCCACGGCACTCCTGGCATCATAACCACTACAGAGAGCTATAGTGGTTATTGTGCCTGGATTGTTTCTTTAAATAATCTGAGTGCCCCTCCCGAGATAAGACTCTGGATCCGCCAGTGCACCCAGATCTATAATTTTAGTTACCCAATCAAAAAAATCAATAAGATTAGTTTGGCATGATCTCCCTGAAGTAAACCCATGTTGTCTCTGATCTTGAAATCCATGTGTTTTAGATGTTCAACAATCCTATCCGTTAACATGGTTTCCATCACTTTCCCCACTACTGAAGTAAGGCTTACTGGCCTATAGTTGCCCGACTCCTCCCTATTACCTTTCTTGTAAATGGGCACAACATTCGCTAACTTCCAATCTTCTGGGACTACTCCTGTTAACAATGATTGGTTAAATAAATCTATTAATGGTTTTGCTAGTACACCACTAAGCTCTTTTAATAGCTTTGGGTGTATTCCATGAGGTCCCATTGACTTATTTGTCTTTACTTTTGACAGTTGAAATAGAACCTCTTCCTCTGTAAACTCACGTGTAATAAATGACTAATTTATCCTTTTTCTTAACTGAGGTCCCTTGCCTTCATTTTCATCTGTAAATACAAAACAAAAATATTAATTGAGGCAGTCAGCTAGACCTCTATCCTCTTCTACATACCTTCCCTCTTTTGTTTTTAATCTAACTAATCCTTGTTTTACTTTTCTTTTCTCATTTATGTATCTAAAAAAAAGTTTTGTCCCCCTTTTTTATTGACTGTGCTATTTTCTCTTCTGTGTGTGATTTGGAAGCTCTTACAACTTGCTTAGCCTCTTTCTGCCTAATAGAACTGTCAGGAGAGGTTAACAAGGGTCAATAAGCTCAGAGGTGATCCGCAGTTCATGGGTTGGTTCAGTTCCCAAACAGTCCAAGGGAATTCCACAAACCTAGTCTTTCAATAGCCTTTCAGCATGGCCCATATGCCTGAGGCAGAAGGCTAGCAAGCAGGATCCTCCAGGAGCTCGTGGCGAGGGCAAGTTTGCCATAGTGACAATGACACAGAGAGTGGCTGGGGAAGGGGACAATGACACAGAGAGGGATGGGAACGGGACAATGACACACACTGATGAGATGGGGAAGTGGACAATGACACACAAAGGGGCTGTGGAGAAAAAGACACATAAAGGAGAAAGTAAGAGACAAGACACAAAGTGGAAAAATGAGGAATTAGATACACTAAAGGGGATGAAAGGCACAAAAGGGGGGTGAAATACACAAAAATGGTCATACATTCAAATGATGGGATAAGAAACAGAAAAAAGGTTAGTTAAGAGACACACAGGTGAAGACGCATTTTGTTTTGTGGGGGGAGGGAGAGCGTCAAACTGCATCTTCGCCTGAGTTGTCAAAAATACTTGCACTGGCCCTTCATCTACTACTTCTCTGCAGACACCATGCTCACATACACACAATGCATCCACTACACACACCGCATACAGTATACAAACATAGACTCTGCATAACTATGCACAAACAATGCATCCACTACACAAACGCACACTCTGCATTCACTATACATACTACATAACATAATGGATGCGGGTGTGTTTTGGTGGGCGTGGTTTTAGTGGTGGTGTGGGGGGAGGCAGCATTTCATTCTTGGTCCCAGGCAGCACAATGTCTTGGGCCGGCTCTGGTAATACATGTAATATATATATGTGTGTCAGAGTGTGGAAGTTTGTATTATTAATACCAAATCCTGACAATAATACTATTTGAATGAGTTTCTATAAGACACTCAAAATAACAAGTATATCAGTATCCTCTGGAAAACTAATAATCAAACAACAATAAATGTAAATAAATACTATACAAAGTAATAGATGGAGATAAACACCATAGAAATACTGTAGGATAATCAGGTGGAAAAATAAGTGCCAAGTGGCTTGCCTCCTATCCTAAAGTAACCGAAATAATTGCTGAGATTCACAGACTTAGACTTTAATATAATCAATAGTGGTCAATGTCTGCAACTAATATCAGCTGTACATGAAAATACAAGGGGACTATAGGAATATACTTATACCCAGTGGGGTTCGAAAATGCTCAAAATAATATGAATTTTATAATAAATTGCATCACTTAATTGTGGTGTAAAAATATAAATGACTTAAAAAGAAAAAATTAAATAGATTCAATTTCGAGCAAAATGACAGGCTGTATCAGAGTTACAAATACCTCCCTATAACATGGAGAGCTATTAAAGATAAATAATAGTCAGTTCTATAAAACATAATTGAAAGAACACCATCCCTGTATAGCTAAACTCTGAATACTTAATCAATACATTTAACCAATAGAGGGTATCAAAAAAGCGATATTAGTGTAACTAAACGCTTGTATATTAAGTAGCCCCATAGATAGATAGTATCCAAATAAGCCTTTAGTATATAGACTCCACTTGTATAGGGTATAAGACAATAAACAGAGGTGAAAAGGAAAGTGATAAAGCGTGCTACATGTGCAGAACCATACTTAGAGTGTTGGTTCCTTGCACATTGTGATAGAGTGCCCTGTGAAGTGAGAAAAAGTGGGGAAAAATCCCTCTAAACCCGAAGTGCGTTTCGGTGCCTTAGTAATGCACCTTCGTCAGGGGCCAAATCCGTACTGATCGACGGGTCTCTTATAAGTACATGTCCCTATTGAAACAATTTTCAAACCACCAATCAGGAAGCAAAAAAAATAGAGCCAATGTTCCCAATAACTCATTATGTTAATGAGTGTTTCAAAGGAGCCAATCAGATCACTATTCCTATTCATGGAGTTTCAATTGATAATTAGCATCTTTGGTTAACCCCTCATAGGGAGATCTATCAACACAGATTTAGTAAAATGTGGACTAAATTTAATATTTGTTTCCCACCAACCTAAGTGAAGGTTAGCATAGGAGGGAGCACACGTCGTCCCCATAGCAGTCCCCTTCACTTGGTGGTAATATTTACCTCCAAACAGGGAGTAGTTATGTGTAAGGATAAAGTGTAAAAGCTTTAAGACAAAGTTTCCCCCCACTTTTTCTCACTTCATAGGGCACTCTATCACAATGTGCAGGGAACCAACATTCTAAGTATGGTTCTGCACATTTAGCTTGCTTTATCACTTTCCTTTTCACCTCTGTTTATTGTCTTATACCCTATACAAGTGAAGTCTATATACTAAAGGCTTATTTGGATACTATCTATCTATGGGGCTACTTAATATACAAGCGTTTAGTTACACTAATATCGCTTTTTTGATACCCTCAATTGGTTAAATGTATCGATTAAGTATTCAGAGTTTAGCTATACAGGGATGGTGTTCTTTCAATTATGTTTTATAGAACTGACTATTATTTATCTTTAATAGCTCTCCATGTTATAGGGAGGTATTAGTAACTCTGATATAGCCTGTCATTTTGCTCGAAATTGAATCTATTTAATTTTTTCTTTTTAAGTCATTTATATTTTTACACCACAATTAAGTGATGCAATTTATTATAAAATTCATATTATTTTGAGCATTTTCAAACCCCATTAGGTATAAGCATATTCCTATAGTCCCCTTGTATTTTCATGTACAGCTGATATTAGTTGCAGACATTGACCACTATTGATTATATTAAAGTCTAAGTCTGTCAATCTCAGCAATTATTTTGGAGACTTTAGGATAGGAGGCAAGCCACTTGGCACTTATTTTTCCACCTGATCGTCCTACAGTATTTCTATGGTGTTTATCTCCATCTATTACTTTGTATAGTATTTATTTACATTTATTGTTGTTTGATTATTAGTTTTCCAGAGGATACTCATATTCTTGTTATTTTGAGTGTCTTATAGTTTTCTTTATTAGGGGTTATGCCCCAAGACACCTCTGGAGTGTCTTATAAGGTGTGACCCTCTACAGGGTGTAGTGGATTAGTCTGGTTCTTGACAGCCACCACCTGTAGATGTTTTTTTCTTTTTGTATATTGTATGAGTTTCTGCCTGAACTCGTAACTATATCAGATTTGAAAATATCACAAAATTAATTGCAAACTACACAGATCCTATCCTACTATGATTCATTTACATATACCAAAATAGGAACAGATTAACATTCGTCTCACATTCTATACTGCCAGCATGAAAATACATATTTACATAGATTAAAAGAGACTTGCGTCCATCAAGTTCAGCCTTCCTCACATTTATTTTTTGCTGTTGATCCAAATGAAGGCAAAAACCCCCAGCTTGAAGCACTTCAATTTTGCAACAAGCTGGGGAAAAAATTCCTTCTTGATCCCAGAATGGCAGTCAGATTAATCATTGGATCAAGCAGTTATTACCCTACATTGAAAGATTATATCCTTGAATATTCTGTTTTTGCAAGTATGCATCTAGTAGCCGTTTGAACATCTGTATGGACCCTGATAAAACCACTTCTTTAGGCAGCATATATCACATCCTTATTGTTGTATATTCAATATGTGGTCTTACCAGTGATTTATTAAGAGGCAAAATGATATTCTCATCCCGAGAATGAATGCCCTTTTTAATGCATGACAATACCTTACTGGCCTTAGCCAGATTGACATTGCACATTGTTGCATAGTTTGTTGTCTATAACAATTCCCAAGTCCTTTTTGTGTGTTGTTATCCCTAATTTGCTTCCGTTAAGGGTATACGTTGCTTGTGTATTCTTTACGCCGAAGTGCACAACTTTGCATTTTTCAACATTAAATTTAATTTGCCATTTGAGTGCCCATTCCCCCAGTCTATCAAAATCCCTCTGCAGCAAAGTAATATCTTGCTCACATTGTATTATAATACAGAGCTTTGTGTCATCTGCAAACACTGAAACATGACTTTCAATGCTTTTTTCAAGATCATTTATAAACATGTTAAATAGAAGCGGTCCCAGAACAGAACCCTGAGGGACACCACTTGCCACCTCTGTCCAGCTTGAAAATTTACCATTAATGACAACTCTTTGTACTCTATTTTTAAGCCAATGATCTACCCAAGAACAAGCATTTTCATCTAGACCGATTTCCTTCAGTTTGAACACTAATCTATTGTGTGGAATGGTATCAAATGCCTTGGCAAAATCCAAATAGATCACATCCACTGCAACATGAATCTATCCAAACCCTTTTGAGATTATCTGTGAACAACCATTACCTACTATATTTAAAAATGAAAATGAAGCACAGGACATATTCAGGTTAAGATTGCAGCATAGAAGGAAGGGTTCTTCAAGTCCACTGAATATGTGATATTACTTCCTGTGTAGGATTAGGATGGTGGCTCTTGCAAGTCTTTTCTTTTATCGGTCACTACATCTCTGTATATTAACATTATGTTAATGTGCGCCCACATTGATATGACTGTTCAAGGTTGAAACATTGATCTGATTTCATATGAATAACAATACGTTTTCATGTTATCAATAAAATCAGTGAGTGCACCATTAGAAGTAGTCCTTGTTTTCAAAATCCTATATTGCATGGAGGTTAATAGCAAACCCTACATTTAAAAATTACAATGTGAGTGACACTGTGCAGTGTGTGTGGCACTAAAATTCAGGGCAACAGATCCCTGATGATATCATTTCAGCCTCTTTTGTATATGTCCACTGCACATATATGTCCAAACACTAGGAGTCTATTCACTAACAACCAAATGAGCCCATTAGGATAACAGGTTAAAGACTAAATGAACCAGGTGAGACCTAACCAGGGATGCTACCAGTAGTGAGATGGGTGCATGGGTGCAGAAAAACAAATGTGAAATCTATGGCCAAGTGTATATTTTAATAAGGAAGTGGAATATCCTCATGTAGTTGCTTGAAGCCTGCCTGTAATCCTGATGTAAACTAAATACAGACATAGAATGTCCCTGTGCATGCCCACATGTAAGGAAATACATGTGCACAACCTGAGGCACTTATCCATGTAGAGGTACCAGGGAACTCCCACCTTGTCTTTAGATAACTCACCTTGCCTCTCCAGGTGAGTGAAATAAGACCTAGAATGTTATGTCAGCCAGAGTGAGAATTTTAATCTGCAACACTATCAGTAAAGGAGCAGTGTGGCTAAATGTCTCATCCCCCCTCAAAATAGACTATTGGATAGTTTTCTATGTCAAGGTATTCTAGGCCTCAGATATGTGTTGACACCTCTGGGTGACGTCACCGATCAGGGCTGGCATTTGCACCCATCCGCCATAGAATGCAGGTGGTTGTAGACTGCAGCCTCGCACCATTATTCAGCAGAGAACGAGCAGCAAGAGGTGTGTAAGAATGTCTGTTGACACAGTACTGCAGGAGCGAGGCAGGATTTGTACAGGGCTTCTGCTAGCTTAACATTTTGTGGGGGTTGGGGAGTGTTTAGGCTGGTGACCCACAATCTCAAATGTTTTCCAGGCCTGGAAAAGCCATTGGTGGCGCTCATTACATGTGCATGGTGGAAAATGAAAAACAGTATGCATAATCTTTCTCTATTCTCCATGCTGCGCAGGTAATACTGAGGGATGTTGTAAGGGTATACGATGTCACACCTCACAGCTATATCAGCCTCCATCTGTCAAACTCATATATTGCTTGTACCGTGAGAGTTGGACTATACACTGACAGATCTGTGAGTTTCAAGAGCAAAAAAAAAAGCCATTCGCTTCTAAATGCCTGTCAGGTCAAATGTTAGCCACTGCTGTTTATTTACACCAGCTGGATCCTGTTTCTGTTGCAAAGTTCAAATTCTAATAAAGACCCGTTCTGCGTTTAATTATTATAATTGCTTTATTATTTTGTTTACTATTATTGCAATGTATGTATTTATTTGCAACAATTTGACATTTGCTCATTTGAGATATGATAGAAAGATTGCAAAAATATATTGTATATATTTCTAGTGCTTTTGGTTTCTTTTAACTGCGGTTGTCACATTTCCAAGTAGAGAAATTTCTATTAATGGTACCTAATCTCTGGGGAGTAGAAATGTGATTCACTGATATGGTTTTAATTCACTGTCTGGGTTAAAAAAAGGTTACAGATTCTCTTCCACTGTTATATACACAGCAGAAAGGAAACACTGATGCTAACTCTATTGTTAGCCAACAATTTCCAGTTATAATTTAATATGCAGTGTATGCAGCATATTGTCAAAGTGCTTCTGTTTCTCTCATGGAGGACTGACATCCCACAGGGTTAGTCACTAAAGTGAGAATTCAAAGTGAATTCAAAGTTTATTTTAAATTCAAAGCTGCTCTGTCATGTTATTTCTTTCTTTCATTTTTTGATTCCTTATGCCTCTTGTGTCTTAATGATTATATTCCCTTCTTTGTCACTTGCCTTTATTTATATTTATAATCTTTTCTTCCTCGTGCCAGATCTTAATACCTGGGCTTAATACCTCCATTTTGTTCTCCTCTCTCCGTGATGACTGCAGTTTGCCTTCTGTGGAATAATTTTGACTGATGAATTGTGGGTAAATTAGCTTAGCCACTGAAATTAATGTTTGCTTAACCCCTTATGGACACATGACATGTCTGACATGTCATGATTCCATTTTATTCCAGAAGCTTGGTCCTTAAGGGGTTAAAGGGACTCTCTTTTAACTGCGGTTGTCACATTAAAACCCCTTCAGTGACTTACCTGTATCCAGCGCCGATATCCCTCGGCACTGGTTCAGGGTCCGGCCACGCTCCTCCCCCACCAACGTCATCCAGCCGGGGAGACCCATTGCGCATGCGCGGACACCGGCGGGGGGAGACCTAATGCACATGCGCGGCAATGCCACGCACGTGCATTAGACCTTCCCATAGGAAAGCATTGAAAAATGCTTTCCTGTGGGAATTTCAGCGACGCTGGAGGTCCTCGCATAGCGTGAGGACGTCCAGCAACGCTATAGCATATGGAAAGTGTGCTATAAACACAGCCACTAGAGGAGGAGTTAACCCTGCAAGGTAAATATTGCAGTTTATGAAAACTGCAATAATTACACTTGCAGGGTTAAAGGTAGTGGGATTTGGCACCCAGATCACTCCAATGGGCAGAAGTGGTCTGGGTGCCTGGAGTGTCCCTTTAAACACTGGTCATTGCCAAAGAACATGCTCCCGAAAAGAAAATGTAGTCCCTATGTTATCTTATATATAACTAAAAAACTAAGGTGAATTAAAAAAAAACTAAAACAAAGAGAAGTAGAGAGATAAACAGCATTAATTTAAAAGCAAAACCTGCAAAGTAATTCCATTGTAGCCAAAATGGAAACCTTTTCAAAATGGAAAAAATTAGCTATGCTTCCATTTCTGATACTTAAATGTGAAACTGACTTTAACCCCTTAAGGACACATAACATGTGTGACATGCCATGATTCCCTTTTATTCCAGAAGTTTGGTCCTTAAGGGGTTAAATTCACTTTGAATTCTCACTTTAGTGAATAGCTCTGCCAGTTGAACTTGTTCACTCAAAGGTTTATAGGGGAACGACCATTTCCCTAAAATTTATTTTATACCATATTGAGTAAAACAAAAAATCGGGACCTATGTTTCATAAAATCCTTTTAATATAAGAGCATTAAGCTTAAGGGACACCATCCATTTTCATATATTGTGTCCTATATAATTATGGATTACCTTAGCAGTGGAACCCCAGATATTTATGAACTACAGTTCCTTTGATGCACAGCCAGCTTAAAGTCAATTTGAACAACATGGCAACCATAGCCACTGCATTCTGTGTGCTTGTGTAGTCCTGTTTCCACACAGATCCATTTTAGTAGGCAAAAATAATCCCAGTTTGGCTATTTTAGCATGAATTTGAATACACATCTTTTTATCAGTATTTTTATCAGTAGGTAGGTTTCAGCATGAAAGGCATGAGAGGATGAAATACTGATTATGTTTTATCCTTCACATAAGAAGAATGAAAAATAATCTAAGAATCATGTGACTGCTATGTTAACATTCTATTCAAATTTATTCACTATATTTGGATACGTGGACAAGATTTTAAAGCATTGTATGTTATTTGTACATACATTTGGCAATACATTTAACCTAGAAATAGTAATAGTCAAATTCAACACATTGTTACTTCAACACCGTGAGTTCTTTGAAGATTGAGGCAATTCATTTCCTGCCATGGTGGAACAGTCTATTCTCCCCTCTGTGATTTGGAGATTTTAGAGCTGTTGAGGGATAGAACTTTGATCCATAAGTACCCTGGTGATTGACAACAGTATTCCATTAGACATTCACTTTTCAGCAGGGAATTATGGGATACATAGGTCAACCATTGCATTTCAATTTTACCACGACAGGAGGCTTCATATTTTGCATTAACTTTCTTTACTATTACTGTCTCTACTGCCGACCGCGGCTGGCGGATGTGCGTGATTTACACATCCTATTCACCTCTATACTCGGTGCTGGGGCTGGCAGGGAACTTACACAAGTTTTGTTTTGCCTTACCAGGGCCCACGGGAGTTCTTCCCATCAGCGCCTCACGTGCGGCAGCCATCTTGGATCTCTCGCGATTACGAGATTCATGGTGACCATCTTGTTTTCCCCATTGCAGGCACTGAGTGCAAAATCTAACAGAATTACCGTCTGACAGAATCTGCTATAAAGCAACCTAAGGGAGTCATACAAGGTGATCATTATTCCAAAGATTCACTACTGCTGTACTCAATCTACGCTGAATAATTCAAACTGTATATGTTTATGATATGCTTGGTGTGCAGACTGCTTGTTCAGCTGCACGCAGGGGTGAGCCCCCTACTCTATATGCATATATTGCTGCCAGCGGTAACAATACCTACAGTGCTAAGGATTCATGTGAGGTCATATATATAACATAAAACCCACGTCCAAATGGTACCTCCCCAACGGGGGACTTTGGGAGTTACCCCTCTGGCTATTGAAAGTTTTTTCCACCTCCCCTTATTTTACAAGGGTTTCGCTCCCTTATGAACTAGCCGCTCTCATGACCAACATTATATTTGAGCCCTCATACAAACAAGAATATACTGGTGGGGATTTACAGAGATATTCACCCACATACCAGGCTACCCCCATTATTGCGCTGAGCAAGGGGTCTACCCACCAGCCCTCGAGTAGGCAAGTGGGCTAACACGTATGTCCTTTATTCCACAGGACAACTTATAAATAACCATGTCAGTTTCCCAACAACAGAACCACAAACTGCAAGCAATGATAAAAGCTGCCATCTCAGCCTCTATGGAGAAAGCTATCTCTATGATATTAATGAAAGGTGCCACAAGAAATTTCCACCCAAACTCGGGAACCGACACCGCACAATGCGGGGCATATGGGCTCAAAGGCTCCTTCTAAGGACCTCCATCCGCTTACCAAACGCCAAAGAGCCGGACTTACAAGACCACATGCTTGGGCAAAAGGGAAGACTCCTGCTAAATGCAGCAAACAATTATCAGGACCAGAGCTATCTCCACCGGTGATATCCTCAGAGGAGGATGAGACTTATCCTCCGACCATGGACGTCATAGATAAATGGCGGGCCGACGCCTCCGAGTCGGATGGCGAGGACGAATGGCAAGACCTACATGCAGATTAAAAATATGTCAATGTATTATCCGCTGCAGACTCAGTCTCGCAGGACACACAAGGCTCCTTCTTGGGGGTGAGGGTTTTTTCCTAGACAACCAGGGCTATCCCATCTTTGACCCGAGGATCATCCACCACCCACGATCCTCAGAGTGGAGCCTGGAGTAATTCACTCACTTCTAGATGCGCAAACCACTGGAGCGGGGGTAATTTAAAAGTACCCCAGTGTGTTCAATATTAATCTTAACATGAGAGATAAGAATGCTACTGCAATACATACTGCTTTAAACTGTTCACTGTTCAAGTCTTATACTAACCTTAACGATAGCACTTGTTAAGTGAATCCACTTAACTCTCCTGTCCACCTTGTTGATGTCAACATGCTACTATGTTTGTCTGATATCTCCCTCCACCCTATGCCTTGGAACATACACCATCTTTGAACAGCGTATTCAGATACCCAGCTCCTTATCTTCTACCAATACCTCAATGCCAGGACAGTTTGGTAGTTTATAAGCGAAGGTTTAAAAGCTGATCTTATGTCAGTAGGCATGTAATGTTTCTACTGTACTTTAAATGCCCAGTGCATGTGGATGTATAAAAAAAAAAGATCTTCACAATGAGAGAATACACAATTCCTATTTTTACTTATAAAAATAGGACCCTGTATAGGAGGTTAAGACTTAAAGGGGCATTGTAGTAACCCATACCACATCATCTCAATGAAGTGGTCTGGATGCTGTGTCCCTATAGTTTTAACCCAGCAATTTAAATAAAATTGCAGTGTTTTAGAAACTGTAATGTTTACATTGCAAGGTTACATCCAACTATAGTGGCAGTCATACTGACAGCCACTAGAGGTGCTTCTGCATTGACCGACTTCACTTCACACGGATGTCCCCGTTGACTCGAAGCTTCCCAAGCTTATAGGACGGTTCTCCTGCTCTCTGAGTGAATTGATGGTGTAAAGGTCTGTGCAAAAGAATTGATTGGCATGTGTGGGAGGGACATTTAATAGGTTTTCTCACAATGCCTGCATTTACTAACAATTCTGATAGCACATTGTATAAATATAATCAAATTTACACCCTTTAAAGAACATGCAAGAGGTTTCCTATCTCATGAACGGTATTATGCCAGGAGAACCATGAACATTTTTAGATTATTTGGCTTTATAACACTCCATTGGTACAGTAGCAGGATGGGTTATTTTAGTTCATTCAACCCTATTTTTTTTAAATGAACACTGTAGGCACACAGACCACTTAAGCTCATTGAGGTGATCTGAGTGCAGTGTCCTTGTCCCCTTAACTCTGCAATGTAAAACTGTAATGTTTACATTGCATTAAGACTGCCTCTAGTGTCTCTAGTCTAGCTTTCCTGATGCACGTGGAGGTTAACTCTGTGAAATGATACTGGACATCCTCACAGCCTGCGAGAGGACTTCCAGCATCATGGAAATACCCATAGAAATGCATTGAGTCAATGATGAAGGCCTAATGTGTGCCTGACGTCAGAGAAGCCGGAGTGTGGGCCACCGTAAAAGGACATCGGCACTTGAACCAGGTATGTGAAAGAAAGCGTTTTTTAAACCCTTTGTTCGCTGGAGCGGGGGGAGGGAATTAGAGGCAGAGAAACACTATCGTGTTAGTTATAGAGTTTTGCATTCCAAAATCTATAGTATTTCTTTAAGTTTTTACTATTGGTCAACTTATCCCATATCTAAATATATTTAGGGGATTCAATTGGTATTAATACCCCCTTTTGTATATTATTAAGTAGTGAGATTAAGGAACCGTAGTTGAAGGGGAAAAAAGAGAGAGTTATTGTGGTACTCCACTTGATAAAATGCCCCCATCTCACATGGTGTGAGGGGTTACGTTTGTCTCCTATCCATCCATTTTATAAGGCATCCAGAGAACCCCCACACCAAGTTCATAGAAAAACCTCAGGAGTTACTCATCAGTAACTCAGGATTAATAAATACTTGGTTTTGTCATGGCTTCTGTGTTTACCCAAGCTGGTTGAAACCAAGCAGGGCCGGATTTAGAGAAAGCAACTGCAATAGCCCCTAGCAAAAAGTTGAGCAGGTAATGTTTCCCAATTTTCTTGTTTTGTTTTAACAAACTAACTGCACCTATAGGTTTGAATGAATACACCCATCTATATCTCACAACAGGAGTATGCCCTTATTAAAACACGCACACACAAATATATATATATATATATATTTTTATTTTTTTTGCTTGTGGTTAACTTCAAATTGTATTATAACGTGCATTAAAAAAGAAAAAGATCTGCTTCCCACTGATTATTTTTCTATTTTTATTTTGATGATTTTATATGTGCGTTGGAAATCAAGTATCAATAATCTGGATGGAATTTTAGATTAGATTTTTATGGGCTGTAAAAATAAACCATTTCAGCTTTATGATTCTATTGATATTCACAATTAGATGCTCTTGGTAGCAAATGCTAAAATAAATACATATCTGAAGCAGATGGCTGATGTCAGGCAGTTTTACTGTACTGCTCAGCAAACACATTTTAAAGAGGTATGTTTTAATAAAGTTTAATTTACCCAGACTAACATAAAGCTATTAATATAGAGAAACCTTTATCATATCTCTACTGTAGTAACTAATTTAATTTATTACATTACATTAATGAAATCTTTGAAATTATTCATCCCAGGGTTAATGTACCCGTTAGGTCGCCCCACTAAGATCGCAATTGTGAAGGAGGATTGTAGCTGTGTCCTTTATACATTTTCTATTCTAAGAACACAAATAGGATCAAATGCTAAGGACTAAATAAGACATTCAGGGAAAATCCATGAATTTGATCTGAAATATGAATTCAGATATTCACTAAAATCAAATCAGGGGACTAATGTATGTTTGCTTGTTTTTACAAATATCTATAAATCCACAAAAGTATATACTCAGTTAAATAAGCTAATATGTAATATGTATCAGCCCATTAAGTGCCTACAATACATTTTATATCATAGTGCTCATCATAGGTCAGCAATCTGTTCAGATGAATGATGAATTAAACCTGCCGAAAGAGAACAAGGGGAACTTGCCATCACTTAATAGGTTCTGCAATACATACCTAAAATTATGTATACAATTCCAATATATATATATATATATATACAAAGATAAGTCCTACGTTCAAACTCCCGGACCACGGACGGCAGCATAGTATATATCAGCCTCAGTGCATACAATAAAAACCAAAGAAAAGAATTGCTTGCGCACTATCCCAAATCCCTATGCATATTTAAATAACTGGAGGTTTTTAGTATCACTCCTATGGTCGTTAGATGGAAGCTCACCTGCCACATCTAGGCAAACGTTTTAGGTAAGTCTTACACTAACAATTCACTTTGCTTCCTTCAGCTTCAGTTAGAATCTCTAATGAGACAGAGAGGGGTATTCTTCTAAACTCCTACATACTTATTAACCCGCAATAGGGAACTCATGGAGTGGGGGGTCAACATTTTACCATGGCTGTGTGATACAAAAGTAAATACAAGGATACTAATAAGTCCTTCACTCAAACTCCCACTACTCCTGGGCGGCCACCCCATGTGTTTCCTATTAAGGGTTAAAAAGTATGTAGGGGTTTAGAAAAATGCCCCTCTCTGTCTCTTTAGGCGAGCTTCCATCTAATAGCAAATAAATTATACACCCCTCCCCTCCCCCCAAAAATGCTTTTATTTATATAGTTTTTGGAAAATTTACACTTTTTCTAAAAAATAAATAAATAAAAATCAATGTTCTCTGTAAATAAGAATAAATTCACACATTAGTGTCAGTGTATAATGTGTACTAGCAATATTCCCATTGTGACTTCTGGGCAATTGTCTTCTTTTTTACATGGAAAACAGCGCTAAGTTAGCATAAGTGAAATATTTATGATGGCAAGTTAGTAGTAATAGTCTCAGCCACACGCAGCTTTGAATGCTCTTCTACCTACTCATATTATTACTGTGCTTTGCTGCTGGAACAAGTTGACCTTTGAAAATCGTAGTGTCACAAAACAAAAGTTGTATGTAGGCACAACACCTACACTTAGAGCACCAGAGGCGGAGGTGAGATCTTTCTGTTTGTTTAGCATCAGATTAGTATGAAGGCTTCTCTATAAACAGACAGGTCAAAATGTAGCAATTTGTATTAACTGTAGGTTATAGAGTCTGTTTAACCATTATACATCACATTGATTTGTAAAACTAATTATAGATAGAGAGAGATAGAGAGAGAGAGAGATACATAGATAGATAGATAGAGAGATAGATAGATAGAGAGAGAGAGAGATAGATAGATAGATAGATAGATAGATAGATAGAGAGATAGATAGAGAGATAGATAGATAGATAGAGAGATAGATAGATAGAGAGATAGATAGATAGATAGATAGATAGATAGATAGATAGATAGATAGATAGATAGAAGCTCTATGCTGTTTTATATACGTGAAAATCCGGTAATATCAAGAGGAAAAGAACTAAAGTGTTATATGGCTAGACAGTGAAGTAGACGATATAAAATAGTGATCTGGCCAAGAATCAACAAATTAAATCATGCAAGATAATAAATCTTGGCCCAGGCTAATAACTTTATATCCACCCTTCCGATTTCCTTAGTACTCTAGTAGGATGTCTATCAAGACAAACTTGAAAATGTACACCTAACAAGGAAAACACAATATTTAATATCCATGTAGTTGATGGTTGAACTATGAAGTAAGATCCAGCCAAACTGAGAATATTCATAAACTATAAAATAAATATTTACGAAAAATACTTTCCACATGAACCACTGACATGCATCTCTTCGAGCATTGCTCCATATTACATCATTTCTTCTACACACATAATACTTATTTAGACAGCACTATAAAAACATGTCTACGAGAGGAGGTGACATAAACCCAATCTAGTTTAGCCTCAGGGATTTCCTGTTACTTCATCAGAGAACTCTAGTTTTTCATGAGAGATATGAGAAATAAATTACTCATATAGGCAGGCCTCCGGAAAATGACTGTACACTACAAACAACTAAGTCAATCCCATCATGACTCAAAGTCTTAGCTGACTGGCCGGCATGTGCAGATTCTGACAAACAAAGGTAATATGATAATGTTTTATTGAGCTTAATGTGGGAGTAGGTGTTAGTTACGCAAACGTGATTGTTATTCTTTCATGTTTTTTTTTTTTTTTATAAACAACTTGTGATGTGAGCTGAATTTGCACATTATTGCAACAATGTTAAGTTCATATTATTTTTTAACAATGGAAAATGTTACAAAAACATTCACTTTATGTGAACTGGCAAAAGAGCCAGAAATTGTCTAAACAGAATAAGATAAAAGAAGCAAAGAGGATACCACTGGGCCTATCGAGGGGCGATAGAAGCAATCTGAGAGTGAACAAGTGGCGGGTGGGCATCATATATCCATGGTTTTTATAATAAAGGTGGTCAATGGAGTTAGTTCTAAAGCAGATTTAATTATTTGTTCAAACAAGTGGTATAAAGTTATTACATATCTATCCCATTACTGGAAAGAATTGTAGGTGAAGGAGAGAATAGGGGATTATTTTGACCATATTTATTAAAGCGGTCTAAAAAGTTACAGTTTTCTATAGATCCATTTACAATGAAATAAGTCTAAATTGTAATATGAGACTATTGTCACTAGGCAGAGTGTCCATTAAAATGGTAACAACAGAAAGAAGTAAGCCTAATGTAATAGCTTAGAAGAGATTTATTGCTAAGTTGCAGCTGTTTTTTTGAGTGAGTATGGGAGTGTGTCTCTGTGTGCATTGTTAGTGTGCGTATGGGTGTGTGTTTCTGTGTGCATTGTTAGCGTGATTATGGGAGTGTGTCTCTGTGGGCATTGTTAGAGTGAGTATGGGAGTGGGTCTCTGTGTGCATTATTAGTGTGAGTATGGGTGTGTGTCTCTGTGTGCATTGTTAGTGTGCGTATGGGTGTGTGTTTCTGTGTGCATTGTTAGCGTGATTATGGGAGTGTGTCTCTGTGGGCATTGTTAGAGTGAGTATGGGAGTGGGTCTCTGTGTGCATTATTAGTGTGAGTATGGGTGTGTGTCTCTGTGTGCATTGTTAGTGTGCGTATGGGTGTGTGTTTCTGTGTGCATTGTTAGCGTGATTATGGGAGTGTGTCTCTGTGGGCATTGTTAGAGTGAGTATGGGAGTGGGTCTCTGTGTGCATTATTAGTGTGAGTATGGGTGTGTGTCTCTGTGTGCATTGTTAGTGTGCGTATGGGTGTGTGTTTCTGTGTGCATTGTTAGCGTGATTATGGGAGTGTGTCTCTGTGGGCATTGTTAGAGTGAGCATGGGGAGATCTCTGTGTGCATGTTAGTGTGTATTGGGAGTTTGTCTCTGTGTGCGCCTCTGTGCATTGTTAGTGTGAGTATGGTAGTGTGTCTCTGTGTGCATTGTTAGTGTGAGTATGTGAGTTTGTCTCTGTGTGCATTGTTAGTGTGAGTATGGAAGTGTTTCTTTGTGTGTATTGTTAGTGTGAGCATGGGAGTTTGTCTCTGTGTGCATTGTTAGTGTGAGTATTGGAGTGTGCCTCTGTGCATTGTTAGTGTGAGTATGGAAGTGAGTCTTTGTGTGCATTGTTAGTTTGAGTATGGGAGTTGTCTCTGTGTGCATTGTTAGTGTGAGTATGGAAGTGTGTCTCTGTGTGCATTGTTACTGTGAGTTTGGAAGTGTTTCTTTGTGTATATTGTTAGTGTGAATATGGCAGTGTTTCTCTGTGTGCATTGTTAGTGTGAGTATGGAAATGTTCCTTTGTGTGTATTGTTAGTGTGTGTATTGGGTTGTTTCTCTGTGTGCAATTTTACTGTGAGTATCACACTATTTCAGTCTGTGCAGTGTGAGTGTGGTAATGTTTATCTATGTGTAGTGCCAGTTTGAGTGTACAGCAATTCTCTATGTGCAATGTCTGTGTGAGTATGGCAGTGTTCGTGAGTCCAGTTTTGGTGCATACGGCATGTGTCGTGGCAGTGGCTTTGTTTCCTTTGGTTCTCAGTTGGTGGGACTTTTCCCTTGAATATGGTATCTGCACAATTATGAAATAATTACTATCCAGTTATCCCAGTCCTCCTTTAGTTGTTTCACTTTTCCCCTTGAGGTGCTGGGTTCCTGTGGTCCAGCTCTGAATGTGTGCACACCATTCACAGAATCTTTGTGGACATCTGAATGGTACAAGGTGCGAAGTCTGTGCTTTGTACCTTCATTAGAGATATGCTGTACCATTAGCTTCTCATTGCTGTACCAGGCTTAATTCTCCAGAGGACAGAGTGGAATAAAAGTGATGGTGGCCTAGAAAGATAAATACCATTACTGGACTCCAGACGCCTATCCTCACTTCTCTTTGGTCATTACTGAGAACTGTACTGGGGACAGAAGCTGTTGAGGTTTTATGAATAGTTACTGATATGATGAACGATTCATGAGGTAGGAAAATTATGGAAATCTTGTAAAGAACCAAAAATGAGCCCAGCTCTATAATACAAATAAAATAAAAACATAAGAGGAACTAAAAGGACACAAGCTTTGTGGGTGTCAGGAATTATAGAGTATCCCAGCACACAGATATAGGTCAGTTTAGGGAGATGGATAAGACAACATACTACTGGTTGTTAGAGGTGGCTAGGCAAGGATAAAAAGGTCAAAGACTGGCCGAGGGATAACCGATATCACCAGGGCGGTAAGGCAAGTCAGATTAGGTATAAATATAATCCATTAAAGGTTCAAACTATGTGCGGAAAGTATAGTTGTCCTTAATCGAGTAGATATGAGAGCAGCGAGTGTGTTGGTTTAATCTGTGCTGGAGGGCACATTGAATCTGGGACATGACAGAGTCTTATGCACAATTCGACGAGGGATTTCTTGCATATAATATGTGACTTAAATGTGTAGCTCACCATGTTTAACCGCTTAGTTAGAATGACTTATTTGTGCCTTGTATTTCACTATGAGTCTATCTTGGGGCAGTGTCACAATTATGGATATACTCTACAATGGGAATTTTCAAACTTTGTGAAAAAATAATATTGCTTGTGTGCATATAATAATTCCTTGACTTACTGTATGATGTTGTTATACCTTCCTCATATTGGCGCAATAATGTATGCATTAACATTATTTTAACAATTGGATTTTCTCTCTGCAACCTATTGTCTCAATGCACAAGATCTCTCTCTGTCTAGATTGTAAGCTCACAAGTTGTTCCTTAGCACTTTGCAGGAGGTGCTGAAGGCATTAAAGCCCATGGGTAGGGCTCTATACTTTTGTATCAGTATGTCCAATTAATTATTTTTTGCTTAATTTGTAAAGTGCTCTGGATAAGATTGCTTTTTAACACCTGTAAATAAATAAATCAAATTACAATGCCTCAGCTATTAGGATTGTGGTTTAGAGATACATTGCAATATGACAAAATCACTGTGTAATCAAAAATGAATACTTTAGTGTCAGTTTACTGAATGGAAATACGTGTTTTTATTTTTAGCTATGCTACGTGTTTGCACTATAATGTGATTTACTAGCAGTTGTAAGTTCTCACATACTCTGCAGTTCAATTTTAATTTCATTGGTTCAGGACATGCTCACACCGTACATGTCAGAGTGCTGGAGAAAAAAACTCACAGTTGTCTGCAATTTGTGTGAGTGTGTCACAGAGCTCTGTGGTGATAAACATAGTAAGTATACTGTGGAGCCTTGCAGCTATAAAACTCACAGTTCACAGTTCTATTGCAATATATTCATATTTCATGGGATTTTTTTTTAACTTTTCCTGTGGCTTTCTGCTTAGTTTTATGTTTTGTTTTTACACCAGCAACACCAACTGTCATCAAATCCCTTTATGCCCAGTTCCTTCAGCTCAGTCCCTCCCCCTTAACACTCATTGTTATTATAATTATTATTTTCTTATTTTTAAGCATATTTGCATCCTCCCACTTGCTTGCCTTTGCCCGACAGTGGCGTCTCCAGGATTCATACTTAGTGCGGGCACATAAGGGACCAGGGACAAAAGTAGGAGGGCAGTTATAGAATTTGTATATATGTGTGTTTATAAATATATATAACATACACACACACACACACACACACACACACACACACTGCTCACAAAAATAAAGGGAACACTTAAACAACACAATGTAACTCCAAGTCAATCACACTTCTGTGAAATCAAACTGTCCACTTAGGAAGCAACACTGAGTGACAATCAATTTCACATGCTGTTGTGCAAATGGGATAGACAACAGGTGTAAATCATAGGCAATTAGCAAGACACCCCCAATAAAGGAGTGGTTCTGCAGGTGGTGACCACAGACCACTTCTTAGTTCCTATGCTTCCTGGCTGATGTTTTGGTCACTTTTGAATGCTGGCGGTGCTTTCACTCTAGTGGTAGCATGAGATGGAGTCTACAACCCATACAAGTGGCTCAGGTAGTGCAGCTCATCCAGGATGGCACATCAATGCGAGATGTGGCAAGAAGGTTTGCTGTGTCTGTCAGCGTAGTGTCCAGAGCATGAAGGCGCTACCAGAAGACAGGCCAGTACATCAGGATATGTGGAGGAGGCCGTAGGAGGGCAACAACCCAGCAGCAGGACCGCTACCTCCGCCTTTGTACAAGGAGGAACAGGAGGAGCACTGCCAGAGCCCTTCAAAATGACCTCCAGCAGGCCACAAATGTGCATGTGTCTGCTCAAACGGTCAGAAACAGACTCCATGAGGGTGGTATGAGGGTCTGACGTCCACATGTGGGGGTTGTGCTTACAGCCCAACACCATGCAGGACGTTTGGCATTTGCCAGAGAACACCAAGATTTGCAGATTTGCCACTGGTGCCCTGTGCTCTTCACAGATGAAAGCAGGTTCACACTGAGCACATGTGACAGATGTGACAGAGTCTGGAGACGCAGTGGGGAAAATTCTGTAAGAGCTTAGTGGTGTACTAGCAAAACCATTAACACATTTATTTAACCAATCATTGTTAACAGGAGTGGTCCCAGAAGATTGGAAGTTAGCGAATGTTGTGCCCATTTACAAGAAAGGTAATAGGGAGGAGTCGGGCAACTATAGGCCAATAAGCCTTACTTCAGTAGTAGGGAAAGTGATGGAAACCATGTTAAAGGATAGGATTGTTGAACATCTAAAAACACATGGATTTCAAGATCAGAGACAACATGAATTTACTTCAGGGAGATCATGCCAAACTAATCTTATTGATTTTTTTGATTGGGTAACTAAAATTATAGATCAGGGTGGTGCAGTAGACATTGCTTACCTAGATTTCAGTAAGGCTTTCGACACTGTTGCACATAGAGGGCTTATCAGTAAACTGCAATCTTTAAGTTTGGATTCCAATATTGTTGAATGGGTAAGGCAGTGGCTGAGTGACAGGCAACAGAGGGTTGTAGTCAATGGAGTATATTCGAAGCTTGGACTTGTCACCAGTGGGGTACCTCAAGGATCTGTACTTGGACCCATTCTCTTTAATATTTTTATTAGTGATATTGCAGAAGGTCTTGATGGTAAGGTATGTCTTTTTGCTGATGATACTAAGATATGTAACAGGGTTGATGTTCCAGGAGGGATAAGCCAAATGACAAATAATTTAGGTAAACTAGAAAAATGGTCAGAATTGTGGCAACTGACATTTAATGTGGATAAGTGCAAGATAATGCATCTTGGACGTAAAAACCCAAGGGCAGAGTACAGAATATTTGTTAGAGTTCTAACCTCAACATATGAGGAAAGGGATTTAGGGGTGATTATTTCTGATGACTTAAAGGTAGGCAGACAATGTAATAGAGCAGCAGGAAATGCTAGCAGAATGCTTGGATGTATAGGGAGAGGTATTAGCAGTAGAAAGAGGGAAGTGCTAATGCCATAATACAGAACACTGGTGAGACCTCACTTGGAGTATTGTACACAGTACTGGAGACCTTATCTTCAGAAGGATATTGATACCTTAGAGAGGGTTCAGAGAAGGGCTACTAAACTGGTTAATGGATTGCGGGATAACACTTACCAGGAAAGGTTAAAGGATCTTAACATGTATAGCTTGGAGGAAAGACGAGACAGGGGGGATATGATAGAAACATTTAAATATATAAAGGGAATCAACACAGTAAAGGAGGAGACTATATTTAAAAGAAGAAAAAACTACCACAACAAGAGGACATAGTCTTAAATTAGAGGGACAGAGGTTTAAAAATAATATCAGGAAGTATTACTTTACTGAGAGGGTAGTGGATGCATGGAATAGCCTTCCTGCTGAAGTGGTAGAGGTTAACACAGTAAAGGAGTTTAAGCATGCGTGGGATAGGCATAAGGCTATCCTAACTATAAGATAAGGCTAGGGACTAAAGAAAGTATTTAAAAAATTGGGCAGACTAGATGGGCTGAATGGTTTGTCACATTCTATGTTTCTATGAGATGAGATCCTCAGACCTCTTGTGAGACCATATGCTGGTGTGGTTGGCCCTGGGTTCCTCCTAATGCAAGACAATGCTAGACCTCATGTGGCTGGAGTGCAAGACAAAGGCATTGATGATAAGGACTGGCCCGCCGGTTCCACAGACCTGAATCCAATTGAGCACATCACGTTGCACCACAGACTGTCCAGGCGTTGGCAGATGCTATAGTCCAGGTCTGGGAGGAGATCCCTCAGGAGACCATCCACCACCTCGTCAGGAGCATGCACAGGCGTTGTAGGGAGGTCATACAGGCACGTGGAGGCCACACACACTACTGAGCCTCATTTTGACTTGTTTTAAGGACATTACATCAAAGTTGGATCAGCCTGTAGTGTGTTTTTCCACTTTAATTTTGAATGTGACTCCAAATCCAGACCTCCATGGGTTGAAAAATTTGATTTCCATTTTTTAATTTTTGTGTGATTTTGTAAAGAACAAAGTATTTCAGAAGAATATTTATTTCATTCAGATCTAGGATATATTATTTTTGTGTTCCCTTTATCTTTTGAGCAGTGTATATATATATATATATATATATATATATACATACATACACAGGGCTCGACAAATTTCAGATGCCAGGTCGCCATGGCGACTAGACATTCCGCCCTGGCGTCTGGTACTTGTCAGTCCTTTGTAAGCCGCGCACGAAACATTAAAGCCGGCCGCCGCAGGAAGCATGGAGGCAGGGCGTCAAGGGAGCAGCAACCTTCCTGTAGTTCGTCTCTGCTTTCTTGCGCACTGTTTAGTGACATGACCTCACTCCAGGCCCGGCATCACTACAGAGAGCGTGCAGGGGAGCAGAGAGAAACTGCAGGAAGATTGAGAGGAGACACACTGGACGCCAGAGAAAGATCCACTCAGCTCTCCCAAAGGTGGGGAGGCTGGGTGGATTTACATAAAACTAAATATAGCAATTTGTGACTGTGTGAGAAAATGTGTATGTGTGTATATGTGTCTCAGTGTGTGTGTGCATGTGTGTCTCAGTCAGAGATTGGGGTGAAGCTTGCATACGGAGAGGCTATCTTCCATGCAGGGGAAGCTACTGCTCAGTGGCGGAACTAATGTAGCGTGGGCTCTGGTGCAAAACCTGTTTCGGGCTCATGAAAACACATGCCCTTTGCCTAATTGCACGGGCCACTCAATGGGCCCCGGTGTAACTGCAACACCAGCACTCCCTGTAGTTCCATCGCTGCTCCTTCCTTATTACAGCAAGACACCTTTTCACAAAAACTGGAAAACCTTTTCAGGAGATGCAAGATAATTTTTCATGGTGTTTAGGAGGGGTGAAGTGTGTGTATATACGAGTCTGTTTATGGTCTCCTCCCAGACCTGGACTATAGCATCTGCCAACGCCTGGACAGTCTGTGGTGCAACGTGATGGAACAAGACGTGATGTCCCAGATGTGCTCAATTGGATTCAGGTCTGGGGAACCGGCGGGCCAGTCCATAGCATCAATGCCTTTGTCTTGCACTCCAGCCACATGAGGTCTAGCATTGTCTTGCATTAGGAGGAACCCAGGGCCAACCACACCAGCATATGGTCTCACAAGAGGTCTGAGGATCTCATCTCATAGAAACATAGAATGTGACAAACCATTCAGCCCATCTAGTCTGCCCAATTTTTTAAATACTTTCTTTAGTCCCTATCCTTATCTTATAGTTAGGATAGCCTTATGCCTATCCCACGCATGCTTAAACTCCTTTACTGTGTTAACCTCTACCACTTCAGCTGGAAGGCTATTCCATGCATCCACTACCCTCTCAGTAAAGTAATACTTCCTGATATTATTTTTTAAACCTTTGTCCCTCTAATTTAAGCATATGTCCTCTTGTTGTGGTAGTTTTTCTTCTTTTAAATATAGTCTCCTCCTTTACTGTGTTAATTCCCTTTATATATTTAAATGTTTCTATCATATCCCCCCTGTCTCGTCTTTCCTCCAAGCTATACATGTTAAGATCCTTTAACCTTTCCTGGTAAGTTTTATCCCGCAATGTGTACACATGCTCATGTATAGGAGCTTTAGAGATTGTGTGTGTGCTGAAAGGGCCTGTAAAGTGTGTGTGTGTGTGTGCATCTAGGGACTGCATTGTGAGTGTATGTGTATTGGGGTTGCATTTTGTGCTTATCAAGGAGCTGCAGTTATTATCTATATACAGTTGCAAGAAAAAATATATGAACCCTTTGGAATGACATGTATTTCTGCACAAATTGGTCATAAAATGTGATCTGATCATCATCTAAGTCACAACAATAGACATACACAGTCTGCTTAAACTAATAACACACAAAGAATTAAATGTTGCCATGTTTTTATTGAACACACTGTAACGGATCACCTGGCACCCCGACTGGGTACCTCCGTTGAAGGATGCTCCGAGCACTTCCTGAGGACTCCAAGCACTGCAGCATACACCACAACCACCGAACCGGAGAAGCATATGAATGTTCACAAGCATTTGAATGCTATAAGCAGCTGAACAGGAAAAGCATACAATCAGCTTACACTCCTCGCAATCAGCATACAAAAAATTTCCCCAATAACGAGACGACACTTCGTTTTGAGGTCAAGCAGAACTGACTGTACTGGCACATGCAGCCTCTTTTATTCACAATCCACAAACATAGTACAGCCCACAGGGTTTTGAAATACAACCAATCAATCTGTACAATACACACAGACACTCCCCCACAAAATCCTCCCCTCTGCCTGTGATATGATTACTGAACACAACGGTTAATATAATTATCACAGGCAGAGAAATACAGTATTATAAAACATATCACAGGGACCCCAAAACATGCAATAACCCCATAAAAACGGGGGATATGGGTGAACCACATATCCAAAATTCACCCAGATCCGTTCAGTAGTTTGGAAGATACTGTTTAATGCAGATTCTGCAGAACATATACAAGCTATATGAAAAATAATTACTGTATAATGTGTCCCCTGTTGTATAGTTTAAAATTACTGCACAATGTCTTAGTGCACCAAATACCGGTGAGATGGCACCGTGTAGAAAAGTCCAAACAGTGTCTGTGAGTTAAAATGGCCGCCATCCATTGTTCTCACCATGTGCTTCATCCATTGTTCTCACCATGTGCTTCTGATACATGAAATGGTGGCCACCCAGTAACTCCACAGTATGTCCCCAGATGGTTCTTAAAGGGCCAGCAGCAGCACATTATGCCCAAATCATGTCTTTAAAGGGCAATACATCCCAGGGGCCATAGTCACATGGCAGGAGGCTGGCAATCAGTCTTCTCCAATGCCCAGTGGCGAGGTCGGTTTTGCCACATTTCTCCCCTTTCCCAAAAAGACTAACAAGGTATCTGACCTCCTGTCGGTCAGTGCCTTGGTTAGTCCAGCAACCCACCCATAAAACATAATCAACAGAGTGGCCCACCCACAAGAACTGGTTACTGCACCTGGGGTAGTGGGTAGCTTGTCCATGTCCAGGGGCTCCACCATGGCTCTGGGGGGTACTAGCCTTCCGGATCGGTGGGTTGCTGAGTTGGCAGAGACCAGCGGTACTCTGCCCTGGTACCAGCGCTACCACAAGAGTAGCCTGTTTGGAGCCCAGCTGAGGAGAAGGGTTAGTAGGCTCCTCCCTCTGGACCTGGTGTTGCTGATGGAGGGGAAGACAGGCTGTCTCCCCTTTGGATATACAGCCCTGCTGCTGGGGGACAGGACCGACCGTCCTTACCCCCTGTGGTTTGGGCACAGAGACCACGGTCCCATCTGCACCGGTGTGGGGCTTTTCATCTCCCCTAGGTGGGCTAGGCTGCCGCTGGGGAGGAGGAACGAGACTCTCCCCTCCCGGGAGAATACTCTGCCGCTGGGGAGCAGGGCCGACTGTCCGTACTCCCTGTAGCTTGGGCACAGAGACCACGGTCCCATCTGTGCTGGTGGGGGGCTTAGTGTCTCCCCTTGGTGGGCTACACTGCAGCTGGGGAGAGGGGGTAACAAGCTCCTCTCCCTTACACACTTTCAGCCACTGGGGAGAGGGGGTAACAGGCTCCTCTCCCTGACACTCTCTCTGCTGGTGGAGAGAGGGACCGACTGTCTCCCCTATCAATATATTGCCCTGCTGCTGGGGAGCGAGACAGATGGTCTCTGCTCCCTGCCGAACACACTGCTGCTGGGGAGGAAGGACGCACCTTCGGCTCCCTGGGACTCACACTGCCGCTGGGGAGGAAGGACGACACCTTCGGCTCCCTGGGACTCACACTGTCGCTAGAGATCTGGGTTGGCTGCCAAGCATCCCTGTAGGGCCGGTAGAGAGACCTCAGTCCCATCTCTACCTGCCATCTGGAGGTCATCCCAGGACCAGTCTATGAGGACTGATTCTGCTTGTCGGGTAGGTTGGGGCTGCACGAAGCTGAGCAGGTGTTGGTAGTACTGCTCCAGCTCCCACTCCCTTGTTACCAGGTGGGTCATGTCTTTGCTCACCTCGCGTTCGTCAGCCCAGACATACATGCCCATCCGGTAGTCGTAGATGTCCCAAAACCTAGATCAATGTCATCCTCCAAGGTATCCCATAATAAACCCAGGCCATCAAAATCATCCCCCTCTGGTAAGTCGAATGGTATGCCACCAGAGGGCCTGGTATGCGTTGTGTAGCCAGATCTCTCGCCATACCAGGGTCTCTAGTCTTGTCACCCACTCATCCAGGAGCTGCTCTCCCAATAGATACATCCGCTTCGCCACACGCTTGTGTAGCCGCTGCTCATCACTGGGGAGACTCTCACCTCGCCGCCACTCGGCATCTTCCAGGGCATCATACCAGAGTTCTTTTCTGTCTGCATCCCTCTAGACCGCGGTCGCCTCCTCCTCCTCATCATGGAACGCTGTCCGAAAACTAGCCGATTCCATCCTGCTGTAGCCAGGGGCGCTGTACGGATACTAGCGTTGCCCTCAATTTGTAACTCCAAGTGTTACCAGTGTCTCTGAGCTGCTTCTCGCACTAGGACGCCATCCCTAAGTCAGCCTTTGTCACCCCATTCGGCCTGTACCACTTTAAAGTCATGCCGTTTGGGATGAAAAATGCTCCGGCTACCTTCCAGCGGATGGTGGACCAACTCCTCGATGGGTTCCCAGACTACACCTGTGCATACCTAGACGATATTGCCATTTTTACAATACCTGGCAGGAGCACTTGGCCCATATAGGAGCGATTCTAGACAGGATTAGGGAGGCCGGTTTGACATTGAAACCAGCCAAATCCTGTATAGGAATGGCCGAGGTACAATACCTGGGCCATCGAGTGGGCTGTGGGAAACAGAAACCAGAACCAGCCAAAGTAGAGGCTGTAGCCCAATGGCCCACTCCTAGGACTAAGACTCAGGTGCTAGCATTTCTAGGAACCGCGGGATACCATAGGAAGTTTGTCCCCAATTATAGCGCCCTGTCCAAACCCCTTACTGACCTGACCCGTAAGAACCTTCCCCGCCAAGTAACCTGGACCCCAGAGTGTGAGCAGGCATTACAACATTTGAAAAATGCACTTAGCAATGCCCCTGTCTTGGCAGCTCCCAATCCAACTAAACGTTTTCTTGTTCACACAGACGCTTCTATGTTTGGATTGGGGGCAGTGCTGAGCCAAGTCGGGGCCGATGGCGGAGAACATCCCGTGGCTTTCATCAGTCGCAAGTTGTTACCCAGAGAAGTAAGCTACGCCGCCATCGAGAAGGAATGCCTGGCTGTGGTGTGGGCCCTAAAGAAGTTGCAGCCGTACTTGTATGGACAGCCCTTTTCTTTGCTCACGGATCACAACCCGTTAGTATGGCTGAACTGGGTGGCTGGGGACAATGCCAGGCTGCTGCGCTGGAGTTTGGCGCTGCAGCCCTTTGACTTTAACATTCAGTATCGCCCTGGCAAACAAAACGTAAACGCTGAGTGGTTGTCTAGACAAACAGACTTGGAAAAATGATCCGTGAGCACCCTGGACATCCCCAAGCCGATCCGTGTGGGATCAGACTGTGTATGCCGGCTTGTGGGCAAGAGGGAGCAGTGTAGCGGATGGCATTGGGCTGTCCTAAAAAGTGCATTTATGTCTATGTATTTGATTGAATGGTAACCTGTAAATGTGAAGTGTATGTAGCATTCGACTGATTGTTCGGTAAAATCACTCCAGTTATTATGCGAATGAAACTACCAAGCAATCAGACCACCCCAGTACTAAGTGTGCCTCCAATTACTGTTCACAACAATGTTGCAAACGGGTAATTGGCGGTTCGTGTAGTGGGTCCTTTGTTCTCTGGGTGGCCGCCATTCGGGAGACGAACACTTGGCGGCGGTTATTTTAAACTCCCGAACAGCAGTGTTTTGCCGTCGAGTGTCTGGAACCCAAATCGGACACTCGGGTAGGCAAACACCGCTGAGACCTCCACACTGCCAGCAATTCGTATGCAAACTACCGAACGGCTTCTCGTTCGGTAGTTTGAATCCCACGAACAAGTGAAATTACATGAAACCTCCCCAGCTCTCCTAACATAAGTCATTCGTGTGTTACATTCCCTTTTCTGTGACCGAAAACACATGGAGCCCTTTTTGGCTGGTAAACCCAATGCGGTCGGTCATTTTAGTACTTCCATAAATTTCCCGAACCCCTGGTCCGATCTGGGTGATTTTTGGATATGTGTCTCACCCAGATCAGGGCTACCAGGGGATGTAACATTTAAAGGGGTACCCCTATGTTTAGGGGTACATCCAGAAACTCTTGTTTGCTGGAATTATTACTTTATGGTCTTTTTACTACTTGTTTCTGAGCCTCACTGGGATCTCTAGTGGAGTTAACCTGGGGAATACCAGGCCTCCGCTACACACACCATGTAAACATTCACAGTGCAGGTGGTAAAAGTATGTGAACCCTTGGATTTAATAACGGGTTGAACCTCCTTTGGCAGCAATAACTTCAACCAAACGTTTCCTGTAGTTGCAGATCAGACGTGCACAACGGTCAGGAGTAATTCTTGACCATTCCTCCAGTTCAGCAATATTCTTGGGATGTCTGGTGTGAATCGCTTTCTTGAGGTCATGCCACAGCATCTCAATCGGGTTGAGGTCAGGACTAACTGGGCCACTTCAGAAGGTGTATTTTCTTCTGTTTAAGCCATTCTGTTGTTGATTTACTTCTATGCTTTGGGTCATTGTCCTGTTGCAACACCCATCTTCTGTTGAGCTTCAGCTGATAGACAGATGGCCTTAAGTTCTCCTGCAAAATGTCTTGATAAACTTGGGAATTCATTTTTCCTTCGATGATAGCAATCCGTCCAGGCCTTGAAGCAGCAAAGCAGCCCCAAACCATGATGCCCCCACCACCATACTTCACAGTTGGGATGAGGTTTTGATGTTGGTGTGCTGTGCCTTTTTTTCACCACACATAGTGTTGTGTGTTTCTTCCAAACAACTCAACTTTGGTTTCATCTGTCCACAGAATATTTTGCCAATACTGCTGTGGAACATCCAGGTGCAAACTGTAAACGTGCAGCAATGTTTTGTTTGGACATGAGTGGCTTCCTCTGTGGTATCCTCCCATGAAATCCATTCTTGTTTAGTGTTACATATTGTAGATTCGCTAACAGGGATGTTAGCATTTGACAGTGACTTCTGTAAGTCTTTAGCTGACACTCTAGGATTCTTCTTCACCTCATTGAGCAGTCTGCGCTGTGCTCTTGCAGTCATCTTTACAGGATGGCCACTCCTAGGGAGAGTAGCAGCAGTGCTGAACTTTCTCCATTTATAGACAATTTGTCTTACCGTGGACTGATGAACAGCAAGGCTTTTGGAGATACTTTTATAACCCTTTCCAGCTTTATGCAAGTCAACAATTCTTAATCGTAGGTCTTCTGAGAGCTCTTTTGTGCGAGGCATCATTCACATCAGGCAATGCTTCTTGTGAAAAGCAAACCCAGAACTGGTGTGTGTTTTTTATAGGGCAGGGCAGCTGTAACCAACCCCTCCAATCTCATCTCATTGATTGGACTCCAGTTGGCTGACATCTCACTCCAATTAGCTCTTGGAGATGTCATTAGTCTAGGGGTTCACATACTTTTTCCACCTGCACTGTGAATGTTTACATGGTGTGTTCAATAAAAACATGGCAACATTTCATTCTTTGTGTGTTATTAGTTTAAGCAGACTGTGATTGTCTATTGTTGTGACTTAAATGATGATCAGATCACATTTTATGACCAATTTGTGCAGAAATCCATATCATTCCAAAGGGTTCACATACTTTTTCTTGCAACGGTATATATATATATATATATATATATATATATATATATATATATATATATATGAGATTCAGTGTGTAATGGGGTGAAGCAAGTATGTGTGGAGGGGGTGAACGTATGTGGGGAAAAAGTGTGTATGTGGGTAAAGAGATAAAGTGTGTGAGGGGTGCACTCTGTGTGTACACAAAGGTGTACTCTGTGTTGGTGGGAGTGTACTGTATGTGAGGGGTTCAATGTGAGGGTGTACTGTGTTCAGAGGGGTGTAGAGAGTGGGATAGGGAAGCTTTACAAAGCTTTACAAATTTTACTTTAATAATTGTTAAACAAATAAAAAATAAAGAAAAGAATATTCCCCCTTTCCCTGATCTTACCGGGAGGAGTGGCACAGTCAGATCCATGGTGGTTGGGAAGGCTGCCTATCCATCGTGTACAGTGGAGGTCACCAGATGAGAGGTCTCTCTCTTGAAGCTCAAGCACTTACACAGACTGACCCATACACACCCACAGACTGACCCATACACACACACACACACACACACACAGACTGCCCCCCCACACAGACTGACCCATGCACAAACACAGACTGACCTCACACACACACACAGACTGTCCCCCCCCCACACACAGAGACTGACCCCCCACACACACACAGACTGACCCATACACAAACACAGACTTCTCCCATGCACAGACTGACCCATACATACACAGACTGCACCCCCACACACAGACTGACACATACACACACCCACAAACTGACCCCCACACACACAGACTGACCCACCCCACAGAGACTGACCCATACAAACTGACCCCCCCCACACACACACTGCCCCCCTCCTCACACAGACTGACACATACACAAACACAGACTGCTCCCCTACACAGACTAACCCATATACATACTCGGACTGCCCCCTCCTCCACACACAGACTGACCCATACACACACACACACACACACAGTGACCCCCCACACACAGAATGACCCCCACACACAGACTGGCCCATACACAAACACAGACTGCTTCCCTCCACAGACTGACCCATACACACACACACACACACAGACTTATCCCCCACACACAGACTGACACCCTCACACACAGGCTGACCCATACACAAACACAGACTGCTCCCCTCCACAGACTGACCCATACACACATACACACACACACTGACCCCCACATACAGACTGACCCCCCCACACACAGATTGACCCATACACAAACACAGACTGCTCCCCTCCACAGACTGACCCATACTTACACGGATTGCCCCGCCACACACACAGATGGACCCATACACACACCCACAAACTGACCCCCCACACACACACTGACCCCCCACACACACAGACTGACCCACTCCACACAGACTGACCCACACACACACAGACTGACCCACACACACACACACAGACTGACCTTCCACACACACAGACTGACCCACCCACATACAGACTGACCCACCCCACACAGTGTACATATTTAAGTATGTATCGTTGTCTATACTCAACACACACAGAATGAGCCACACACACACACAGACTGACCCATACAAACAAACTGACCCCCCCACACACTGACACACACAGACTGAACCTCACACACACAGACTGACCCTCACACACACACAGACTGAGCCCCAAACACACAGACTGAACCACACACACTGACTCACACTTACCAGCAGCTACTCGGATGCCTCTGTGCAGAGCTGAGCTTCCTCTCCCTGTCTCTCCCTTGAGCTGCTCTCTATGACCCAGGAGGAAGTCCTCCCAGCACAGTGCCCCCTCTGGTCGCACGTGGGAAAAGGGTGGGACACAGTGACAGTGCTGCTGTAGCATGTGTAGGAAGACTCACTGCTGACTGCTCCCAACTTCAATTTCAATTGGAGGGGCACAAATGGGGGCACTGCATTAATTGGGGGTGGCGAGGGGGGCATGATTTCCTGAGTGGAAGGGAGCTCAATAACTGTACATGTGTGAATTGGGTGTTAGCACCCCTTTGTCATGCTGGGGCCTTTCCATATACCAGCACCATTCACTGCAGGGCAACACAGCAAAGCATGATGGGATGGAGCAGAAACATGAAAACTGAATAAGGACATTTTCATTTTCCACACTCTCTCACTAATCACCATGGATACAGGGAAACCTATTCTCTCTTTGTCAGCTCTGGGGTGTCATTGTTGTCAGGATATATGCCAATAGTGCAGTGCTGCTCCAGGGTGTCAGTAGGGCCAGGGTATATTCAAACAGTGCAGGCACTGCCCAACAGGCAAACACAGCAGTGTCGAGGCGTGGATACATTGCTCCCACACTTACTCTGTACTCCATACATGGGCATAGAAGGGTGTAAGTTTGACTTCCCTGCCTTACCTGTCTATTACTGGTCCAAGAGCTGCCTCGTCCCCTCAGTTAAAATACTTCCAGTTAATGCACATAATTCTGGCAAACTGGAAATTAGCACTCCGTCAGTGCTTCCTTTTACAGTCCCAACTCTGCGATTTCTAATGGCTGCACCATATGTCAATTCCATGTATGTACAGTATTTTAGAGTGTTCTAGAACAGCTGAATGACATCCTTTTCCCTTCTGAATATCATGTTATGGAGTTTTACTGCTCTGCATCACAGCAACTGTAGCCACATACTCTGTGGATGCTGTGATATCTCTCTGAGTAGTGCATCTTCTGCTTGCTAGATGAATATATGAATGAGAAATGACAGATATAACAGAGCCAGTTGAGTTGGAGGAGAGTGGTAGAAATGTAGAGTAGGGGTCTCTCTGCCATAGCACAGCTAGAATTAATTTGCTAATGCTACTAAATGAAGTAAATATACAATTTTTATTTATGGTTAAAAAAAAACACAAAAAAAACTACTCATTGCTTTAACAGTTGTCAATCTGTAAGGAGAATCTGCCATGACAAGTTCTCATACATATTGGATCAGACCAGTGCCTGACAGTTTGGTAATAGTAATATATATATCTCATTATATCTTTAAACACAGGAGACAATTTTAATGCATTGTTACCGGTAAGCGATTTTTATTTTATTTATAGTTTTATTTGTTTGCAGATAAAACAAACAAAAAAAGAAATATGTGTCTTAATTCAGCCAATATTTTGGATATTGCACTTGAATAGCTCTATAAAAACCCAGTGCTGTGTTTGTGCATTGCTTGGATTAGCAGCACAGCTCCTGTTCAGAGGTGCATTATTGGCTGGAGCTGTTGTTCAGACCATTCTTTTCCCTTGGTACATGAAGATAAGTGCAGTCATTACACCAATATGTGTCTACGCTTGCAGAATTGAAAATGTGCAATTGTATACCCTATGCAAATGACAGATCGCAGATATGGCTTTGCAGTTTCAAGGTTTCATATGAACCATAATTCAGATCGCTTAGAGATTTTATGTCAGCCCATTCCACACTGTCTATAGAGCATCAGGGCTGTAATGTATTCCTAATATTTGCAATTTTGCTGCATTCTCAGATAAAAATGATTTAGTCTCCTTCTGGACCCATTTTCTGATCAGGGCCAGAAATGAAGAACGCGCAAAATCATACCAGCTAAATGCAAATGAAACCCAAATACATTATATTTTTGAAGTATACGGTAATATTTTCTCTTATTTGTATATAAGCCAGAAAAAGAAATGTTTAACAATGAGCCTGACCAGTTTTACAATTACCCATCCATCTTGAAATGTGTATATTCTAGGACACATTCTTTATTTTTATACAATTTTTTTTTCCAATCCATTACACTTGGAAATCAATGTGCCAAACGCTTAAAATGTACAAGTCAAATCCGCTAGTAAATTTGTATTTCTGGAATAGCTACAAGCTTCCTCATAGCATTATCCTGATACTGTCAGCCATTCTTTCAGTAACATGTGACAGTTTAATCAGTCGAAGGCTGCATCTTAACAGCGCATAAACTAACATCATTCTGTATTCCATAGACATAAAGGGACAAGGTTCTATCAATTTAATCTATGCATAGAATCTAAAAGGAATGGTTTCTGATGAACAAATAACGTGCTTGTTCCTCTATGCTCTCAAAGTAAGTAAATAAAACAAACAAGATAAATTAACTGGAAAACAGTGTACATATTTAAGTATGTATCGTTAGCTATACCCAACAATTATATCTAGGAGTTTATTTATATACGTATGACTCCCTCAAACATGTTTCATTCCAATGGCACATGTCATGGGTTGATTAAAATGCCGAATGGGATTCTGGGTAATGCCATGCAAATTAGGGCACTGAATTAAATAGCTCATGAGTTTCTCCTGTATCAGACTACCCGTCAGAGCATTTTCCCATGAGGCATTCATTCAATTGTCAAAATGCCATACAATTTAGAGATAGTACGCTTCATTACAAGACAGCAATGTCCTTTCTTAAGGCAAGTATATTTCTATAGATTGTTAAGAGTTATATTAGATTTTAGCTCAATATCAGGACAGGTAGAGAATATCAGTTTGAAATATATAAATTTGGTATTTTAGAGTTTGTACGTAAAGTTTCTTTTCCATTGCATAAAAAAATTACCTTTCACTGACGTTTCCTGAAATTACCTTGCATATTGTTCATTTTCAGTAGAAAACTGTGAAATGTAACTAATTACACAGTCTTATAAAAATATGGTCTCCTAATATAAGATTGAAATATTTTATTTATACTACCCAACACATACCCATAAATAAAAATTGATGCCCAACTGGGGTATTTCTTGCTATCTGGTCAGCTGTGATTAATTTGTTGTTGGTGGGTTGTTTTTGCTTAGTTGTTTTTTTTTTGGAATCCTTTACTAAAATGAGAATTCAAAATGAATTTAAAATTTAAGGTCAAAATAGCTGAACTGGAAAAGTACCCCAAGTGAGCTATGCTTTCAGTTTGGCTACTCTGGCCTTGTATTTAAATTTCACTTTGAATTAACTATAATCCTGTTAAGTTCTATATACAGAAAAACTATGTAAAAAGAAACAATTTCTCATGGTGACTTGAGTCCCCCTATCAAACATTTTTAGCTGTTACAGAACAATCCGAATGCAACATTTTGTTAATGAACATCAAGACTATTTGTTCAGATATGTATGCCCTCTAAACTGTAAGATTATTACATATTATACTTAAAGGGATACTATAGTGCCAGGCCTGGCACTATCACTCCCCTGCCTTCCCCCCTTCGACCTCCCTTCCTTCTTAAATAAAGGGTTAAAAACCTTTATTTACTTACCCAATCCCAGCGCCCATGTCCCTCAATGCTAGGTCGCCGCTCCTCCAACTCCGACGTCCCGTGACAAGTGGGCGCTATTGCGCATGAGTGGCAAATACGGCCGCGTGCGCATTAGACCTCCAATCTGACGCTGGATGTCTTAATGCTGAGCGTGAGGATGTCCAGCATCAGATACCGGACCAAAGGTCTGTTTGGATGCAGGAAGCACCTCCAGTAGCTGCCTGGGAGACAACCAATGTAGGCAGACTTAATACTGCAATGTAAACACAGACCACTTCAATAAGCTGGAGTGGTCTGGTTGCCTATAGTGTCCCTTTAACTTGTTGGAGGATATAGAGCCCAACATTTTATTTTTTACTGACTGTTGATATTACTATTCAAATCAATCTTTAAGATCACACATATAGGTGAAGTGATTTACAATACCATTTCAATTCCACACCTTCATGTTCTAGAAACGGACATCCTTATGCATTCCTAGCCCTCATGTACTAGTTTATCTACTGTTATTCTAAAAATACCAGAGAATACAAAATAAGATAAATATTACATTATAATGTAATGTTTAATTAACGTGTGAAAAATAAAGAAAATTATACGAAAATGAGGTGGCATCTTGTTAGCATCATGAATAAAAAGATGAGAATGGGAATATACAGTAAGTGTAATGTCCTTTAGCTTTTGTATAATCTTGATTCTGCATGATTTATTTAGGGGAGAAAGGGAAAGGTTATTGCAATGGTTTTGAACCTTATTTTTTCACTGTCCCAAATAACCTACATGACATTATAGCTTGGCATTCTAAATTCATTCTATAAAATACCTTCATCATAGGTATTCCACTGGTATGGAGTTCTGCTGTGCACTACATTGGAGAAGGCAGCAGTTACACACTAAACAATTTATTGTAAGCATGAACATGATGTGCGTGTTTCAACCATTGTAAACCCAAATAAATTGCACTTAATCCCAATTAAGAATCCCAGTCCTGGGTTAAGAACAATTGGGTTATAGTAAACTTTCAATACCAGGGAAACAACATATAGCACAGATATTTACTCTGATTTCACAGGTCAACAAAATAAAACCTTTTTCTCTCATCATAAACAAAAACACATTTTTCTAGATCAATTTTTCATGCTGATTCCAAATATGTATTCACTTTTGTAGTATCACGATGGTTTGTGAAACATGACCATCCTTTGTGTTTGATAGATTTTATGTATATTTCAGAAATGTGCAGGGAATAGAGTCTTACCAAAGTGCATCCATTATTGTTGTAACTTACATATATCATGAACATGTATCGTCAGTGTAATCAATATTACAGCACTTTTACAATTGGACATCAAAATTGTTGTGAATTTGATTTTCTTTTGTACACTTTATCTGGTTCATCACGATACAGCATCCAACAGTAATCTGCCTTTGTGCTTTCATTTCAGAAACCATGGTAGCGATTTTCCATCAGTTGAATGTCTTGATGAAATCGTTTGCCTTGCTCATCAGTCACTGCTACGAGATTTTCAGGGATAAAATAGAGGTGCGAATGTAAAAAATGCAATTTCAAAGACATACGACATCCCATTTTTTTTAAATGCGTCAAGCAACTTTTGAATGCCCGCTTCATACATGGAAGACTTATGGTTGCCCAGAAAGTCTTCACAAACCCATGTGAAAGTCTGCCAAGCTTCTTTTTCTTGAACGTTGAGAGCAACTTTGAAGTTTGTGTCTTGCAAAACATCCCAAATTTGGGGCCCAACCAAGATTCCTTTCTTCAAATTTGCTGCACTGATCTTTAGCAATTTCTTTACAACTATTTATAGATGGCCCACACTTTGCCCTGATGTATGCTGTAAAAAATATTTTTGCAAGCTACAAGTTCTGCTTTTCACTTGAGCATGCTGTTGTATCTACAGTTGTATCTCATGGTGAACTGCCTTCCTAAAATCCCATGTTTTGGGGCATTTGGTTTCAAATGAAATGCGATTTATCCACATTTTGGGCAATTGGTGATTCGTCCAAAGTCTCAAACTCCGAAACGCTACATGGACAAATCAAAAAAGAAACATAACAAACAATGGACAAATTGTTTTGTTTCGTGATTTGCATGATTCAGAGTCCGTCTGTGGCACCAGAGAAGATGATTGTTGGAAAAAAGATATCTAATGGTTAGGCGTGAGCTACTAAATGTTGATTTAGTTGAGGGCATAATAATTAATGTGATATAAATATAGGTTCTGCATTACCCAGTGGTTCTACTACTGCAAAGATTGATATTTCAAATAATAAGCAACAATCTAAGTAGCATTGGTGTGCAAATGCCTATTTTTGTCCAGACTCACACTAATGCAGGTCCAAATAATCCTCCCTGTCTCTTTTTTCGTGTCTAGTCACACGTTTGTGTGTGCTTGGGGGAAAATCATTATTATCATATACCATCCCACTAGGGCAAAATAATTTATATTTCATACCTCATTTTTTAAAATGTTTTATCACTGCAAACCTCCCTTTCCATGCCTCCCACCATTCCCATCTCTCTTTTACCCTATGCCTCGCTCAATTTCTCTTTTCCACTTTCTCTCTTTGATATGATCTTGAGCTTGATAGTAGTTTTGATTGAACTAATTCAGACTTCTGCTGCTTTAACCTATCATTAAGTTGTCCTACTGTTATCAAACTGTGATACCTATTATATGTAATACACTATTGTACAAGATTTGCTGCTATCTTGAGATCTGCTCATAACTTAAAAATCACAAAAAAGGTTTGAATTGTAAAACATAACATATAGCAGCATCTATTTTAGATTTTCTAGATAGTGTTTAATAGCTTAAGAAAAATAAAGAAAAATGGATTTTGAAGCAGTCAACCTAAATTCTTATAAAGCACACATGTTGTACTATGTTCTATTTTCAAAGATGCTTGAAGGCTTACTCCAAGCACCATGACCACTTCAATGACGATACGTGGTCATGGTGCCTGGAGACTGTGCTGCTAGAGGTGTACCTGCAGCTCTGGCTGCTGCCAGGAAGCCAATGGTGGCATTGCCCCCCTGCCCCAACTCCTTGCTGCCCTTGTCCTCCCATAAGTCCACCATCCCTGACCTCCCTTCCTTTCCAGCAAGTGGGAATGATATCAGCCAAGGATGTCAAACTCAGGGGAGAACTTGGCCTTGAATCAGGATTGAGATGAGTTTTAGCATTTCTTTTTCAGTTTGGGTGGGGAGGGGGCAAATAGACTACCAAGCATTACTTCAACGAAAACAATTGTTTCTTAAAACACTGGTTGTTGGTTGGAGTAACCCTTTAAGCTAATGATGAGTAGAGATGTCGCGAACTGTCCGCCGGCGAACAATAGCGTGTTCGCGTTGGGCGAACATATCCGATTTCCGGTCCGCCCCCTATACGTCATCATTGAGTAAACTTTGACCCGGAACCTCACAGACAGCAGACACATTCCACCCAATCAGCAGCAGACCCTCCCTCCCTCCCAGGAAGTGTCTGCTGACTGTGAGGTTCCGGGTCAAAGTTTACTCAATGATGACGTATAGGGGACGGACCGGAAATCGGATATGTTCGCCCAACGCGAACACGCTATTGTTCGCCGGCGGACAGTTCGCGACATCTCTAATGATGAGATGTTACATTCTGGGTAAATGTACATTTTTACCATTTTCCTGGTTTCTTTTAAGATAAATTAGGTAATCAAATCACTCACAATGTTAAAATATTTAAATTTAAGATGTATCCTTTGCGGTTGTTAATTCTTAGTGTTCTTTTATACATTTATCTGCTTCAAAGAAGCTCTTATTGTTTATGGGATGTTACGTGATCTAGTTAACAGAGGGAGAGGGTTTCTTTTTTAACATTTTTTTTCTAGCAAACAATGATAAGTAGATTATGCTGCACAACCTAGTAGGTTTTAGGGTCTTTTGAGTGTGTGTTTTTAAATTCTTGATATATCTACGTCTTTATCTCTCCATCTGTCCTATATTTACCAAACAGGAATAGCATGTGTTTAAGGCGTGCTATGCTTGTATCTCTTTCTAGAAAGCATGCTTTTAATGTGCTCTATCTCTTGCCGTAGCAACCACATGAAGCACAATATAAGCATGCTTAATCGTACCATACTTTAACATACTTCATGTTAACCTAGCTATAGATAAAGAACATACATTTTCTAGCACGTGTGCTACATGTTCTCCCTGAGAATATAAGACATCTGTCTTTTTGGTTAAACACTCTTGTCTCAATCTCACTTTGACTCGTTACTTGCCTACATTCAATAATTCTTTCTGTGTCAGATGAAAGACAAGGACTCAGTTTTGAGATTGTAATGCTCTTCTAAGAAGGGTTCCACAAGTCAAAATAAAGGCAATTTTCTAACACATTTCTATTTTACTTTACTTATCTATATCTTCCTTTTTACCATAGATCTCTATCTTTTTGTTGTTGTTGTTGTTGTTGTTGTAAATATGAAAAAATCTTCCATTTTTAATCACTTGTTTTTTTTTTACCCTTATCTACCGAATCCCTCAGTAGCATCACGTATCTCCTGCTGCATTAATGCTTTCTGTTCTCAGTCAGTTATCTCATTGATGATAAAATGTGTGAAAAACTAAGTTTGTGACAAAATTGTACATTAAGTTTAAAATTGAACAAACATTTAGCAAAACAGTTTTCAAATATCAGTAGATAACAGAAAGATAAAGTTTAATGAATAATACTGTAACTAAAAAATAAATAAAAAAACATCAGTGTAAATAAGCTCCTATTTTCTAAAAATAAATCAGATGCTACTAAAACAAATAATAGAAATAACTAATAAAACAATAGTACTGTTACTGTTTTCTGAATAACAAAATAATAAAACCAATAGGTATATTTTATGGTAAAGGCTACTACTTTTTGTATTTTTTCAAATGTTTTACCATTTAAGTATTTTTATTTTTAAGTTTCTGACTTGATGTTTGACAAATTAAGGTGCTATATTTCCCCTTGGCTGGTATTTATATGTTCTGATTTACTGCTTTCGATACCGTCTGTCTATGTCTGAAGAGACA
This sequence comes from Pelobates cultripes, assembly GCA_933207985.1. Lineage (NCBI taxonomy): Eukaryota > Metazoa > Chordata > Amphibia > Anura > Pelobatidae > Pelobates > Pelobates cultripes. Next base: position 252,527,621 of record OW240916.1, read on the forward strand.
CCGACACTATTTCACAGCCTGGCGAGCAGACTATGGTGGTGTGGAGACCAGTAATATTAAAGAACAGTAATCATTTGGTTGAAGCTTAAATGTTTTTGGGAATAATGATCACCATTTTTTATTTTATTCTGCTATTACCCTGATCAAAACAAGAAGATTGTGGGTCAGATAGAAACATAGAAAAACAAAGAAAACGTTACCTGCACTCTGGCCTAAATCCCCATGTGCATTTAAACAAAAATGGAGGCTCTTTAGTTTTATTCTAATGACCATTAGAATATATAAGCTCACCAGCCACGTCAAGGCAAGCCTCAATAGGTGAGTTCCTACACTAGCCATTAGATATGCTGATATCAGCCAAGAGTCTCCAGTGAGACAGGAAGGGGTATTTTATAAACCCTTTAACATTTAACCCTTTATAGTGCTTCTGCACATACAATAAACTTTGCTGATATCAGACAAAGTGAGACAGAAAGGGGTGTTTTATAAACCCTTTAACATTTAACCCTTTATAGGGCTTCTACACATTCAGTAAACTTTGCTGGTATCAGACAAAGTATAGACGTCTCTAATGAGACATGAAAGGGTGTTTTGTAAACCCCTACATACTTTACCCTGAATATGGCTATAACATACAAATCACCTTGCTGGTATCAGCTAAAAGGCAAATTTCTCTAATGAGACAGGAAGGGGTGCTGCCCCTACATACTTAGAAACATAGAATGTGACGGCAGGTAGAGCCATTCGACCCATCTAGTCTGCCCAATTTTCTAAATAGTCTCATTAGTCTCTTATATCTAGAATAGCATTATGCCTATCCCATGCATGTTTAAACTCCCTACTTTTCATCTTAGATTAGTTGAATAAATGTGTCTGTTTTCCTGTAAGGTGTTGGAAGATAGGGGACCATCACAAGTTTATTAAGAGTTTCTAATTAATTAATTCATCATTCTTTTTTTAACTGGTCACCCTTGCTTTTTACTTCAATAATAACTACTTAAAAATGTATGCATCTCCAAGTTTTTTTTAGTTTTTTACAAATCACATGTCAGCTAACTTGCACTTTAGAGATGTTAAAAACTGAATAGTAAGCCTATAGGCATATTTTTACGTCAGCCTACTAAATGTATATTCTATTAAGAATTTTTTTTTTAGGATCCTTAAATGTATGTCAGTGAGACTCAGCAGTCTGAGTTCAGGGAAACAGGTTACTGAGTTCAGGGGGTAGAGTCAATCTTTGGTTTATCCAATATGCATTTGTGCGTTGATTCCAAAGCATTCGATCGTGTACTTCCTGATGCTCTGAATTCTGTAGCAGTCACGGCAGCTAATATTACTAAGCAAAAAGAAGAGACCAAAGTGCTGCGTTTAACACTATGATATACAAATCTGGCATTTTCTGCATCTGCTAATATTTTACTAGTACATGTTAAAACAATTAGCAGAGATTTTAAGTCGCGCAACATTTGAGAAAACAATATTTCCTTTATTTAAATGCTTTTTATTCCTACTTCTTTGTGCATGACAATGTGAAAATGACAAGTGACTTTTTTTCCCATTGTTGTTTTTTATTCCACTGGAGCCTTCTGCCTTTCATGATTGGCCATGCTTTGCTGCAGGAGATTACTATCTATATCCATAAGCCGCTAATTACTGGAAATATTAGCCACAGCTAACTGCTGGCTTTTCCTAAATTGTTTTTGTGTGACCCATTACAGGTAGTCAAGGGTCATATCACTAAAAATGCAAATATTTTAACTTTCAGAATTTTCTGCTACTGCTACAAAGCTGATTTAATGACCCAAAAGCTTATTTTTTTTCTGTAAAGCTTAATATTTTTGCTTCATTTTCTTTCTGCGTTTTTACTCCAGAAACTTATTACATTACTTATGGATATAGTCGTAAGCTATCACAGGGCAGCTGGCTACACAGTTCTCTGGCGCACAAGCAGTTAAACTTTAATGCTGCAATATTTCATGCTTATGCACTGAATACTATTTATTGTCTATTTAATAAAACAAACAAAAAAAAAAAACAGATTTCAATTTTGTAATATTTATTTTGCTGGTAGGGCGTCAGGGGGAATTGTGAACGTGTGAAAGATTCCCATCCAAAGTGATTATGGTATAATCAACATCACATGTCTAAAATACAAAACCTTTCACAGAAGGTACTTGGATCTCAAGCAAGTAAGTAAATGAATGTTTTAATCCGTGCTAGCAAGTAGCTATTTGCCACAATTCCCACTTGCTGATGAGGATTGCAAATTTCTGTTTACTTACTTGCTTGGCTATTTGTGAAGTATTTAGAGAAGATATGTCCTTAAATGTATGACATCAGTTGAGTGTTCTGAAATTATGTGTGCTGTTTACTTCTGTTTGTAAAATACATTTTTTTATGTTTTAACTGATAAATATGACAATACCAAGCTTATGCAACAAACTATTTTCAAGTTTGTGTTGGGAAAGTAATTTGATATGTTTTGATACTAGCATTATGTTCCTAATCTTGGCCAATCAGTTCTTGTACTACGATTTTTGCAATTCTCTCTCTAGTTAGTTCTGGGAACTGAAGTATGAGAGCAGCTGGGAGTTCACGTTTGGACACATTTAATTTAAAGCAGTAACTGCAGTAATGGCTAGATATAATGTATCCCCATTACCTTTCTCAATCAGGTGTTACATTGTGTCTTGCACAATTCTAATTATTATGTTATGTGAACAAGAAGGCCTAATGCATAGTCACACCGTCAGGTGTCACAAATTTGGGATTTCCAAAGCTGATAAATGGCACTTTGCTCTTGCTCTTGGCCCACGTTTAAAAATTCAATAAGATTGAGTCCTTGTATACAAATGATGAAGGTGGGAATGGTCATCATAAAATAGCAGCATGTACTGACAATTTGCTTTTTTTGTTGCAAACCTGGAAGTCTCAATCCTCTGCATCATGCTTTAAATTTCACATTATAGCACCTTCTACAGCTTATAAAGTTGTCTATTGTGAACTGTTAAAGATGTGTGCAGACCCAGTTCATCAGAATTTCCCATTTCTGTGAATCCTGGACTCATGTTTTTCTTAATAATGCTGGCCTTCTTTTATAAGAATTTGAAAAACCGGAAACCACCAAACAACAATTTCCTGGCTAGGTAGGGTTGGTGTGAAGAAGATGAATCCTCTCCTTCACTAATCTACCTTTTACGAACCTTACCTTTTACAATTCTTGCTTCTTTTTTTACCTCTCTTCACTCCTTACTGATTGAATACATTTGGGGAGGAGGAGATCGACAGCAAAATGTTTTACATTTAAACCTGCCAAAGTGTAGTCCCTGATTTTATGTTCTATTACCAGGCAAACCACCTGTTAAAGAAAGTTGAATGAACTAAGAAGGGAGTTCAGAAATTCAGGAAAAACATAGAATATGTGCAGTTCATCAGACACCTTGTTACACTTTTTCCAACCTTTCCCTAAAGCCACCCTACAACTATGGCACTCAGTAGTTCCAAGACCCAACTATCCTCCTTCCCATCGCATATCTTGCCCCTGACCCATTTACCAGATTTCACCCATGACTAGAAACTAATTTATTCTAGATAACTCTTTGATTGGCAAGGAAAACACTACTAACCTTTATGATCTAATTCCAATAAAAGTTATATGGCCAGTTTATTGATTACCTCCTTAAAATCCTGAAATATATTTGCACATAGTAAGGGATTCTGCAGGCATATAGTCATGTCCATAATTAAACAATTATACCAAACAGATTATACCAAACTAAAAATTATACCTAATGATTATCAATTCAATATGTAGGTTGAAACAATTAAGTGAAAAAGAAATGGGAAGGAATAAAATTGGGTGAGGACTTCTCTTCTAACAAGTAGAGGTTGCAAAACTAAGTCCAGCAACAAGGCACAAGGTAGTCGTACAGCATCAACAAGGTCTGTTCCACACAGAAATTTCTAAGGAGACTTGGATTTCCAGATTCGCTGTCCAAGCTCTTCTGTAGAAGCGCAAAGAAATGGTTAAGAACTATAAAGGATAGGAAACAGTGCAGCAGATGCAAGACACATTTGCTTACTTCTGTTTGCAACTGGAAGAGGTCCAGCAGTGTCACCAGTTCGGAACTGGCAGAAACTAGTGAGAGCTTGGTACATCTACTTCAAAGAAGTCTGGTCAGAAGTAGTCTTTATGGAAGACTTGTGGCCAAAAGCGCCGTACTTCCAATGTGAAAACAAAACAAAGCACATCAGCACAGAAATAAGTCAACATTTTAAACATCGCTAAATGTAATATGTTCACCAAAGGACTGAGCAGAATGACAGAGGTTCCTTGTAACTTTGGTCCATTTCTGCAAACAAAGTATGGGATTTGGTTAAAATTAATTGTCTTCTCAATGCAAAGAAGTACAGGCAGACACTTATCCATTATACAATACCATCTGATTAGCCCCAATTTTCTTCAGCAACATGACAACAACCCAAAACACAGCCAAATACAGCCAAAGTCATTAAGAACTAACACAAAGAAAAAATGATTAGTCATGGGAGTGATAGTATGGCCTCAACAGAGCCCTAATCTCAACATCATAGGGCATGTCTATGATTAAATAAAGAGACAGAAGCAAGCGAGGCTGCCTAAATCCATAGACAAACTGTCATTTTTTCTCTCCAAGATGTTTGGAGCAACCTGTCTGCCGGGATTGTTTCAAAACTGTGTGAACGTGTGCCTAGAAGAATTGATGCAGCTTTGAAAGCAGAGGGTGGGTCACACTGTATATTATTTGATATTATTGATAATATTGATCTGATATAGGATTTTTCTTCTGCCCAGTCATGTTGCATTTTGTTAATTGATAAAAAAAAATAAACTATGACCATTTCCATCTCTAAAAGCATTCTTACTATACAGTATTTTTTCACACTTGCCACAGTAGTGTGCAATAAAAAAAAAGATATCTAAGTATCCAAATATCTACTATATCTAAATAGTGGACTGCTACCACTGCTCTCCGAACTCTTCTATTCTTCTGTATCACAGTGGATTTCCTCCTGGGACAGTCTTAACCCCTTAAGGATGGCGGGCATACTATACCATCCTTGGGGACCCGGTCCTAAACGTCGGGGGACGGCATAGTACGTCCACGCTGTCCTATGTACTTACCTGATTGCTGGTGATCCCCTGCCGGCGATCATGATGTGGGGACTTGACTGGCATCCCAGACAGTCCCCCTGCTGCTGATTTGGCCCTCCCGGGCCATGTGATAAAGGCGTCCCCACGATCACATGGACGGAATAGCCGTCCACAGCAGCGCCTACAGGGGGCCTGCCTGGAATGACTGGCAGTCCCCCTGATGTCTGAAATAATGTTTCATAAAGTTAAAAAACTGTTTAAAAGTGTATTCGTGTATTATAATATTAATATATAATCTTATATATATTAATATTAAAATACACTTAGAATGATATTAATTTTACATACATATATAGTTATAATTTTATATCCATATATATAAAATATATAATAAATGTAAAAAATAATAATAATAAATAAATATATAAAAATTATATATATATACATAAGTAATTTGAATTTCATTCTAAGTGTATTTCGATATTAATATATATATATATATATATATATATATATATATATATATATAGAACCAAATTACATATATATACATATATGTCTATATTAATAAATATATATATATATATATAATAAAAAAATAAATTTACATATATATATATATATACATACAAACAATAAAGATAAAGACCGTCAGGTCGAAACGTTGATCTTTCTTGGCAACAATTGAATACACTTCTTCTATTGGAAATCTATTGAGTGCTCTCATCTTTATTGTTTGTTTATATTTATCCAGCGCAGAGCAGCACCTTGGTGTAAGTTTTCTTATTACCTTTCAGGCAGAGTGCCAGATCTATTGCTTTTTTACATATATATATATATATATATATATATATATATATATATATATATATATATATATATATATAAAATTTTACGTATATATTTATGTAATATTTTTACATAACTAAGTAATTTTATTACTTATGGTTTGAGGGACCTGACTGACAACCCAGGCAGAAAGTCCACAGAAATTGATTCGCAGACTCTATATTTGTTATATAAAGCAGATCTCCACATTTAGGGAAATTGTGCCCAAAACAAGAAATACATTTTTCTTTTCATTCTGTTTTTTATTTTTTTTATTTTTTTTATTCCTGTGGCGTATTTATATTAACAAAAATATTGAAAAAAGTAACAATATTTGTGACTCTGATCCTATAGCAGACTCAGGAAAGACTAAGGAGACAATAGAAATTTACTAAAGTTTCTTGAATGGCTCTTAGCAGTCTCTGCTGCTGGGAAGCAAGCACATACACAGATTAATGTACAGCTATGAATCTAAATAGCACACACAAGATGAATATACCTGTCAGCTCTTACACTACATTTTTTTTTTAACATTTCTGTTTGATAGAAGAGAAACAAAAATATACCAGTACATACCAGGCAAGTTCAGGATATGCAGATAAATATTCTGTTTAAGTACTGCATAGCCTGAACTTTCCTTGTATGTACTGGAAAACTGATCTCTTTTATTCTAGTGCTAAATGTCTCAGACACATCTGTCAGTCTAAATGTCTGTCTCTTTTTAGAACATAAATGTCGACTGTCAGTAATGCTTTTCAGTAAAATATAGGTGTGTTAAGAAGCCACATAAAATAAAAAGAGCTAATTTGTATTTTTGGGTGACAGTGTCTTTTGATCTAAATATTTTCTGACTTTGTGGCTAGCAAAGTGTATAAATTAGTAATTTACTCTTTAAAGTTCCAAAATGCTATATTTGCATAACAAAAAACTTAAATATAATAATGATAATATAATATAATGAGATACAATGTTTAAAACCAGTGTCACATAGAGATCCTTCTCCTAATCCATACAGCAGGATATTGCAATTTAAACCCTCTCTCTCTGTTTTAATCTCCACTGAGTCATGAAAGTAATTGATGTGTTCAGATGCTTTGAGCATGCAGAGGTCCTGATACAGACAACAGTTCTTACACATCACATCAAATATATATATATTACACTGCGAACTAAGAAAATGTGGCTTTGTTATCATTTACCTAAGATGTGATGCCTGTGTCAAAATTCCAACAATGGTGTTCTTGTTTGAACAAAAACATAGCAAAGAATGAACCTTCATTGGATATGCTACCTGGGGCACAGCAGGTGCTGCTAATGATATCTCCCATGTTGTATAACCAGCCAAGTTTCTGCAGAGAAAAACATGACCCTAGCAACCATATAGTAATAATGCAGTGTCATGCCCTATCATTTACTCTTAATTTAACTAGAATTTTAGAGTCCTTATCCAAACGAGAGGATGCTAATGTTCCAAAATTGAATGCTGAATCTACGTTAACAGAACTTTACCATAGCTATAATCTTTGGCTGGTATCAGTAAATGTCCATCACAATGCGGAGTAAATGTTTTCAAATACATTTTAACCACTCAATGATTTATGAGGTTTAGGGAGTATTGTATAGAGCTAGAGTTAGATCTTCTTTAATGAGTCTGGGAGTACGATCTCCGCCTGTGGATATCTTACCTGTTCTTAGATTCAGTGGTAAGCAAAGAGCATGCAAAACAAACAAAATACAAGTCACAATCTGGTGCAGTATCTTTTGGTTTTGAGGTAGAGAAAATCTGGAAATGCACTCACAGTGTGTGGAGCCTTCAAATGGCTCCCAGAAAGCAGCAGAAAGTGGTACTATCCGTACTTGTGGATCTTGTTAATTAGTAGAAGATCTTGTGCTGTATATATAGGTAAAAACAGAAATAAAAAAATATATAGTGCTCACTGCCATCAATAAATAATATTAAAATATTGGAGAGGAAAACTGCTGTGGAGCAAAATATAGGTTTTGCTTAGTCCACATGGCTATGGTGGAATGTTGCCTACCAGAGGAATACATTTTTCAGCTCTCAAACTCTTTGAGAAAGCCTTATTTGAAGGTGAAATGCGTTGGTGTTAATTATTGCACTGCTTTTACTTTTACATTTGTTTTAAAATGATAATAAACCAGTTAATTTTTCCAATAGCCCTTGACCTACACTGATTTTTCTTTGGAGCTGGAAAACATAATCCTTTAGTGGGGAATCTGAGCCACGTAAACTGAACAAAACCCTTGGAAAACCACGAGCAATTACCTAAGTTTCACATCTAACAATTCTTAAAGAACAAAATGAGAAGTTGGCCTCTCAATGAATTCTGAGATCTTTGAAGAAAAACATAATTTAATTCTCAATTTCACATAAGTAGCAGTGATTCATACCTATAACTAGGTGCCTAGAAATAGCAAGTTATGAGTAAAAATTAACTCAATAATCTAGTAGACCTATAAAGTTGGGTCTTTATTAAAATCATTTGGCATTTTGTATACAGATCTTTTTACGTTCTATATAAAGAAAAACTTTCCTTTTACATAGACCGCTGAACATTTAAAGGGAACTTATAGTCTTGAAAATAATAATTGTTACTTTGGAGATATAGGTTCTCTTCTTTCCAATCCCCTTCTGTTCACCCCCTTTGCTTTTAAGTAAAATAAAGATGACTAATTTTGTTTACAGCACCTGGACTTCATCACTGCAGCCCTCAGCTCTTCCTTTGCTGATGTCAATATCCAAGCTGACATGACCCACAATTCTCCTCCAATGCATGCACCTCCAAACACTGTGCTCCTGCAATTAAATGCTGTTATCAGCAGTATTTGATTCCTAATCTGAGTTTTACCCGATCTAGAGAAGGAAGCTCTTCTATTAGCTGTCATACTGAGATGAAGTGGTCTAGGTTACTATAGTGTCCCTTTAAACATCATTGCATGACAGCTAAACATACCCTTTACAGGCATTATCATATAGGCCATGCAGTTAATGCCCACACCACATTGTGAAAATCAAGGATTCTCAAACTACTAATAATGGACAATTTTGAGAGGTTACTCACAAAAGTGAGACTTGTCAGGAATGCAAAGGGAATGTTAAAATTAAAGGGAAACTTTAGTGCCAGGAAAACAAAATCGACCAAAAATCGCCTAACAATCTGGAAGTTGATGCATTTTATAGAAAACTGTAATAATTAGCTTTGCAGGGTTAAGGGACCTGGGAATATGCACCCAGACCACTTTAATGAGCTCATGTAGTCTAAGTGCCTATTGTGTCCCTTTAAGCCGAAATATCCAAACTGGAGTAATTCTCTAAGTCAGCTATGTTTCCAGTTTATCTACTTGGGTTTACATTTGATACTCACTTTGAATTCTTAATAATTTTCACTTCAGTGAATAGCCTTGTTTGTGTTTTACTTTTTGTTACTGAACAATAGCTGTTTCATTATATTGCTACTTAGTAAATCCACTTTAACTCTCTAATATACTGGATAGAATATTACCTGCTTGGAATGGTATCACTAACTTTGATGTTTACTCAAAATTAGAGGTTAATATTTCTTTTTATTAATACACCACCAAGTTGGTCAATTTTTCCAAGAACTATTTCACAATTCAACCAATAAATAATTGTGATTTGTAATTGTGATGTTATAAGTGTTTCTATTTTAATTTTCAAAAAAATATTGCTATTTTTTTCCATCCCAGTATTTTATAATTTGCTTCAGTGACTAGAAAGGTTGCAAAGATATTTATTTTAGGAACGAAGAGTTGGTAAGAATTTCTAAAAACTGTTGAAAGATTCTAGAAATATTTGAGCTGAGTGCTGGCAAGTCCTGCTTTAAAGTGCACATCTAAGCATACGTTTGACATTGAGAATAGTCTGTGTTTTAATTAAAATATGTTTCCATATTTAAAGAAACGATTACACTGTGAATCCAAATCAGACAGCATAACAACAAAGGGCACCGTTTTGATGAATTATGCATATCATCTGCATTTTTCTGCCATCTGGTAATTGACAAGTGTCACAGCATTGTCAACAAATTCTACTTATTATGAGCTACATATCAAACATGAATTTCTTATATCATTCATCTCCTCCCTCTAAACCATGTCACATATTATTAACAGTCTGTCACTGTTACTGCAAAAACTAACTATTTTCGTTTTCAATATAGAGGGCTATAGTGATTTAACACTTTCATGACTATTGCGCGAACGCTGTAATTGGTGAATACAGAGGTGAATACAGAACAAGAGGTTTCACTCATTTTATAACATATTAATACATGCCTATGTGTAGAGATATTTGTATATTTTTTTATTCTTTCAACATCACAATTACAGCTGTAAAACATCATACTATATTCTGACACCTTTCATTTTTACTACAATTGCAAATAGAAAAAATGTTACCATAAAATCATCCTTTAAAGAAACCATTTCAACCTTAACACTATTAAAAGAATATTCTTAAAATAAAAGGTTCCGTAAAAGAAAATAAATGTTCCATTAAAACATTAAAATTTTAAATAAGGCAAAAAAAATAAAAAAAATTTAGTGTTTCTCTGAATTTAAAAGCCTGTTAATTGCTGCATTCTAAGGTTTGCATCTGAACATTATTCTTTATTCCCGTATCAGAGCATTTATTCTTTTTTTTTTCCAGATATTTGTTTCCTTGAAGACTGCAAACAGCTAGCATTTTAATGACCCTATTATCTGATATACCAGCCAAAATATGTACATTTTAATTGTAATGGTTAAAGAGGCGGACGTGCGAGGAAGCTTCATGGCATATTATGTGGATAGCTACAAGTAGCTAACAATTATTAGTGAAGTAGTTAGCTATTAAGGGAAGCTGAGACACTCATTCAAGGTTCTTTTTTACATTTTTTTTTTTTAAAAACCTTAGCTGCTTTTATAGTCCACCAAGAATACGCGCACTTCTATTTATCAGCACAATCAGAGCGTAAAATAAAAGGAAAAAAGTGAATTAACTCGTTTAATAATGCCTGCCATCCTGTACTTAACAACCTTCAAATTCCTCACATTCTGATATTTGTGAAAGAATAAAGGTTTATGCTTGATTGTTCTATCAATACATAAAAATAAAACCTGCCTGTTTTCTAATGTACCACCGTGGGTTTGTTTGTACTAGACATGTAGGTGTGTTGATGTTTTTATGCAATCATTCTTTTTATCTACTCCCTTTTGAGTGCTGCTGTCTTTTTAAGGATTGCTGCCGTGTTTATATTCTTTTCTTTATATATTTTCCCATTTACTTGCTGTGCTTAGTTAAGTCTGTTTCCCTTATATTAAAGGGTTACTCCAACCTATACCACTGTCTATGTAAAACACTGGTTTTGGTTAGAGTAACCCTTCCTGCGGTGGTCCGCCCCACCCAAAATGCAAAATAAAATTATGGAAAATGCATAAACTTACCCCATTTCTATCACGAGGCCAAGTTACCTTCAGCGTGATACTTCTTGGCTGAGCGAGGACAAGGGCGGCACAGAAGGGGATGCTGTCTGGCACCAGTATGCTGTGCCTGCTGGCATCAGGTGCCAATTTTGAACAAAACTGATATTAGTCTGACTGGAACTCATGTTCTGGGCTGTCTAATGACTCCCAATGATGCTACAGTTACATCTCCAGCAGCAGAGGGGTTGATCTCCATATGTGCTTTGTTTCTGGAGTGGAATGCTACCTATATAGACTCCAGGCACCACGACCACTTAAAAAAACTGAAGTGGTCTTGGTACTTTCTAATTAATTAATTTCTAAGTAATTCTTCAAGTCTTCTCATTTCTTGGCTTACTCACTAAGCACTGAATTGTAGCTAATTTATACCCAAATGGCAAGATTTGAGCTGAAGAATGTTTCCATATCAGCACTTTTTAAATTAGTTTTCCACTTGGAATTAAATTCACTACAATCTAAAGTTTAGTGAATAAGACACTTTATATTTGTAAAATAATTTTTCCTTTCTTTTTCAATCAATACCCAATTTTTTCTTCCTTTCTCCAATTTGGATCTTTTCACTGTCATGACAACTGTGAGGAATGGCTCACTCTTATATGTCTAATACCAAGTTCAGCAGTGTATAATCCAAGTTTTCTACATCAATTGGTCAACGAAGTATAAGGTTAGCTGTTAATGCATGTTTTTTTTCTTCTGCACCTACACTATACACTGAATTCAATAAAGCCAAAACCCTTCTCAAGTATCCACATGGAATAACTTCCAAATATTTTTTTCCCATGCAATTATAGAGTATATCATATAAGTAAAGAGTATACAATATTTTATGAATCCTAATATAGAATCTGAAATCCATAGTACTAAACATAAACAAATAAGTTTTTTTTTTAACTTCGTGTCTTTCATCAGTAATTTGAATGATTTATTTTTCACTTATGAAATACATCCTTCTAATATTCATTGTTCAAAAAGTATTTAAATCAAAGAATCCAAATGATTCCTATCATTAGATTTAGTAACTGATTGTATTACCTTCTTCGGCAATTACCTTAATTAGCTGAATATTTCCTTATCTTTTGCTCAGCTCTACACACAGGATTGGTGGTATTTTGACCCATTCCTTACCATGTAGGGTGTGCTTAGGGCTGGTTTTTTTCACACTTCATGTTTTGTTTATGATCAACTCCTGGCTTTCTGCTCCAGCATTTGTTGTTCTCTTAATGTCCACAAAACATATGATTCTTATGACAGCAAAGCAATTCTAGACTAAGGTCTCACCACCATAATTTATGGCCCGAGCAAGGGTCTTTAAGTGGATTGTATTGTTTAGTTTGGCTAAATACAATATTTGTCATTGCACGCTATAGTTTACACTATCGGTACACAGCGCATTAATCGACAAGTCATGTTTCTTATCAGGATGGTCTATGGCAAACATAGAAGCAATAGTATTTTTGAGAGTAGTTATTCTTTCTTACAATGAGCTCAAGCACACAACTTTTTATTGTGTTCTTTGTCTCTTAGTAGAAATATCAGGGGTTATGTATAAGTAATGGAAGACTATCTAATAATTATTATAATCCAGTTGGTAATATTTGTTATTTGATCATTCTTGATCTTCACCTTGGCAGTGACGATAGAACCATAACTGTCCAGCTCATGGATTTCATTTCACATGTTCCTGATCTCTGGAAAGAAAGCTTCCTGTGGGAAAACCATTAAAATCTAATAATATTATCATCATTAGTTAGAAAGTATCAACAATATTAAGTAGCTTAGTACAATGGGTTGAGGAAACACACAAGTAAATGATGGAAAAATTTGCACAAAATACGCAAGACGTAACCAGTGCTTGGTTTAATTATGCTCAGGAGAAAACTGTCATCACTGTTAATCATTATTGAAAGTAAAAGTTATGTACTAAAGACAGTTTGTGTATTAATGTAAGCAAATATATCTTCAATGCCAGTCCTGGGTTACTTTTGAACTGTGGGGTCAGCCATCTTTAAGTTCTGTTTGGTAGATACACAACGTATGAGACATGGCCAGGTAAAATGTGATCAGGAGAAATCAGCTCGCAGCACATTTTTGAGACGCCACTTTGTTAATGTACATCACAAATTAAATAGATGGAGAATTACATTACTAGAAAAAGGGTGCTTGTTGCTGAAAATATCACTTTTTGCATTCTGCACATTAACTTTAATAAATCACACATATTTATCACATTAACTGTATGCTCTGCCTATATATAAAGTAAAATATAGCACTTACTATTTGTAGATTTTAGCTTCTTTTTATTTAATTTATGTTTAAGTGTATATTTTCTTTTTGATCATTTATTTTTTAGAGAAAATAAAAGGGAAAAACTGTTAGAAGAAGAAACTTGAAAATATATCCCTTTATTTTATCTATTATTTATGTAGTAGGCATGTTGTGGAGGATACATGACACATGAATAAAAGGTGCAGCTAATTATTAGAGAGGAAGAGAGAGGGTAATGTCATGGGGGTTAGCCTTGATTATTAATGACAAGTGATGGAAAAGGTTATGACATAAGAAGATGGAAGGGCTATTGTCACAAGGAAAGTAAACTAGACGAATGATCAAGGAGCTGTGATAGAGAGAGTGATGGGGCAGTGGATGTTGACATGAGAGAGATGGGTGATGGAGAGATAAAGGAGATCATGAGAAAAAGTGGTGAGAAATGTTAAATGATAAATTTTTGTTCATGATACTTTTTGTTCTCTTTAAGGGCTCTATAGTAAACACAATTTGTACAATTTTTTTTCTTCAACCAGTAGACAATATTACATCGCATTACAGGCCAAGATAATATATACACATTAAAGCATTAATTCTAATATGGAAATAAAAGACTTAGAAATATCAAAAGGACCTTCATTTGTCACCATTATTGAATTGTCAATGAGAAATGATACATGTGTTCAGAACAGAAAACAGCTTGTAATATATATCATGGCATGTCCTATAAGTATTCACCACACCACACACATAGATTTGTTTGTAGACCAGACATCTAGACAAAGGTTCCATCTGTCTCATCATTCTGTATATAACTATTATGAAATGACTTATAACTATATATATTACATATTCTCCAAGACACTCAGTGGATTTGTTGTAATTAATTATTTCTGCTTTATTTCAACAAACAGGTTGTACAGATGTAGTCAATGTTTCAGTCTGCAACAGTCTTTTATCTCGATGTTTTATATCTTTTAGAGCTCTGGAATTATTTTTATTTTAAATTTGGTAATTTCATCCACCAAATAATTCCAATATCTCTCTCTTCTATTAAACCAAATCAATGTAAATTAAATTACTCCCTTTAAAAATAATTAAAATACATGTATCACATATGCTAATGTGCTCACATACAGTTAAAGATATGTAATTAGAGTGTCATTTAGGTGAAATATTGTTTCTATTATGTTTGATGCTTTTAATGATTGTGTTGAAGATAATTCTCCTTTTTTTATTTCATATGGAGAAAGTCCCTGATTTTAAAGTCTTTCATTTAATAAGTGATCTCGAACACAATTACTATATTGAATACAGTGAACCTGATGGCTGATTTTATTATATTTATTTACCATAAATAAAAGAAATATTAATAATAAAAAGGGAAATTATGATGCTTGTTTTTTCCCATACAATGCTGCCATCCCGCTAGTTAAAACACTTTTATTTTAAATTAAAGCACTATTGTCATGCCATAGCTACCATTCTTAAACAGATTCCTCTTCTTCCCCTCTATCTGAATCAGGAATTCTTTTTTTTCATTTTCAATCTTCTTCACCCCCAATGTAGAAGGAAAAGTTGGGACTACGTTGTCTTCTGTATTTTCCCTATGCTTGACAAAGAGTGGAGCTTAAACCAACTCCACTTCCTTTGTCAAGCTTAAAAATTTCAAAATGCTCCCCTGTCCATCATGCCCATCAGCTGTAATCTTTCGATTCTCCCTCTGTGTTCTACTCATGTTACATATACATGCTTGGGCATTTGAACAGGGTCAGGGTGTGGGTAGAAGGTAGAAGAAGGGAAGGATGTCTCGACATTGTCTATATTTCAAGATAGCAGTGCTCTGGGTAAAGATCCAGCACTGTTAAGAATGGAGAAAAACCCATCATAAAAAGCTGACCTGAGTTATATTATACACACTGACTTGACACTGAAGACTGGGAGAGTCAGGAGAGGGGATTAAAAAAAAAAAAAAAAAAGTATAAGAAAAAAAAAAAAGGTTGTTCACTGTGAACAAACTTATTAGATGTGTTGATTTGTGCACTGTTGGCAATCCAAAGAGAATAAAAAAAACTATCTCAAAAACACATCTGCCTTAGATTTTTTTTAAACCAATTTGCCTAATTTGACGTAAAATATGGAATTCAATTTGAATTCACTTTAAACATCTGACGTTCACAGTTCAGAGGTTAATCATGTTTAACAAATATATTGCACAAAACACTAGGCATTTATCCCCTTTAATTCCAACTCCTTGCATGTACAGATGGGAGAAGTCTCCTACCTGCAATAAGGCCATTCACAGACAGCCATTAGAACCATAACCCCATTTTTAAAAAATTTTTTTTTAAAGGACCCGGTCATACATAAAACAACTACACTACTTTTTGTTTATTTATTTTGACAAAAAAAGCTAGGGGGTACAGAAGAGAAAAGGGGTGTACAAGGGGAAAACAGCATTATATAATAGTAGCCATTCTCAGCGGCCTAGGAGGCCTTTACCATGTACACTAGGGAAGGCACAAACCTTTGACAACAAACCTTTATTAGTAGCAAGTTCTTCTGTAGGACTCTAACTACTTTATTTTGCTAACAATTTCTATTTACTTGTTACTAATTGTATTAATTAATTGTGCTAACCAAACAATTAAAGGGACACTATAGGCACCCAGACCACTTCAGATAATTGAAGTGGTCTGGGTGCAGTGTCCTTTTTGCACTTAGTGCTGCAATGCTAAACATTGCAGTTCCAGAGAAACTACAGAGGAATTGTAGCACTAAGTCTGCCCACAGTGGCTGTCTACCAGATAGCCACTAGAGGGCTTTCTGGATCGAAACTGACCTTTTGTCCGGTATCTGACGCTAGACGTCCTCACGCTCTGCATGAGGAAATCCAGTGTCAGCCATTTGCCAATAGGAAAGCATAGATTCAATGCTTTATTATGGGGAGGTCTAATGTGCGCTCTTGGCAGAATGTCAGAGGAGACTGAGTATTGCCCAGCGCTGAGGGACATTGGCGCTGGGATAAGAGGAGTAAATAAAGACTTTTAACTCTTTATTCACCTGGGCCGGGGGGGTAGGTGGAGAGACGCGTATTCCTTGCACTAAAGTATCTCTTTAATAAACAGATAGATTAGTGGGTATTGAAATTATAAACTGCATCTGTTCTGCTTATGGCCACATATCTCTTCCAAGCTAGCTTTATCATATGTCTGTTTGCACAAACATTTAATCAAGCATCTTTTATTAAATGTTACAGAATGCTTTGTGACTGCTCCAATAGCGGCTCCTTCCTCCCTCTCCCCCCTGCCCCCCACCTTGCCGGCACTTGGCGCTCTTTCAGGTTCCGCCTCTGCAAATGCCGGACATTCAGAGTTTAATACGTTTGTTGCCGGAGTTGTAACTCTACTTCTGACATTGTTATTGGAGTGTCATTAGCCAGCATATTTCTACGCGCATCATGTAATTAATTGCCTGAGAGCTATCATCTTGAGCTCAAGGGTCTGCAAAAGCCAGATGTCATCACAACCAACAGCATAGGACACTTGATGCTCAGTAATAGGGCTATGGTACTTCTCACATTACTAGGAGTAACCCATTAGGCAGTCTTACCCTTCTCTAACATAGGCCCCCGAGTTAATATTTTTTGATCGGCTTTTAAAATGATTTAATATTTTCACACAGTGTGCAGCACTTCCCAAGAAAGCACCTCTAGTAGCCATCTGAAGAGTGGCCACTGGCGGTATCTCTAGGCTGTAATGTAAACATTGCCTTTTCTCTAAAACAACAGTGTTTACTGCAAAAGGCAAAATACAATAAGCTATAGTTGTTCTGGTGACTATAGTGTCCCTTTAATCTGGATACGGCAATGGTCACAGCAGGTAGCTGTTAGAGGATTGTCCAGCAGACAGTTTTAAATCTTGCCTCAATTATTCCAAGGTAGTCTACCTCCCGCCATCACCAGACTGCAACAATTCCCCAGGTTGACTTGGTAAATCAGTTTTTATTTTGATTGATTGATTTTACCCCATCCACCGACATTCTGCTTCACTGGACCTACTGTTAGGGAGCATGGATTTACTTGAAAGATGAAAGCGAGATATTAGCATAGGGTATGTGTTTTCTGATAGCTATATCCCGTGAGTTTCCCTCCAGCACCACCTCCACCAGATACATGATGCTTGGGAAGCATGATTCTTAGTGTTTTCTGTTGATAAGACTTTGTAATTAGGCCCATCATAATTGTTAGCAACTGGCCCAATGGGATCTTAATCTGGCCCTGGTCATGAATAAGACTAGCTGTGACAAAAAGAAGAGAAAACATGCCCACAAAAAAGAAACAACACAAGGATAAAGATGAACGTCGTACTACTTATACAACTTGTGGTGCATGATTTATGAATTAAATTACATTTTGTAACCATAGCTGGGCTGGAGAATCTTTCCAAATTGACTACTTTGCCTAAATTTTACAATACGGTTTTCAGTTCACAATAATTTCATATTTGGAGAATAGGCTTTTTTAAATAGTCAATGACATCTTTTATCTTTAGTGCTTAACTGCTTTTTAGCAGAACCCCTTGGATATTGGTTCCAATGTTTCTAGGTTTGTTATGTCATCAATTACTTCTGCTGAGTTTTCCAATTGTACTGCATTAAGAAACATGCTAATCATATATAAATATACCTGAATAAATGATAACAATTCCCTAATTTCCCTTTAACGTTTAAGTAAAGCAGCAATGCACATACAGAAAAAAATCCACAATATAACAAATACAATAATAATTTTTCATACAACGTATTGTTTATGACTTATATGTAATATGTTCCATGACATCTTTTATTACCTTGGGTACACAATATCCCAGAAAATGACTGTATAATTGTTGTGGAAAGAATACGATTATAAACATTTGACAACCTACAGAAATGTGACCTCATTTAATTTGTAGGTATAAATTTAATTCTAAGAATGTTCTTAGCATACCAGAGGAAATATATAAACGCTATACCTTAATAAACTGAACGTGTTTACATGTATAATGTGTTACTTTGACAGTTGTGTACTCGGGGATATGAGATTGGCTTATTGTACCTGCCAGTTTGATCAAAAGCCAATGTAGTTGTTTATAGTGTTTTTGTAATGCAAAACGTTAGAGTCAAATATTGCAGTTTGGGAGTAGAATATGTTTAAAAATAAATATATTTATTGTTAATGCTAGAATGTTACTTACTCGGCATACATGATTCTTCTCCTGTTTTTAAATTCACAAAATGTACCAGTAGTCTCTAGTCCAGGCTGTTTTCCTGTGGTCTGCCTTTCCTCTCAAAAAGAGATCTTCCTGACAGATAATCTTAGGTCCAATCCAGTGTATGGTGCTATCATGCTGTGTGCCATGACACCAGGGCCGGACTGGGAAAAAAATTAGGCCCGGGCATTTTTTAATTAGAGCGGCCCCCCAAAAAGGGGGCGGGGCCAGATAAAGTGAGCATGTTGGTTCAATGCGCAGAGCCCCGCTGAAGAGCTCTAGCATTAGAAAAAGGCCCTGTATTTGTTCTGCGCAGCGCAAGCAAATGTAATAACATGCTTGCGCTGTGTTTGCTTTTAAATTGTCTCTGGTGTCTCCACAAGTGGGATACCAGAGGACAAAAAGGCCAGGAAAGTGTATGGTGCATGTGTTTGGCGCATGCTTGTGGGATTGCCTGTGTGTAGAGTGTGGTGTGGTATTGTGTAAATAGGTCAATTTTGTGGTGTAATATGTGTGGCTAGGGGCTGTAGAGAGTGCGTGTATAGGGGCATAGTGTTATAGGGGATGTAGCGAGTGTGTGCATACGGGCAGTAGTGTGTGTGTATAGGTGACGTAGTGTGTTTCACTTATACACACACACTACTGTGTGTAGAGAGGGTGTGTTTAGAGAATGTTGTATGTGTTTGCTTACAAGGAATCAGTGGCGTACATACCAGGGTCGCAGTGGTCGCGGCTGCGACCGGGCCCGGCCCACCAGGGGGCCCGGCCGCCCCTGCGACCCGGTATGTAGCCACAGGGCCAGCCTCTTCCCCTGAGGGGCCCAGGAGCCGGCCACCCCAG